>OV277867.1:26371380-27005869 GCA_922989275.2 Gari tellinella | reverse complement strand
TAATTCTCATAGTTCCAGATAAGGGGGGGGGGGGGGGGGGGGGGGGGGGGGGGGGTAAACTTATGTGACCAAATAAAACATTTTCTAACTCATAGTGCGCTCACATTTGCTCTACGGCGGCCGCAGAGACGTGAAATCGAGAGAATCTTACGGCGGCCGTAGAGATTCTACGGCGGCCGTGCGGCGGCCGTACGGCAGCCGCACGGCATATCCCAATATCTTACAGGCCGTAGAGGTCGCCGTAGAATTATAACGCGGAGTTATAACATTTTTTTATTTCTACGGCGGCCGTAGAAACACACGCCTCAGAGTGGTTCTACGGCTGCCGTACGGCAGCCGTACGGCCACCGTGACTCGATGGTCAAATTCCCTATTGAGCATTTGTACTGTTGATCATATATGTAAAACATGAATATTATCTAAAAATGGATTTAGATGTTCTTAAATGTTGTCCAAATGTGTCCTTTGAGTTCATGGTGTTGCTGGACTGATATAAGTTGTGTGAACATGTAGCAAAACCAAGTTGTGTAGCAGGAGCAGCATTTTGGTTGCAAGGTATCTGGTGGGACTTCCACGGCTGCCAAGATTTTTTAACCCCACCAAAATAAAATCTCGCCGCGCGGCAGCCGCAGCAAATGTGAGCGCAACACACGGCGGCCGTAGGAATTCTGCGGCGGCCGGGGAATTGCTACTCGCCGTAGAAATGATAAGCCGTACGGCAGCCGCAGCAAATGTGAGCGAGGCATTATGCTGCACCAAATCCTATGGTGTTACTACTCATTAGAATCGTCTCTTTGAGATGATTCTAATGAGTAGTGACACCATAGGGTTTAATGCAAAAATAAAGATTTTAGTTTTTGAAATACTTTCCTTATCTGGATCCCTGATTCATAAATTGCCATGTCCTTTCTGGACTGAATGAATTACTATTCATGTATGACCGACAGGCTGCAGTTAGATAGTTATGAGACCTTTATGTAGAGTAGGCCCCCAACAACCAATTTGGATGAATATAAAAGTGTTGATGATAGTAGCCTTCATGATTTGTTCATTTTCTATGGTACAGTCAAGCTTGTATTAAGTTAACCCATTACTCCATATATATGCCTTTTAACACCTTCTTTTTACTCCTCCACTTAAGAAAACAGTTCCAATTGAAAGAGTCATCTCTAAAAACAGAAGGTTGCTTTAACCCATTTGTGCCCACGGTCCCATATACAGGACATAGGCCAGCAGTGTAGACTCTGATCAGACACCGCATTATGCGGCGTCTGATCAGAGTCTACACTGTTTGCTGACTTGAGAGGCTCATATAGCAACCGTCTGAGTCGTATCAGGGTCTTCACTGTTTTTGTATATGGCAAGTGTACTCAAAAGTACACTTATGGAAAATGAAGACACCCATTGCTGTAGGGCTGAATGTGTTAAACAGTAAAATATAAAATTATAAAGATATGAGTTATAGACCAACTAAATCTCATTCACAAGCCAACAAACCAATACTTTGTTCTACAGGAAATCCTGTAACGTCATAATGTGTGTCACCAACGGTCAGATACTGTGCATTATGATCGACTGTATTCAGAGCTCCATATAAGTTGGAGTAAACTGAACAAATCCAACATTTTCTCACTTATAATAAATCCTATGTTGTTACTACTCATTAGAATCGTCTATTTTCTCAATAATAAATCCTATGTTGTTACTACTCATTAGAATTGTCTATTTCCTCACTTATAATAAATCCTATGTTGTTAATACTCATTAGAATCGTCTCGAAGAGTAGTGACACCATAGGGTTTTATACAGAAATAAGATTTTAGTTTTTGAAATACTCCCCTTATCTGGAACCCTCTGTATTGCAAGACATTTCTTATCAACAACAATTGAATTACATAACAAAGTTTCAGAGAACAGGAGTTCGCATACTGAAGTACTTAACCCATTACCCCCATAGCCTGTTTCTAGTTGTGAAGACAGGTGACCACTTAAAGCAGGTTAAAAGTAAAGCAGAATGTGCCTTAGGGCACATTCTGCTTTACTTTCAACCTGCTTTAAATTAAGCTACCATCATGATCTGCTAAAATATTAAAAATATTTCTGAACATATTTATTACTGTATAAGTTGGAACTATTTTCTTCAGTGGAGGAATAAATCAAGAGGCGTAAAAAGGCGTGTTTATGGGAGGAAATGGCTAAATCAATGTTTCAACCAACCTCTGATTTGTGACTATTCATTAGCATTCCTACGAGTGGACACAACATAGGGTTTAAATGAAACAATTTAAAAGAATGGAAAATATTTTAAATATTATGTACCCTGCACTTATATGGAGTCCTTCAATCACGTAAGACCTACCAGATATTCCTAGCTTATCCTTGGTATTTTTTATTCTTATGGTCCTTTGTACTTTAAACACTCGAACCTATTAACACTTTTCCTTCACTGAATTTCCTCAAACACTCATATTTACTGAAAATGTCTATCTGTTTTATATCCTTCTTGCAACTGACCTAAACAGATATACGTATCACCATCAAACCCTCCTAAATTTGATCTGAATCCAGATCAAACTTTCAGGAAGTAACTGCCAGGCTAAGATTCTACCGAGTTGGCAGTCCGACTTCGATCCTTTTCACACACCCTCCCCCTCCTTTTCTATGGTTTAATATTCATGATCAAACACCCCCTTCCCCCTCCCCCCTATTAAGAATGAGTGTTAAATTGACTAATAAAATAAGGATAACATGCAGATTGATTTCAAACAGATCCTGTAGGAAAACAGAGCAGATCTAGATCAGACAGCTTCCTGAAGTAGCTGTCTGATCCAGGTCTACACCGTTTCCATAAAAGTGTCAATAATTACTTAATAGTAGGAAAAGGGTAAGTGGTAGAGAACACAGCAACATATCTAACAGTCGTAATTTACGTCTTTTTGACACAAAACACGTTGAAGCTGAAGACAATGCCCATTATAGTACAAGGGCTACATGATACTTATACAGATAAACCTGCACTTAACAACCCACCTTAAACAAAATGTATGGACCGTTCTGATGGCAGGTGATTGCTTAATGCTGAACATAGGTAATGCAGAAAGCTCCTTTAGGAGCTTTCTGCATTACCTTTGTTCTGCATTAAGTGTTCACCTGTTTTTAAGAGATATGCCTACAAATTGAACCTGAACACTGTTAACAGTTGTACTAGCTAGCTAACATACAATATACATACCAAGCTAGTTAAAGCTGCTGTTAAACACAAACAATACGAGAAAATTCTCACAGCAAACACATATTCAAGGCAGCTTTTTTCTCCTCTCGGTTGTGTTTTTTTCAGCTTACATGCTGTATAGCCATGTGTTTTAACATTCCATCCAGACAGGCTTGAAAACACAGAAATGGCATGAAGTCACCACATTCCCACAGTGATAAAACTAACACAGAAATATCCTTACCCCACCAAAATACTCCACAACAAATCTCCCTATTGTATCTTAACAATCTCCGCAAAAAACCCACAAGGAAGTTGTTGTTAATTAATCAATGTACACAACATCCGCCATGCCAAAACATCAATACTCCAGCATCCAGAGAGCAGATTGAGTCACTGAGGTCAGAGGTCAAGTGTAGACTGCTTTCACGCTTCCAGCTTCAAGCGGTGAACAGTTCTACATGAGGACACAAGATGGCAACCTGTTGCCCAGCAGTCTGCTGTGAGGTCGAGTCAACAGAAATCAATAGGACTTAAAAGCCATCATGTGTTACTCAAATATCAGTCATGGCTTGTTACATAAACATGAGAGAGAGAGGCAAGCCATGCATTGCTCTACTGTATAGATAGATATGTCTGGCTTTTATAAATGAACTAGAAAATATAATAGAATTGTTCCAAGGGCAGATCCAATACTACCAGGCAGCAGACTCCAAAGTTTATTCGGCGGAGCTGTCTGGTTTCTATTTAGCCACACTTTCTATTTGGCCACACATTTCAACCAATTATATTTGATCAGAAATTTAGAATTAAGAGCACCTGTTGAAACTGAATAGTCTGATTGGATAGTAGCCAGGGCTCCAGATAAGGAATTATTTCAAAACTTAAAATCTTTATTTGTGCATTAAATCCTGTGGTGTCACTATACATTTGAATTGTCTCTTCGAGACAAACAAAATGAGTGGTTACACCATAGGGTTTGGTGCTGAAAGGAGTGAAAAAATGTGATTTGTTTAGTTTACTCCCTCTTATCTGGAGCCCTGTAGGCTGGTCTATGTCCAATTACAGTTTTACCAGATGTGGACTGTGAGTGTAAAATTTAGAGATACAGACTGCACTGTTTACTACACACTGGGATGATGCAATTATACTTCTATTTTAAGATATGACATCTGAAATCTTTTTATAGATATACAGAGGAAGCTAGGTGTTTTGTAATTGTTTACTACCAATTTGTTTGAATTGTTAACTATTTGTACACATTTTAATACCATACATTAAAAGCATTATTATATATAAAATTAATGGCCTCAAGTGAGTTAAACACAATCGTGTTGTTTCATCGTTATTTACAAGAGTGAAGTTCAGCAGACTGTTGTATCTGTACATTTGTGTATGCTATAGTTTGTTTCAAGAAACTCTATGAATGAAGTTTGATATATAGAACAATAGATTAATGTGAGGATCTCCTACCAGTAGCTAGGATATGAGTTAAATTATTGTTCTGTTTTGCATTTCTGTACATGATAGTTTTGCATTTTAAATAAAAGTTACTGTTTCAATTTTTTTGCTTTTCAATCCGAAAACCTCAATTTCATTTAATTTTGCACACCCATGCATCTATATAGCCTTAGTTCAACCACTCATTCCGCCGAATATCTTTTTTAAAGATATTTCTTGTCTATATTTGCAACAACAGAAGTCTGACAGAGCAAACAGTATAAACTCAGATTAAATGCCGCATATGAAACATGGTAATAGATCTGTTTCTAAACTATTAACAAATGTAGGAACACACATTTCCTCAAGACTTGGCTCATATTTTAACAGGTTGCACCCCGAGTACTGGCCCAATGTCAATGAAAAACAGTAAAGCCTCTTTATTAAAACCACTAAAACGTATCAGCGCCATATGACATAATTTCATATGTCCCGGTGCCGTAAAACCCAACTCAATAAATCAAAACTAAAACGAAGGCTAATTAATTGTATACAAGACAGGTGACAGCTTTAAGAAATGTGGCATCTTAAAGCAATGTGACAGTAAAACAGAAAGCTCCTCTAGGAGCTTTAAGCAGTCACCCGTCATAAACACCTTATAATTAACACATTTTAGAAATCGTAATAGAGAGGTTTTACTGTACCAGATCTATTCTAGTGAGAGTTCCAAGTACTGATGCGTTTAATCATAATAGGCAATGCTAAGTGCATTGAGAAACCAGAAGTTTCCTGGAATAATCATTAACCCTTACCATTCTGAAGTTTTGCATTTTTTTGGTCTGCAACAATTGACGTCTGCTACATTTCTAAAAATAGAATTTTCTAAATATATTTTCAAAACAAGGTCAGGGTGTCAAACAGTTTGGATCCTGATGAGACACCGCGTTACGCGGCGTCTCATCTGGATCTAAACTGTTTTCAGAGGTAAAATCACTGTGGCTAAAAATATCCACCTCTAGCAAATTGGACTGAAAAAGGGAGATAATCCAATAGGTTTTGTGTTGGAGAAATGGCAGATAATTTCCCAGCTAGTTTATATATCCATAAGAAATTGCAAGCATCTCTAATCTATATCCATTCTAAGACAAAAATTATCCTGTTTGAATCCAGTAAATGATAAACGTTCATCACCAAAACTTCTCAAGACATCTGTATGCTAATTTGTGGTGCATCTTTATGTTAATCAGTTAGTTTCTGCATGAAAATTGGAAAACCCCGTCGGAAAACTTCTACTTTAGCTATTTTTCAATACTTAAAAAAGGAACTTCCTGAGTTACTTGCATCCTGCTTTAAGCGGTTTCAACAGCAGGACTACCATAGATATGATAAACCTCTCCATCATGGCCACTAAAATGGAGGCTACTTGACTGTATAAAAGACATATGTGACAGTTTCAAGCAATGTGACAGTAAAACAGAAAGCTCCTAACGGAGCTTTCTGTTTTACTGTCACCTTGCTTTAATTAACCCATTACCCCATAAATACCCCTTTTTTATGCCTCTGATTTATTCCTCCACTGAACAAAATAGTTCCAATTCATCAGAAATATTTTCTATATTCTAGCAGATGGAAGCTTAAAGCAGGCTGAAAGTAAAGCAGAATGTGCCTTAAGGCACTTTCTGCTCTACATTCAACCTGCTTTAAGTGGTCACCTATCTTCAATACTAGAAACAGGCTATGGGGTAATGGGTTAAGCATTCACCTGCCATAAACAGCTAATAGTTATCATAATTTACTGGTAGTAATAGAGAGGTTTTACTGTATGTTCTCTCAGTAGGGAATATGTGGTTTGTACTATATAGGGAAAGCAAATCCATTATCCTGACACTGGGTGAAGATGCCAAAGCAGTGCCCAAAATTCAAATTTGAGTCATCAATGTAAAAGGCTGTGGTACATTTAAATCACTCCTATAGGAGCCCTCTGCTCTGGGTCTACACTGTTTGCAAATGTAAAGAGTATATTTAACAGGTCCATCGTGTTGAGAGAGTTAATACTAGATTCAATGTATATCAGATTTATATATTTATGTGAACACATTTTTGGGAAACATTTCCCACAATCAAATTGAGTAATCATGGATAATGGGGAAGCACCTAAGTTGAGTACAAAAACATCAACTTTTATTTTTTTCAGGAAAAAATAATCAAAAGTTTTGTTATCTTCAGTAACTTGAACAATTGACAAGCTATAGCTTTTTATAAAATGCCTAGAAAGCTAGTGCTGCTTAAAGCAGGCTGAAAGTAAAGGAGAATGCGCCTTAAAGCACACTCTGCTTTACTGACAACCTGCTTTAAGTAATCATCTATTTTCAAAACTAGAAACAGGCTATGGGGTAAAGGGTTAAATGTAGTTAGTTGACTGCTTACAACAAGATGACAATAAAGCGAAATGCTCCTTTCAGAGCTTACTGCTTTACTTTCATTTTGTTTTAAGCTTCTACCTGCATAAAAAACTATCAATCATCTAGAGTGTTTATCATGATCATGCAAAATCATAGCAGCATTATAATGATGGTGCTTAGTTATGTAAATATGCGGAGGTAGGGGGTATGCGCGATCAGAGTACCAGGACAACAATACAAGCAATAATTAACCTTTCCCACAAATCATGGATAAAAACTTTACATTAATGTCATAAAATCATCTCTAGTTTGTCCACAGGACAATAAAAACCTACCATGCAATGAAAGTGCTAAATATAGGTGACATCTTAAAGCAAGTAAAGCAGGAAACTCCTGTAGGAGCTCTCTGCATTACATTCTTGCTTTAAACCTTTACCCAATAGCCTGTTCCTAGTATTGAAGACTGGTGAGTGGTGACCACTTGAAGCAGGTTGAACGTAAAGCAGAATGCCCCTTAAGGTGCATTCTGCTTTACTTTCAGCCTGTTTTAAGCTAGCACCTTCTAGGATATAGATAGTATTTCTTATGTTATATATTTATGAATGTATAATTTGGAACTATTTTCCTCAGTAGAAGAAGTAATTAAGGGCCTAAAAAGGTATATTAATGCAGTGATGGGTTAACTCTTTCCTCCCTGAAACTTTAAATGGACAATTCCAATTTCGATTTTAGTCAAGTCCATTTCTGGCTTTTAAGGGTTGTTTTTGTCCATTTTTGGCATTATGACAAACAGTGAAGACCCTGATCAGAGGGCTCCTTTCGGAAGCCCTCTGATCTGGGTCTTCACTGTTTGCACATGACAAGTGTACTATTCACATGTACACTGTTTGAAAAGGACGCCTATATGCGGGACTAGGGTGCAAAGGGTTAAGCAGTCACCTGCCTTAACCCTTTACCTGATAGCCTTTTTCTAGTATTGAAGATAGGTGACTTAAAGCAGGTGCTTTACTTTCAGCCTGCTTTAAGCTTCCATGGGCTCGAATATAGAAAATGTTACCTATACTATATATTAATGACTGATTAAATTGGAACTATTTTCTTCAGTGGAGGAATAAATCATATGCGCTAAAAGGCGCTTATATTGGTTAAAGGGTTAATGAACTGAAATCAGTTAGATTTAAATGATTTGCCCTAACGGCATGGGGAACCCCCCAAGCAAACCAAAGTGAAACACCTTACCTACTAGAAACATGACCATCATATCTTTATCAGCATTCTCTGTTTTACTTGCTTCTTTCTGAACAGCATCAATAATTATCTCCATGTCGTCTTCTCCTGAGGCCAAGGTACCATGCTCACCACTACAGAACACTACGTCTTTAACTGGCAGGAACTCTACACTGCTGTTTAAACCGTCCTTTCCTGTAGACTTATCTTCATTCAGACCAGTTTGAGTCAGGTTTGTAACATTTTCTTTATCATGACTTTCAGTTGAACCTCTCACAGCATTTTTGTTTGTATGTCTTCCGTTTGATCTAGACTGGGCTCTCACAGAGCTAGATCTAACGTGCCTATGTCTGTTTCTTCGGTGTACAACTTTGTCAGGTATGTTTGCCTCTGCATTTGGACTTTCATCAGAACTTTCAATGTCTGAAAATGCTGCCCTTTGACTCGCATGTCTCCTGAAGTTTTTATAAGCTTTTTGCAGCCTCCTTGAATCAGCTGACTGACTTCTCTGCAGCATGTGTCTCCTTGGCTTCTGGGTCAGACAACTGCTGCCTGTAACTGATTTAAGTTCTCTAGGATTGTTCTTATCATGACTAGCTGTACTGCCTGTATCACTGATCTCTGATATACTGGCTTCAGAATTTGGCCCAGCATCACGCACATCTCTCTCTTGTTTAGGCACCATTAACTGCTCTCTGAGGCTCGCTGAGTCTCTTCTCTCAGATATACTGTTAGATCCATGATACAAGTGTCCATATCTAATGGCTAAACTCTCTGAGCACCGGCGGCGTGCCAGTTCCATCCTCAATCTGGGGGAACCATCTGCAAAACTTCTGTTCTTCACCATGCTCTCGGAGTACCTCCTAGGTCGTAGGGAACCGCCATAACTAAGGCTATCCATCATAGGACTGGAACCAGCTATAGGGAGATCCCAGTAAGAGGTGTCCATACTATCTAGAGAGTCTATACTTGCCCAGTCTGACATGCTGGGTTCCCGTGGGCTACTGCTATACGAACAACCCTGGGATATGCTCAAAGAATCAGAATTACACTGGGAACTGCCAAAACTCTGTAATCGACTTCTAAAATCCACTACTTGAGGGTTTCCTATTTCACAGTTACAGGTTTTGTTTTGTCCTCCGCTAGTCTGCTTTTGTCCTTCTGCCTCATTATCTGTATCCAGTCGTTTATCTTCACTCTCAGACTCCCCAGATGTTGCTATTCCTGAATCTTTCAAACTTTCTTCAGACTTGTCATTGGACTTGTTTTGATTCTCATCTTCCATTGTAGCTCTTGAATGTCTGCCTTGATCAAGATCCAGATCAAACTGTAAATCCTCTACAGTTGACTTGGAGAAATAATTCCTCACACCCCAAACCTGAGCCTGTCCTAACACATGGGAATCCAGCGGAGTCACGGTCACGCCTTGTGAAAAATTAATGATCTCAAATGCACTTTGAGTGTTTTTACGTGCACTCAAGAAAGAGTAGGAGTTCTTTCTCCTGAACAAGTGATTGAAACTCCTCGACAGGCTACGTGCACTCCTGCAACTTGACTTTCCAAATCGCCTCCATTTCTTTTCCGGTACATATTTTACCCGCTCCGGTACATCTTGACAAGTACTCATTTTTCACTGTCTTGACTCAACTGACATAAGAAAAATATTCCTTTTTTTAACCCTTTTCCCCTATAGCTATTTTTTTATTCAGTTTTTACAACAGCTGAATGCTTAAAGAAGGTTAAGATTAAACCAGAAAGCGTCAGCAGGAGCTTTCTACTTTACTTTCAGCTTGCTAAATCCCTTTTCTCCATAGATACACCTTTTTTTTTACACATTTAATTCATCCATCCACTGACAAAAACAGTTTCATTATACAATACATTAATGAATATGTTACAGAAGTAATATTGCCTATATCCTAGCATATGGTATCTTAAAATAGGCTGAAAGAAAAGCAGAATGTGCCTTAAGGCACATTCTGCTTTACTTTCAACCTGCTTTAAGTGGTCACCTGTCTTCATAACTGGAAACAGGCTATTGGGTAAAGGGTCAAGCAGAAAACTATTGATCACAGATCATTATGCAATAAAAATGCTTCTTTTTAACATGGTAGCTGCATGAATAGCCAATTCTACAAGAGAAGAGGCAAAGGAGTAAAAAGGCCCATCTATGGGGGAAAGGGTTAAAAAGAATATCCTTTACACATAAATGTCCACCTTCTGAATGTCACACAAACCTTCAATAAATAAATTCACACTTTTAAAACCTTTCTAATGTTAATATTTCTCTGGGTATAAGGCAAGGCAACCAGCTTCTACTCCATGGTGTTTGTAATGTGGAAAATTGGTCCCATCTACCTGAGTAGAAAGCTTGTTATTCAGTAAGCAAGGGGACTGACAGCTCACATATGTTTTATGCACTGATGAGGGAATGCGGTGGCCGAATATAGTTACAATTTATATTTATTGTCTCGCCAGTGTCATCAGCTCCTCTGTTTACACACCGTCAACTGTCAGCACTGTGGCGGTTGACTTTGGAATGACCAAGCTCCCCCTCAGCTTTCTAACTTTGACATGTACATGTACACAGATGTACCGTGTGACAGATTTGAACTCATCTTCTACTGTCAAGGTGAATCATGACAGAGCTATTATATAGTGAGTGAGATAATTAACCCATCTGAACGCCAGAAACGAGCATGCATCCCATCAACCCTTTAACCCATTACCCCAAAAATACACCTTTTTACACCTTTAACCCTTTCCCTTATAGAAGTGACTTTTAGCACATGCATTTTATTCATCCGCTGAAGAAAATAGTCCTAATATATACCGTAATGAATATGTGTCATATTTAATAATTTCCTTATTCTAGCAGGTAATAGCTTAAAGCAGGCTGAAAGTAAAGAAGAATGCGCCATATGGCGCATTCTAATTTACTTTCAACCTGCTTTAAGTAGTCACCTATTTTCAACTAGAAACAGGCTATCGGGTAATGGGTTAACTTATTCCTCTACTGAAGAAAAGATTTCAAATTTATAGTGTTACAAATAAGATTCATAAGAAATATTTTTCTATATTCTTGCAGATAATAGCTTAAAGCAGGCTACATCTAAAGCATAATGCGCCTTAAGGCGCATTCTGATTTACTTTCAACCAGGAGTGCTTTAAGTAGTCACTTATCTTCAAAACTAGAAACAGGCTATGGGATAATGTGTTAATATATTATATGCTGGAAACAAATACACAGGTATACTTAATGCAAATAGTGAAGACCCTGATCAAGGTCTGCTCTGTTTGATTTTACTTTAAACAGGTTGAAAGTAAAACAATAGGCCTTAAGGCACATTAATTCTGCTTTACTTTTAGCCTGCTTTCAGCAACCAATTTTTTAAAAGTAGTTTCTATAAACAGTCTTTAAGAAGAACATATTAAAAAAGAAAAGTATTGTTAAATAGATGTCTGTTTTACTAGACTTATAAAAAGAAGCAGCTCACTTTTTTCACCTTGAATTCTATACATGAATATCACACATTGGGAGTCATCTAGTTTTGATCAGAACTAAAATATCAATAATTAAGGGGGTTTCCCTCTGAAAACAACAATGGAACTTAACTCATTAGTAATCTATGAGCAATATATTTCTGCAATAAAATATCATATGCACATTTAGCTGAATTATCTCCCTTTGAAACAACAATGGATCTTTACTCACTAGTTATCTATAAGCAATATATTTCTGCAACAAACTATCATAATTATGCACATTTAGCAGAATTATCTCCCTTTGAAACAACAATGGATCTTTACTCACTAGTTATCTATAAGCAATATATTTCTGCAACAAACTATCATAATTATGCACATTTAGCAGAATTATCTCCCTTTGAAACAACAATGGATCTTTACTCATTAGTAATCAATAAGTAATATATTTCTGCAACAAACTATCATAATTATGCACATTTAGCAGAATTATCTCCCTTTGAAACAACAATGGATCTTTACTCATTAGTAATCTATAAGTAATATAATTATTTCTGCAACAAAATATCATATGCACATTTAGCAGAATTATCTCCCCTATATTATGAAAAATTACATTAAACCCTTTGAACCCTAGTCCCGCATATTGCCATCCTTTGCAAACAGTATACACCTGAATAGCACACTTGTCCTATGAAAACAGTGAAGACCAAGATCAGAGGGCTCATAGGAGCCCTCTGATCAGGATCTTCACTGTTTGTCAAAATGCCAAACATTGACAAAAACAGCCCATAAATGTCAGAAATTGACTAGACTTAAATGGAAACTGGAGTTTTCCATTTAAAGTTTCAGGTAGAAAAGAGTAAAGAAATTTCTGACAAGATACAAAATGCAATGTGTATAGGCATGTATTGACAATGACTCTGGGAGCCCGATGTGGGGGCGTGGGTGGCGTTAACCCTTAGCCTGCCACTCACGACTATAGCTCCATATGCAAACAGCTTGGATCCGGATGAGACGCCGAGTAACTCGGCGTCTCATCCGGATCCAAGCTGTTTGACACTCGGACAACATTTTCAGCAATTTTGAGCAACTTTGAAGCACTTTGAAACTTGAAGCAGACGAGAAATATAGCAGACGACAATTTATTTGGCGGGCTAAGGGTTAAGATGACTTCAGGTCTTGATAGTTATAGCCTTTTTTTGGTTGATGTTCTTTACTATACATTTGTGTTCAAATTTCATCCAATGAAGAAGCATCTCAAAGACAGATGACTCCTCAACCCTTTATCCCATAAATACACCTTTTTACACCTTTAATGTATTCCTCCATTGAAGAAAATAGCGGCAATTTATACAGTCATAAATAATTTTGATAAAAATATTTTCTATATTTAGTAGATGTTAGCTTAAAGCAGGCTGAAAGTAAAGCAGAATGCCCTTAGGCACATTCTGCTTTACTTTCAACCTGCTTTAAGTGGTCACCTATTTTCAAAGGTAGAAACAGGCCATGGGGCCTTTTGCTTTTATTCTGCATTAACCCTTTACCCCGTAGCTCGTTTTCTAGTTTTGAAGACAGGTGACCACTTAAAGCAGGTTGAAAATAAAGCAGAAGGTGCATTCTGCTTTACTTTATGCCTGCTTTAAGCTACAATCTGCAGCATTATCTGCTAGAGTATAGAAAATATTTCTTGTGGTACATATTCATGACTGTATAAAATAGAACTATTTTCTTCAGTGGAGGAATAAATTAAATGCGCTAAAAGGCACTTTAATGTGGGAAAGAGTTAAAATAGCTGCCACACTTGAGCTGTTTTCTTCTCACTGTTTGCTTAACCCAAGTTTGATAGATAGTATAGTTTGTTATATTGTAAGTGTGCCAGTATTATGTCAAACCTGTATCAAGCAACCACTCTAACAACAGTAAAATTTACATGCAGTATTCAAGACATGTGTGATAGCTTAATGCAGGACAAAAAGTAATGCTCCTATTACTTTTGTCCTGCATTTAAACAATAAAATCTCTACAAAGATCACCCTGCAATTTCAGTCAATGGTTGACATATCAAATAAGGTTTGACTGTATAATAATTTTCATTCACATTGTCCACCAAGTCTGTAACAATACTTGTCATTAGTTTGCATTTTGTTGGGAGCATTTTTTTTGGTCTGTATGTATGTAGGCGGAAGCAACTGTATCCCATTTCATTTGTAACACAGAAAATTTGGTCAAAGCCATACGAGTCACAATAAAAGCATAAAGCTGTCAGTTCTCAGTAATCGTTCAAATACCTCGTCATGCTTCCGGACAACAACATCCAAATAACACTATGACAAGTAAGCCATACAGCTTCTATCAGTTCTCAGTGAATATTCAGAAAGTCAATGCATGTGGCTGCTTAATGTAGGACAGAAGTAATGCAGAAAGCTCCTAAAGGAGCTTTCTGCATCACTTCTGTTCTGCATTAAGCTATGATGTGTCTCAAGAAGCTGGACATTTTTTGTATCGTAGTTGGAATAGCTGTTAAATGTTGGTTGGATTGTATTTGTTATTGTTATGATAGTTATATTGTTGTAAACATTTTTATCAGCATATTTTCGTCAGCAGTACTGTTGTAGTTTGACTTAGGATAAAACCTTGAACTTAGACTTATAATGAATTGTTCCGGGTATTCCTTGAAGAAATAATTGTTTTAATATACTTGTAGGTGCAAGTATTGCACAATAATGCAGTACTGGTCAAAGTTGTATGTACCCATTACGCCATAAATACACCTTTTTACTGCTTTAATTCAAGCCTCCACGGAAGAAAATAGATCTACTTAATAGGGTCATGAATATGTATTGTAAGAAGTATTAATGGAGTCTTTATAATAGAGGTATGTTGTAGTATAAAGTTAAACTCCATCCATCTACGTACTTATACTCTCACTTCATTCTCATAGAGATTCACAATCATATAACTCAAAGATACAATCACCATTTTAATAACCTAGTTCAAAGTGAGCACCAAATGTAATAAGATAAACTCTTTGAATCCCAGACATGCATATATTTGTCATTTGCAAACAGTGTACATGTGAGGAGTACACTTGTCCCATGCATACAGTGAAGACCCTGATCAGAGGGCTCCTTAAGGAGCCCTCTAATCAGGATCCACACTATTTTTCATGTTGACATATATTGTGAAAATCAACCCTAAAATGTCAAAAATGACCTAGACTAAATTGAAAACTAGAATTGTCAATTTGAATATTCAGGGAGGGAGGAAAGGGATAATAATGAAAGTTTGGTGACATTTCTGAGACTCAAACCAACCTAAGGTCTGGCTTACCATGCCAGCACTTCAACATGGTTCAGCTGCCAAGCCATATACTTTGACCTTACTGAATTTCCAAGAGCGACTTCACATGGAACCATAGTTTGAACCTCTAGTCAGGCAAAATTGAGGCCGGTGAATGCTCATTAAGGTCTCCAAAAGAACACTGTTTGTGGAACCAATGAATAAATGGTCCGTCTGCGTATCAACCAATCCTTGTTCTGTTGGATCTATAACCCATTAGCCCATAAAGATGCCTTTTTACGCCTCAAATTTATTCCTCCACTGAAAAAATAATTCCAATTTATATAGTCATAAATAAGCACCATTAGAAATATATTCTTTATCCTAACAAAATGTAGCTTAAAGCAGGCTGAAAGTAAAGCAGAATGTGCCTTAAGGCACATTCTGCTTTACTTTCAACCTGCTTTAAGTTTTCACCTTTCTTCAAAACTAGAAACAGGCTATGGGGTAATGGGATAATCACTATAGACGACTATAGACCGGACTATAGCTCCACGTGAAGTTGCTCAAAATTATACCTAGCTGTACCTAACTAAACGCTACATAATCTCCCACGACATACTACAGGTATTTACCGAATATTTTTTTGTCCCAAAAAAATAATTTTCTAGAGGCCGGAAAATTAGTTCACTAAGGTAAAATAGCCTGAAATGTTTAAATGCTGTATTTATTCTGATGAACACCATTAGGGGGCACCAACATTTGAAAAGGTTACAAAACCGTCAACACTGTGTTAGATGGATACCACTACTCCACTGCATGATACACCTTCTTACACCCTTAATTCTTTCCTCCACTGGAGAAAATAGTACCACTTTATGACAGTCATGAATATATACCGTAAGAAACATTTGTTCTATATTCTAACAGATGGTAGCTTAAAACAAGAGTTTTCAGAGAGACAACAAAGCTAGCCATCAGCATATTTATAAACTTAAAAGCACAATCTGAGGTCAAGGTCAGAGAGGTCAACCTTTTTGCCTGCATGGAAAGGTCTTTTTCATATTCACATGCACACCAAATATGACAGTAATACTTCAAGTGAAATTAAATTATTAGCTTTTTTGGAAACCTAAATGCAGATTTCAAAATCCAAACGTGGGACCTAAGTTCAAGGTCAAGGTCCCTAGCATGAATTTTTATTTCTCTATATGCACATGCATACCAAATATGAAAGGAATATCTCAAAGGACATAATTATGAGTTATAGGTATTTTGAGAAACCTAAAATCAGATTTCGAAACCTAAATGTGGGTCCTCCTTTCATGGTCAAGGTCACTGGAGTTGAACATTTTGCATGCAAGGAAAGGTCTAGTCAATATACACAAATATGAAAGGAATATCTCAATGGACATAGGTGTCACAGTGTGTATGTTTTTCATCACTTGAACAGCCTTGCTATTGTCCGATTTTTCTGAACTGTCCGAGTTATTTTTAGAACAGAATAGTTCATAATGGTAAATAGATAACAGGGTAACATCTGATCTGTATAGTCGTACAGTTTCCAACTTGAGATAAGCATGATCCTCGTGCAGTACGAGACAGCTGTGTTAATTTTACTTATATGTTATTCATTCTAAATAAACGTGTTTATGCTAAAACTATTATGTCCATTGCAAACAGATTGGAGCCAGATCAGACGCCGGGTAACCCGGCCTCTGATCAGGCTCCAACCTGTTTGCCACCCAGATCAAAAAGATAAAATTAATTTTCTACAGTTTTGTGCATTGTGTTTGAGTTTATTTGGGAAATAATAATGTCTTCTCTACTGTACATTACTCACAATAAATACAGCTTTCCGTATCCTTGGCTAACTACGGAAATCAAGGAGTACGGTGATCATCCCTTTTAAAATTTTAGAATGTTCCAATCTAAAAATAACTCTGACAGGTCAGAAGAAAACACTAATACTTTTATGGCAAGGTACTGGTAGAGTGTGACATAGGAGTTTTAGGTATTCTGTGAAACCTACATGCAGATTTCGAAACCTAAACCCAGGCTGTAACTTCAAGGTCAAGCTCACTTGGGTAAAATATTTGTGTTCACGAAAAGCTCTTGTTCATATATATATACACATGCATACCAGTAGGGCGTTCAAGTACCGTATCAGCGAACAGCAACGTTAACGGATGCAAACAACCCATATAGTACGACATCTAACGTTCACCAATACTCTTCAATAATAACTCATTGCGCCCCAATGTTTATTAACTTTTCAAGGGTACGAACGATTTATGTACGAATCGGAATAACACACGCAAAAGTGTACTAATCAACTGAAATGCAACAATTTTACCCAGATAAAAATAAGATTTAGCTGCTCAGCTGTAAGCTGCTTTGTTTGATACATTAAGTATCGGAAAATGTTGGTATATTGATGAGAAATTAAGTCGGGGCTGTTCGCTGGTTTTATAAAATTCATTTGGACGCCATTTTGTTTTCCTTTGTTGACGACGGCTAACTACCTCTGAGGCCGTTCGTGTCGTTCGCAATCGGTAACAGCCAAATGGTTGTTAAAGGTAAATTGTTACCGTTTTCTGATGCAATCGATATGGTACTTGAATGCGCTACAGATACAGATATGTTTTGCATTATGACAAACAGTGAAGACCCAGATCAGAGGGCTCCGTAAGGAGCCCTCTGAGGGTATTCACTGTTTGCATAGGACAAGTGCACTTTTCACATGTATACTTTTGAAAATGACGCCTATATGCGGGACCAGGGTTCAAAGGGCTAACCTTATTTTTCGTTTTTTGAATTTGATCGCCCCTCTTTTTTACAATTCCCCCCATTTTTTTCAGATGAGGGGGGGAAATCACCCCTACTTTTGCAACACTGCAATGGGTTAAAATATCACTAGTCCCAATCAGAAACCACTTGTCCTGGCGTTGGGCAAGTGAGTTAGGGCAAAGGCAACAATAAAAGAGCTCCTTAAGGAGCTTGTCTTATTTGGGTTTATAATACCCTGTTTGCAAAGAATAGATATATCTCAAAGCTCCAGATGAAAGGAGTGTTTCAGAAACTGAAAATTTTATTTCAACATTAAAGCCTATGGTGTTACTACACCATTAGAATCGTCTTGAAGAGGCAATTCTAATAAGTAGTAACATCATAGGATTTAGTGCTGAAATAAACGAGAAAGTGTTGGATTTGTTCAGTTTACTCTTTCTTATCTGGGGCCCTGTAATTATCTGATTTAAAAATTAAAATGGTAACATCAGTCACTCCAAAGAAGGTAAATTTACATAAATATAACAACGGTATGCCCGACTAAAATAATGCAGAAAGATTGTTTTTCAGTTTTAATACAGCATTACGTAACTATAATAATATGCCTTTTTATACCTCAATTTTATTCATCCACTGAGGAAAATAGTTCCAATTCATACTGTACTGTCAAGAATATGTGCCATGATAAAAAAATTCTATATTCTAGCGAGTTTTTGCTTAAAGCAGGCTGAAAGTAAAGCAGAATGCGCCTTATGGCGCATTCTGCTTTACTTTCAACCTGCTTTAAGTAGTAACTTGTTTTCAAAATTAGAAACAGGCTATGGGGTAATGGGTTAAAATTACAGATCTATATGCTAACTAATGCTTAATGACTTCAATGAGTGGCAGCTGACAGCCTGTTTCATAAAAGTAACATGTTTATTTCCTTATATACCCTTTTCCAATGATATGGGCATGAAGGGCGCATTAATTAAAATATATACGGTAACTTGGGGGGCCCCAACAGATGGGTGCAATAAAGCTGCCAGTGCCCTTATTAGACTGGTATAAACTCATGATGGCCCAGTCTGGACAGTTAATGTGTGACTGCAAATTATTGTTGGGCTTAAACAATAGAGCTATTCAGTTACATCAAAACAGGAGCAGAAATGTTTACATTGAAATGCTGCATCATTTAGGCAAGCTTTGTGTTGCTGATGAAACAAGGGCAATCTGCAATAGTTAACTCTTTGCATGCTAGCAGAGGATATATTTATGTGCCACAGTGATTTTTTTTGCAAACAGTTTGAATCCTGATGAAACGCCGCGTAATGCGACGTCTCATCAAGATCCAAACTGATTGACACTCTGACCCTGTTTTGAAAAGAAAATTAGAATATTCTATGGTCAAGCAAACCAATAATATTTGACACAATAAAGGACGGTAGACTGTAAACAATCAAGTTCATAGGAGTCAAACGCCTACCCTATGAAACTACAGTAAACCAGTGTATACTCAGCAGTCATTCAATATAGAAGCAGATCTCGAGATCTCAGAGCCCTTCTCCTCCTGAATATTCATATATAAAATATGGTATACTCACTATGAATGTCTACAATAATTAATCTTTAACATTGGCTAATAAAATATGAAGAATAATTTACCTCAGGAAAGAGTGCTTACATTATTAATTATACAAGAGGTGATTCACCAGTTTTGAAACAGTTTAATTCCATCTTTAAAACTCACAAAACAAGTATTTCATTGTACAAGGTGTTCAATCTGGGATCCATGGAGATTATAGATCAGTCTACATCGCTTAGGCCATGACTCTAGTGTCTTGTTGATAACAGACTGCTCAAGTTTTCTCCATTCGTCAAGCACTGCTCGTTTAAGGCCGGCTAAAGTGTAGAGTTTTCGCTTTTGTAAGCGTCTTTTAAGGATTCCCCAAATAGCAAAATCCATCGGTGCCGCATCCGGACTTTTAGGCATCCACTCTTCAGGGGTTCATATTTTGCTGTTGCATGTACGCACGTGTCTGCTTTGACGTATGACTTGAAGCACTATCCTGGTGAAACACCATGTCCTTAATTTGGTTACCAGGAAATATTCTTGGTGCATCTCTTCTGATGAATGGCTTCAAAACTTTGTCAATATAGAGCTTGGAGTTAACCTTGACACCTTTCGGAATGATTCTAATCTCGGTTTTCCCATGGTAACTAACTCCAGCCCAGGCCTTGAATCCTGGTGCAAACGAATCACGTTTAACGAACTTGAGTTTTGAAAGATTGTCATGGCCTGTGTGGATGTAGCAAATGCGGCGGCGACCATAACTCCCGCCCAAGTAAAACATTGCATCATCTGTTGTCACAAAGTTTTTCCATTTACCGCAGTTTAAACGTTTGTAGAGCTGCCATGAACGCTGACGTCGTTTTTCAATTTGAGCTGCATTTAGCTTGTGTATACTTTGCACTTTTTCCGATGTTTTGCTTGCAGTGCATATTTAATGATTCTGCGAATTGTTGACTGAGAAACCCCTAGTTGAGTTGCCATTTCACGTTGTGTCGGCGGGTTAACCCTTTTTATCATAATGGCGACTTTACGAATAACCCCTGGAGTTGACTTTTTGGGTGTCCTCCTATATATTTCTGATTTTGGCGGTTCTTTACCGGCAACATGCGTTTTACCCTTTAAGTGCTTTACACGATGGATAGTTGATAAAGAAAATTCATGTCCTTGACCTTTCAACTCTCGTTGTATATTCCTGTAAGACAATTTCTTTTTCAAAAGGTATATAACGATTCCATCTATTACACTGTCAATTTTAGGTCTACTTACTTTACTTACTTAATCCTGATTTGATTTGTCATCTGCTGCGGGTGTCCCAGCATCTGGGGTAGGCAGCAGGCGGCTAGTTTGTCTGATACATGATCTCCAAGCAGCTCTGTCATGTGGATTTACATCAACAAGGTTGCATACATTAATGTCAGCCTTCACACAATCTGACCATGTCTTTCTTGGTCTCCCACGCACTCTTGGGCTTTGAACCTCCATATTGGTGATGGACTTTATTGACGATGAGGATCGAACGACATGTCCGTACCATCTAAGACGCCTAGAGCGTAAGGCAGCTGTCACCTCCTGTACCCCCAGCCTGGTACACATCACATCGAACGGGATGTTGTCATGGGGCTTAGCACCATAGATCCATCGAATCATCGATCTATCATTTCTGCGGAGTCGTTGTAAGTCTGAGGCTGTCGGGGCCCAAGTTTCGCTACCCATGTTATAATCCACATTAAAACTTGTCATGTATGTGTAATACATAACTGTATCGTTACATGCACGTTGGTTTCGTGCAGAAGTAACGCTCCGCCTCATTACAATAGACCACTCAAAAGTGTTTAAAAACTGGTGAATCACCTCTGAAATAGTATAAAGCAGGTTGAAAGTTAACCTTTTAAATTTGCTTTATTCTGCTTTATAGTTTTATGTAACCACTTGTCTAAAGCACTGCAATCAGGCAGATGTTTTAAAGGCTCAAGAATAAAGTCAGTAAACTCAGAACACTTCCAACATTTGTTCCTTCATTACTAAATTAAACCCTATGTGGTGACTACTCATAGAATCGTTCTAATGAGTAGTCACATCATATTATTTGCTTGAAACAAAGGATGATAGCATTTAACCCTTTACCCCATGGCATGTTTCTAGTTCTGAAGACAGATGACCACATAAAACAGGTTCAAAGTAAAGCAGAAAGTGCATTAAGGTGCAGTCCGCTTTACTTTCAGCCTGCTTTAAGCTACATACTATCTTCTAGGATATAGCAAATATTTCTAATGGTACACAGTGTTCATGACAGTATATATTTTAACTATTTTCTTCAGCGGAGGAATAAATAACAAGAGGGCCTGAAGGCCCTGATATCGCTCACCATTTGTAATGAAGCCTGATAGCTTTACCTTTAAATTTCACCCTTTTTATTCTAAATCCATTCAAGTTTGTCGACCTACTCTAGTATAGTAGAGTACATCAAAGTCAAATACAGTCGAACTTCAGTATCTCGACGGTCTCGGGACGATCGAAATAGCATCGAGATAAGCATGGGCTCGAGATAACTAAAACTGGTAAAAAATTCAAAACTTACAGAAAGTGAATAATAAAACCGCTGTACGTATGTACTCTCGCGTGTTTGTGAAATGCCGTAACGTTTTTACACGTTATATGCCGATTTCGATGTTACACGTTTACTGTTTTTTTTGTACACAAAACACGGACGATAAAGGCAATCAATAACTCACAATTTATTTAGTACTCGACCAGGGAGATTATATTGAATAGCTGCGAACGTAATATATTTATTTTGCAAACACCGAACATGGAAATATGCATGGGTTGTTTTGTTTATTACAGTCGATTACGGTAAGTCTGCGCGTCCGGTAAAGCTGCGCATCAACAAACAGGTTTACTTCCGGCTGTCAAATACTCACGAAAACCTCGTTTTACTTAGGAAATCACAGTGAAATTCATTGGAGCTGGTGAAAAACCACCCTAGGTTAAGAAAAAGGAATTGCGATAAGCATAATTTGTAAAAAATCCTTATATTTAGTATTTAAGACACGTGGGTCAATTGTGTACATTTCATGCATTTGACCTCATTGAATATTCATGAGACATTGACCTGGATTCCGCAAGACATCTCGGTCGATTCGGCTCAATATTTATTTGTCGGACAGTTCATAACAATATAACATAAGCTTTGTAGCTTTTTATTACCACTCTGTTTTGTTTATCGCGGAATTTTGTGTATTATTCGTATTTTCCTTCCTGCTCCGCGGTACTATTTTCCTCAACATCCGTTTTATCAAGGGGTGCTACTCTTGATGAATTGAATCAACACCGATAATGACGGTTATTAGGAGACTGATTTTAAGGAAGTGGCGACCAAACTTTAAGCGATAATTTACTGTTGATTGACAATTATCACCCAACACCCATTCAGCCAACGTGAAAAACTACAGATAGTTCCGGTTAATGATTTTACCTGTGATTTCCACAGTCCGATACTCACGAT
The DNA here is from genome assembly GCA_922989275.2 of Gari tellinella. NCBI lineage: Eukaryota > Metazoa > Mollusca > Bivalvia > Cardiida > Psammobiidae > Gari > Gari tellinella. Next base: position 26,982,974 of record OV277867.1, on the reverse strand, counting down.
CAAAGTCGGCGAGCGTATCAATGCATGAAAACTTACAGTCGTCGAGATACTGGGTGTTAATTGAGAACAATTAAATGAATATGGCGAACATCTATAGTCGAAATACCGGGGGTAATCGAGATTAGCCATAGTCGAAATAGGACAGGTAAGATTACATAAGAATAAGAACAAATATTTCCGGGACTTGAGACAATCGTCGAGATAGGCATTGCAATCGAGATTCTGACGTTCGAGATACTGGTGCTCGACTGTAACTAGAGCCTAAACCATACTGAAATGAAGCCTTATTCTAGCATTTCAAAGTATATCAAGGGCAGGTAACTATTGCCACAATGATTAGATTTCAACAATAATTGCATTCCTTCGAGAACGTATAGCTATATACTTTGGGTACAAGTATAATCAAAATCCATTGAAAACTGTAGTTGCAAGAGGGTAAATGCTGTAAAATATGGCATTTTCAGCAATTCAAAGGTAGATAACTCTTGATCTATTTGTCTGATTTCAACTATAATTATCCTTTTTCGAACTCTTATGGTCATAATAATCTGGGCAAGTTTGAGAGAGCTTGGATAAATATTGTGGCCTCCACAGCGTAAACACTGTTAAATATGTAATTTTCAGCAATTCAAAGGTAGATTACTCTTGACCTATTGGTCCGATTAATACCATAATTGAACTCATCCGAAGTCTTATGGTAATATACAATCTGAGTAAGTTTAGTTTAGTTTAAACAATATTTTATTCAGAAGAAAAGGATTGGACAACAGGCAAAGCCTATGTGAGTCCTCTCCAAGTACAATCAAGGTATGAACAGTGTTATACATATACATATATGAGTCGAACTTATAAATTATTGTAAGTTTGAGAAAGATTGGATAAAATTTGTGGCCTCTAGAGTGTAAAAACCCTTAAATATGGCATTTTCAGCAATTCAAAGGTAGATAACTCTCAACCTATTAGTCTGATTTCAACCCTAATCAAACTTATGTGAACTCTTATAGTCATATACAATCTGAGCAAGTTTGAGATAGATTGGATAAAAATTGTGAACTCTACAATGTAAACACCCTTAAAAATGGCATTTTTAGCAGTTCAAAGTTAGATAACTCTTGATCTATTTGTCCGATTTCAACCAAAATCAACCTCATTCGAACTCTTATGGTGATATACAATCTGGGCAAGTTTTAGAAAGATTGGGTAAATATTGTGGCCTCTAGAGTGTAAACACTGATAAATATGGCATTTTCAGCAATTCAAAGGTTGATAACTCATGACCTAATTGTCAGATTTCAGCCATAATCCAACTCATTCGAACTCTTATGGCAATATACCATCTGAGCAAGTTTGAGAAAGATTGGATAAATATTGTGGCCTCTAGAGTGTAAACACTAAAATTGTTGACCACGGACCACGGACGACGCACACCGGACATTCAAGGATTGCAAAAGCTCACTCTGAGCTAGCTCAGGTGAGCTAAAAAGCATTAATTAAAATATTTTATCTGAAGCATAGAGTTTGACAATATCAATATTGACATGTAAATAATACATACGCCAGAACATCATGAAAACATCCAGCAATTCACTTCACATATTATACAATGTTTTAATCTAACCATGATCAATTGATGCTGTGGAAGTATATAGCAACACCCATTGCCTGGGTATTAGCCCTAACCCTTCAACACACAAATTAATTGCTGAAGTCAATTTATTTGGATCCAGATCAAATACCCAATAACTCTGTGTCTAAATCAGGATTAAAACAGTTTTTAACACTAACACCACCATTTGAAATAAATAGAAGTTGGTTTTTTTCTTTTTCTTTTTGCAGACAATTAAACAATTTTGAAGCAGAAAATATAACATGTCAGGGAAAGGGTTAACCCTTTGAAAGCTGCTTAAAAGCAACATCTGCTCACATGCTGTCTGCTTATGTGTCTGAATTTTACCTATTATCTATGCTATCTATGCACAAACACAATTTTTGTCCCAATTATTTGGATACTGTTAGGCCCCAACTTTTAAAGTGACTGATCTGGATCCAAACTTTTAGCAAAATCTTTTAACAATCATTCCCTACATTGAAAGGTAGACTACTCGATTTCAATTTTCCAGGCAAATTACAGTCCTTCAGTTTCTATGGCAACCAGGTATAATAGTTCATACTGTCATTACAATATTTCTAGTATTTCCAATATACATTGCGATATGTGACTGTCAAATCTGTAATAAGTGACTGCTGAAATATAATGAGGTAGTCTGTAGATTGTTAAAAACAGATGGTGACTTAATGCAGGACTACAATAATACATAAAGCTCAAAAAGTAATTTTGCATTATTTTTGTTCTGCATTAATTTTAAAGCTGTTACAAGTCATGTAGGCTAAAAATATACCCAATATCTAGTGGTCGCTTAATACAGGTTTGAATGTACTGACAAAACAGATACAGTAAAACCTCTCTATTACGACCACTAAACGGAGGCTAATTGATTGTATAAATGACAGGTGACAGCTTAAAGCAAGGTGACAATAAAACAGAAAGCTCCTACAGGAGCTTTCTGTTTTACTGTCACCTTACTTTAAGCAGTCAATTGTTGTAATTTACTCCTAATAAGAAACACAATTTATTGGCTGTAATAGAGAGGTTTTACTATATATAGACAAATCCAGAACCAACAGGTAAGTTTCAATAATTGTATATTAATAAACTCATTCACCCCTGAAACATTTAATGGACAATTCCAATTTCAAAATAAGTCTAGTCCAATTTTGACAATTAGGGTTGATTTTAATAATACATATCAAAATGACAAACAGTGAAGACCCTGATCAGAGGGCTCCTTAAGGAGCCCTCTGTTAAGGAGCCCTCTGTTAAGGAGCCCTCTGATCAAGGTCTACACTGTTTGCATGGGACAAGTACAATCCTCACAGGTACACTGTTTGTAAATGATGAGTATGCTCGTTGATAGGGGTGAATGTGTTTATTAAAGTTCAACTTTCTCAAGACTTAGCCAAATCTCCTTTTTCCATTTATTTCTATTATCTCCCTTGCTTGACAATCCTCATTAACTGGTGTTATTATCTCCCTTACTTGATAAGTAGCTCTGGAAACAGTTGGTCTAGTGTTGCAGTACTCCATCACTGCTATATAGTGAGCAACCCTCTAGATAATTTTAGCAGAGTAAACTCAACAAATCCAACATTTTCTCACTCATTTCAGCACCAAACCCTATGGTGTTACCACTCATTAAAGAGACAATTCAAATGAGTAGTGACACCATAGGGTTTAAAGCAGAATTAAAGATTTTACTTTTTGAAATAAATCCCTTATCTAGAGCCCTGTATAATGAAGTAACAGGGTATACTGTTACCCTTCTCCTCTTGAATCAGCATTTATAATTGGCTTATAGAATCAAAGTGTTCCATGGAAATGGTGCAGTCCGATAGATTCTATAAGAAAACATTGAATACCCTAATCTTGCATCTCTATCAACAGCTGTCTGATCTGGGTCTACACTGTTTTCAAAAAGCATTAATATACACTAACAGCAGCACAAGGGCTAATAAAATATTCTCTGTGCAACAAACATTAATTTTCATCCAGCTTAAAGTCAAATACTTTACAAAAGAAGGTCTGTATTTGGAATTGATATAATAATATGGCAAAACGATTCCTTGCTCTAAGGTTTAACCCTTTACTCCATAGATACACATTTTATTACAGCTCCAGATAAGAGGGAGTAAACTGAACGAATCCAACAATTTCTCTTTCATTACAGCACCAAATATTCTAATGAGTAGTGACACCATAGGGTTTAATGCAGACATAAAGACTTTATTTTTTTAAATACTCCCCTTATCTTGAGCACTGATTTTAACACCTTTAATTTATACTTCCACTGAAGAAAATAGTTTTAATTTATACACTCATGAAAATGCAGCATGAGAAATATTTACTTTATCCTATAAAAAGGGTAACTAAAAGCAGGCTGAAAGTAAAGCAGAATGTGCCATAAGGCACATTCTGCTTTACTTTTAACCTACTTTAAGTGGTCTACTATCTTCTATACAGGAAACAGGCTATGGGGTAATGGGTTAAATTGGAAAAGATAAATTACTTTCTAGTCCCACTGTATGTCAAAGATGGCACGTACAGTACCAAGACAAAACAGACAATAAACAAGATATATGACTGTTTGTTTGACCAACACCAGCTATTTACATAGGGTAAGATAAACCAAACTCTTCAACTATACTTCCCCTGACATTCTCATATAGAAAATATCATTTGTTTAAAAACGTCATGTGCAATTTCAACATAAAAAAGATTTTTAAAGATTGAACAAATTGACAGCAACCTGCAGTCTTGGATTTTTTTTGTGACAATAACCTTTTGAGGTCTTCTGTTCAACCCATTACCATGTAGCCTGTTTCTGGTATTTGAAGCTAGATGACCACATAAAGCAGGCTGAAAATAAAGCAGAATGCGCTTTATGGCACATTCTGCTTTACTTTCAACCTATTTTATGCTATCATCTGCAAGAATATTGCAAATTATTCTTATGATATAATATTCATAACTGTATAAATTGGAATTATTTTCTTTAGTAGAGGTATAAATTAAAGGTGTAAAAAGGCATTTTTATGGTGTAATTTTTCAGGTTAATAAGAAGGACATGACATTGTACAAACAGTGAAGACTGATGAGATGCAACATAACTTGGTACAGCTAGCTCCAGATAAGAGGGAGTAAACTATACAAATCCATCATTTTCTCCCTTATTTCAGGACCAAATCCTATGTTGTTACTACTCATTAGAATCCTCTCGAAGAGACGATTCTAATAAGTAGTGAAACAATAGGGTTTATTAGTTTTTAAGATATACTACCCTTATCTGGAGCTCTGTTGGCGTCTCATCAGGGTCTTCACTGTTTGCTATTTCACATGAAATGATCTGATGTACAGACAAACACTGCAGTGTATGTATTTTATGTATAATCTATAATTAAATCTTCCAGCAAGCACTTGGAGGATTCAATGCAATATCCCTATACACTAATAGCGTCCCACAGCGATCGCTTTTATCTGCAAAATGCATGAACTAAACTTACTCATACGAACAATATATGATACGCTTGCTTTTTTCGCACGTAATTTAAATCAGACAATTTTTCAATAATTAATGATATTATCAATTCGTCAATAATTAATGATAAAAAATTTGACAGAAGACTTTTAGTGTTGCCCTGACTACAATCAAATATGAAAATCATGGTTCAGTTATCCCATTAAACATTAATACTGACTCATATTGACGCATTGCGCAATATTCTCATACTGACTCATTATTGTCACACTTTAATCCACTAGCATGTATTGAGATAAGCATTGATAATTTTTTATCGTTTATGAGTTAATGGGAGAAGACAATAGACTTCAGAATATTTCGGATCCAATGCGCATCTTACTACATCAAGATACAAGCATTAGTTTGAATTAAGCTTCGAAGAAATAAAGATGTTTGAATTTATGTTAATAATTATGATCAACAAATATCAAAGAAGACTGTGTGAGGGGCAAAAAATGCTTTGAGAACAGTGAGTTGTGACAACTGTTTGCACTGTGTACGAAGTGTCATGATAATGGTGTTGTCCTGTTCGAATGAACGTGTCAAAAACAAGGTAAATTATAGTTGTTTGAAGGGACCAAATCAAACATATGTGTTGTTGAATTTTCCGAATCAATGCATGTTCGAGCTAATGCATTTTATTGCCATGCAAATTGCATTAAGAGTGGACAGGACCAAGCTTCAAATCCGAACGAGATCGAACATTTCGACTTTGCTGTGAAACGAGATCTTAGAAAAATTACCCTTTAGTGCTTGACCTGGATATGCAGTAAAACCTCTCTATTACAACTACTACAATCATGAGATAAAGTTTTAGGGAGGTGACTGCTTAAAGCAAGATGACAGTAAAGCAGAAAGCTCCTATAGGAGCTTTCTGCTTTACTGTCATCTTGCTTTAAGCTGCAACCTGTTCATTATGCTATCAATAAGCCTACATTTCAGTGATCATATAAGAGCAGATTTACTGAATACATTTTTTACAAACACTGAAGACCCAGAATGAAATCAGTGGTCACATATCAAAACTGGATGAGTTCATTTGTAAATTCATTATTGTAAGGTTTACCTTTGGGATTAAATAGTTACAATGGCTTATTGTTCTCGCTATCAACCACATCAGAGTTATTAACTTATAGGTAATCATAAGATATATATTGACTTTTACTAGATTAATTACCATAAAACTTCTTCTAATACAAATAGTGTATACAGTTACCTATCTGTTCAACCACAAAATTGCGTTAATTAGCCTTTGTTTAAATCAGGTGACTGCTTAAAGCAAGGGGAAAGTCAGGGCTCAAGATAAAGGGAGTATTAATTGTCGAAAACTAAAATCTTTATCTCTGCTTTAAACCCTATGGTGTCACTATTCATTAGAATCATCTCGAAGAGACGATTCTAATGAGTAGTAACACCATAGGATTTGGTGCTAAAATGAGTGAGAAAATGTTGGATTATGAGTTGTTTCCAAACTATCAGGGAGAAATAGTTGTTTGCATCAATATACGATACATACCCAGGGCTGCCATAATTTGATCTTGAAAAATCCAAAGATTTCCAAATTTTCTATTTTTCAAGTATAGTAACTTAAAGCAGGTTGAAAGTAAAAAGCAATTCTGCTTAATTTCAGCCTTCTTTAAGTTACCATCTGCTAGGATAAAAATCCAAAGATTTCTGAAAAATCCGGAGAGATGGCAGCCCTGCATACCACATTACTACAGAAGACAGTGCTGCCATAACTTGATCATGAAAAGTCCTCAGATTTCTATATTTTCTATTTTTGAAGCGCGTTTACTTGAAGCAGGTTGAAAGTAAAGCAGAATGCGCCTAATTTAAAGGCGCATTCTGCTTTACTTTCAGCCTGTTTTAAGCTACCATCTACTAGATTAAAAATTCGAAGATCTCAGAAAATTCCGGAGAAATGGCAGCCCTGAGAAGACACCTTTTTTAAACCTCATCTGGATCCAAACTGTCAGCAATTATTTAATAACTTTTTCAACAGTGCACTATAAGTAAATAATCAAGATATGTAAATTTCTCAAATTCACTTGTTCCAGTTCATTTAGCGAGCTAACGAACCTACCTCTATGTGCACTTGGTGACTGTCCGCTTTGTCCCACATTGAAAGTCACAGAACGTCTAAGTCCCTTGAATAATTTCTTTGGTTTCTGGTACATTGTTGCTTTCATTAACAACTCAGTGTTAATAACAGTGAAATTTAGGAATGAATGAGCTAAATCCACACCAAGTCTAGGAACACAGATGAGTTAATCCATTCAATGTCTATCCAGATGTATACTTTCACATTCTGTATCAGTTAATTAAAACTATGTTCTTATAAGGATTTTTATTTTTTGATCAATTTTAACCAGTCAATGTTACCTTCATTCATCCACTGAATTAAGAGGAAGGTACATAATTAAACAGATGAAACATGTATTCTTAAAATCAGATTTGTTTTTTATGAGTGAGTAATTTGTGTGGGCTTTCAGTTTTGCTATTGTGGTAATAACTTATCCTCTATCCCACCAAGTATGAGTGAACCGATTGGCATTTTACAGTTACATAGATACAAAGTTTTACATCTTTTAATTATTTCTCCTTCTTCACTGGAGAAAATGGTTCCACTTTATAAGTCATAACACCATAAGTGATATTTCTTATACCCTAGCAGATGGTAGATTAAGACCGAAAGTAAAGCAAAATTGACCATATAATAAGGCACATTCAGATTTATTTTTAATCTGCTTTAGATAGAAATCTGCCTTTAAAACTAGAAACAGGCTATGTGGTAAAGGGTTAACCCTTTCCTCCATGAGAGGGGCTTCTACCCCACAAATGAATATTAAATGATGCTGTTGAATACAGGTTGCACCTTAAAGGAAGATCAAAGTAAAGCAGAAAGCTATTATCTTACTTTAACCATTTACTCCATAGCCCATTTCTAGTATTGAAGATAGGTGATCACTTAAAGTAGGTTGAAAGTAAAGGAGAATGTGCTTAAGGCATTTCTCGCATTTCCAACAAAATAACTGATCTTGCTCTACACTATCTATAATATCCCTAAGGCTCCTTTTGTTCAAACATTCAATTTATCTTAACTAATTCCAGTAAAATTTTGCACATTCATCTATATTAATTATTATCCTATTTACTGAATACCAATCACAGAAGCTCCCAGCCACTGTACATGTCTATATCCAGCCGTTCAATACCATTTACAAGGTGCAGATGTAATAAACCTATTTCAGCTAGATTGTCACAACATCTACAGTTAAATCCCGTTACCACAGTCCTATCAAACTCAGTAATAGTTATAGACACTTGTAAAAGCTTAAAGCAAGGTGAAAGTAAAGCAGAAAGCTCCTAAAGGAGCTTTCTGCTTTACTTTCATCTTGTTTTAAGCAGCCACCTGTCATATACACATACATAAGCTTTCTTTTGAGCGGGTGTTATTATGGGACTTCACTGTCGTCATCAACAGACTCCAGTCGCTCTAACACTTAAATCACAAAAACTTCTATCTGTGTGGCTCAAACAATGCATTTCAGTTATTGTTACATAAAATTTTCATGTATTTCTATGCAAACAAATTAATAATTTAATTTTTTGCGCGTTTGAACAAAATCAAGAAACATTACACTGGTTTTAGATCTTAATCCAAACTATTTCCAAGCTTACATCACATATTCTGTTACATGATAAGCCTTCGAATACAAATCAATATGCCAGCTGCCGCAACCATCAAACCGTCAAAACTTGTCATGTGTCCTCGGAAACTGCTGTAATCCACGTTATATATCACTTAATCCTGAAATCACCGAGCTTAATAATTAATGGCAGTCTAAATTCACTGCTCCAATACTTATCCCAACTGCCATGAACTACTGAACAGTAAAAGTAACTGATGTTTGAACATTTAATCATCTCATCCTTTCTACTATAGAAACCTGGTGTGTTCAGAACACCTTTGCAAACAGTCTGGATCTAGATCAGGAACCAATAAATGTGGGGCCTGATCTGGAACCAAACAATTAAGTTGTCACTCAGACTCTTTCTTTAAAGTTTGGGAGAAAAAAATAATTTCAGAATGAAATAGACATTATTTTGAGAAGACAACAGCTACTCATGATCAGCACAGAAAGGGTTACCTATAATACAGAAAAAACCTCTCTATGACGACCATCTAATTGTGTAAATTATCAGGTATTCAAGTCAGGTAACTGCTTATAAAGCAAGCTAGGTGAACATAAAACAGAAAGCTCCTTAGGAGCTTTCTGTTTTATGTTCACCTTGCTTAAGAAACTGTTGTAACCTGTCATTTTTTACAATAAATCAGCATTCTTTTAGTGGTTGTAATAGAAATGTTTTACTGTCTTCCTTACAATGGTAAACTTTCAAACAGCCTCATCAAAATTTTATTAAATCCAATGATCTCCATAGAAATTAAGAAGTCTGACAAACAGTGTAGACCCTGATCAGAGGGCTCCTAAAGGAGCCCTCTGATCAGGGTCTACACTGTTTGAAAAACGAAATTTAGACTGGTATCCAGTAGAGTAAGGGTTAGATATACTACATTGTAAAACCTCCTGAGACACTATAATTGAGCACCAGTCCAGACACCCGAGTCAATTTCCCAGTAAGTGTCACCACTATGTAACTGACATGACGGTCCAGTACCCGTAAAAATCCTTCCAACGCTGAACAAATATTGTCTGCTCAAACCTGCGTCTCCTACGATATTATTCCTTATACTCTTGTGTTATCTCTTTTTCTCGATATTTGCAAAGTCGGTATCAAAGTGAAACACCATGGAGCCTGATCCAATGCTAAGTTACTCCGTATCTGATCAGGATCCATATCTGGTTGCAAAATTATAGAAAACTTGTTCCCTTGCAGATTTCATAAAGGTTATCATATACCTAGATATTTATTATCTCCCTGTTTGGGATCAGATTAAAATTCTCTGTAGCTCTTAGTCTAATAGATATTCAGAGTAAACTGCATGCATATATTATGATCTACAAAGAAATCTTTAGATGTTGAACTATTTTTACTTAGCAAGAAATCTTTAGATGTTGAACTATTTTTACTTAGCAAAATACATTCATATTCCTTTTCCATGTGTACTAAGCTGACCATAAAATTGAACACGTTAAAAGGTTTAAACCTTTCAACTCCGAATAAATGTTATCTGTTTAAACTATCAACAGCTCAAACTTTAAAACAATTTCATCTAAATATTTTCAAAACTATAATCCAAAGGTAACCAGTTTAGATCCTGATCAGGCCCCACATTTAGTGGGGCCTGATCTGGATCTAAACTGGTTGCCAAAATCTTCAATACCGATTTTCCAAACGTTGTAAGGGTTAAGTGGAAAGCACAATAAAACTTATCACTTTTGAATTATATAAGCACTAGGCCCCCTGAGGCTTAACTGCTCTTCACTTGCATAGCTCCCTACCCGAATTGTCAATAACATCATCTAACTGATATTTCGGGGTCTACGCCTCCCATTTTACATGGTCACTTAACCATTATAAATATCCAATCTTCCATCTCTCCTTCAGCATATATGTTATCTGCTTGATTCTATTGTGTGCTTTCAGTATCTAATTTGTATGGACTTTGAAAAAGAAAGTAGATTTTTAAGTATGGAACTAAACAAACTTAAAGCTACTAAGAGAAAGCAAATTATCCTAAGATATAATTTTCCAAAAGTGTTATACAGATTTCAGAGGTAAAAATATGACCAAAATTGAATTGAACGACAATGGCTTTTAAATTTAAGCTCCACTGATTTTTTTCTGCTAAAACATTAAAATATATACAGTTAACCTTATAAAGTCTTGTGTTAAGCAACTGTACATGATGAATTTTGAAGATATGCATCGAGATCTCTTCAGATTGAAAAACGTCACAATTGAACAGGCAACTAAAGACTTTTAATCTTTATATTTAAACATATTTCATGAGCCATTCATGAATGACTTTAAATTGTTCATCGTCTGGAAAGAAATGTTCATGAGCAATGGTTCACAAACATTTATGTTCATAAATTAGTTGCATGTTCATGAACATAATCAAATATATTCATTGACATTTTAACCCATTATCCCAAAGCCTGATTCTAGTATTGAAGATCATTAACCACTTAAAGCAGGTTGAAAGTAAAGCAAAATGTGCCTTAAGGCACATACTGCTTTACTTTCAGTCTGCTTTAAGCTAACATCTACTCGGATGTAGAATATATTTCTTATAATACATAATAAGAACTATTTTCTTCAGGGGAGGAAAAATATAAAGGCATAAAAAGGCGTATCTATGGGGTAATGGGTTACAACATTCATGACCCAACAATGTATGTTCATGAAGATAATTGCATGTTCATGAATATAATCAAATAATCATGAACAACCTAAAAATGTTCAATAATATTTTAACAAGTTCAAGAACAAAGCAACAAATCCATCTAATTTGATACTTGAATATGTTTATTTTAATATTCTGATACTTCCAGATTTAAACACAGGAAAAAAGTTAATATGATCCCAACTAGGTCTTGCATGCGCATATAACAAGAGCACCACATTCAGGTGCAAATGCTGGTCCATTTTGTTATCTTAATAGATTAATTAAGATGGAACAGTGAGATATTCTTATTGCTTTCATCTGTTTTGACTACTTGTATATCTGTCTACTGTGGGGCTCTAAATGACCTTGACCTCTGTCAGACATGACCCAAGTTGTATTGAGCTCAAGAGCTTGTTGAGTTGAGAATACATGCCAAATAAAAGGTCTCAATCACATGCAGTTCCAAAGTTATGGCCAATGTTAATTTCACTCTATCTGACTCTTAATGACCTTGACCCTTGTCAGACACGACCTTAGTTCTACTGAGCTCTAGAACTTCTTGCATTGAATAGACATGCCAAATATGAAGTCCCTACCACATGTTCTCTCAGAATTATGGCTACCCTACTTGATCTCTAAATGGTCTTGACGTCGGACATGACATAAATTGTACTGAGCTTAAGAACTTCTTAAGTCAAGTACACATGCCAAATATAAAGTTTCTATCACATGCAAAGTTATGGCAAATTTTAAATTCATCTTATTTTACTTCTAAATGACCTCTCAATAACCTTGACCTTTGTCCAACATGACCCAAGTTGTACTGAGCTCAAGATCTTTTTGAGGTGAGTACACATACCAAATATAAAGTCTGTATCACATGAAGTTCTAAAGTAATGGCTAACATTAAGATCTCGGACAACGACGATAACAACAACGCAGACACTGGAGTAATGACAATCGATAGATTTTTTTTCGAAACAGATGAGGTAAAAATAACCTAGAAATTAACATTCCGATTTGTTTTTGTAATTCAGCCTACAAAGCTGTCAACTCATGTCTATTAATAGTGTGTCAAAGATGAGTTCACATGAAATATGTAAAAAAAAATCAAAAAAAATCGTGGCTGTTACAATTCATATCAAAATAAAACAAAATAACCTACATTTGTAAAAAAAACATGAACACTGCTGATTTCCATTTTCAGATAAATTATCAGGTGCAATGGCTCATGCGGGATTTAAATTGTCCCCAAATATTCATTCTAAAGTATGACAAACCTTGTAGACCCTGCTCAGAGGGCTCCTAAGGAGCCCTCTGAGCAGGGTCTACACTATTTTCACATGTTATGTACGCTCAATCCCTGCACCATAAGTGTAAACTGATTGGTAAAGTTGAAACGTATTTGAACCTTGTAATACTATAGATTACTCTAATTAAGAAGTGAATTAACCTAAAAAATGCTGGATTTTTCAAACAGGGTATACCACTCTCCAAAACTTGAACCATTTCTGTTGATTTTTGAGAGTTGTTTCCAGACAATATACTTTAAGACAAACAAACAGTGTAGCTCCTGATCCAAAGGGCTCCTCCATGAGCCCTGGTCTGATCAGGGTCTAAACTATTTGTGAAGGATTCTGGTTTCCTGAACAGTAAAGAGATCGATCAGCTGATAACCCAGTTGAAAAAATATCTTCATTATAACTTTTTCCCTGCTGATGGCCAACTTGATTGGCATTTGTGATGAGTTTTTATCCATATCAGAAGCCATGTAACCCAGTATCTGATCAGGGTACTTCTTTGAATAATCTTCTCCGTTCCAAATGTTTAAAATTTCAATTTGAGGGGAAAATGCAGACACTATATAAGTCTTAAAGGAGACGATAATACCGCAAGAAATAAAGATAAATCTTATAACACAAATTCTCACATCAAAGGAATTGTAAAACAGTTTTGATCTAGATCAATATGCGGAGCAATAGGATTCAAACTTGTAAACACTCAATATTTCTTCCAACTAAAACGCCATAACACTAAATTTATAAAGTTTTGCAGACAGAACTGCAGAGGCAGACACATTTTATTTTCTGCAAAAATTGTCTTCTGCATTTATACTAAAAATTGACTTTTCAAAAAATAATTTTCAAAACAGCGGGCCAGAGTGTCAAACAGTTTAGATCCTGATGAGATGCGGCATTATGCGGCATCTCATCAGGAATCAAACTGTTTGCAAAGGTTACCATGGTTTCACTGCTAGCATGCTAAGAGTTAATGGCAGAAAGGTGAACTAAAAGCAGTCATTACATTAAGCTCTTTGCATTGCTAGCGGCGGATAAATCTGCCACAGTGATTGCCTTTGAAAACAGTTTTGATCCAGATGAGACGTCGCGTAACGCGACGTCTCATTAGAAGCCAAACTGTTTGACACTCTGACCATAATTTTAAAAGAAATTTAGAACATTCTGTTTTTAGAACAATAGCAGACAACAAATATTGAAGACGAAAAAATTTACCCAGCATGCAAAGAGTTGAGCTCTTTGAACAAGATTGTTTCTCCATTAGGGTTTAACTCTTTGCATGCTTAAGAAGAGAAATCGTCATAACCTTCACAAACAGTCTGGATCCAGATGAGACGCCGCATTATGCGGCGTCTCATCAGGATCCAAACTGTTTCATACTCTGACCATATTTTGATTTTTCTTAATTTTTAAACAAATTCTATTTTTAGAACAGTAGCAGTCGACAATTATTGTTGCAGAAGACAATATTACTTGGCATGTAAAGAGTTAATTAAGTTTTGAGAATTATTTTTGCCAATGGCAGCTTGTCATGATGATAAATAGTCTGGAGCCAGATCAGACACACAGTACGTATCCTATCTTTGCCACACAAATCAACCCATTTATGCCAAGTGGATTATTCACTGCTTATATATTGGATTAGTCCATTTTTTATGTATGGCCTAATCGGGGTGCTGAATCTAATTTTTCATTTTGTTAAATATTGATATTCCTATACGCAAACAGTGTTAACTCTGGTCAGATGCCATATTATGCAGTGTCTGATAAAAGTCTACACTGTTTGCCTATGTCCGTTTCAGCAAATATATGAAACTTTAGCCCTTTTCATGCAATAAATTGACACTTTTTGAAAGCAGTGAAGACTCATACCAGACAACTTCTTCAGTGATATATGATCAGGGTCTGTACTGTTATAATCTGCCTAACATGAGTCTGCACTCTTTCCTGGGGAAACTTTTCCTTATTTTATTACTCGATATATGCTCGTAGCAAGCCTGCAGCTTAAATTATATAATTATTCAGCATGACAAGGGTTAGAGAAAAGAGGTTAAAGAATTTCTGCAAGACAACTTTTAACCTAGTACTCCATAAATGCACCCTTTAACCCTGTAATTTTTTCCTACACAAAAGAAAATAGTTCCACTTTATTCAGTCATGGATATTTTTCATATAACACTTTTTCCCTAATTACTCCTAGCAGCAGGTAGCTAAAGCAGGCTGAAAGTAAAGCAGAATGCTCCTTAAGGAGCATTCTGCTTTACTTTCAGCCTGCTTGAAGCAACCATTTGTCTCAATACTGAATACAAGCTATGTGAGAAAAGGTTAACTTTGTAACCAGGCACTACTGTGGAGCCTTGGGCTGTCTTTAAAATTTATATCATCGGGCTGAAAGGTCACACATTATCGTAATGTAACTGGTACAGGGTTAACATCTCATTATGATGTTGTAACATTTTAATGTCCCTTGATCCGCGGTGACAAGAATTAACCTTTAACCTTTAATCCTTTTCCCAACAGAGCTTTCAGAACTAACACTTATAGTATTGTAACTGGATAAAACCATCACTTGAAAACAGTGCAGATCCTGATCAGAGGCTCCGGAGCCCATTTACTTAACCCGTTACCCCATAAATATGCCTTTTTACGCCTTCAATTTTTTCATCCACTGAATAAAATAGCTCCACTTTTTACAGTCATGACATCTTAAGAAATATTTTCTTTATTCTAGCAGATAATAGCTTAAAGCAGGATGATAGAAAGGCAGAATTTGCCTGAAGGCACACTATGTTTTTACTTTCAACCTGCTTTAAGTGGTCTCCTATCATCAAAACTAGAAACGGGCTATGGGGTAACGGGTTAACCGGCTTTTACCAGAAATTGTAAGAATGCATTTGAGTAGTATGCATTGTAGAGGAAGGATAAAGAGTCCCCTAAAAGCAGCCTGTTTAAGCAGCCACCTGTCTAAATGTAGAAAGCAATTCTTTAACTATAACCTTTCAGGGTGAAATATTTAACACTCTATGTGCAACTTTGATAACCTTTACAAACAGTTTGAACGGTCATGACTCATTAGTGTCAAAACTGTTTGACACCTTGTCTTGTTAATATATATTTTGTAAAAATAGTGAGGAACATTATTAAACACTTTGAAAATATCTGCAGCTAGATGACCATGTTTTATGAACACAAAAAACTATTCTGCCTTCTAAAGGTTAACTCAAAATTATGAATAAACAATGGTCTCAGGAGAATTCAAATACAGTTGATCCTCACAAATGTGAACTCACTTAAGTCAATCTTACCCAGATTTTAAAGTAAAAACATGGCTTAATCAGGTTTTGACTTTGAAATAGAGGTTTGTTCAACTTATACCAGATCAGGTTATCAAAATTGGACTTTAAATGAGTTTGATGTATCGAGTCTCGAATGTTACCAAATTTTAGGCATTCTCTGTCTAAGAATCAGTAGAATAGTATTTTAATTCATAGTTTTGATCCAGACCAGATTCCAAGTATCAATATGCCCAAATTCATTCCTGATCAAAACTGATTGACTCTAAAACTGTCTTCTCAACTAGAAAAACATTTAAATTAAATTTGAAAAAGAAAGTTATTTTCAAAATGACAGTATTATAGTAAGAGACAGTATAGATATCATAAATTACGCTTCCTTCAAGGATACCAAGGAATCTAAATCCCGTTCTTGACAAATTAGCAAATTACGACAGAAGTTGTCATTATACAGAATAACAAGATTTAAATGTTATGGAAAACTATCAATCTTATCATAATGATTACAAACCAACTTGTATTAAGTGACCATCGACAAGATGATAAATTGGTACCCTTTACATAGTGCAGGTGGTTATTAAGCAAGTAATACTGAAATCTCCTACAGGAGCTTTCTGTATTACTTGTCCTGCATTAAGTTAAACTTGCATTCATTTAACCCATTACTCCATAAATATGCAATTTTATGCCTTTAATTTATTCCTCCACCGAAGACAATATTTCCCCTTTATAAAGTCAGGAATATGTACCATAAGAAATATTTTCTACATCTCAGTAGATGGTAGCTTAAAGCAGTCTGAAAGTAAAGCAGAACACTTAAAGGAGCTTTCTGCATTACTTGTCCTGCATCAAGCAGACACCTGTCTTTAGGCTCCGCCATACCCCTTCTATCAATGGTAATTTTAAATGAAAGTTAGATGGTTTAACTTTCATACAGAAACTTTCTGCCAATTTGCATCCAAGTTCTTTGAAAACAGAATGATGTATAAAGCGGAAAAGGTACCAAAATATTCATAACTGCACCTAAGAATCTTAGCAAATTTTAACCCATTACCCTATAGCCTGTTTCTAGTTTTGAAGACAGGTGATCGCTTAAAGCAGGTTGAAAGTAAAGCAGAATGTGCCTTAAGGCACATTCTGCTTTACTTTCAGCCTGCTTTAAACTATTATCTGCTAGAATATAGAAACTATTTCTTATGATTCTTATTTTGTAACAGTATAAATTGGAACTATTTTCTTTAGTAGAGGAATAAATTGAAGGCGTAAAAAGGCGTATGTATGGGGTAACGGGTTAAGACAGTACAGTATACATTTGTTTCATAGGTACTGAGGGAACAGTCAAATCATTGACCCGAGGTAGCAGGGAAGACCTTGAGAACTGTTGCCCGAGGCCAACGGCCAAGGGCAACAGTTCTCAAGGTCTTCCCTGCTACCGAGGGACAATGGTTTGACTGTTCCCGAAATACAAAATACAAAATACAAAATTTGAACAACACGTATTTATAAATTCTAGAGATGATCTTACGTGTATATTTAATCTTAGTTCAATTCAATACAACAACTGAATGTGAACATCACTGTTTTGTTAAAAAGATGTCTAATGTATTCATATTTTCAATTACGATTGAATTATTATTGTTTCTTATTGACTGAAATTGATTGACACTTTGTCGAAATTACGTCATGTATAATATGACGTCATTATTTTTGTAACGTCAAAATGTGTTTAAAAAAAGGAAGACGTTAGATCTGCAAGCGGTTTGTCGCTTTTATTCGGAGTTACTCTTAATTTTAGGTCTAGAACTAATGAACTATATCGCCTTTTAAGGGGATTATTCGGGAGAGAAAAAATGACCCCATCAACTCCGCAAAAGGCTAGATCCTTAAACAACATCTGTATCATAAAGACGCCTTATTTGGTCCCGCGATGCAGTAAAGTTTTGCGCACCATTTTCGCGCATGTAACAGTACTATGTAACAGTCAACTGTTGCCCGCTGGCCTCAGTCTGGTAAATATTTCGGAAAACAGTCAAAAATGCTTAATATTCACTTAAATAGAGAGTCAGGTAATAATAAAACTTGTCCTTACAACTACTCTAGGGCTTTTATTTTCTGTTTTACTGTCATCCTGTTTGAAGCTACCATCTGCATTTTTCACCATCTTTTTAAGATGTCATAAAAGGGAGCTCTCTGCATCTTAACCCCTCATATAACGCTGGAACAGGAAACAGTCATCCTTTGCAAACAGTGTAAACCCACATCAGAGGGCTCCTTTACCATTTACACCATAAATACACTTTTTTACATCATTGAAATTTATTACTACACTGAAGAAAATAGTTCCACTTTATACATCCATGAATATGCATCAGAAGAAATATTTTCTATATTCTAGCAGATTGTAGTTTAATACCACCATTCCACAAGAGGGCGCTTGATGGCGATCTCAGCGCTCCGACAGAGCGCCATAGTTCGCCTCAGGATGAGGCAATCTAACGGCATTTACGATCCGATTGCATTCAGATTACGCTCCGATGATGATCCGTTAGCAATCTGTAAGATCGGATAGCGACTTCATGGTCATTGGTCGCCACTCAATTCATAAAAATGTTGCGTTCTTGTATGATCAGATTGCGCTCTGTTGGCGCTCAAAGGCAACTAAGATGCGATCATTTGTGCTCTATTGGCGATCCGATGGCGACCACTGCGACCTATGGCGCTCAAAAGAGATCAGATAGCGATGTCGGCGACCGATGGAGATCTGTTACCGCTCTACTTGATCTGATAAGGGAGATATCCTATGAAGACCTGTGACGCTCTGTCGGGCTCAATCGTTTTAAATTCGCTAGCAGATATTTAGGCAAATAGCCATACATATAGCTGCTTTCTTTTTGACTTGTGTCCACTCAATGCAGTAACATAGTAATGCAGACGATTCCTATAAGAACTTTCTGCATTACGTTCGTACTGCCACAAGGCACTAGAAATCTGTGTTTTTTCATTTAATAGTTACTACAAATGTTCAAACGCACATCAAAATCAATGTTAAACGCCATTATATTAACACACTTTTCGGTATCATCATTGTATGGGTGTATAACAGTTTGGATCCAGATGAGACGTCGAGTTACATCATGCAATTTGGATATATTGATAGAAAATACTATCGGGTATTTTAAAATGCAAAGACTCACTATTAGATCACCATGGAGCGCAAAGTATCTACTAATTTGCTTTGTTGGATGATGGTGGCACTCTAAGGTGATCCGAAAGCGCTCTAGTCACGATCTTGGCGATCGAGTAGCGCTCCGATGGCGACTTAGGAGATCAATTAGCGATCTAATGGAGTTCTGGCCAGAGCACCACGGATCTTTGTGTAGGGGAGTAAACCGATGGCGACCTTGGCGATCATGGAGATCAGATAGCGATCCATTTGTGCTCAGGCAGCGCTCCTGGCGACCTCGGCGCTCTGCATGGTGACCCGCGGCGCTCTGTCCATAGATCGCCGTCTCGTGGAATGGGGGTATTAATTTGGCACCATCTGCTTTTCTTTCAACCTGCTTTAAGTGGTCACCTGCCTTCACAAACAAGATATGGCTATGGGGTAAATGGTTACAGAGCCCTTTGATCAGGGTCTGCATTGTTTGTTACACTTTAAAATAATATTGCGACAAATCCCTTGAGCGTCAATGTAATTTAAAGCAGTCATATATTAGCAAACGGATCATCTAGTCTATTAAATTTTTACAAGTCAGCATTGTATTTAGCCTCATAATTTAGGGTTAAGGCTAAGTTGGTTTATGACACTGGGATATGTGATATCAGAATGGTCAGTTGGCTATTTTGATTGCCTACTTAATGTGGCGGAAAGGCCCATTGAAAGTTGACAAGATTTGTAATTGTGGCCAGCATGTTCTCTCTACAAATGTTGATACAGAAAAGAACACCCCAAAGGGGCTTTAAACTTTAAAAGGATTAACACTTTCTTTGTCAGCAACCAGTATATTGTTTTTTGCAAACAGTGCAGACCAGGCCAAAAGGGGCCCTTTAACCCATGAACCCATAGCCTCAGATTCTAGTTTTTTAAAGTAGATGATCGTTTAAAGCAGGTTGAAAGTAAAGCAGAATGTGCCTTAAGGCACATTCTGCTTTTCTTTCAGCCTGCTTTAACCCATTACCCTATAGCCTGTTTCTAGTTTTGAAGACAAGTGATCACTTAAAGCAGGTTGAAAGTAAAGCAGAATGTGCCCTAAGGCACATTCTGCTTTACTTTCAGCCTGCTTTAAGCTACCATCTAATAGAACATAGAAATTATTTCTAATAGTACATATTCATGACTGTATAAAGTGGAACTATTTTCTTCAGTGGAGGAATAAATTATAAGCGTAAAAAGGCGTATCTATGGGGGAATGGGTTAAGCTACCTATTGCTAACATATAGAAACTATTTCTTGTGGTGTATATTCATGACTGTATCAGCTGGAACTATTTTCTTCTATGGACAGATAAATTAAAGAGTAAAAAGGCCTATTTATGGGATAATGGGTTAAAGATTATCATTCTGACCAGGAAAATCCTTGGTTGGTTTAATTTGGAACTCCATAAAAGTGTTATACAGTGTGCCTCTACCTGACTCTTACGCATAAGATCCACAACAACTGAATATTCAGTTGTGGTTTATAATACAGGTACCAGCTAAAAGCAAGATGAATTAATACAGGTACCAGCTAAAAAGCAAAATGAATTAATACAGGTACCAGCTAAAAGCAAAATGAATTACTACAGGTACCAGCTAAAAGCAAAATGAATTAAAACAGGTACCAGCTAAAAGCAAAATGAAATAATACAGGTACCAGCTAAAAGCAAGATAAATTAATACAGGTACCAGTTAAAAGCAAAATGAATTAATACAGGTACCAGCTAAAAGCAAGATGAGTTAATACAGGTACCAGCTTATAGCAAGATGAATTAATACAGGTACCAGCTTAAAGCAAGATGAATTAATACAGGTACCAGCTTAAAGCAAAATGAATTAATACAGGTACCAGCTTAAAGCAAAATGAATTAATACAGGTACCAGCTTAAAGCAAGATGAATTAATACAGGTACCAGCTTAAAGCAAAATGAATTAATACAGGTACCAGCTTAAAGCAAAATGAATTAATACAGGTACCAGCTTAAAACAAGATGAATTAATACAGGTACCAGCTTAAAACAAAATGAATTAATACAGGTACCAGCTTAAAGCAAGATGAATGTAAAGTAGAAAACTCCTTTATGAGCTTTCTTTTTTATATGCATCTTGCTTTAGGCAGTATCTTGTTGTAAACACTGTAGGTGAAGGTGATTTGCAATATTGCCTATAATGGAAGAAAAGGTTAATATATAAGAAAGATGTCAGATAATGCAGGATGAAAGTACTAAAACTGAAAGGTCCTACACAAGCTTTCTGCATTGATTTCATCCAGCTTTAAGCATGCAGCAACTTGAAAATTTTGCAGTTATTGTTAATGGGGAAAGGGCAAAGGTTTGAAAATCATTTATGAAACAAACTTACCAGGCAGAATTACAGACTCAAAACCTGAAAATATGAATAGAGCATTAAAATCTAGAAATAATCCCCAAAACTTCAGTTTAATGTGAGTGAAATCCCCCTACCCCTCCCCACCCATAAAACAAAATGCTTTCTAAACTATTTAATTTGAACGGTGTTAATCACTTACCCCATTAGCCTGTTTCTAGTTTGGAAGATGAGTGATCACTTAATTATATATTAAAGCAGGCTGGAAAGTAAAGAAGAATGTGCCTTAAGGCACATTCTGCTTTACTTTCAGCCTGCTTTAAACTACCTTCTATTAGGATATAGAATATGTTTCTGGTGCTGCATATTTTTAACTGTATAAATTGAAACTTTTTTCTCCAGTGGAAGAATAAATTAGAGACGTAAAAAGGTGTATTTATGAAGTGGGTTAATAAGTCCCTTCATTAATCCTACAGAACAATACTTGCTTCAACAAGGACTGATTTCACAGAATCATTCATTAAAGGTCATAAAACTTGATTTTTGCATTTAATAAATATGACTTCCTAATTTCAAGGCCTATAACCTAAGCCATTAAACTGTTTATGGCCCACCTTACTGTAATGAAAATCATAATGAAAAGTCTGAGACTAGTTTTTACGATGCAGAAAACCCCTGCCATAACAAAAGTTTTAAAGATATGTTTTGACTTTTCTATCATGACATTCATTTTTTCACAGGAAGATAAGTGTTTAACCAGTGTTTTAACCAATGAGTCCATGACTGCAAGTCCAGTAGGGAGCTCCTTCGGGAGCTTTCTGCATCACTTTTATTTTACTTGCAGCACTGAACTATCTGCCTTTAACCCATAACCCCATGGACTGTTTCAAGTTTTGAATGATCACTTAAATTTCGATTCTTGACCATTAAATTTCTTCTTAGGGCGCATTCTGCTTTACTTTCAACCTGCTTAAAGCTTATCTCAAAGATATAGAATTTCTTTCTTCTGTTTCACATCAATGAATGTTTAAAGTGGATATTTTTTCTTCAGGGGAGGAATAAGTTAAAGGCGTAAAAAGGCGTATTTATGGGGCAATGGGTTAAACAGTAACAATAAATAAACACAAACATACAATATACCGGTATGCTGCATCAGTTGTACGGGGGGATTTGCACTAATGGTTGAGGAAGAAAGATTTACACCAATTTTGATTATAACTCCGTTATGACGGTGTTAACACTGAAAGAAAATTGCTCTGCAATTTATTGTATATTTTCCGCACAACTTACGTCAAAATACAACCAGAAATTGCTTAGATAATTAGAATGCTCATTGAGTCGCTCTTGAAAAGCTTTTTGACAGTGATCAATCTTAAAATGTTTTTCTTTTTACCGGCGATTATTGAAGTTTATCCGCGTATAAACCAATTTAGAAGGATGGCTGTTCCATTTGACTTGTTAGAGGAGTACATTTCCACATATATCATGGTGTTATAATACAGTTTAACCCTTTCCCACATAGAAGCGCCTTTTAGCACACTTTATTCCTCCACTGAAGAAAATAGTTCCACTTTATACAGTCATTAATTATGTATCATAAGAAATAGTTTCTATATTCTAGCAGATGATAGCTTAAAGCAGGCTGAAAGTAAAGCAGAATGCGTTTAAGGCGCATTCTGCTTTACTTTCAACCTGCTTTAAGTGGACATCTATATTCAGTACTAGAAACAGGTTATGTGGGAAAGGGTTAACTGTTAGATATGGTTTATATGTGCAAACCTGCACTTTAATCATTTACTGCATTGTCTGTTTTAGAAATGAAAATAGGTGACCACTTAAAGCAGGTTGAAAGTAATGCAGAATGTGCCTTAAGGTGCATTCTTATTCATTTTCAACCTGCTTCAAGCTACCACCAGATTCTGGTGGGATATATAATTTATACTGTCATACACATAAATCAGAAGAAATATTTTCTATATTCTAGCAAATAATAGCTTAAAGCAGGCTGGAAGTAAAACAGAATGCACCATAAGGTGCATTCTGCTTTACTTTCAACTTGCTTTAAGTGGCCACCTATCTTCAAAACTAGAAACAGGTTATGGGGTAATGGGTTAAATGTTTGACACTTATAAACGTCAATATATCTCCTCTCATAAAATCTTAATTTGAAAACAAATTACAGACATCAATTTTAAAATAGACAACACTTAAAGTGTTAAAAGGCAATCAGATGCATAACAACTAGAAGCTATTTACGACCACACTCAATCCAAAGCTCACGATTGTTTAAAACACTGGTGGCAGCTCAAGCCAAGCTTAAAATCATGCAAAAATTTCCTGTAGGAACTTTTTTGTTTTACTTTTATAATGCTTTAAGAAGCCATTAAACAGTGGCTTAGTTAAACTCTGAAACACACCTTTAATTGAGGGGTCTAGTTAAAGCAGATATTTACTGTATTTTATGATGACTAAAAACAGATAATTTCAATCGCCATGATTCTTGAACATCAAAAACATACTATTATCTGTAATTGTGTTGCTTTAACCCATAGCCTGCCACTCACAACTATAGCTCCATATGCAAACAGCTTGGATCCGGATGAGACGCCGAGTAACTCGGCGTCTCATCCGGATCCAAGCTGTTTGACACCCGGACAACATTTTCAGCAATTTTGAGCAACTTTGAAGCACTTTGAAACTTGAAGCAGACGAGAAATATAGCAGACGATAATTTATTTGGCGGGCTAAGGGTTAATGCAAAATACTTACATATGTCGATGCAAAAACTGGAGAAAAAAATGTAAAGTCATCCACCTTAATTTGGAAATTATACTATTACTCAGTGATATCTTTAGGTGATCAAACCTATTGTCTAAAACCTTTCAAATGTAGGAGAACAAGTATTAAGACCTTTGCAAATACCGGTAGTTGTATCCAAATCAGATCCAGTGTGGGGCCTAATCTTAAAGTTTTTTCTATTAAATTGATAACCTGAGCTGAAATCCATAACCAAGTAAAATGAGAAAAAAATTTCCTGGCAGGTAGGTTACACTTATGAACGAAAGTAACAATATTATATGCCATACCGGGCATGAATATACTGTATAAACTAGTTACAGTCGAACTTCAATATCTCGAACTCGTTAAACTCAAACTATCCGATAGTTCGACATATGAACTGCATTATTTCATGCTTGGTTAAGTCGAACATACCAATATTTCAAAGTCAAAACTTTGAAATACGCGTATGTTCTACAAAATCGACTTCAAGATATAGAAGTTCAACTGTAGTTAGATTATGTAGGTGATTTGTACTGTTAGCTATAGGGGAAAAGGTTTAATCAATGATTTATTTGAATGAATAACTTAGCTAGAAGTTGTAGTGCACTCTGTCAAAACCTTGCAATCATCAGGTGCATTGCACACACAAAAAAAATCTGTTCAGTTGCCATATACAATGAAGCCACTCAGCATGTGTAAAGACAGATAAAAACTAGCTCTATAACCCATTCCACTATAAATATGCCTTTTTACCCTTTAGATTATTCATCCACTGAAGAAAATAGTTCCACTTTATACAAATCATGAATATGTACCATAAGAAATGTATTCTATATCGTAGAAGATTGTAGCTTAACCCATTACTCTTTAGCATTTTTCTAGTTTTAAAGAAAGTTGATCACTTAAAGCAGGCTGAAAGTAAAGCAGAATGTGCCTTAAGGCACATTCTGCTTTACTTTCAGCTTGTTTTAAGCTATTATCTGCTAGGATATAGAAACTATTTCTCCTGATACACATTCATGACTGTATAAAAGGGAATTGTTTTCTTCAGTGGAGGAATGAATTATAGGCGTAAAAAGGCGTTTTTAAGGGGGAATGGGTTAAAGCAGGTTGAAAGTAAAGTAGAATGCGCCTTAAGGCGCATTCTGCCTACTTTCAACCTGCTTTAAGTGGTTACCTATCTTCAATATTAGAAACAGGCTATGGGGTAAAGGGTTAATACATGATAAAAGAATGCAGAAAGGTTCCTTGAACTTGATAACAAAATGGCAAAATTTTAAAACATTCTCTAGTTAGAATCAAAGAACTGATCCTCTATTCTTTGAACAGCATTGATAAGTCTTTCCTGATAGCTGTATCTCTGGAAGTGAACTTCCCATTTCAGACAGTAACCATGATCAAGACCTCTCAAGCTATAGCCCCATGAAACCCTGGACAATGCTATCTCTAGAAGACACTTAAGATATCACCTAGCAATAAAACTGGCCGTTTAATACTTTTATGGTATAGTGACCAAGGTTCCTTGACTTTTGCAAACAGTTTGGATCAAGATCAGATGCCGAGTCACTCGGCATCTGATCTGGATGCAAACTGTTTGTCATTCAGAACACATTTTGGCAAACATAAAGAAGAAAAGGTCAAGAATCTAAATTAAATCTAGCAACAATTTTTTAGCAGTCAATATTTATACAGTATTGAAAGTGTTCAACATTAACCTATGTAAATGCTAGAGTTAGAGATACCCTATCATTTACAAACATGGTAGACCCAGATCAGAGGGCTCCGAAAGGAGCCCTCTGATCTGGGTCTACACTGTTTGCAATACTTTTAAACACTGAGGTTACAAACCCCTAAAGGGGCAGTTTCAATTGGTTATTTATCAGCAATTGGAGAGTCCATTTGAGAATTCTGCTTTGTAAGGGTTAAACATTAAGATATTATGCCTTTATGGCATTAGAAGTTCAGGTAATATAAATCTAAGTACAGGACACTTTAATCCTATTTCACTGTGCCATGCAATATGTGACATATTTCTGTTGGTAGGTATAATAGTCAGACATACAAATTGCTATAAACCATTATCTTGCTAAATTATTGAATGCTTTAAAAATATTATCAGTGAAATGAATCGACATCTGTTTGAATGTCTTTTCTAATGAAGAGTTGATTATTCTCAGATTCAGATGAACAGTTTGGATCCTATTAAACCCATGTAACCAAATAGCCTGTTTTAAGTTTTGAAGACAGGTGACCAATTAAAGCAGGTTGATACGTCGCTTTCAACAGTATTTCAGTCATATCGCGACGTCCATATTATCACAGGTGGAGAAAGACCCCAGAAGTCCTTTATGCACTGTAACAAGCACACATCGGCAACTGGGTAGAACCACTAACCTTCCGCAAGCCAGCTGGAAGGCTTCCCCACATGAAAAATCTGAACAACCCTACTGGGTTTTTTCGAAATTACGTCATGTATGATATGACGTCATAGTTTTATTTTTGTAACGTCATAAATTGTTTAAACAAGAGGGCCAGAATGGCCCTTGATCGCTCACCTGTCCAAGGCGACACTAGGATGGGTCTCTTGATTTCAGAAAAGAAGATTTGTAAAAGGTGACCCCAAGGGCGGGGCAAAATTTGAACAACTTTGATAGAGGACCTGTACATGATGTTATGTGCAAAATATCTAAACTCAGTGCACTATGGTTTCAGACAAGAAGATTTTTGAAGTTTTCATTGAAAAAATCTATTTTTAGCTCCGGTGACCCAGATATGCAACATACCAGAACCAATTCATCAATATATGTGAAGGACCTCTAGAAGTTACACCATGCCAAGTATCAAAGCTCTGGCCATATTGGTTTCTGAGTAAAAGATGTTTGAACATTTCACTATGTAACTCTATGTAAAACGGTGTCATGACCCCCAGGGTGGGGCCAATTTTGACCCCAGGGGTAAAATTTGAACAAATTTGATACAGGACCTGTAGACGATGCTATGTGCAACATATCTAAACTCAGTGTACTATGGTTTCAGACAAGAAGATTTTTGAAGGTTTTTTTGAAAAAAAATCTATTTTTAGCTCCTGTGACCCAGATATGCAACAGACCGGAACCAATTCAACAATATATGTGAAGGACCTCTAGAAGTTATACCATGCCAAATATCAAAGCTCTGGTCATATTGGTTTCAGAGAAAAAGATGTTTGAACATTTCACAATATAACTCTATGTAAAACTGTGACCCCCGGGGCGGGGCCAATTTTGCCCCAGGGACAAAATTTGAACAACTTTGATAGAGGACCTGTAGACAATGCTATGTTCAAAATATCTAAGCTTAGTGTACTATGGTTTCAGACAAGAAGATTTTTTAAGTTCTCATTGAACAAATCTATTTTTAGCTCTTGTGACCTAGATATACAACAGACCGGAACCAATTCATCAATATATGTCAAATACCTCTAGAAGTTATACCATGCCAAATAGCAAAGCTCTGGTCATATTGGTTTCAGAGAAAAAGATGTTTGAACTTTTCACTATATAACTCTATGTAAAAAGGTGACCCCCCGGGGCGGGGTCAATTTTGACCCCAGGGGCAAAATTTGAACAACTTTGATAGAGGACCTGTAGATGATGCTATGTGCCAAATATGTAAGCTCTGGCCCTTTTGGTTTTTGACAAGAAGATTTTTTAAGATTTCCTCATTTTTTCACTTTGGTTGCCATGGCAACCAGAGTTCTGCATTGTTTCAAATTCTTTGAACAAGTTTGAAAGAGCTTGACCCAAGGAACATTCCTGTGAAGTTTGGTTGCAATCCAGACAGTGGTTTTGGAGAAAAAGATGTTTGAAGAAATTGTTGACGCACAACGCACGGCGACGGACGCCGGACAAAGACCGACCACAAAAGCTCACCTTGAGCACTTTGTGCTCAGGTGAGCTAAAAAAAGAAGACGTTAGATCTGCAAGCGGTTTATCGATTTTATTCGGAGTTACTCTTATACTAGATCTAGAACTATATAGCCTTTTAAGGGGATTGTTCGGGAGATAAAAAAAGACCCGATCAACCCCGCTAAAGGCTAGATCCTTAAACAAAAATCTGTATCATAAATACGCTAAATCGGTCCCGCGATGCAGACATTTTTTGGGCACCATTTTCGCGCATGTAACAGTGCTGTGTAACAGTTAACTGTTGCCCCCTGGCCTCCGTCTGATGAATCTTTGCGGAAATCAGTCAAAAATGCTTAATAATCACTTAAATAGAGTCAGGTAATAATATAAACTGCAAAGAGTAAGATACATACTCTTATATCTTACTGTAAAGATATCAGACTCTATATAAGAGGGAGTAAACTAAACAAATCTAACATTTTCTCACTCATTTCAGCACCAAATCCTATAGTGTTACTACTCATAAGAATCATCTCGAAGAGACAATTCTAATGAGTACTGACACCATAGGGTTTAATGCAGAAATAAAGATTTTATTTTTTTGAATACTCCCCTTATCTGGAGCCCCTGATACATGCGGAAAATCTTGATATCACAGGAAGGCATATAATAAATGAGGTGTCTGATCTGGATCTTAACTGGGTTAACCTTATCCTGCGTTTGCAAACAGGTTGGATCAAGATCAGATGCTTAGTAAATCAGCATTATTCAGAATTCAAACAGAATCATAACGGTTTCTTATAGTCTTTTGTTCAAAATTCATCAACAGTAAATTTTGAAAACATTGTTGCCAACAATTTCATACAGACAATAATATTTTGACACCTGGTAAAGAAGTAAAATCATTCCCCTCATTTATACTTATGATATTGTGATATTTTAACCCTTTGTAATAATACTTTCTATGTTTTGAAACTTAAATAGCAAAGTCATTGTTAACACAGTTTTAACTCATATACAGGTAAGTTTCACTAACATGATTAAGCATATAATACTGGATTTTTTTTTAATTTCAATTAAAGAAATACGAATAAGTTTTACTTTTATTGAGTTCCAGTTCTGGTTTTACTGTGTCAAATTCAAATAATTCTGTAATTTTTAAAGTAAAAGAATGTACCGTAGAGCTTGCAAAAGATATATAGGACATTGCTTAGTGTATTTAACCCATTACCCCATAAATACGCCTTTTTACGCCTCTACTTTTTTCATCCACTAAAGAAAATAGCTCCAATTTATACAGTCATGAATATGTATCGTAAAAAATAGTTTCTATATTCTAGCATATGATGGCTTAAAGCAGGTTGGAAGTAATCTTAGCAGAATGCGCCATAAGGCGCATTCTGCTTTACTTTCAACCTGCTTTTAATGGTCCCCTATCTTCAAAACAAGAAACAGGCTATGGGGTAATGGGTTAAGCTACCACCTGTTTTACAAGTATCACCTGTATTTATAGCTGCTTATTGAACCTTACACCTGCATTAAACTTACATAATTATATCAACTCTTTAAAGACTAAATTGTCTTCTGCAACAATTCTCATCCTCTGATGTTATTCAAATTTCTTAAATTTCTAAACAGGGTCAGAGTTGAGTAGACACTGAACCCGTATTATTAAATCTATAACAAAGTGGGGAAGTGTCCATACCCCGCTATGCATAATGAATCTGTATTTGTGATATTTCAGATTTGGTGGTTCAAGAAAGCATTAAATTGATAGAATTTCATATACTGGTACATTGGTTTCTTAAGAATTCAATTTTTCCAGTGAACATTTTCTTTTGCAAGTGTGAAATTTGTATTCCCAAAGTGATTATTCTATTGCAAATAGGAATTTTCTATTTTTACCTGTGTAAACTTTTATCAGGACAATCTTTACATCAGATGTGATTTTTCAAATGCACATATCACTTCTCAGAAAGCTAGAGCTCCAGATAAAAGGAAGTAAACTGATCAAATCCAACATTTTCTCGCTCATTTTAGCACCAAATCATATGGTGTTACTACTCATTAGAATTGTCTTGCAGAGACGATTCTAATGAGTAGTAACACCATAGGGTTTAAAGCAAAAATAATGACTTTAGGTTTTGAAATGCTCCTCTTATCTGGAGCCCTGGAATGCAGAAACTTGCATTCGATGTTCATAATGCAGCATCCTTCTCATACATTATTCAGTACCAAAGTTTTGTCTGACAACACTCAATCAAACACCCACTAACTCATATCCCAGCAGACTTGAAGTGGTTAGTACATTCATGCTTCAAATGTTGGACTGCAGATTCCAAGATTTCAAGTATCAATATGTCATATTACTACAAAAGTACAAAAGGGCTTCATTATGATAACTATATCAGGTGTTAACAGTTAAAATAAATGCAGGCAGAAAATCATATACCAGTGAAGACTCAGTTCAGCGGGTTCCTACTGAGGAGCCCTCCTATCTGGGTCTTCATTGATTTGCGTAGGACAAATATATTGAGGTTAACTATTGTAAATATTCGTCACTAGGTTGCATTGCAATGGGTTAATATAAGTCTAGAGTATATACAGTAAAACCTCTCCATCATAACCAATAACAAGGGCCACTATGGCCCTAAATCGCTCACCTGGTACACCATGGCAAACTTGACCTATAGTGACCTAGATTATGACTGGCCATGACCCACAATCAACCTCTAGAGTGTAAACAAAATTTTCCTATGATTTGACCTAATTTTTGAAAGGACACAATCCATATTTGATTTTGACCTAGATTTGATGTAGGCAAAAATTCTGACAATATTTCATGCAGATCTAGTGAGATTTGTAACTTCGAAAAGGTTAACACTGTTTTTCTTTGATTTGACATAGTGACCTAGTTTTCAACCAGACATCATTCAAAATTAACTGAGCTAGATATCAATGAGGCAAACATTTTGAACAAAATTCATTAAAATCCAATGAGAGTTGTAGCATCTAGAGTGTTAACAACTTTTCCCTATGATTTGACCTAGTGACCTAGTTTTTTACTCTAAATGACCCATATTCGAACTTGACCTAGGTATCAATTAGGCAAACATTCTGACTAAGTTGCATAAAGATCAGATGAGATTTGTAGCCTCTAGAGTGTTAACAAGGTTTTTCTATGATTTGACCTAGTGACCTAGATTTTGACTGGACATAACCCATATTCGATCTTGACCTAGATATCAATGAGACAAACATTCTCACCATGTTTCATTAAGATCCAATGAGATTTGTAGCCTCTAGGGTGTTAACAAGGTTTTTTAATGATTTGACCTAGTGACCTAGTTTTTGACCCAACATTTTCTAGATTTCTACTAGACCAACATTGTGATCAAGTTTCATGAAGATTGGATGATATTTGTAGCTGCTAGAGTGTTAACGAACCAATTGTGGACGGACGACGTACGACGGACAACGGACGACGGACATCCAGCGATCCTAAAAGCTCACCTTGGCACTTCGTGCCAGGTGAGCTAAAAAGAAGGGTAATTTGTATAAAAGACAGGTAAAATTTTAAAGCAAGGTAAAAAGTAAAACAGAAAGCTCCTTTAAGAGCTTTCTGTTTTGCAGTGTCACCTTGCTTTAAGCAGTCATCTGTCGTTTGTTTTGTTTTGTTTGTTAACATCCGTTTCTGCCATCTATGGGCTAATTGGACGCCCCAGAGAGAGGGGAGCTGATACAGAGAACCTGGGCATGATGCCCTACTCTTACTATCGAAAAAGTTCTCTGGTTCTTTTAGATGCCAAGTGTAAAGCACTCATACATCGGACCTCGGTTTATAAAGTCTCATGCGAAGGACTTGGTCCGGCAGGGGATCGAACTCGCAACCCCTGACGTCGTAAGCGGATGCTATACTCCTCAACTACGTCCGCCAGTCATCTGTTGTAAACACTTAATAACTAACACAATTTAACAGTCGTAGATAGAGAGGTTTTACTATACTTTATATTTTCTCTACATATTTCCAGAATGACTATCATTTCTATCTCAACAGCTGTTGCTTAAATCAATGACATCATCAACTAAATAGTGAGGCAATCTGTCCCCAATATCTACAATTATGTACACAAATATGCATCAATTGAATTCTGCTATGTTGTTTACCCAAGTTTTCCATCATTTTTGATGAACAATGCAGATAGCTAAGGGCAGCCCCGTTATACGCAACAGAAACAAGGTATGTTTATGAAGTATTATGCACTATGACCCCTATTTGGTGCTTGTTTAACCCCTTTTACCTAATAGTTTCTAGTGTTTCTAGTCTACTTAACCCATTACCCCATAAATACTCTTTTATACGCCTTTAATTTATTCCTCTAGTGAAGAAATAGTCAAATTTTTTCTGATACAAATAAGACTCATAAGAATTTTTTTTCTATATTCTAGCAGATAATAGTTTAAAGCAGGCTGAAAATAAAGCAGAATGCGGCTTAAGGCGCATTCTGCTTTACTTTCAACCTGCTTTAAATGGTCACCTGTCTTCAAAACTAGAAACAGGCTATGGGGTAATGGGTTTAAGCAGGTTAAAAATAAAGCAAAATGGAGCATTCTGCTTTACTTTCAACCTGCTTTAAGCTACAATCTGGAAAGATTCTAGAAATGCCATCTGTGTTTTATGTTCAGCACTTCCTAGGTGAGGTCTACTCTTGCTAGAGTAGAAATATTTTGAAGCATAAAAAGGTGTGTTTATGGAATAATGGGTGAAAATTGTCCTGCTACATTAGTTCTATTGCTGTTTTTGAAAACCGTGTAGACCAAAATCAGAAAGCTCATTCTGCTTTATTTTCAGCTTGATTTAAGCAACCAACAATCTTAAACACTGAATAAAATAGAGAAAGAAAGGGTTTAAGACTTACTGAAAACAAGTTAGTGTTTTGAATAAGCTAGTGTCTGCCTGAAATTTAAAAGCTGCGGCTTAGACATTGTCTAAAAACAAGCAGACAGACAAACAACTATACAGTGGAGAAAACATTATTTTTTCCCAATAAACGCTTTTATGTTTAAACTATTATTTCCATTGCAAACAGTTTAAAGCCAGATCAGAGGCCGGGTAACTCGGCGTCTGATCAGGCTCGAAACTGTTTGCCACTCAGATTAAAGTAAATAATCAGAAATGTCAAACAATGGTAATTTTCTACATTTTAGCGTTTGCGTTTCGTTTGGGAAAGAATAAAGTTTTCTCCACTGTATCAATATCAACTACCACTGCAAACCACAGACTAAAAATGTTTATGTTAAAGCTAATCTAGTATTGATATATGGATGAATTTGTGTCCCTTAAGGTCATTCAAGTACAGAGTCTGACTTTGCAGTCCTTGCTGTAAGACTGAAAAACTAACTCTTTCAACACCATGGACCTGTTTAAAATGTACTCATTGCATTTGCAAACAGTGTAGATCCAGATCAGAGGGCTCCTATAGGAGCCCTCTGATCTTGGTCTACACTGTTTGCTAATTTCAAGACAAGTATTTATCAAACTGCCAAGAATTCCAAGAAGACTGGTTCATTTTTTGGAAACTAAAATGATCCTGTACCTAGTAACCATAGGTTGGTACCAAGAATACATATTATTTGCAAACAGTGTAGACTTGGGCTCATTAAAGGAGCCCTCTGATCAGCGTCTGCACTGTTCACCATAAGTGTTACTGGTCATTATATTTAGATTATTGTATACCTTACTATAAATAGTAACATATTTTGCTTTGATTACAATGCAATACGCCCTTGCTGAGCGGGCCAATAACCGGATGCAGTCCAATAACCGGTTATTTGGACTGCATCCGGTTATTGGCCCGGGGGCAACAGATCTTATGCACGAGAAAACGTTAGTAACGTAACGTTCAAAATGACCAACGTTCGTTGAAGATGACATCATTTGATTTCTTTAACGGCCGCGCTTATGTAAACATTCAAACAATCTACATATTTGTTGATTTTGAACCAGGTATACAATAAACAAGTCATTAAACGGCCGAGGGCGGGCCGTCGTTGCTTATTGGCACTCGTTAGCCACATAGGCACTTGGGCCAAGGCCCTCATGCCATTATGGCTAACTTGTACCAAGAGCAACGACGGCCCGCCCTCGGCCGTTTAATAACTGTATAATATTTAGAAAGTGAAGAGTTCATTTGGAAAGTGAGCAGAGAAAGAGTTGCTGTGTTAGGTTAACAAAGGGCAGTAAGTCTTAAACCTCACTGATACAGAGTATAAACATGACACAGTTGTCACCCTTCTACTGCACTATATTTCAACTTTATTGCCATGACCATACTCCACCGACTTGGCATGTATCAATGTGAATTTTAACCCATTACCCCATATTCAGTTTCTATTATTGAAGATAGGTGATCACTTAAAGCAGGTTAAAAGTAAAGCTGAATGTGCCTGCTTTAAGCTACTATATCTACTAGCATAGAGAAAATATTTCTTATGGAACATATTCATGGCTGTGTTAAGTGGAATTGTTTTCTTCATAGGAGGAATAAAGGCGTAAAAAGGAGGAATGGTTTAACAGCATCCATGAATCTTCTGTCATGCAATGATCATGAAACAGCTAGGTTTTATTGTTTTACTGTATGTCTTGAATGCAAAGGGACTGATAAAATAATGTGTTTAATTAACCCATTACCCCATAAATACGCCTTTTCACACCTTTAATTTATTCATCCACTGAAGAAAATAGTTCCAATTTATACTGTTACAAATAAGAATCATAAGAAATATTTTCTATATTCTAGCAGATAATAGCTTAAAGCAGGCTGAAAGTAAAGCAGAATGTGCCTGAAGGCGCATTCTGCTTTACTTTCAACCTTCTTTAAGTGGTCGACTTTCAATCTCAAAAACCAGAAACAGACTATGGGGTAATGTGTTTAAGTACTGTCAAAATGAACCATTATTACCATGTTTAAAGTTAAAGCATGCAAGCATTATTTTAAACAGACAGTAATTGCTTGAAAGTCTGCCTTTGCATAATTAGATTACCCGTATAAACAATAGAACATGCGTAGAAATAAAGAAACAGTAAATAGTCTACCAACATTTTGACCGTTTTTGACCCCTCATGGCATGTCGTGTAGACGGGTTACATCCACCTGATTCGTGTTCAGTGAATATATCTTAGAAATTCTAGAGGGGATGTAAATTCGAAAAGTTCAAATTAAGGTCAGAAATGAGGTCAAAGGTCAACGGGTGCAGAATTTTGCATACCATAATATAAACCTAACTTTATTTACATTTCAAATATATCAAATGAACTATTATTGGTTACAATTAGTTCACAAATGTCTGTACTTGCTAAATATTATCAAAAAAGTAAAATATTACTGTCATTGTCCTTTTCCAGGGGCAATAACTCTGATTTTCCTCATTCTTTTTTTTATATTTTTATAGTTATTTTTTCGTTATTTTTGTCTGTGTTCTTATAACATCAAATTATTTTTATGTTTCTTTACACCTTTGACATAAAGTAACAATTCTAAATGCAAATGGAAGTAAATATTACAGCCAATGCCCTTTTCCAGGGGCAATAACTCTGATTTTTCTCTTTCTATTTTATTTTTTATGGGAATTTGTTTTCGTTATTTTTTGACTGTTTTCTTATAACATCAAACTTTTGTATGTTTCTTTACATCTTTGACATAAAGCAACGATTCAATATGCAAATAAAAGTAAAAATTACAGTCAATGCTCTATTCCAGGGGCAATAACTCTGTTTTTTCTGTTCCATATCTCCTTTTTAATAGGAATTTGTTTTCGTTATTTTTTGACTGTTTTCTTATAATGTGTTTATGTTTGTTTACACTTTTTACACAAAGGAGCAGTTCAATATGCAAATAAAAGTAAATATTATAGTCAATGCTCTATTCCAGGGGCAATAACTCTGATCTTTCAGTTCCATATTTAATTTTAAATGGGAATTAGTTTTCGTTTTTTTGTACTGTTTTCTTATAATGTTTTATGTTTGTTTACACTTTTGACATAAAGGAGCAGTTCAATATGCAAATAAAAGTTAATATTACTGTCAGTGCTATTTTCCAGGGGCAATAACTCTTGTTTTTCCATTCCTATTTTATATTTAATTATTATTATTATTATTACTATACCCGATTTATATAGCGCTCTTTTCACACAGGAGTTGTGCGTTCAAAAGCGCATCACATGAAATTATATCAATGTACCAAAAGCGAGAAAGACAAATAACTACATTCACAATAAAAATGATACAATATTGAGATGCATGGAAACATGGAAATTCTTTCAATATTATTACCAAGATTATAAAATTGTTATTGTAAGTTTGTAAAATCATTTTTAAAATGAGTCAAATTAAACAATTATTAATGAGAATTGTTTGCGTTATTTTTGACTGTTTTCTTATAATATCGAATTTGTTTGGGTTTACCTAGTACATTTTAATAAAAACAGCAATTAAATAATCAAATCAAATGTAATCTTACAGTCATTGTTCGTTCTTTAGGCAATAACTCTGGTTTTTTCTCTTTCTTTTTTATGTTTGTTTGTTTGTTTGTTATTATTTATCCTCTGTTTTCTTATAAAATCAAACTACTTTATGTACATGTATATAAACACCATTGACGCAGTAATTCACTATGAAAATTCATCACTGAAATATGCGTTTTAGGGTGTACATACAGACAACCCCGATATATAAAAAAAGCCAAAAGATTGGATTGTGTGCGATGCCAAATGAGTTTCTCTTAAATTCACTTTGGGGAAAGTATCATTATATTAAGTATTACTTTCTTAGGAACACTGTATTGACATGAACATACAGAATGGATGACTATGTTAGGTTCGAATTTCTATAAAATGTTATCGTTGGTTTTGTGACAAATCCAAGGGTTATTACTATGTATCTGGCTAAAACATGGTGTATTTACAATTTTGTGACGGGAAATTGTGCTATACATGTACGTGTAATTTTAACACATACCAAATGAATTAGATGTAACATTCTCTATAATTATTCACATACTTTAACGTTCAGTTTTACAAATGAACATTTACAATATCAATATCCTTTTAGAGATATTTGAACGAAGAAGACCAATCACAAACCATACACTCGTGGTACATGTATCATTTGACCAAACTTGCGAAGAACTTTACAGAACTTTCATCACCAATTGGATGTACTAAGACATGCATTATGCTTTGTTATGAAACAATCAGATCATCGATCTACATACAATTTACAATGACGCGTCTAGCAAAAGTGAGAATGTGGGGATTCTTATAAAGACGCATGCTACCAATTAATCTGAGTTACACAGTGTGTTGCCTCACAACCACATTCATACATGCATACTTGTTGGCTTTTATAGCAAGCACATTTTGCCGAGCTGCACTTTGTCTTGCAATAGCAAGACGCGAGTTGCATGTATGTCATTGGGATAGAGGGATTTATTATCCAGCAAGTGTCTATATACCAGTTAAGGTATGGAAACCTATGATGTTTTGTCGACCTTGAGTGCCTCATATATTTTGTTAA
Source organism: Gari tellinella (assembly GCA_922989275.2). Taxonomy (NCBI): domain Eukaryota; kingdom Metazoa; phylum Mollusca; class Bivalvia; order Cardiida; family Psammobiidae; genus Gari; species Gari tellinella. The sequence continues at coordinate 26,945,131 of OV277867.1, read as the reverse complement.
CAAGGAGTCATCCCCTTTGCTTTGCTGTACCGGATAACATCCATATTAACACGTCATTTCCTACAAAGCATCAACAGTATTACGTCTGTGTCCCTGCATATAACTATCAGACGATCAAACCCGCTTGCAACAGCATCCTTAGCATGGAATATCATTCTATTGTCAGCTTCTTTATGATCGACCGACAACTTATCAGCATGGAAGCTATATGACTTTGCATTTATAACGCCTACGAACGTTCCATCTGCTACAACAAGCAACCCTTGTGGTAATAATGTGTCATTCAGATGATAGAAACTCGGCAATGTACATGTATTTCTAGTTCTCGTCGAGCACAAGGTATGGCTCTCTGACATGCGGTAGTGGGTCCAGGTATTGGGTCTTCTGGACCTGTGATTTTGTCCAGTGGCAGCTTTGAAAGACCTACTCCCAAGGTATCAAATGTGACATCAATGCGAGTAGGTGTGCCTGTGAAATGGGAATATACCGACTGAACAAATTCTTGAGCATACTCTCCGAATGTCTGACATCCTTGATATCTTTCTCGAGCTTTAATAAGGTCATGTCTTATCTGTTTCGATACTTGTTACTTGTCTGATCTCGTGTCTCTATAAATACTTGCTAATGTCTTTGACTTTGTTTTTTGGGTGGAGCAAATAGTCGGTGTTGCACTCCTTGAATCAATAATTTGTAAAGTCCTAAACCAATGAGAGGGTTCTGCAATCACATCGCGTCCAAAAAAATATGGCTAATGTCTTTTGTTGCAGCATCCTTTAACGCTGTCTCAACAAAATGGTCTACAGCATTGGATGCGTCTTTCGATTTTTCACTTGTCGAAATACAAAATACATCTAACAAACCGCCCAGTGCAGCAAGGGCTTAGAATTACCTTTGCTAAAAGATCTTGGCATACAGAAAGAGTTGGTTTCCAATTTGTATTTAATGCAATTATTGTGTTGGACTGGACGTGTTTGCCTGATAGTGGCAAAAACCGTACTTTGCAATTCCTACAAGCCAAGCAGCTTTGTTTAAACACACCAAATCATTTGCATACTAAATAGCTTGTGTTTTGTGGCATTACGCAAAATAATATAAGTAGTAGAGTGTGAATGAAGGAAATATCTTCCTGATACATTAGACTAGGCTGCTATTTATTGGATATAGATATACATATAGTTGCGAAGATTAAGCGTATGCGCTAAAGAAAACTGATTGCAGTGACAGATGCATGTATTTTCGATGTTGCCGCTTTTGTTCAGATTAATAAATTTGTGAATATGACAATGAATATATACACACATCATAAGCAATAATACAACAACAAACAGGATTTACTACTTCATAAACTATATATATATATGCATTTGCCAAAAGTAAGTCAATACCCAATTAAACAAGTTCTTTAATAAATATACAATCACAAAATTAGTAATTTTAACACTACCTTTGACTCCGAAAGTTTGACTAATGGTCATGTATGAGAAAATTTAAGAAACGAAATTTATCATTAGTGCAAAAGGTAACGGTCATCTTAAAGCAAACCACGTTTCTTTTTCAAACATTGGTCATTATGCATTAAAGTAAGCTTCAAATCAATTTAAAGTTTTCTTGATTACCTTGCCAATGCTTAAAAACATATATTTCATCACCAAAAGTATAAAATTTGGTCATACATGTCAAATGTTAGAAGAGAAATGGTATATGAGAACCGAAAATGGCGGCCATCTTGAAAAATGGCGGCCATTTTGAATGTTTACGGTGCAAAAGGGCTTTTTGTTGATAGAAAGGCCATATCAGTATATTATGTAAACCTACTTTGATGATAGTATATCAAGTTTATGATTTTTTTCTCTAATGTGCCCAGCTATTATAGCAGAAATGAACAGAATACGTGATTTACTGGCTTATTTTAAGAGTTATCGCCCTTGTTTGTGACTTATAATTGTTTTTTTTTCTGTCACGAAAATTCTATTTCTAGAATTTTCGACCAATTATACATTCAATAAATTAAAGTTTTTTAGGTTATCTATGAGTGATTGCAAATAGCATAACAATTAATTATCATAATTCCTATTAAAAAGGAGATATGGAACAGAAAAAACAGAGTTATTGCCCCTGGAATAGAGCATTGGCTGTAATTATTACTTTTTTTGCATATTGAATCGTTGCTTTATGTCAAAGGTGTAAAGAAACATACAAAAGTTTGATGTTATAAGATAACAGTAAAAAAATAACGAAAACAAATTCCCATAAAAAATAAAATAGAAAGAGAAAAATCAGAGTTATTGTCCCTGGAAAAGGGCATTGGCTGTAATATTTACTTCCATTTGCATTTAGAATTGTTACTTTATGTCAAAGGTGTAAAGAAACATAAAAATAATTTGATTTGATAAGAACACAGACAACAATAACGAAAGAATAACTATAAAAATATAAAAAAGAATGAGGAAAATCAGAGTTATTGCCCCTGGAAATGGACATTGACAGTAATAGTTTACTTTTTTGATAATATTAAGCAAGTACCGACATTTGTGAACTAATTGTAACCAATAAGAGTTCATTTGATATATTTGAAATGTAAATAAAGTTAGGTTTATATTATGGTATGCAAAAATCTGCACCCAATGACCTTTGACCTATTTCTGACCTTAATACGCGCCTAAGAACTTTACATCCCCCCTAGAATTGTTCGTATACATATGCTGAATATAAATCAAGTGGATGTTGCCCGTCTACACGACATGCCATGAGACCCATTTTCCAGAGCCTTATTTTCGATCCGTAGGCAGACTAAAAGAAGATTCATTAGTAATCTAATACAGTAAAAACCTTCTATATAACGACCACTTAATGAGGCAAACAAAGTTGTAACAAGAGCTGTCGGAGAACAGCAAAGCTCGCCTAACTAAACCTTTCTTAAATAGGTAACTATCAATAGAAAAGTGTATCAGTACATTGATATTCAAGCCACAGGGAACCTCCATTCCAAATATCAGCTTATAATGCAAATATGTCATGTAGTATAAGTGCATTCCAACACTTAATTACTCCATAACTACAACTTTGAAATTTCAGTCCCAAAACTCTAAGTCCATGCACAACAGGTAAAATTTTGACTAAATCTAAACTTTTTTTTAAATTTTAATTACGAAACATCAATGTTCAACCCACAGGTCACCTCCATTCCAGATATCAGCATTTCATGTAGAATTAGTGCTTTACAACACTTACCCGAAAAATTTAACCATGAGAAATCACCCGAAAAACCTAAGTCCACAAAAGGTGAAATTTTGAGTAAATTTAACTTTTTTTTTAAAATTTTAACTATGCAACATCAATGTTCAACCCACAGAGCACCCCCATTCCAAATATCAGCTTCCTAATACAAATATTTCATGTAGTAATAGTGCATTACAACACTTACCCCAAAACTTTAACCATGAGAAATCAGCCGAAAACCTAAGTCCACAAAAGGTGAAATTTTGACTAAATTTAACTCTTTTTTTAAATTTTAACTACGCAACATCAATGTTCCACCCACAGAGCACCTCCGTTCCAAATATCAGCTTCCTAATGCAAATATTTCATGTAGTGTTAGTGCATTACAACACTTACCCCAAAACTTTAACCATGAAAAACCAACGCCGACGCCGGGGTGATTCCATAAGCCCCCCCATTCTCCGAATAGGCGAGCTAAAAAGGCGCATTTATGCATGGGGTAATGGGTTAATACTAAAGTAGTCATCAACCTAAATAATGATCTAAGACATAAACCAAGCCTTCATATGAGTTGTGTAATTAAAGGATTGGACTGGAGTAAGAAAATAAGTATTATTTACGTTTATGATGGTGCTGCGCATAAGTCGAAAATGTTGGGGGGTGCTCTAAAAACAACAATTGACAGGTGATGTAACTGGCTTTGAATCAAGGTTGGAACATCTGACTGCGAATTGCTGATATAAATAAGATGTTATCATACGTGTTTAACCTGCAAGAATATCTTGTAGACAGCTATAGGCATGATTTTACTCTGCCTGTCTATCAGTCTGTCTGTCACTTGGATTGTTTTTTCAGTGAACCTGATCTGCAGGGCTCGAGATAAGGGGAGTTTTTCAACATTTAAATCTTTATTTCTGCATTTCACCCTATGGTGTAACTACTCATTAGAATCGTCTCAAAGCGAAGATTCTAATGAGTAGTAAAACCATAAGATTTGGTGCTGAAATGAGTGAGAAAGTATAGAATGTGTTCAGTTTACTCCCTCTTATCTGTAGCCCAGTAGATGGCTTATAAAAGAGTGACTCAACATCTCATGTACAAATAGTAATCATATTTTCTTTGCTCCAAAGAATGAGGAATTTGATATTCCAGACAACTAGCAGACGTCAATTTTACAGCAGACGACAAATTTGACTAGTTCAAGGTTTTAATTTTTTTAACCCTTTGATTGTTGATATGTTGTTGTCTGCTTGAAAATTATTACAGTCACACTTAGATATCTCGAACTATCTGATAGTTTGATACATGAACTGCATTGTTTGATGCTTGGTTAGGTCGAACAAACAAGTATGTTTGATTTAACCGAGTTCGAGATATTGAAGTTTGAATGTACATTCAATCCTGAAATTGAGAGTCTCTTTTCTATATTTTCTTAACTATGGACTGATTGACGAATTGTTTAGATCATGATCAGACCCCAAGTAACTTGGCATCTGACCTGGATACAACTTGGAATTCTGGGTAGTTTGATATATACTGCTCTAAATTAACAAACAGGGTAGACCAAAATATCCTAGATCTGCTAGATAATAAAGATGCATTTTGCTTTACTTTCAATCTGCTTTAAGTGATCACATGTCACAGGATATTACATGTATATGGAGTAAATAAAAATTAAACCACAAATCAACATTTTCAATAGAATTGCAAAGTTTTTTAGCAGACTAAATAAATTTTATGCAGCAGACAACAAATTTGACTTGTTCAAGGTTTTGCATTTTCAATACACTACTTGATTGTCTGCATCAATGCACCAGTTAAAAGAACCTACTTCTCCTAAAATAGATATATGATTACCCACGTGCCAATCTAACAGAACAGCCGAGAGCACAATAACATGTACATTAGTGCAGTATTATTATACTGAAGTGGAAACAATTCTAAGTGCAGTTACTTAAACAAACCAAATAATAATAACAGCACTCAAACTTAATTAGTCTGTGGCCGGAAAGTAACTACAAAGTCTAACTTGTATTAATCAAACACTGAAGTAAAAGAAGCATAAAGTTCTTCAAATATAAATGATTGTTTAATACATCATAAGAAAGGAGCTTTTTCAATTAACCCATATGCCCCCTAAGGTATACTTGACTCAAAGTCCAAATTAGGTCAAGGTCAAATCTATAGTTTACAGAGATGTAATCCATTTAAAAATTATAAATCCAAATTAGGTCAAGGTCAAATCGAAGTTGAGTGATATGAATGAATTTGTAATGGTCGCAGGCAATAAATGTATCAGTAGCATTCTAGTAGGCAATATTGATGTAAGAGGAAACAGTAAATTCAAGTTAACCCAGCAGTTGTCCATTAAAAATATATTTAAGGTTAAAATTAGGTCAAGGACATGGTGAAATCATGCTCAGGCAAAATTGATGGATTGGCAATAGTCATAGGCAATAATTGTAAAACAAAAATATAAGCAGAATGTGCCTTGAGGTGCATTCTGCTTTACTTTAAACCTGCTTTAAGCTACAAATTCTGCTAGAATATAGAAAGTATTTCATAATTACGATACATAATATTGTGCATGACTGTGTAAATTGAAACTATTTTCTTTATTGGAGGAAAACATTTTAGGCATAAAAATGTGTGTCTATGGAGTAATGGGTTAACCCATTACCCCATAAATACGCCTTTCTGCGCCTTTTATTCTTTCCTCCATTGAAGAAAATAGTTTCTTTTTTAAGTCATGAATAGTTACCATAAGAAATATTTTCTATATCCTATCAGATAGTAGCCTAAAGCAGGCTGAAAGCAAAACAGAATGCGCCTTAGGCGCATTCTGCTTTACTTTCAACCTGCTTTTTAAGGGGTAAACTATTTTCAATACTAGAAACAGGCTATGGGGTAATGGGTTAATCAGAGTTTTCGGATCAGGTGAGCTTATAAATGAAGTCCAGTAGCTGAAAGAATCCATGTGCAGATTTCTAATTATTACTACTTCCTTTCCAACACTTTGATACTAACTTGATTATGTCTTAGACCTTGAGTGTGTACAGTCAAACCTGTATTAACTCTTTCAACTTTAAATAACTCTTGTGGGTTATTAGGTTCCCTTATGGATCATTTTAGGTACCAAAACATGAACCAGTCTACTTGGAATTCTGGGTAGTTTGGTATATACTGCTCTTAATTTGCAAACAGTGCAGACCAAAATCTGGGTATACACTGTTTGCAAATGCGGTGAGTATATTTCAAACAGGTCCATGTTGTTGAAAGACTTAACCCTTTACCTGATAGCCTATTTCTAGTTTTGAAGATAGGTGACCACTTAAAGCAGGTTGAAAGTAAAGCAGAATGCGCCTTGAGGCGCATTCTGCTTTACTTTCAGCCTGCTTTAAGCTATCATATGCTAGATTAAAGAATATATTTCTAGTAATACATATTCATGACTGTATAAACTGGAACTATTTTCATCAGTGGATGAATAAACTGAATGCGCTAAAAGGCGCTTCTATGGGGGAAAGGGTCAACTCATATGGCGTGCTGAACAAAATGCTCAGAAAATGTTGTCTGCAGATATCAAGAAATCAACCGTTGAAATGCATCTAATTTGGATCTAAACTGTTTGCAAAAGAACTGTTACTAGACACTTCCATCTGCAGTCAAAAATTTCCTCACGTTTTACTTCTTCTAGAAATCTGTAAAGACTGCACACAGTCTGTAATCTAGTGACGACTGTAAAGACTGGACCACTGGTGGCTGTCTAATGCAGGACCAAAGTTATGCAGAAAGCTCTTTAGATGTTTTTTAAATTCATTTTGACCTGTATTAAGGTGTCTTGATAGCTTTAAAACTGCAAAAATTGTGTTTTTAACCTTTTTCCGATTTTGATAGCCGACATTCTGTTCTGCATTTTACCAAAATCTCCCAAACCAAACCAAATGCATGACAAGGCTATCTGATCAGTAAATCACACCTCATTAAGCACTCCGTTTAATAAGTCCAGCCGCGTGACCAGCTAGAGGCGTTCTCCAGCTGCTGTTGCGTGATTTATGGGGTTCGCATGTTAAAATCATTATTGAATTATGATTGGTATATTTTATTAAGGGTGGAGCTAAGGAAAATCGCTTACGAAATATGCGTCTTCTTATTGGTTGAAACAAAAAGGACAAAGTTGAACCCCGGGGGTATTCGCACTGTGTCAGACAGTCAAAATGACACGCTTATCAGTTAATTGACGTTTTCGGCATCTCCTTATTTTCAGACACGCGGCATGTTTGAACAACGATTGTGTTCACGGTTGGGGTCCGATTTTCATGCGGTTTAAAGCAGATGAAGGGGGATTATCTTCTCGAGGGAACCGTGTCTCAGAATGTTGATGAGGTTCTCCATCTGTTCACAGCAAAGCATTACGTAATAGAAATCGACTTTAAACGGTAAAATAACTTTGATGTTACATAATAATAGTTGGAAGGGGAATTTTAAAAATCTGAGACACGGATCCCTAGATATGTTAATGAAGTGTATTATGGGCAATTTTAAAGGCGTTACAAATTAAGACGGCTTTGAAATCGCTGTTTGAAATTTTTTTAATTTGTCTTATAAAATCGTAAAAAAATAAAATATTTTTTTAAAAAAGACATTTTGTGGTGACATGTGTACCACTTAAACCATTCAGCTATAAAATGGGGGAATAAATTATAAATCATGATGATAAATAAGAAAATTCCGCTTGCAGTATCAAAACTATCAAGCTACCTTAAGCTACAACCTCATACCATCAAGACTACATACCTGCATATATAAGACTGCATCGAGTTAACAGGTAAACCCATTACTTCATAAAAATGCCTTTTGAGGCCTCTAAATTTTTTCCCTACCGAATAAAATAGTTCAAAAATATACAGTTGTGGTAGGCATCATAAGAAATATTTTCCATATTCTAGCAGATGGTAGCTTAAAGCAGGCTGAAAGTAAAGCAGAATATGCCTTAAGGCACATTCTGCTTTACGTTCAGCCTGTTTAAAGTATATACCTATCAACAATATCTAAGAAATAGGCTATGGAGTAATGGGTTAAGTTTTCTTTTGCAATGGTATGCACTCAAGATCAAGTGTCACATTATTACTTTTGTCCTCCACAAAAACACAACTACATCTCACAGGCTGTTTTGTACAATAAAATTCATCAACATGGTCGCTGACGTAAGGATTGACTGTAATATTTACCCTAGAACCATAAACTCTTCACAACCTTGTGATGTTTTTATATCCTAGCAGCAAATTGGTACAAGGAGTCTTGTCATAACTTATAGTTCAGTGCCAGCTGCATCTAATTTACAATTGTTACAAGTCTGCCATCAAACAGTAAGCTGCAAATGTCACACCAAAATACAACACGGCTTTTCTTTGGCCCTAGACTAGCAAATACATGTACAGTCAAACTTCTATATCTCATTCAACGTTTAAGTAAAAAAGAACTGTAATTTTTCAATTTAATTTTAATATTTCAAAAATTGCTGTAAGTCCATGTTTCAAAGTTAAAACCTGGCTTAAGCCATTACGCCATAGCTTGTTTCTAGTTTTGAAGATAAATGACCATTTAAAGCAGACTGAAAGTAAAGCAGAATGTGTCTTAAGGCACATAATTATATTCTGCTTTACTTTCAAACTGCTTTAAGAAGTCACATGTCTTCAAACTACATTCAGGCTATGGAGTAAAGCCAGTTTTGTGACCATTCAAAAGAAGAGAAATCTGGAGTATTACAGAAAGATGTCATTTAAGTAATGCCAAAGGCTCTCATAAGAGCTTTTTGCATAAAACTTGTATTCTGCATGAGACAATCTCTTCTGTTATAAATTTAAGGGCTCTTAGTGTCTTTAAGGAATAGCTTGTTTTACTGAATACACATAAGAATGCTCTCTCTGCTTTACTTTCAGTCTGCTTTAACCCATTACCTCTTAGCCAATTTCTAGCTTTGGACACAGGTGACCACTTAAAGCAGGTTGAAAGTAAAGCAGAATGTGCCTTAAGGCACATTCTGCTTTACTTTCAGCCTGCTTTAAGCTACCATCTGCTAGGATATAGAAAATATTTCTTCTGGTACATATTCTTGGCTGTATAAATTGGAACTATTTTCTTTAGTGGAGGAATAAATAAGTGGCGTAAAAAGGCGTTTTTCAGGGGTAATGGGTTGAGCTACCATCTGCTAGGATACAAAAATATTTCTTATGGTGCATCAATAATGAATGTATAAAGGTTTAAGTGGAACTATTATCTTCAGTGGAGGACTAAATAAAAGGCCTAAAAATGCATATTTAATGGAGAAATGGGTTAAGACAAGTTTTACTGTATAATTATGTCTGATCAGGATCCTAACTGTTGATGACTGTATAGAGTTATTTATCTCTCTCAATACCATGGACCTATTTAAAATATACACATTACATTTGCAAACAGTGTAGACCCAGATCAGAGGGCTACTGTAGGAGCCCTCTGATCTGGGTCTACACTGTTTGCTAATTAAGAAATTTACTTTTCTACTATCAAGGATTCCAAGTAGACATGTTTTGGTAACTAAAGTGATCCACAAGAGAACCTAATTACCCACAAGAGTTACTTATCATAGTGGTGAACGAGTTATCTGAGAGCCTGACTTGAATAGGAACTGTTTGCAAATGCCTAGACAGCTCATTTCTCTACATTCGCGGCATTTATCCTTTGTATACTGGAAACCAGTATAACTAATCATAGGCTTTGTAAACAGTGTAGATCCTGATCAGAGGGCTCCATAAGGAGCCCTCTGATCAGGATCTGCACTGTTTGTTTTAAGTATTCTTTTTCTGAAATTTGAATTAACAACAACCCTTAAATTCAGTATAAAATGGTCATTTTTTGCAAAAGAGTCAATATGAAATATGAGATGAAGATGAAAAGTAGGATAAAATGAGTATAAACCTCGACTCAAAAGTAGTGCATTTAGTAGGGGAAACCTACAGTAAAACCTTTTTAGCGATGTCATCAAAAGACATGCTTTCTAAAGAAAGGAGACTGCTTGACAATGCATGACAAATAGAATACAGTAAGCTGTGATTTCTTTACTTTTTTTCCTGTCACATTAAGCTTTAACTTTTCTATTAAACAGCAATTTATCTCAATTTTTTAACGACCCGTTAACACAGGTTTTACTGTATTTCAATCAATATCTAATCAACAAACTTCAAAGTCAACAGAGATATGTAAGATTACAGTTTGATGGGCATATCATAGATCAAAGTATTGTCTATTCCAGATATACTCTGATATTGAAATAGCTAATACAAGGGAGATAACCCTGCATGGCTTAAATGTGGCCAGACAAACAAATTCACTTTTAACCCATAGCCCCCAATAAAACCCCTTTTAATTCATTATTCCACTGAAGAAAATATTTCCAATGTATACAGTCATGAACATGTATCATAAGAATCTTTTTTGTATTCTAACAGATGGCAGCTTAAAGCAGGCTGAAAGTAAAGCAGAATGCGCCTTCAGGCGCATTCTGCTTTACTTTCAACTGTTTTAAGTGGTAACCTGTACTAAAAACTTAACACTTTTAAGCCTAGTGTCCCCTAAAATGGGCATTAGCAAACAGTGTAGACCCTGATGAGATGCCACATTATACAATGTCTCTTCAGGGTCTGCACTGTTGGCTATTTTATAAGAAATGTTCTGCTGTATGGACAAACACTGTTCATTGAAGTATGTTTAGATCCCCCCCTGTATATCTATAATGAAATATTCCAGACATGGTGGGTTCATTGTAATATCCAGGCATAAATGGGTTAATATCTAAAGCAGCTATAATCATATAAAGTCTCATGTTATACAGGTGACAGTTTAATGCAAGATAAAGGTAAAGCAGAATGTTCTGATAGGAGCTTTCTGCTTTACCTTTGTCCTAGATTCAGCAATTACCTGTTTAGGAGGCATGCAGAAAAGTGAACTCTAAACCCATTACCCCAGAGCCTGTTTCTAGTTATGTAGGCAGGTTATCAGTAAAAGCAGGTTGAAAGTAAAGCAGAATGCTAGCTCCTGCATCACTTTCACCCTGCTTTAAACCCATTACCCCCATACCCTATTTTTAGTCTTGCAAGTGGGTGACTACTTAAAGCAGGTTGAAAGTAAAGCAGAATGTGCCCCAGGCACATTCTGCTTTACTTTCAGCCTGCTTTAAACTACTGCCTGCTAGAATAAAGAAAATATTCCTTATGAAATTATGAAACTGTATAAATTGGAACTATTTTTTTCAGCGGAGAAATATATTGAATGGACTAGAAGTGGCTCCTATGGGGAAAAGGGTAATGGTTCTATCTGGAAAAGTACTTGAAATGCTATCAATAATTGATTTCCAGAACTTCCTAGCTAAGAACTACTTCTCTTCGCGTAGAAATAACTATAAAGGCTTAAAAAGGCATAAATATGGAGTAATGGGTTAACACAGGTTTGACTGTATTGCCATTTTGCCCTTTATTTATATGCCAAGTTATCCTTATCACAAAGAGGAATGTCTGTTGTAATATTCATGTCAAGATCTTTTTCTCTATATGATGTTGTTTATAGACTCTCTAGCATGTCAATCAGTGCATTATGAATACAGTGCTCCCTCCCTACAACCGCCCTCTGAACAATGATTCCCTCTTTACAACGACACTTGCCACAGTTCCCTTAACAGAACAATTATTCTAAAGCTTTAACTGCTGTTCTATCGTCTGCTTAAAGTTGTTGTCTGTCATTTTTCTCAAAGTAATATATTTGACATTTTGACAGAAAAAAAGTTAATGACGAGTGACAAACAGCTTGAATCCAGATCAGACGCCGAGTTATGCGGCACCTGATCTGGATTCAAGCTGTTTGGAAATGTAAACCAGTTTCCCTCCCTACGAACAACACACACAATTTGTGTCTCCCATTGGATGTCGTTGTAGAGAGGGAACGCTGTATTTTATCACTATGGATCCCAACTTATTCCCAACTTCACTTTTTAACCCATTATACCCCTCTTTCTTGTTTTGAACACAGGTAACCACTAAAAGCAGGTTGAAAAGTAAAGCAAAATGCGCCTTGCTTTACTTTTAACCTGCTTTAGGTTACCGTCTGCTAGGATAAAGAACTTTTTTTCTTCAGGTACATTTACATGATTTTCACTGATGGATATGCACAAAATGGTAAACAACTAATGGATCTATACAAGACTGACTGTATCAGGATACTTTAAGACTACCAGCAATAGTAAGCCCCAGGAAAGTTTACTTTTTCCATTGAGATAACAGGATAGTTTTGCTTGCTTGATATGTTTTTATGATTACATGTTATAAATTTTTTCCTGCATTGCAAACAAATCAGAATCTTGAATTTCTGGAAGACTTCCATCACAAATAAACTTGTCAGTTTCGGATCTCAACAGCTGCTTCTCTTATAGTAAACTTATAGCATCCATCTTCAAAATTTAGTTGTGCCTTGTTTGCATCTATTGTCCGATTCTTCTGAACTGTCAGTTATTTTTAGAACAGAATAGTTCATAATGGTAAATAGATAACAGGGTAACATCGGATCTATATAGTCGTACACTTTCCAACTTGAGATAAGCATGGTCCTCGTGCAGCACGAGACAGCTGTGCTAATTTTACTGATATAATATGTTATTCATTCTCAATAAACGTGTTTATGCTAAAACTAGTACATGTATGTCCATTGCAAACAGGTTGGAGCCAGATCAGACGCCGGGTAACCCGGCGTCTGATCAGGCTCCAACCTGTTTGCCACCCAGATTAAAAAGATAAAATTAATTTTCTACAGTATAGTGCATTGTGTTTACTTTTATTCGGGAAATAATAATATCTTCTCTACTGTACATTACACACAATACATGTAAATACAGCTTTCCATATCCCTGGCTGACCGTACGGAAATCAACGAGTACGGTAATTATCCCTTTTAAAATTTTAGAATGTTCCAATCTAAAAATAACTCTGACAGGTCAGAAGAAAACACTAATATCTCCTGATTAACTAAAGTGCAGTATAACGACTTGTTTTCAATCTTGACCCAGAGCTCCAGATACATGTCATATTTCAAAACCGGTAGGTCTGCATGCCCACCATGTACGGTAAGTGCTAAAGATGATCAAGATATTGTGCTGCAAATAGCATAATTTTACACCATAAACTTTATTAATAATTGATGAAGATTTTAATTGTCTCCATGCCAAGTATGGAAGCATACACATATTAACATCCGGGATACAAAAAATGCTTGTGAAACTGTGTGAATGATGATTGGTGGAAACAATTGAGGAAGTAGTTGAAATACAAGCTCACATCTGGACCCCGTTTCATAAAACTTTGTACGACAAATGTTGCTGTAAGTCAGATTATAAAAGTCTCAATTAATATTTATTTTGCCATCTTATTCCGTCTTGTGACATCTCGTATTCAAGAGGATTCCAAAAAGAAATCGAAAGACAGAATTATATAGAGAAAATTTTAATAAGATAATAGAGAGGTTTCGATTTCTTACGTGTACGGGTACGGGTACGTGTGACCACAAGTTCCCGTTCACAAGTAAAATATTTGTAAAGAGGGTTTCGATTTCTTTTACGTGAACGTGTACGTGTGGAGAAAACGTGATTATTTCCCAATAAAAGCGTTTTAAACGCTAAAAAAATTCTTTCAATTGCAAACAGTTTAAAGCCAGATCAGACGCCGGGTAACCCGGCGTCTGATCAGGCTCCGGACTGTTTACCACTCAGGCTAAAATGAGTCGTCAAAATTTGTCATTGTACCCATTTTAATGCACTGCGTTTGCGTTTCGTTTGCGTTTAAACGGGAAAGAATAAAGTGTTCTCCCCTGTACATATGTATACACGTATTTTCTAAATCGTGTTTCCAAATAGGACAACTTGTACAATCATGCATGATGTATGTCTTAGTTTACTGTATTATGTTAATCCTTGATGTAGTCTATAGTGGAGAAACGTCATTCTTTCAAAATAAACGCGTTTACGCTAAAACTAGTATTTCCCCTGCAAACAGTTTGGAGCCATATCACACGCCGGGTAACCCGGCATCTGAATACGCTTCCAGCAGTTTGTATCTCAGATGAAATTAATTTGAGATAAATTTCCAAAAATGTAATTTTCTGCATTTTAGTGTATTATATTCATCGATGGGCATGTCTGCATCTCTTATTGCGTCAGCGATACTTTCCCAGCCATTGTTGTTCTGTATGGGTTTTAGTGCTAACACCTCTCTCAACAGCTTGACATCAAGCGTTTCGTTGAAACGAACCATTTTTTAAGGGATGATGCCATTTTTCTGTAAAATAAGTCAGCTTTAATTGATATAGCGTTGTATTAGGTATCGATCTATACATAGTAGATCTATATAGATTCAATATAGAAAAAAAATCTATTCTCAAATTAGAGGAACATGATCATATTTTATGTCTTAGATCCAAAAAGATATATATATAGAGAGAGAGAGAGAGAAAGAGAGAGAAAAAAGAGAGAGAGGGAGGGGGAGAGGGTGAGAGAGAGAGAAAAAGAAAGAAAGAGAGAGAAAGAAAGAAAGAAATAGAGAGGGTGACAGAGATACAGAGACAAACATACCCAGCCAGAGAGACACATATAGAAAATGAGACAGAGAGACACACATACAAAGAGACAGAGATGCAGAGAGAGAGAGAGAGAGACAGAGCGAGAGAGACAGAGACAGAGAGACAAAAAGATAGACGGTGAGAGATAGAGAGGGAGCGAAATAGAGGAGTAAAACAAGTAAAGAGAGAGAGAGAAAGTAATAGACATACAGGGACAGAGAGAAAGAGAAGGAAACAGAGAGACACACAGGGAGACAGAAAAACAGACATAGAGAGGGAGAGAAAGCAGACATAGAAAAGGCGAGATAAAGAGAGAGAGGGGGAAAGTGAGACGAAATGACAGATCGGACAGATAGGCAGACCAATAGACATGCGCAATCGGAGACAGACAGACAGACACTCAGACAGAGACACAGAGAGAAAGAGAGAGAAAGAGAGATAGAAAGAGAGATAGACAAACAGACAAAGACAGATAAAGACAGACGCATGCACCTTGCACGCACATTGAACACACATACGTGCACATATTTCTGATTGTTTTAGTACTCAGGGAAGGATTATGTATCATTTGAAAGGCTGATATCAAGTTTTGTCAGTCGTTTCAAGCGACTTTTTTGGGCTGTTTATTATAACGTATAACCGTGTCACCTTAACCGATATTTTACTCTTTAAACTCAAATCTTTTAAATAAATAAATAAATACAAAATGAAGATAAGGGTTTGTACCAACACTCTATTAAATAACATTTACATGAACTATATAAATAATAGGAATAAAATGATGATAAACTTACACGTTTTACTCTAACGGGTAGACTGTATGCCACACGTTATCAACTTGTAAATCAAAAGTTAGGTGCGCATACCTTGATTACGTCACGATGGTTTTCTGCAAAAAAATCGAGCTACCCGTATACGTACCAGTACAAGTAAGAAATCGAAACCTCTCTAATAGGTGTTTTACTGTAGATTGTATATTTCTTAACGTATAATTGCTTACAAGTTCATGAGGTAGTTTTAGAATTTCAGGAAAAACCAACATTTATAACTATAAATCATTATGTTGTGACTACTCATTTTACTGAGAATATGTTAATAAGTCACAATATTGAGTTGTTTGGTTAAGACGAAAAAGAGAAAATTTCGGAAATGCTCAGTTTACTCGCTCTTGAATCTTAAGAATTAACCCTTTGCATGCTGGGTATTTTTTTTGACAGTTAAGATCATTATTGTTATATGCAACAATTCTAAAAATTGTATTTTCTAAACTTCTTTTAAAAACAGGATCAGAGTGTCAAAAATCTTGGATCCTGATGAGACGCTGCAATACATGGCATCTAATGAGGTTCCAAACTGTTTCCAAAGATAAATAAGGTTCCACTGCTAGGATGCTAAGAGTTATAAAGCTTTCATGAAAGATTATCAATGAAGAGTGTCTGTCTATTTATCTAGTCAATATATCTATAAGCAGCTTATACAATAATTCAGTAAAATCCCTAGCTGTCTACTGTAAGTAACATGCAGTAAAACCTCTCTATACGACTACTAATTGTGTTTACGACAATAGACTGCTTAAAGCAAGGTAACAGTAAAGAGAAAACTTTTACAGGAGCTTTCTGTTTTACTGTCACCTTGAATTAACCCATTACCCCATAGACTGTTTCTAGTTTTGAAAATGGGTGTCCACTTAAAGCAGGTTGAAAGTAAAGCAGAATGCACCTTCAGGTGCATTCTGCTTTACTTTCAGCCTGCTTTAAGCTTTTATCTGCTAGAATATTGAAAATATTTCTCTTGGTACATATTTATGACAGTATAAATTGCAACTATTTTTTTTTTAGGAGAAATAAATTACAAGAGCCCCATGGGGCATATTTTGCTCACCTGAGAATAACTGACAAAATAGAGATAATGATTTATGTCCAGGACGGGGTCATTTTTACTTGAGGGGCATAATTTGAACAATCTTGATAGAGGACCTGTAAATGATGCTATGTGACAAATATCTAAGATAAGGGTACTAGTTAGGGTTTTAGACAAGAAGATTTTTTAAAATTTCCATTGAAAAAATCTATTTTTAGCTCCTGTGACCTACTTATGTAATAGACTGGAACCATTTGTACAAAATAGGTAAAGGACATCTAGAAGTGTCCCCATGCCAAATATCAAAGCTCTGGCCATATTAGTGTCAGAGAAGAAGACGTTTGAAATTTTCACTATTTAAGTCTATGTAAATCTGTGACCCCAGGGTGGTGCCAATTTTGACCCAAGGGATATAATTTGAACAAACTTGATAGAGGATCTGTAGATGATGCTATGTGCCAAATATTTAAGCTCTGGCCCTTGTATAGTTACAGACGAGAAGATTTTTAAAGTTTTCATTGAAAAAAATCTATTTTTAGCTCCTGTGACCTAGATATGCAACAGACCGGAACCATTTGAACAAAATAGGTAAAGGACATCTAGAAGTGTCACCATGTCGAATATCAAAGCTTTGGTTAAATAACTTTCAGAGGAGAAGATGTTTGAAAAGTTCACTATATAACTCAATGTAAAACTGTGACCCCCGGGGCGGGGCCTATTTTGACCCCAGGGACATAATTTGAACAAACTTGACAGAAGACCTGTAGGCGATGCTATATGCCAAACATCTAAGCTCTAGCCCTTGTGGTTTTTGACGAGAAGATTTTTTAAGTTTTCATTGAAAAAATCTATTTTTAGCTCCTGTGACCTAGATATGAAACAGACCGGAACAATTTGAACAAAATATGTAAAGGACATCTAGAACTGTCACCATGTCGAATATCAAAGCTTTCGCTATATTAGTTTCAGAGGAGAAGATGTTTGAAAATTTCACTATATAACTCTATGTAAAACTGTGACCCCCGGGGCGGGGCCTATTTTGACCCCAGGGGCATAATTTGAACAAGCTTGATAGAGGACCTGTAGATGATGCTATGTGTCAACTATCTAAGCTCTGGCCCTTACAGTTTTATACAAGAAGATTTTTAAAGATTTCCTTATTTTTTCACTTTGGTTGCCATGGCAACCAGAGTTCTGCATTGTTTTTAATTCTTTGAACAAATTTGAAAGAGCTTGACCCAAGGAACATATCTGTAATGTGGTTGAAATCTGTCAAGCGGTATAAGAGGAGATGTCATTTGAAGCAATTGTTAACGACGACGGGCGACGAACGATGAACGACGGACGACGAACGATGCACGACGAACGACGATCGTCCGTCGTCGTGCGTTGTCCGTCCTTCGAAGGACACAGGGCCATCCCAATAACTCACCTTGAGCCTTTGGCTCAGGTGAGCTAAAAAGGCTTTAAAAGGCGTATTTATTTATATGGGGTAATGGATTAAGGTGTCACCTGTCTCCTATACAATCAATTAGCCTTGGTTTTATCGGTGGTAACAGAGAGGTTTTACTGAAACTATGAAGTAGACTACTTGATGGTGATTAAGATTGGTGACAACTTAACACATGACAAATTGCAAGTAAAGCCGAAAACTCATTCAGAAGCTCAGATTAGCTTTACTTTCATCTTTGATCAAGCAATCATCTGCATTTATCAATTCCCTGTGAAAAGTGTTCAAGAATTTTAAAATATTCATGAACATTAAAAGGCCACTTCTAGAATTGTTCTAGAAATTCAAGGGTTACTTTACAAATTATACACAAGAGGGCCATGGCCCTTAATTCGCTCACCTGAGGTCATTGTGCCTTAGCTTAATAGGCAAGACAACATTTTAATATAGCTGTAAATGGAATTATCTTCCAGACAAAAAAAACATGACAAATTGGAATAACTTAAAAAAATATTGTTGGCAGAGTTATGGCCCTTATCCATGACACTTCTTCTTATCAAGCTACATGTATTTCCATATGATTATTTATTGCGCACTCTGCTTTACTTTCAACCTGCTTTAAGTTATCATCTACTAAGATATAGATACTATTTCTTATATCTTACATGTTTATGACTATATAAAGTGGAATTATTTTCTTTAGAGGAGGAATAAATTAAAGGCGTAAAAAGGCATATGTATGGGGTAATGGGTTAACATCAGTAGAACTGGAGTTATCTCAAAGACAAGAAAATATGACACTGGGAAATATCTCAAAATTGACATTGACCTTTGTACGACATGACCCAAGTTATAAAGTTTCTAACTTTAACAAAGTTATGGCTAAGATTAAAGTTGTGGACTGACAGACAAACAAATGGACAAACAGACAAAAAAGCAGTCAGACAAAAACAATATGCCCCCAACTGCAGGGCATAAATATATAGCAGACACCACGATATGCAACCTCATCAGCTGACCAGCTGACCTGAGTTCAGTTATGTAACTCTGCCAGTAGGAAATTTGGCTAGGGTCTAACTCTTATTATGCTGAATTGCTGTCTGCTATACATATTTTGAATATTAAACATATGTATAAATATGGCAAAAGACATAATTACATAACTGTCAGTGGATCACTTCCAGACCCTGTTTCTCTAAGTATGAAACAGACTAAACCATTTATAAACTTTAGCAGACAACATGTTCAGCTAAGACCATCAGTTCAGTGGCTGAGGTCAAATACTGGGTAGTATGGTAGAATTAGCAACTGCTCTGAAGGCTTACCCTTACCAGACTGAAATGATATCTGCTTAAAACCTACTGTATGCGAAAAGTGACAAAAAAAAGAATTTAGAACATGTTCAGTTGGTAAATGAGTACCAATAGTTTGGATCCAAATTAGATGCAGCATTATGTTGCATCTGATCTGGATCCAAAATGTTTGCAAATATTGGCTATTTGCCCTTAGTATATTAAGAGTAACTCAGGTAAAATACAGTTCTGCTTTTGCTTCATCAAAAATACTGTAAAACCTGCCTAGAGCAGCACTTAAACTGCGCAGGGTGGCGTCAAGTGTGACCCTAGGGATTTCATTTTAACAAACTATAGAGGGATCGACCAGGAGATTCTACTGTAAAAATATCAAAGCTTAGGGCCTAGTAGTTTTTAGCAAGAAGATTTTTTAAAAATTTTTGCTTTTTTGCTTTTTCAAGCAGAGTTTTTGCTTTTTCTCTTTCATTTAGACAACTTCTGTAGAGAAGCATCCAAGGAACATCATGAGCAGTTTGAATCCGCCCTACAATCCCCGGGTTCAGAGGAGATGTCGTTTGAAGTAAAAGTGAACGGACAGACGGACAGACGGACAGACGTACTACGGACAATGAGCGGTCACAATAGCTCACCTTGAGCCTTCGGCTCAGGTGAGCTAAAAAGGAATTCAAGAACTTTTGTAAATCTAGAACAATTAATGGTTATAAAACCATCAAATTTCTAGAAATTTTGCAGAATGTTAATGAACCTTAAACCAAGCAAGGTACTTTTAATCTGTTGGTCAAATCTTTCTGGTTAAACAAGAGCCGCATGCAGCCCTAAATCGCTCACCTGAGTAACTATTGTGTTATACTCGATGCATAATGAAGTTTGTCATTGCATGTATGTGGACTGTTGCATGAAACTGTAACAACTCGGAATTAGGTTTTCCTGTAGAAGTATATATAAAACTGATAAGCCCCGGGCGGGCCATTTTTTACCCTGGGATCATGATTTGAACAATCTAGGTAGAGGACCATAAGACAAAGCTAGATGCCAAATATAAAAGGTATGGGCCTTACGGTTTCAGAGAAGAAGATTTTTAAAGGTTTTAGTACACAAGTCTATGTAAAACTGATAAGCCCCGGGGCGTGCCCATTTTTGATCCGGGGGTCATGATTTGAACAAAGTTGGTAGAGGACCATAAGGCAAAGCTAGATGCCAAATATAAAAGGTCTGGGCCTTACGGTTTCAGAGAAGAAGATTTTTAAAGGTTTTCCTATATAAGTCAATGTAAAACTGATAAGCCCCGGGGCGGGCCATTTTTGACCCTGGGGGCATGATTTGAACAATCTTAGTAGAGGTCCATAAGTCAAAGCTAGATGCTAAATATAAAAGGTCTAGACCATACAGTTTTAGAGAAGAAGAGTTTTAAAGGATTTCCTATGAAAAACTGATAAGCCCGGGGGCGGGGCCATTTTTGACCCGGGGTCATTATTTGAACAATCTTGCTAAAGGTTTACAACATGATGCTACATGTGAAATTTGGATTAAAATTCTTTGAACAGTTTTGAAAGTATATTAATATACCAACCAATATATGAAACCAAAATGAAATCGGACCAGTCGTTTTTGAGAAGAAGATGTTTTTAGATATTGTGCATGGTTGCCATGGCAACAAGACCGATTGCCCCACCCACTTTTTTTTAACAATTTTTGAAGCTCACAACTACAGTATGTATCTGACTAAGTTTGGTTAAAATTGGACCATTGGTTTCAGAGAAGAAGTTATTTGAAACAAATTGTGAACAGACGACACCGACACGGACACCGACGTACGACGGACGGCAACCGATCACAATAGCTCACCTTGAGCACTTTATGCTCAGGTGAGCTAAAAAGCCTGAAATATACACACACACAATATTTTCAGACTCTGTAAGCCTGACAACAGGACCAAGGTTTAACTCTTTGCCCGCCAGCGGCGGATATACCTGCCATAGTGATTATCTCTGCAAACAGATTGGATCCAGATGAGACGCCGCATAATGCAGCGTCTCATCAGGATCCAAACTGTTTGCTATTCTGACACTGAATTCATTTTTTTTTTGAAAATTCTAGTTTTAGAACAATAGCAGACGACAAATTGTTGCAGACGAAAAAATTACCCAGCATGCAAAGAGTTAAAATAGCATTAGTTTGTTCAATAAATGTTTGCTCAACAAAGAGCTGGCTATATAGTCTGTGAGTTAGAATAAAATCTGTAGGCAGACAACCCCTATGGTTATCATAAGAATATACTCTTATAACACTGAGTAACTGTTGTCTCCTGCAAAATGTTGTCTGCTTAACTATGACAAGAGTTTGGTCACAGGATATATAACCATCAGCAATGCAATCAAATTCAATCAGGACCCAAAATGTAGTGGGGCCTGATCTGGAGCCTGTTTCATAAACCTTTGTACGGCAAATGTTGTTGTATCCCCTGCGAAACTTTGTTCTGGAGTCTAGAACAATTCAAGAACTGTTCTGGAACTTTTTTCACAGTTCTAGAACTGTTCTGTAACTGTTCCAAGTGGAAGTTCCAAAACAATTGTTCTACAACTGTTCCAGAACATTTTGTGGAACAGTTCTAGAACAGTCTCAAGACATTATTTGTTCTACATTTGTTCTGGAACAGTTCCGGAGTGGTTTCAGAACTTGAAATGGGATTCAAATGTTCTAGATGTGTTCGTGTACATTTTGTAGAACAGTTTCAGAACTTATTGTTATTCTGCATGTGTTCCGGAACAGTTCTGGATATGTTTCAGAACTTGTAAGTTTCACAAACAAGTGAATATTATACATACACAAACAACAACAACACCCAGGACAACACAGCCATGTGACTTTCAGGTTTTCTTTTTATTTATACTTTAAAATGGGAATGTGGCAAACAATAAAGACTCCAAACCAGTTCAATCTCCTGACAACAGTTCATGGTAAGTCACATAATACATTTAATACAATGTTATCATGAGTATAATATAGTTTAGATATTTACATTACACAACCAAAACCATGTGGTACCCCACCCACTAGTAGTTTACTATGACATAAGTTTTACACACAATTTTAGTTCAGGAACATAAATACAGTTGTTACATGTTTAACTTAAACTTTGTATTAATTTGGACACCCTTTATCAATTATGATATTGTTTTTAGGTCAGGATCCAATCTAGAACTCTTATTCCAGAACAATACTAGAACTATTCTAGAACCATTCTAGAACTCATATTCTAGAACCGTTCCAGAAACATTTTGTCTCATTTAACATTTCTGAAACTGTTCTGGAACCTATGAAGGACAGTTCTAGAACACCTGCTTTAAAACTATTCTGGAACTATTGTTCTAGAACTATTCTGGAACTATTGTTCTAGAACCATTCTAGAACTCATATTCTAGAACTTATCTGGAACTATTGTTCTAGAACCATTCTAGAACTCATAGTTCTAGAACTATTACAGAAATATTTTGTCTCATTTAACATTTCTGAAACTGTTCTGGAACTATTCTGGAACCTTTGAAGGACAGTTCTAGAACACCTGTTCCAGAACAATACTAGAACTATTCCAGAACTGTTCTAGAAATTTTCGCAGGGGAAGTCACATTATAAATGTCTCAATTTTTATTTATTTCTCCATCTATTATCCTGTCTTGTGACATCTCTTTGGAATCTTCATGAAATGAATATTCTAAAGAGATACCACAAGACAGGATAAGATAGAGAAATCAGAAATTAAATGTATTTTAAAGTTTTGACTTACGACCGTTTTTTGTCGTACAAAGTTTTATGAAACAGGCCCCAGGAATCAAATTGTTTGCAAACAATGATCAATACTTATAACAATGAGTGCCTTAAAGCGCATTCTGCTTTACTTTCAACCTGCTTTAAGTGGTCACCTTTCTTCAAAATTTAAAACCGGCTATGGGTTAATGGGTTAAGCGGACTATAATTTTAAGCAAACACCATTTACTCAGAACCCACAGCATCTATCTCAATAGACAGTGGATTAAAGCAAGCATCCAAATCTGATTACTGATGGAAGTATGCAATAAAATTCAATTAAGTATGCTTTTAGATTTTAATTTCCTGCCTGAAAACTTTAAGGTTCAACTCTGAATTCAATTATGATAAAGGCCAACTGTTAAATCATGGAATGGCTTCACCAGAGAACATAAATTATTTGCTATCAAATTTTTTTTAAAATCTGATCTTGGTCTGCATTGATTTGCATTTTGGTAAATTGCAGCAGTATGATTGTGCAAATCATTATAAACTGATACTGAATTGTCCAATTATCCCCGATAGCCTGTTTCCAGTCTAAAGACAGGTGACCACTTAAAGCAGATTGAAGGCACATTCTGCTTTTCTTTCATACTACTTTAAGTGGTCACCTATCCTAAATGCTAGAAACAGGTTATGGGGTAATGGATTAAAGCAGTCAACTGCCAGCCTGTTTTGCACTGTTTGCTATGTGGGAAAGGCTGAATTATGTTCATGCATACTAATGTTTTCATCATCAAAGGTTTTATCTGTTTCCCAGGAACAAGTTTCATGTAGAGTATAAACCTCACAATTGCGGCCACTCAAAAGATGGCTTAATTGTTCCTGGGTATAAGACAACAAGGGCCACTATGGCCCTAAATCGCTCACCTGGTACACCATGGCAAACTTGACCTATAGTGACCTAGATTATGACTGGACATGACCCACAATCAACCTTTAGAGTGTAAACACGATTTTCCTATGATTTGACCTAGTGACCTAGTTTTTGAACTGACATGACCAATATTCAGACTGGACCTATATATTAATGAGACAAACATTCTGACCAAGTTTGTAGCCTCTAGAGTGTTAACAAGATTTTTCTATGATTTAACCTAGTGACCTAGTTTTGGACCAGACATGACCCATATTTGAACTTGACCTAGATATAAATGAGACAAACATTGTGATCAAGTTTCATCAAGATCCAATAAGATTTGTAGCCTCTAGAGTGTTAACAAGGTTTTTTTTTATGATTTGACCTAGTGACCTAGTTTTTGACCGGACATGACCCATATTCAAATTTGACCTAGATATCAATGAGACAAACATTCTGAACAAGTTTCATCAAGATCCAATGAGATTTGTAGCCTCAAGAGTGTTAACAAAGTTTTTCTATGATTTGACCTAGTGACCTAGATTTTGACCAGACATGACCCATATTCAAACTTGACCTAGATATCAATGAGACAAACATTCATACCATGTTTCATAAAGATCCAATGAGGTGTGTAGCCTCTAGAGTGTTTACAAGATTTTTCTATGATTTGACCTAGTTTTTGACCGGACATGACCCACATTCAACCTTGACCTAGATATCAATGAGACAATCATTATGACCAGGTTTCATCAAGATCCAATGAGATTTGTAGCATCTAGAGTGTTAACAAGGTTTTTCTATGATTTGACCTAGTGACCTAGTTTCTGACCGGCCATAACTCATTTTCGAACTTGACCTAGATATCAATGACATAAACATTCTGGCCAAGTATCATTAAGATCCAATGAGGTTTGTTGCCTCTAGAGTGTTAACAAGGTTTTTCTATGATTTGACCTAGTGACCTAGTTTTTGACCGGACATGACCCACATTCGAACTTGGCCTAGATTTCTACAAGACAAACATTGTGATCAAGTTTCATGAAGATCCAATGAGATTTGTAGCCGGTAGAGTGTTAACGAACAATTGTGAACAGACGGACGGACGGACGGACGACGGACGACGGACATCCAGCGATCCTAAAAGCTCACCTTGGCACTTCGTGCCAGGTGAGCTAAAAAGCAAGCAGACTGTTCCTAAGGAATTTTCTGCTTTTAATCCATTACCCCATAGCCTGTTTCTAGTTTTGAAGAAAAGTGACCTTAAGTCGCATTCTGCTTTACTTTCAGTCTGCTTTAAGCTATCATCAGCTAGGATATGGAAAATATTTTTTCATAATACATGTTTATGACTGTAAAAAATTGGAACTATTTTCTTTCATGGAGGAATAAATCAAATGTGCTAAAAGGTGCTTCTGTGGGGAAAAGGGTTAAAGTAATTTTCATCTTGCTTTACGATGCCACCTGTCTTTAACACGGTAACTGATTGAATTGTTTTTGAGTACAGGTTGACACTTTATTTAAATGTATTCGACAATAATTAAGGTCAGTTCAACAAACTATACTTTGAATAAAATTTTGTTTAAACTCAATTCCCATGAAAAATTTAAGTGACGTTTTATTTGCCATAAATATCTATCGAATTTTACTGAATACAATCTTATCATTAAATCATAACATTGTTGTATATACATTATTACTCCATAAATACTCTTTTTAACACTTCTTATTATTCTTCCACTTAAAACAGCCATGGACATGAACCAAATAAGATATATACTCTATATCCCAGGGCTGCCATAAGTTGACATGAAAAATCCTAAGATTTCCAAATTTGCGATTTTACGAATCATACCATTACCCCATAGCCTTTTTCTTGCTTTGTTGACATGCAACTACTTAAAGCAGGCTGTAAGTAAAGCAGAATGCGCCTAAGGGCGCATTCTGCTTTACTTTCAGCCTGCTTTAAGCTACCATGTACTGGGAAAAAATCAGGAGATTTAGGAAAAATCCGGAGAAATGGCAGCCCTGATATCCTAGCAGATGGTAGCTTAGTAGCTTAAAGCAGGCTGAAGGTAAACTAGAATGTGCCTTTGGTGCATTCTGCTTTGCTTTCAACCTGCATTAAGTAGTCACCTGTCTTTAAACTAGAAACAGTCTATGTAAAACAGGTAACAGGTTACATAATAATGTATGAAATTTCCTAAACCATGTAATGATCATCGCAGCAAGCTGAATGGTCTCTGGATTTAGGTCTACAATGTTTGTAAATTGATGTCCCATTAATTTTATCAATTCCCTAGCTATGTATACATGTGAGAGATGTGACAATGCATCTACTATCTCAAATATTTTGACCACACATTTAAATGTAAACATTCGACCTGAACCTTGATATTGCTCTATATAATACTTCAAATTTTTAGCTACTTTCTGCTGAACATTCACTTACATGTTTTAATATGAGCTAGATTGGTGCTTTATCTGCTTAATTCATTATCCCATAGGCTATTTCTAATTTTCAAAATAGGTTACCACTTAAAGCAGGTTGAAAGTAAAGCAGAATGCGCCTTAAGGCACATTCTGCTTTACTTTCAGCCAGTTTTAAGCTAGCTACCATCTGCTAGAATATAGAAACCATATCTTATCATTCATATTTATAACTGTATAATTTGAAATGTTTCTTCAAAAGGGAAATAAATAAAAGGCATAAAAATGGGTTAAAAAATCAACGGTAACATCTTATCTTTGAGACTCTTAAACAATCTCTAAGCATTTCGGTTAACTCCCAGCTTCTACCATTGTGGCAGACAAAAGGGATAGAGGTTATTCTTGCAGAAATGTCATATGCTGAAAGTTAGCCAAATTATACATTTTTGCAAAAACTTGATCAAAGCAGTAAGATACTAAGTTTATAACAGGCAGGCTGTTTGCAAATGACACATATATGTGTGAATAGGGCTCAAAGAGATAAGCTGTTTGTAAAAAGTATAAAGAAATGCTCAGTTATATAGTACCAAGTGACTTCTACCGATTAAAGATGTGTCTCTATAGGCTGACTAAAGGTGACCTTGTATACATACAATCAAACCTATATTATGTGACCAATAATTTAAGAAGATGCATTTGTAGCATTTGTGACATGTGATAGCTTCATGCAAGGCAAAAGTATTGTATCGATGCAGACAGAAGGCTCCTATAGGAACTGCCTTACAGTCTATATTTCCTTAACCCATTACCCCATAAATATGCCTTCTTACGCCTTAATTTTTTTCCTCTACTGAAGAAAATAGTTCTAATTTATAGTGTTACAATTAAGAGTCATAAGAAATATTTTCTATATTCTAGCAGATGATAGCTTAAAGCAGGCTGAAAGTAAAGCAGAATGCGCCTTATGGCGCATTCTGCTTTACTTTCAACCTGCTTTAAGTAGTCACCTATCTTTAATAGTAAAACTAGGCTATGGGGTAATGGGTTAATGCCCTTCATAACATGGTCATCTCTGAGTAAAGATCACCATGCATTTTCATTCAGTGGCGGGGCCTCCGTGGCCTAGTGGTATAGTCACTGTGACTTACATCACTAAGCTTCTCACCGCTGTGAGTTCGAATCCCAGTAGGGTCGTTCGGATTTTTCATGTGGGGAAGCCTTTCAGCTGGCTTGCGGAAGGTCGGTGGTTCTACCCAGTTGTCGATTTGTGCCTGAAACAGTGCATAAAGGAGTTCTGGGGTCTTCCTCCACCTAAAATTAGCTGGACGTCGAGATATGACTGAAATACTGTTGAAAGCGACGAAAAATCAAAACAAATCAAATCAAATCACTTGTGGCAGGTTTGCCTGTCACTGTGAACTACAGGGTTTGTCTCAGTCTACCCAATTAAACTTTGCTCTGTTAATCCCTACCCTGATAACACTAACAAATTATATTGGTGGTCAGTGTTGATTAAATTAGTTTGCATTGCCTTTTATCTCTACCCAACGATAGGTACAGTCAATGTTTGTATAATACAGATATTCAATACTCAGTATGGCAATCTCTAAATGATAAAGACATGTTGACTTCTTAATACAGAACAAAAATAATGCAGAAAGCTCCTCTAGGAGCTTTCTGCATTACTTTTGTTCTGTATTAAGCAGTCATCTATCATACCAATTGTTCCTGGAGCATCTTTTGGGGGACAACTTAATGTAGAGGTGACAGTTGTACTATCTTAACCCTTAGCCTGCCATGCACGACTATAGCTCCATATGCAAACAGCTTGGATCCGGATGAGACGCCGAGTAACTCGGCGTCTCATCCGGATCCAAGCTGTTTGACACTCGGACAACATTTTCAGCAATTTTGAGCAACTTTGAAGCACTTTGAAACTTGAAGCAGACGAGAAATATAGCAGACGACAATTTATTTGGCGGGCTAAGGGTATATATTTTCAGCCCCACCAAGGCATCAAGTACTGAATGGCTTTACCTCCTCAAAAATAACAGATAAAATTGATATAGAAATGACAGGAAGAAGCAGGGTTGCCATTTCTCCGGATTTTCCCGAAATCTTTGGGTATTTATCCTAGCAGATACTATTTAAAGTAGGCTGAAAGTAAAGCAGAATGCGCCTTAAGGCACATTCTGCTTTACTTTCAACCTACTTTAAATAATCGGGATTGAAAAATTGAAAATTTGGAAATCTTAGGGATTGTTCATTATCAACTTATGGCAGCCCTGAAGAAGTGCCACACCCTGTCTGTACCTTGAGTAAGTGCAAATCTGCATAACCCATTATTCTCCATAAATACAGGGTATGCATTTTTACACCTTTAACCCTTTGAACCCTAATCCCGCATATAGGCGTCCTTTTCAAACAGTGTACATGTGAATAGTACACTTGTCCTATGCAAACAGTGAAGACCCAGATCAGAGGGCTCATAGGAGACCTCTGATCAGGGTCTTCACTGTTTGTCATAATGCTGAAAATGGACAAAAACAACTCTTAAAAGCCAGAAACGGACTAGACTAAAATTGAAACTGGAATTTTCCATTTCAAGTTTCAGGGAGCAAAGAGTTAACTCATTTCTGCACTGAAGAAAATAGCTCCACTTTTTCAGTCATGAAAATGCCCCAGCAGAAATATTTTCAATATAATATATCTTTGCAGATTGTATCTTAAAGCAGGCTGAAATAAAAGCAGAATGCACCATTCCATCTTACTTTTGACCTGCTATAGTGGTTGCCTGTCTTCAAAATATGAAACAGGCTATGGGGTAATGGGTAAAAAAGGCTATAGATCTGAAAGTGGCAAACATGATATTCTTTTCCAACAAATGAGCTGTGCCATGACAAAACCTGCCTTAACCCCTAGCCTGCCACTCACGACTATAGCTCCATATGCAAACAGCTTGGACCCGGATGAGACGCCGAGTAACTCGGCGTCTCATCCAGATCCAAGCTGTTTGATACTCGGACAACATTTTCAGCAATTTTGAGCAACTTTGAAGCACTTTGAAACTTGAAGCAGACGAGAAATATAGCAGACGGCAATTTATTTGGCGGGCTAAGGGTTAATGCATTGCCACTGCAAACACCTCAATGACTTCTTAACCCATTACCCTATAAGTAGACTTTTGACGCCCCTTATTTATCCTTCCACTGAAGAAAATAGTTCCAATTTATACAGTCATGAATAAATGCAGTTAGAAATGTTTTCTGTATCCTATCAGAAGATAGCTTAAAGCAGGCTGAAAGTAAAGCAGAATGTGCCTTAAGGCACATTCTGTTTTACTTTCAACCTGCTTTAAGTGGTCACCTATCGTCAAAACTAGAAATAGGCTATGGGGTAATGGGTTAAGCTACACTATTCTTTGAACAGACAAGCCAAAATGTCAAGACACATATTCCATGGCTGAAATACCCATCATTCAACATATCATTTTGAGGGCCATTCTCGGACTATCTGCCTAATGATGAATCAAGATGGACCTATGGACAAAGCTCTTCTTCCTCTTTGCCTTTGATATATATACCAAAATGCTAAACACAAATAGACCCAAGTCAAGCATGTCTAGAGCAGCCACTTGAAATACAATTAATTTCAGTCTTTAACCATTGAGACAGGTGAAAGCTCAATGCAAATTGACACCTGCATAAAGCAGAAATCTTTAACAAGCTTTCTGCTTGACTGTTTTTCTGCATAGAGTAGTTGTTGTTGTTGTTGTTGTTGGCATACCTGTGCTTAACACTCACAGGACAGCTTGGTACAGACATTATTGTCTGTTAAGCTGGAGGATTACGTGCATAGCAATTTTCAATTACCTCGCCATATAGGCAGCCATGCTCCGTCTACAGTGGAGCATAGAGTAGTAAGTCACCTATCTGTTAAAAATAACATGCTGTTGTGTTGTTGTTGTTGCTGCTAAGTATTAATGTCCCTCGGGCTGTCTTCTTCTGCGAACAGGTGACTGCCATTATCGCCCGAACGTCCTTTCAGCCGGCAGAGAATAATACGTTGACATCTAAAGTAGCTGCTTCCGACATCTTGCGATGGTTCCCAATGTTGAAACATTTCGAAGTCCGGGTCGAGGTCCAACAACGACAAATTCAGTCCGAAGTGCTGGCTCCCAGGTTATAGAGGTAACAAGAAATATCTTTAAAAAAGAAATTTCGGCGGAATGGGTGGTGAAGGTAATGATGTATATGGAATTGATTTTATCCAAGTTGCAATAAATAGGATGGTAAATCAGGATATTAAGCTTAATATTTATCTAATAAGACACGCGCAGTAATCTAATTTTCACTTCCATCTTTATAAGCCAATTGAATTGCACTTACTTCTTCCTAGGATGTGACTGAAAGTGACGAGAATTTTTAAAGACAGATCTAGATCACGGAATTATACTTCCATGTCTAGATCTACGTGTATCATTTTTATTTTGTAATTTGTAGATACCATAAATTACTAAAATTCGTATGTGTGTGCTCTTTTGTTAGTTGTTTATACTTTAAATATGGTTTGATTGTTTAAATATTCTCAATCACCTGATTTTGATTTGAGATTTTTGGAAAGCACCCCGAAATATGCCGAATATGAATTGTTTGAAACGACACCTCAAATGAGAAATTCATGTTGCCACCTGTAAATAAAGCAAGTGTCCGCTTCAAGAATTCGTGTATGGAATTTGTCTTGTAGAGTTAGTTCTATGTTCTGATTTATTATAAAAATATCTACAAAGTGTAGCAATGTACGTTTTAGGTATCTAGGTGTTGTTGGGTTTTCGCATTTAACCAAGAGATTGCGATCGCATTAAAAAAATCACGGTTTGTTTACATTTGAGGTCACAGAGTTGCGCATGCGCTGGAGGAAAACGGTGTTGACACAAAAAATACCTTTCATGCTCGAAATCTTTTCGATATCTAGGTTAAATTCAAACGCCAGTTTTCTCGTAATCTCACTGAATTGTTACTGCTATTCTTTCTTTTTCATATACTTGGTACTAGATTAAAATTATGATCAATTCTATTATGAACAATTTCGTTCTGATTTGCAGAACGCATCAAATCATTGCCGAACTTGAGACAA
This sequence comes from Gari tellinella, assembly GCA_922989275.2. NCBI lineage: Eukaryota > Metazoa > Mollusca > Bivalvia > Cardiida > Psammobiidae > Gari > Gari tellinella. Next base: position 26,913,423 of record OV277867.1, on the reverse strand, counting down.
TATGTCATATCTTAAAATAGAAACACTATGTCATTCAAATCACTACCTAACGGTCGGGACACGTAACATTTCTCGGTTATAACTCACTAGCAGTAGCGGAAAGTCGTGTTTACTACTGGTACTGCTACATAGCAAATCAGCCTATAACAGTCTGTGTCTCTTATTTTACAAATTTGTAAAAGTCAGTAGTCAAGTCTAACCGCTACCCAATCAGACTATTCGATTTTAAGCACGTGTCCTTAAGGTTTCATTTCTGGTCATTCACGATTGGTTGGGCCATATAAGGTTTGAGGCTCAATGAGAAATTAGACAGCTCCGCCGAAAAACGACAAAGACAGGGATCCATGGAGCCATTGGCTAAGCCTGCCACGCTTAGCCATATGGACTAGATCCCTGTGCCACTCCCACGACGTGCACGTCTCGACGGGTCGAGAGAGAGCTGTTGTAATGAGTGACTTGACTGTTATATATAAGCAATCATATAAGTATCAAATTCTTTAAATTACTTCCCTCACAAACTGTTCATCAGTTCATAATGTTCATGAACAAGTCATGAAATTCATAATGTTCATGAATATTGTTGTTCATGAGCCTTAAAAACTCATGAAGTTCATGAATGATGTTCATGAACTCGGGGCAGTTCATGAAGTTCATTAACACTAATGTTCATTAACCCCAGGAGTTCATGAAGTTGTTATTCATTAACCCTAGGAGTTCATGGACTTTACTGTTCATGAAGTTCATTAAATTTGATGTTCAAGAATTTCATGTATTCATGAAGTTTGAAAATGTTTTATTTCTGGTTCAAGCATTCATGAATTATTTTTTTTAACGATTCATGAACAATTCATTAAATTCTTCCTAGGGGTGTAGGATGTAGGACTTTAACCCTTTCCTCCCTGAAACTTAAAATGGACAATCCCTGTTTCCATTTGAGTCTAGTCCATTTCTGACTTTTAAGGGTTGTTTTTGTCAATGTTTTGCATTATGACAAACAGTGAATACTCAAATCAGAGGTTGCATAGGACAAGTGCACTTTTCACATGTATACTGTTAGAAAAGGACGCCTATATGCCGGACTAGGGTTCAAAGGGTTAAACAAACTCACTCACAGCAAGTATTTATCTGGAAACCTATGTCAGTCTCTGGTTTTGATATTTAAGATTCTTTGAGAAATTGCAATGTTGTTCTTCCTTGACAAACAAACAAACTGACACATTCTTGCGCTGAACAAATAAATGAAACAAATTGTCCCAGTGTACCATGATGTCCTGACCAACCTCTCCATACTGTGTATAGAACAAGACAGACCAGGGCTTCAGATTAGAGGGAATAAACCAAACAAATTCAGCATTTTCTCCCTCGTTTCAGAATCAAAACTTATGGTGTGACTACTCATTAGAATCGTCTCAAAGAGACGATTCTAAAGAGTAGTGACACCATAGGGTTTAAAACAAAAATAAAGATTTTAGTTTTTGAAATACTCCCCTTAATCTTGTGCCCTGCAGATACAATGAATTACAGTCGTAATGTCTAGCAATTAACCACTTAATATATGTATTTGTAGTCTTAAAGACATGTGATACTTTAATGCAGGACAAAAGTAATGTAGAAAGCTCCTACAAGAGCTTTCTGCATTACTTTTGTCATGCATTAATCTGAACCGTGTCTTAAATATCTATCAATATATCTATGTTTCAGCAGTTGGTTAATACAAGTTTGACTGTAGGATGAGTTACGAATTGAACTATGCAACATGGCAGGTTACCAAACAATACTTCATTGCCCATCAAGTTGCTGTATCAATATATCTATGTTTCAGCAGTTGGTTAATACAAGTTCGACTGTAGGATGAGTTACGAATTGAATATGCAACATGGCAGGTTACCAAACAATACTTCATTGCCCATCAAGTCGCTGTATCTGTAGGAATGTAGCTTACAAACACTGCTGAAGGTTCAATGATAGTAAAATCAAGGGTATAACATACAATGTGTCTATCACATTGTCTAGCCTTGTAACCATCAACACACTCCTCCACTACAGACATAACCTATTTCTCCATAAGTATGACTTTTTACACCTTTAATTTAATCCTCTGCTGAAAAAAAAGTTCTATTTTATACTGTCATAAAATATGCACAATAAAAAACATTTTTTATACCCTAGAAGGTGGTAGATGAAGTGCCAATTATAGAGAGGTTTTACTTCAAAACAACTTGTTCAGGAAAGAAAAGGTTTAAAATGTCCTCAAAACTTTGGTTAAGTTACCAACAGCCCCTATTCTGGCAGAATCAATTAAGATGCTAAATCAAAGGATAAAGGTTAATATATTCTGTCAGAGGTCTGGAACTCAACCAATGGATTGAATATATTTCCAATTGACAGGAACTGAATAAATATGATACAACTGTGGAGGAGACATTATTCTTTCCCAATAAACATGTTTATGTGAAAACCGTATGTCCATTGCAACCAGTTAGGAGCCAGGGGCGCCTTTCATAAAACTTTGTACGACAAAAACGATCGTAAGTCAGATTATAAAAGTGTCAATAATTATTTATTTCTCCATCTAATCCTGTCTTGTAACATCTTTTTGGAATCGTCTTGAAAAGACGATTCCAAAAAGATGTCACAAGACAGGATTAAATAGAGAAATTAGAAATTAAATATATTTTAAAGTTTTGACTTACGACCGCTTTTATCGTACGAAGTTTTATGAAACGGGCCCCTGACCAGACTTCAGGTAACCCAGCTTTTGATCAGGCTTCAAACTATTTGCCATTCGTATCAAAATACCTTTTCAAAAAGTTGTCATTTTCAACAATTTATTGAATAGCATTTGTCAAAAACTGTGTTTCATTTTCGTTTCAACAGGAAAAAGTAATATCTCTATTGTATGTATTTCAAGCTTGCAAATAGGTTGGTGACATCCAGTGACTTATAAGTCTTAATTTGAAAAGCTCTGTTCAGATCCATATCACATGCAATGTTCCACAACATGTGCCATAGATTTAATTAAATGTCATACGTTTGATATTCAAACCCAATTAAATGTCCTGAAGCCTTTGCAATAAAAGGATGTAAGCTGTTTAGTCTGAATGAGGAGAAGTCACCATATTTGTAGACCATGCATCTCCAGTACCTTCAAAGTTTTATACGATTCAGTTGAGCTTCCATATCTTGAACTCAGTTAAGTTGAACATACCTGTATTTAAAAGTTAAAACGTGGCTATCAGCCACAGTTTAACTTTGAAATACGGGTATGTTCGACTTAACCATGCATAAAATAATGTAGTTCATGTGTCAACGTATTGGATAGTTCCAGTTAAGCATATCAAAGTTCGACTGTATATTGAATTTTATTTAGACAGTAAACCTTGTATTAATTGACCACTTAAAGGAAGAAACACCATGTGTTTTTTAGAAAGGTGTCAGCCTTATAAGCTGCAGGACACGTTTATTTAGCAGAAAGCTCCAATAAGAGCTTACTGCATTACTTTTGTCCTTTAGTTAGCAATCATTTGTGCTAAAAAATCTTCAGGCATGTAGAGTCGAACTTCGATATCTCAAACTCGCTTAATTCGAACTATCTGATTTGTCAACATATGAATTGATGTATTTCATGCTCGGTTAAGTCAAACATACCCGTATTCCAAAGTTAAAACGTGGCTGAGCCACGTTTTAACTTTGAAATACGATATGTTCGTTATAACCCAGTTTGAGATAATATGGAAGTTCAACTGTATCTCAACATATGTTAACTTTGGCTGTTTGTGGACAAAGGCTGTACAGTAAAGTTCCGCTTAACGACCGGTCCGAAATTAAGACCGGTCCGAAATTACGACCACTTTTTAAAAGAACGGAATATATCCCATTATAGTTTAATGGTCGTATGGTCCGTTATTAAGACCGGTCCGCTATTCCGTATTACGACCACTAATCCCAGAACAAAAGACCGATTAGTGTTGTTTTAGGGTCCGATATTAAGGGCAGGTGTTCACACTTCGCCGGTCGCGACAAAAGCCAGTTTGACACTTTTACGACAAACACCGATTACTTTACGACAGAGGTCAAGGCCGATTAAACAATAGGGATGCTTCAACGAGGGAAATGTTTTGATAGCAGATAACTAAAAATAATGCGAAAGTATGATGAATACGGCACTTGTTTAATCTCTTGATTGCTCTATTGGTGCATGTATATTTCGTTTATCTCGCATTAGGCCAAATATAGTTACAGAAAAAACTGTTTGTAGCGCATACATCGGACTCGATGACAGAGGGAGAGATAATTGGGCTAATTAGTAAAATACTTACAAGCGTGTGATTTACTAATTAAAATGTTAATTTATCACTTTAGACTTTCATCTGATCCGCCCCAATCGAGTTTTATGTTTGATAAATTATTTTTTATTGGTTATCTCGAAAGATGATTTTTGTAAACAATGAAATAATTGGTCGAACTTTGGATAATTAATAATATTAAACCCGACGAATTTCTTCATAAACATGTCGTGTGACAGATTAGATCCAGATCAGATATCAAACAATTTGGAATCTGTTCAGGATCTAAACTGTCCAAAATGATATTTCTTTGCCACTGAAACTCATAGACTATGTGCTAAGGCCCATCTTTATGTGCTAAGATTTTTTTATTGAAACATCGTTTTAATTCAGATCAGACATCAAGTAATTTGGAGTCTGGTCAGGATCCAAACTGAAATGCCACTTCTTATAGAATATAGTCTATGTGTTACACTGCTAATGCCCCTCTTTATGTGCTAACATTAATAATTTATTCAATTAATGAATCTTCATAACATGTATATGACAGTTTTTAGTTTCTGTGTATATGTGTATTTTCAAAAATTAAATTATGGTTGTTTGAAATAGGCTTTTTTGTGCCGATCTATTCAAAATAGGTTCAATATACCTATCTATCTATATCTGACCAAAAAATCCTCATCGATATCAAGGGTCTCAATAATAAGACCGACTCGATATTAAGACCACTTTTTGACAGTACCACAGGTGGTCTTAATAGCGGAACTTTACTGTACTATCATTTTATTATTTCTTAAAATTAATACTTTCGATTCAGACTAAACAGATGGAATGATCTGCAGTTAGTACATGTATTAACAAGATTGGGTCAAATTCACTAAAGCAGGTGACGTTTTCACCCCTTATCCCATAAATATGCCTTTTTACGCCTGTTATATATTCCTCCACTGCAGAAAATAAGTCTAATTTATACAGTCAAGAAGATATGTCATAAGAAATAGTTTCTATATTCTAGTAGCCATGGTAGTTTAAAGCAGGCTGAAAGTAAAGCAGAATGTGCCTTAAGGCACATTCTGCTTTACTTTCAACCTGCTTTAAGCTGTATCTATCTTTAAAACTAGAAACAATCTATGGGGTAATAGGTTAAGTAGACAATATTTATTCAGCATTCAAGGAGATAAAGTGATTTTCTATTTCCAATACAGAAGATATACCCACTGCAGGTTCTACATCTGAATTAGCTGAATATCGACTCTAAAGAGATATTAATGCTACAAGCCAGAAAAAAAATGTATCTTAACATTTAGCAGGCTATAGACAAATTTGTAATAACTTGCAAACAGATTGGACCCAGATGAGATGCCAAGTTACTTGGCATCTCATCTGGGTTCAAACTGTTTGATGATCTTTTTCAAAAGTTTGGCATATAATTTTATTTTATAATGAGGATCTCTACAGATGATACAATTTTGCAGATAAACTCGACACCATGCTAAAGGTCCAGGTAAATGTATTCTGGAACTAATCTTTTTTTTTCTCTCTCTAAAAATTGTCAGGTACTTGAGACAGTAAACTTTTGTTTCAGAGCCATCATAACTTAACCTTGACGTTATGCTGAATTAAAAATTAACCTATAAGAAGCTGACGCTTCAACTTCTATTTTTTTTTAAAAAACTATGGCAGACAAAAATTGTTGCAGACAACAATATTTCTTAGCATTCAAAGAGTTAATATAAATTTGGGTACTAATCTAAAAGTCTAACCCTTTACCCCATAGCATGTTCTAGTTTTGAAAACAGGTGACCACTTAAAGCTTGAATTTTAGCCTGCTTTAAGCCACCACCTACTAGAATGAAAAAAATATTCCTTAAGAATTTATAAATTGGAATCATTTTCTGCAGCAGAAAATTGGAACTATTTTCTGCAGCAGAGGAATAAACAGAATGCGCTAAAAGGCGCTTCTATAGGGGAAAGGGTTTTCTGTCTGCACATCCACTATCCTCAGCCAGGGTACTGCACAGGACTGGTGTCCTCTACCAATTTAACCCTTAGCCCGCCAAATAAATTGTCGTCTGCTATATTTCTCGTCTGCTTCAAGTTTCAAAGTGCTTCAAAGTTGCTCAAAATTGCTGAAAATGTTGTCCGAGTGTCAAACAGCTTGGATCCGGATGAGACGCCGAGTTACTCCGTGTCTCATCCGGATCCAAGCTGTTTGCATATGGACATATAGTCGTGAGTGGCAGGCTAAGGGTTAACTCTTTGCATGTTAGGTAATTTTTTCTTCTGTAAAAATTGTTGTCTGCAACACTTACTGTTCTAAAAATATAATTTTGAAAATTTATTTTCGAAACTGGGTCAGAGGATCAAACATTTTGGATCCTGATGAGACGCAGTGATATGCGGTGTCTCATCAGGATCCAAAATGCTTGCAAAGGTACCGGTAATCATTGTGGGACATATATCTGCCTCTAGCATGCAAAGAGTTAAATATTGACTAGTTGAAAACCAATTTAGTTTAAGCCAATAAAACTTGATTGCAGAGAAAGGTACACTGATAGGGACCAATAACTCGGTAATAAATGAAGATGAGTAACATTTATGAGATATAATGGCCATTAATGACTCACTGTCTTTGTGAATTGTCTAGAGGTAACATTTTTAAGGCTTCATTAAAGTTATTGGCCCTATTAAAATATTTCAACATTCAGTGACAAATATTATTACTAAGTGACCATACTTATTTAACCAATGGCCCCATAGTCTGATTCAGAAAAGATTTTTGAAAATAGATGACCATTTAAAGTAAGCTGAAAGTAAAGCAGAATGTGCCTGAATGTTCATTCTTCTATACTTTCAAACTGCTTTAAGCTACCATCTGCTGGAATAAAGAATAAATCATGCATAATCCATAACTGTATAAATTTGAACTATTTTTCTCACTGGAGAAATAAATCAAAGGCGTAATAAAGCATTCTTATTGGGTTATGGGTAAAAAGATCATCTATATGCATGGACAGTCTTGTCTATCAGACATTTCATTGTATACATACACAGTAAAAACCTCTCTACTACAACCACTATATTGTGTTGAGTAGTAGGTCTTTACGACAGGTGACTGCTTAGAGCTAGGTGACAGTAAAAGAGCTTTCTGTTTTACTGTCACCTTGCTTGTAGCTGTCACATGACTTTATACATTCAATAAGCCTTCGTTTTCGTGGTTCTAATTTTGAAGACAGGTGACAACTTAACCCATATAATTTACTCCATAGCCTGTTTCTAATTTAGAAAACATGTGACTACTTAAAGCAGGTAGAAAGTAAAGCAGAATGCTTTACTTTCAGCCTGCTTTAAGCTGTCATCTGATGGAATATAGAAAATATTTATTTTATTACATATTCCTGACTGTATAAATTGGAACTTTTTTCTACAGTGGAGGAATAAAGTGAATGCGCTAAAAGGCGCTTCTATGAGGGAAAGGGTTAAAGCAGGTTGAAAAAAGTAATACTTAAGATATATCCTTTACTGAAAACAGTGTAGAGTACACTCTAGAAAAAAAATGCTCGAAATTTTGCAGTTCATTTCCAGACAACGTCAACTTAAAATTTAGATCGTAAAGTACGCATAACAAAGTGACAACAATGTGCCCCTTCTCACGTGTCAATTACACGGGGAGATTTGACAACAGTGTAATCCATCTTCATCGAAGCCAAACTCTAACATTGTTTGATACACTACCACATCAATAAAATAAACCAATCATTTACCTTTTCTTTACTGAATTGTTCAAATGGCCTTAGTAACACTTGTGGGTTATTAGGTTCCCTTGTGTATAATTTAAATACCAGAACATGAACCAGTCTACTTGGGAATTCTGTGTAGTTTAATAAATATTGGTATTAACTCTTTCCTCCCTGAAACTTTAAATGGACAATTCCAGTTTCCATTTTAGTCTAGTCCAATTTAGAATTTTAAGGGTTGTTTTTGTCAATGTTTGGCATTGTGACAAACAGTGAAGACCCTGATCAGAGGGCTCCTTTCGGAGCCCTCTGATCTGGGTCTTCACTGTTTGCATAGGACAAGTGTACTGTTCACATGTACACTGTTTGAAAAGCACGCCTATATGCGGGACTAGGGTTGAAAGGGTTAATTAGCAAACAGTGTAGACCTAGACCAGATATGGGGCTCCTACAGGAGCCCTCTGGTCTGGGTCTACACTGTTTGCAAGACTTAGTGTAATGAGAATATTTTTAACAGGTGTTGAAAGAGTTAAGACTACACTGTTTGTTTATTTAAACCTGTATTTTTTAAACTACCCAGAGTTCAACATAGACTGGTTCATGTTTTGATTACTAAAATGATCCACAAGAGAACCTTATAACAGGGCTGCCATAAGTTGACATGAAAAATCCTAAGATTTCCTAATTTGCATTTTTCAAGTGCAGTTTTACAAATCGTACCTTTACCCACACACCTGTTTCTAATTTTGTTAACGTGTGACTACTTAAAGCAGACTGGACGTAAAGCAGAATGCGCCTTGAGACGCATTCTGCTTTACTTTTAGTCTGCTTTAAGCTACCATGTACAAAAAAAAAATCCGGAGAAATGGCAGCCCTGTTATAACCCACAAGAGTTTGTATCCTGATTAGATTCCATGTTAATGTTTGCAACCAGCTATAGACAAAAGCATGCAAACATCAATGATATTCTTTAATGATATGTTACAGAGATACTTTATATAGCAAACAGATTGGATATAGATCAGAACCATATTTAATTGGCTTCAGATGAGGAACTAAACTTTTTTGCCAATAAATGGCATGTATTTCTTAAATCTAGAAAGAAAAACATATTCCATATTTCACTTTAAGAAAACAGTGAATTCAGCATTTAAAGGTCAACCAGTTTTCAATCAATATTTATCATTCCAAGTTCAAAGTTATACCATCAATGCCTCTGTCTGTGTATATTTCTATCTACATAAAAGTGATATTATTTGTCAGCAAGACCTTTCAAAGAGAGGGCAAAAAAGTGTGCATCATCATAATATCATTATGAAAAGAACAGTACAGTTAAACTTGTCTTCTATTAGCAGCCACTAAATAAAATGATTTTGTAGCCTCAGATCAGTGAGATCACACAGCTTAATGCAGAACAAAAGTAAAGAAGAAAGCTTCTAAAGGAGCTTTCTCCTTTAAATTTGCTCTACATTAAACAGTATATCTTGTAGATCAGCATATTTCTGCCAAGAGTTGCAGCTTGAAGTCAAAGAATGTTTTTAAAAACATTATGTAACCATTGAAAAAGCATCAATATACAGTAGAGAATAGGTTATTCATTTCCAATGAATGCGTTTACCCAAAAATTATTATTTCCAGCGCAAACAGTTTGGAGCCAGATTAGACGCCGGATAATCCTGCGTCTGATCAGGCTCCAAACTGTTTGCAACTAAATTTAACATGAATAGTCAGAATTAAAAAAAAGTTGTCACTTTCTACTTTTTATTGTGATGCATTTGCGTGTTGCTTTTTCATTTAATGGGAAAAAATAACTTCTACACTGTACACTGGTACACCAGGATAAGGGTTAACCCTTTACCCCATAGAAGCGCCTTTTAGCGCATTCAGTTTATTCTTGCCCTGAAGAAAATAGTTCCAATTTATACATTCATAAATATGTATAATACAAAATATTTTCTATATTCTAGCAGATGATAGCTTAAAGCAGGCTGAAAGTAAAGCAGAATGCGCTTAAAGCGCATTCTGCTTTACTTTTAACCTGCTTTAAGTGGACACCTATTTTCAATACTAAAGATATGCTATGTGGGAAAGGGTTAACCCTTCTCCTGTTAACTATTCATACAGTAAAACCTCTCTATTGCGACCACTAAATTATGTTAATTAGTAGGTATTTATAATGCAGGTGACTGCTTAAAGCAAGGTGAACAATAAACAGAAAACTCCTAAGGGATCGAGCTTTCTGTTTTATGTTTACCTTGCTTTAACTCTTTCCTCCCTGAAAACTCAAATGGTCAATTCCAGTTTCCATCTAAGTCTAGTCCATTTATGACTTTTAAGGGTTGTTTTTGTCAATGTTTGGCATTATGACAAACAGTGAAGACCCTGATCAGAGGGCTCCTTTCGGAGCCCTCTGATCTGGGCCTTCACTGTTTGCACAGGACAAGTGTACTTCTCACATGTACACTGTTTGAAAAGACGCCTATATGCGGGACTAGGGTTCAAAGGGTTAAACAGAAAACTCCTAAGGGATCGAGCTTTCTGTTTTATGTTCACCTTGCTTTAAGCTGTCACCTGTCTGTTTTTGCAGTCAATTACCCTTCTTTTTAGAGGAACTACACTGTTTTCAAAAAGTGTCAATTTACGCCGTGATGTGCAATGTACAATGTTGCCAGCCTCACTAGAACTGTATTTAAGACCAAATCTTTAGTGTTAACCTAGATAATAGGCGGCTCCTTCAGGAGCTGTACAATCTTGGTCTACACTGTTTTTAACCCATTAACCCATAAGCGATTAACATTTATCAGTGCTTATCTCAATACATGCTAGTTGATTAAAGTGTGTCAAAATGAGTTAGTATGAGGCTATTGCACAATGAGTCAAAATGAGTCAGTATGGCTTAATGGGTTTTAAAAAGTATCACTCTTAAGTTCATATCAGGAGGGTCTTCTATTGAATATTGGCTTAACCCTTTTCTCCATAAAAGTGCCTTTTAGCTCATTCCAATGTATTCCTCCACTGAAGAACATGGTTCCAAATTATACAGTCATGAACATGTACCATAAACAATATTTTCTATAATATCCAAGCATTGCCATGGTAGCTGAAAGCAGGCTGAAAATGAAGCAGAATGTGCCTTAACTCTTTCCTCCCTAAAACTTTAAATGGACAATTCCAGTTTCCATTTTAGTCTGGTCCATTTCTGACTTTTAAGAGTTGTTTTTGTCAATGTTTGGCATTATGACAAACAGTGAAGACCCTGATCAGAGGGCTCCTTTCGGAGCCCTCTGATCTGGGCCTTCACTGTTTGCACAGGACAAGTGTACTTCTCACATGTACACTGTTTGAAAAGACGCCTATATGCGGGACTAGGGTTCAAAGGGTTAAACAGAAAACTCCTAAGGGATCGAGCTTTCTGTTTTATGTTCACCTTGCTTTAAGCTGTCACCTGTCTGTTTTTGCAGTCAATTACCCTTCTTTTTAGAGGAACTACACTGTTTTCAAAAAGTGTCAATTTACGCCGTGATGTGCAATGTACAATGTTGCCAGCCTCACTAGAACTGTATTTAAGACCAAATCTTTAGTGTTAACCTAGATAATAGGCGGCTCCTTCAGGAGCTGTACAATCTTGGTCTACACTGTTTTTAACCCATTAACCCATAAGCGATTAACATTTATCAGTGCTTATCTCAATACATGCTAGTTGATTAAAGTGTGTCAAAATGAGTTAGTATGAGGCTATTGCACAATGAGTCAAAATGAGTCAGTATGGCTTAATGGGTTTTAAAAAGTATCACTCTTAAGTTCATATCAGGAGGGTCTTCTATTGAATATTGGCTTAACCCTTTTCTCCATAAAAGTGCCTTTTAGCTCATTCCAATGTATTCCTCCACTGAAGAACATGGTTCCAAATTATACAGTCATGAACATGTACCATAAACAATATTTTCTATAATATCCAAGCATTGCCATGGTAGCTGAAAGCAGGCTGAAAATGAAGCAGAATGCGCCTTAACTCTTTCCTCCCTGAAACTTTAAAGGGAAATGGACAGCTGGTGATAAATATCTTTTAAATGAAAGATATTGAAAAAAAATCGCCTTCTGCCTTTGAAATTTTGAAAAATAATAAAAAATGAAGTAGTTAGAGCCGTTTAAACTTTGTGATATATGACTGTGCAAGCGACCATGGGGGCCGCCATTTTGTTTACCTGTGTGACGTAACTAAGGCCTTCCGCGACCTTCCGGTTATAGCGAGTCTAACCGGGAATGCCGTAGAGTGCGCGGAATTTACATCGATAACATTAATAAACTGAAATACTGAGAAAAATTGGGCATGTGGAGGAAGGTAAAAACACTTTAGAACTTCAGTGTTACGATTTCGATCCTAAATTATCAGAGAATGTAATATTAGAAGACAGAGACTACGACGGGTCGGGCGAAGAGAAAGCGCATTCGCCGGACGAATTTGCGACTGCAATACTTGTGTATAAATGCCTACAAAGGAGGTTAATACTTGCTGAAGAACAAATGAAATGACGATTGGGTGTCTTGGTGACAATGAGTGCATAGCAGAACCATCACAATTTCGAGCTATTAGTGCTTAATCCAGCCATACTTGAGGTAGCGTATATCAGGCAAATATCATAGGACACCGGAATCGGGCACGGATACTCTTGATAATATTTGCATACTGGTTGTGAATAAAGGCATCGAAGCCCTGTGACTTTCGAAAAAAGTTTCTCCGATATATTTAGTCTTATCTGTTAATATTTCCGTAAATATTAATCATAAACATCGGCTCCAGGATATCTTCGGTTTTTTTACGGGGCTACGACTAAAACACGAGCAGATAAAGACGATAATACATGTGCCGATTTTTATAACATCCAGTCAGAGACAGTGTATACACTGTCTCTGCATCCAGTACAAAACGGATGAGGTATTACGTTTTTATTTAATAAAATAAGGGGGATCAAATTATTTTTCTGGTCTGTTTTGAATTTTCCGTGACGTTTAACATCGGTTCTGGTCCTCAATCGGACATACATTTTTTAGAAAATAGACCATTTATTCTCGGTATCGCAACATCCGGGAACTTTCGTACATCCAGGTCGCAATCACAGAGTTTCTCAATATCTCATTTGGATCCAAACTGTTGCTGACCTTTAAGTACAGTCAGTTTTTATTCCGATCTGGGTCCTAACTGTTTGTCAGTCTCTCGTACGGATAAAAGTTTCTTCAATGAGCTTTTCAATACATTCAAACCTTAGTTTGGATTTTCAATCACAGAGTTTCTCAATATCTCAGTTGGATCCAAACTGTTGCTGAACTTTTTGCACAGTCATTGACATGACAAATGTGGAATATCAATTTATCATCTAGCAATTGAGACTGGCAATGTCTGATTAAGATCCAAACTGATTAATTGTCTGCTGAACAAAGTATTTGATATTCTGATCTGGGTCAAAACTGAACGCTCTAGATAACGTGACCCGAGTGCTCATTTATTGTATTAATGTAGTTTTTTACTTATCGTTATATATCTTGAGCTTATATAAAGATCTATGAAAATCATAATCAAAACAGATTCAGGACATATTTCAGCAGGCGGCTTTGATCAGGGATAATAAAATGTCCCTGCTTTGATCTAGATCGCATTTTATGCTGACATTCATCATCAACCACTAATCAATTAAGCTGCCTTGCAAATTGTACGATATGGACCGGAAATAATTATACACAACCCCTTTCTGCCTAAGACCCCCTCTGTGAAAAAGTAAGAAGCTTTAGGGCCTGCAGGGCATAAATATCCATATTACGTAATCTAATTAGCCGCACTTGCCAAACAGGGTTGTGATTTTAAACACAGGCTAGCAATTTGGCTACTTAAATATGCGATTACACGCCACGAGCCTTTTACCCTGTTTCTACTTCTGAAAATATGTGACCACTTAAAACAGGTTGAAAATACTTTCAGCCTGCTTTAAGCTTTTATCTGCTAAAATATAGAAAATATTTCTTATGATTTTTATTTGTGACAGTATGATATTGAAACTATTTTCTTCAGTATATGAAGGAATTAATTAAAGGCGTTAAAAGGCGTATTTATGGGGGAAAGGGTTACATCAAAACAAAAAAGCCAAGATCTTTAAAAAGAAAAAAGAAAAAAAGAATATTGGACACTTCTAGTTCTTGTGGTTTTGTATTGATCTAGATGTGTTTGCTGCTTTTTTTTAAAAAGGCTAGAGTCTACCATAAAACTCGAATTTAAATCTTAAATTAAAATTGATTTAGGCCTATCTAAAAGTTGTTTGAATTTTTTTCTACAGAAATGACAAGTGTAAAACTACACCCAGAAATAAGAACGATAAAACTAGATCCAATCAAAATCGGCTTTGGACTCAAGTAAGATCGCTCTATCAGATCGGGATCTAGAGAATCGCGATGATTAAATTAAGAAAGAAAAAACCGATCTAGATCTACCCGTACAATATGTAGATCTAGTAATGAGACTTTTTTCATTAAGAATTTCTGTAGCGTTGAATTCCTAAACCGAGACGAACCAGCTAGAAAATGCTGATTTGTAAACGAGTTGGTAGATCTAAGCCAGTTCAACATTTAGGTCTAGATCAGCACAATATCGCACTGATTATCAGATTTTTTTTTTATTGTAGATCTAGATCTATTATTATAATCATCAATCAAGGTATTATGGATGTCGCCATACTCTACTGTTAGCCATTTCGCAGCATTGTTTTCCCAGATTCTATAGCTGGGAATTGGAACGGACATTTCTCTAAGCCGATTAACGATAGCTTCTGATCGTTTCTGGATCTACACGACCTTTCAAGTTCATCATAATCAATATGAATATACCATCTATCTATTATCTTTTTTTTTTAACTGTATGCGACCTTGAATTAAGCTTGCCGTTACCCTTACTGACGAAGTGTGAAATGTCCGTCCAAGTTACAGTGGTTGAGTGAAAGAGCCAATCAGCGTTTAGGCCTTTGTGTCGTCACAAAATGGATAAAAATCGAGGGTTCCGAATGATAGCTTTGCCAATATGGCGGCGCCCGTTCCAATTAGCGATAGCTTACCTGTATGCAGTAAATCGATCTTTTTCGTACCTTATCGATGAGTAATAATTGCAGGACCTTCATGAATGTTGCTTTTAGGATAAAATCTAGGATCTAAGACCATATTGTCATCAGCTGTCCGTTTTCCTTTAAATCGACAATTCCAGTTACCATTTAGTTTAGTCCATTTCTGACTTTTAAGTTTTGTTTTTGTCAATGTTTGGCATTATTACAAATAGTGAAGACCCTGATCAGAGGGCTCCTTTCGGAGCCCTCTAATCTGGGCCTTCACTGTTTGCACAGGACACTTTTACCATTCACATGTACATTGTTTGAAAATGACGCCTATATGCGGAACTAGGGTTCAAAGGGTTAAGGCGCATTCTGTTTCACTTTCAACTTGCTTTTTAAAAGTGGTCACTTATCTTCAACACTAGAAACTTGCCATGGAGTAAAGGGTTAATACAACACTGACTGTAGATACGTACCGGAACCCCTCGGCAGACTCTCCACCTGGTACTCGTTCGCTTCAAATACGTCCCAGTTAAAACTCCACGACATCATCCGTACCTTCATTTATCCATTTACACCAACACCATAAATTCCCCAACACCACAAAAAAAACACGTGTCAAACAGTCGTAAGTACTCCAAAAACACTTGAATCGCTATGAAACAAAACTTTTAACACTCCCGACTAATTAACTTCAGCATCCAATTAAATCTGTGCGTTTTCCCAAATAGGAAGAAAGCATTAATCAAGAAGTTAAAAACACTGTTTCACAAAACTGATCCATATAAAATGCGATGCTGATCTCCTATGGGGTACATATTTAATGGGGTAACCGCGGAGAATATTGCCCCTCTTGTTCGAGGAAATGTAAATCACAAACTGTTATCACTTGAATACACAAACACTACTATTGTTTCTACTGATCAAGTTCACTAGTATCTCTGTGTGATACTCCCCCCATTAAATGTACATCACATCTACCTGCAACAGTTTCATCTCAGTTTCTCCTACATGCTGTAACAGTTAAAGCTTCTCCTGTTATTAGATTAATATTTTTGAAAACAGTGTAGACCCAGATCAGACAACTCCTGAAGGAGCTGTCTGATCTGGGTCAGCACTGTTTTCTTCTAACCCATTACCATATAGACTGTTTCTAGTATTGAAGATACATGACCACTTAAAGCAGGTTGGAAGTAAAGTAGATGTGCCTGAAGGCACATTCTGCTTTACTTTCATCCTGCTTTAATCTATCATATGCTAGAATACAGACTACATTTCTTATGATACAATAATCTGATCTCTTTTCTTAAGTGGAGGAATAAATGAAAGGCTTATTATTGGGGTAATGGGTTAACCCTTTTCCTGTTGAAAGTGTAATATTGAGACTTTTTTAAAACAGTGTAGACCCAGATCAGACAGCTCCTCCAGAAGCTGTCTACCTGGGTATACACTGTTTTCTTCTAGGAACCAGTCAAATAGTCTACATGCTTTCCTTAGGAATATTTTCCTTATACTATTTAGCCAATGTAATAGTTTAGATGATATACATTCGTAGTGGGCGGAGTTTTATTATATGAATATTCAGTAGAAGAAGGCTTTTAAAGGTCTCTGTTAGAACAACCTCTCACTCACTGATGCAGATGGTATAAAGACTCGTGGAAGAGGCTAACAATTGTGATACCTTTAAAGCAGGATGAAAGTAAAGCAATATGTACTTTCATTTTGCTTTAAGCAACCACCTGCCTTCAATACAAAACAAATAAATATGCCTTCTTTTGGCAGATCAATTTGGAATGAAGTTATAGCAAAAAGCTCCTTTAGGAATTTTCTGCTTTACAATTTACTTGCAATTTGCCAAATAAATGCCTTCTTTGAATATTTTAAAGAAAGATAAAAGTATGACATTATTTAAAGCACCTAAGTCAATAGGAGTTTATTGCTTAAGTTTTATCCAGTTTTAAGCAGCTACCTGCCTTACCTTAAACATGACTCTTTAGACAGCTTAAAGCTTAAAGTAGAAAACCACTACAAGAAATGTTCAAATCCCTAAGACAAATAACTTATGGCAATTACTTCATAAAGGAAGATGAAAGTGAAGCAGAAAGATCCTGTAGGAGCTTTCTGCTTAACATTTATCTTACTTAACCCTTTACCTGATAGCCTATTTCTAGAATTGAAAATAGGTTACTACTTAAAGCAGGTTGAAAGTAAAGCAGAATGCGCTTAAGGCGCATTCTGCTTTACTTTCAGCCTGCTTTAAGCTATCCTGAGCTAGAATATATTGAAAATTTTCCCTATAATATATATCAAATTATTAAATTGGAACTATTTTCTTCAGCGGATGAATAAATCAGATTCGCTAAAAGTCGCTTCTATGGGGTAAAGGGTTAATTAACTCACACCCCTCTTTAAAACCATAACTAAGTAAATTTTAACCCTTTTTTCAGTGGCTGTAAAATAGTGTTTTCTCTGTACCTATGTAACAAATCCAGCAACACAAAACTTAACTCCAATGTATTTTTAAATGATTCACTTTAAATGATTTTTTTGTCACTGCAGAATACTCGTGCCACCAGGATGTCACAGTTTGTTTTCGGAGAGTCTTCCGTGTGAGTGCATGCTGTACCGTTATCACTAACTGTGTCAGATCAACAACTCTTTCAGCCCCAATACCGCTCTACCAATTTTCTTTCCTCTCCCTATCTACATCCAATCTTGCAACAGGGCTCCAGATAAGGGGGGTATTTCAAAAACTAAAATCTTTATTTCTGCTTTAAACCCTATGGTGTCACTACTCTTTAGAATTGTCTCAAAGAGACGATTCTAATGACTAGTAACATCATAGGATTTGATGCTAAAATAAGTGAGAAAATGTTAGATTTGTGCAGTTTACTCCCTCTTATCTGGATCCCTGTTGCAATAACCTTCTACACACTGCAGGGCAAAGTCATGATAATTAAGTATTGTAAACAATTTGGATCCAGACAGAATGCAAATCTCATCTGGATCCAAACTGTTTGCAAGTTGCAGTTATACCCCAAAGTTTGCCAATAGCTTACTGAACCCATTACCCCATAGCCTGTTTTCAGCTTTGAAGACAAGTGACAACTTAAAGCAGGTTGAAAGTAAAGCTAAATGTGCCTAAAGGCACATTTTCCTTTATTTTCAGCGTGCTTTATTAGCTACCATCTGCTAGAATATATAAAACAGTTCTTGCGATTTATACCATAACTGTATAAATTCAAACAGTTTTCTTGAGAGGATTATGTGTTTATGGGGTATTGGGTTAAAGTAAACCCTTCCCTCTATTTAAACACCTATCTTCTTTACGAATTCCTTGTAGATTTTTTCCCATGCCTACATCATAATAAGTATCCTGTTAATTAAACACTTGATTTTTTGTTCTCTTTACTGACAGACGGCTACTTAAAGCAGATATCTAAGAATCAAAGTAAATAACTGAATACAATAGATGGTGAATTTTAAGGGTTGATAAATACAAGACTGTACCTAAGAGTTATCACATAAGAGATATATTCTTTATTCTAGCAGTCATGGTAGCTTAAAGCAGGCTGAAATTCTGCTTTACTTTCATTTCAACCTGCTTTAAATGATCATCTTAATTCAATATAAGAAACAGGCTATGGGGTGAAGGGTTAATAAATACAAGAGTGTACCTAATAGTTACCACATATGTCTTTGATTACAGGAGCTCTGTACAAACCTCTTATCCAACATCATAACAATGATATATAAATAACCTTTTTCCTCATTGCTATCATATATAAATCACCCTGAAGAAAACCCTACAACTGGTACTTTACCTTTAACCCTTAAAATGCTGAAACCTTAACTCATTCATCCCTGAAATCTTAAATGGACAATTCCAATTTCAAAATAGGTCTAGTTTTTGACCATTAGGGGTTTATTTTAACAATATATTTCAAAATTACAAACAGTGTAGACCCTGATCTTTAAGGAGCCCTCTGATCAGGGTCTACACTGTTTGCATAGGACAATGTTATCCTTAAAGGTACACTGTTTGTAAATGATGACTATACTCGTCGCTAGGGTTGAATGTGTTTTTATTAGAATGGACTATTCCATTTCCATAGAGTGACCAGTCAATGTTGATACCTGGAGGCTGTTTCTAGACAGAAACAAACAGGGACACTCTGATCAGGGTCTACACTATTTGTACAGGATTTATACACAGTTTCCCTTCGGAATAAACCTTAACCTCTTGAATGCTTCAGTACTATCAGCTTGATATTTAGCATCAGCATATATTTTCCAAATTTAATTTTTATCATATTTTTAAATGAAGAAAATAAAAATGTTGGATCCTTAAGGGAAGAAAACACCAACTTTCTCTACATATTATGATCTTTTTATCCAGACTATGAATTTTTCCAACTCCAGAAGAGCTGAAAGTAAAGCAGAATTAAAACAGGCCTTGAGACGCATCCTGCATTATTTCTGTTCTACGTTTACTTTTTTTCTCTACAGCTATCAGTACAAACAACTCTCAGATTTCAAACTGGTACAGTCTAATACAATAGTGACTTTAATTAACCCATTACCCCATAAATACGCCTTTTTACACCTGAAATTTATTACTCCACTTCAGAAAATATTTCAACTTCATACAATTATGAATAAGTATTATAAGAAATATTTTCTATAGCCTAGCTGAAAATAGCTTAAAGCAGGCTGAAAGTAAAGCAGAATGTGCCTTAAGGCGCATTCTGCTTTACTTTCAACCTGCCTTAAGCAATCATAATGTCTTCAAAGTTAAAAACAGGCTATAGAGTAATGGGTGAAGGCAGGTGTGGTGCTTGAAGCAAAATAAAAGTAAGGCATAAAGCTCCTTCACTGCCTTACCTTGGGTACAGCGTGGTCATTAATTGCAAAGAGTTTTGATCCTGATCAGATGCTGCATCTGATCTGGATTCATACTGTTTGACACTCATTCAAATATTTCTCAAGCAAAATACCTCAACATGACTGTTCGTTTAACCCATTACTCCATAAATACTTCTTTTAATGTCTTTATTTCATTCCTCCACTGAAGAGATTCGTTCCACTTTATACAGTAACAAAAATGCATCAGAAATATCTTCTATATCCTAGCAGATGGTAGCTTTAAGCAGGCTGAAAGTAAAGCAGAATTAAAACAGGCCTTGAGACGCATTCTGCTTTAGTTTCAACCTGATTTAAATGTTCAACTGTATTTAAAACTAGGAACTTGCTTTAAATTGGGGTAATGAGTTAACCCATTACCCCATAACTTGATTCTAGTTTTGAAAATAGGTGACCACTTAAAGCAGGTTGAAAGTAAAGCAAGGCACATTCTGCTTTACTTCCAGTCTGCTTTAAGCTATCATCTGCTGAAATATAGGAAATATTTCTTATGAAACATATTCATGGCTATATAAATTTGGCTTTATTTTCCTCAGAGGAGGAAGAAGTTAAAGGCGTAAAATGGTGTCTATATGGGGTAATGGGTTAAAGCAGACGAGGTCATGGCAGTGAAAGGGTTAACTCCATCAATTAGTCTTTATTTGAAAGCCTTTATCAGTAAACAAGGAAGAATTGTTTTACGCTGAGTGGTAATGTCGGACATCCAAAAGAACTTCTGTGAAGAAAACGGTTACAAATAGTTTGGATCCAGATCAGGCCCCACTTTAAGTGGGGCCTGATCTCGATCCAAACTGTTTGCAAAAATATTAAATATAGTTTTTCAGTTCCAGAAGACAAATACAGAACTCGGCATGCCTCTTCAGTGTCTGCTTCCGAATGCCATTGTCACGTACCACAGGTCTGACTGTATCAAAATCCAATCAGTATGTCTCTAGTGTAAATGAGCGGATGAAGATTTACCTGTTTGGCACCTAAACAAATAACTATCCCACAACAACACTTAATCCTAAACCATCACAGTATTCTCTTACAGACTTCTCCCATTCTCCCCCAACCACTAATATTATTCCTATACTCAATCACATAACCGCAATGAAAATACAATTTTTTCCCACCTTCTAGTACTATATTTTGCATCTATATCTTTTCCTGCAGTTGAGCTGCGGAAAAATCTCTTCGGAAAAATCTCTCCGATCTTCTCAGACTGTTTCACATTCATCAGACAAGTTCTGATTCAGACATAACAATCTTCCCACTCTCTGATTCCCATTTGATGAGTTACACAGTGGAGAAAACGTTATTCTTTCCCCAATAAGCGTGTTCACGCTAAATATATAATTATTTCCATTGCAAACAGTTTGGCACCAGGCAACCCGGTGTCTGATCAGGCTCCAAACTGTTTGTCACTCAGACTAAAATTAATTTTTTGAAATTTCATAAAGTTGTAATTTTCTATATATTAGTGCATTGCATTTGTGTTTAAAGGGTACAGAAAAATGTATTCTCTACTGTATTTTCCTTCTGTTTCTTTCCTGCAGTTACAAACCCTTAGAAAAGGGGGCAAACTAGTATAAAAAGCTCTATATGCAAACAGTTTGGATCCTGATCAGGCCCCACGAAAGTGGGGCCTGATCAGGATCCAAACTGTTTGTTGCTCAAGTTGTATTTCTAAAACTTATAATAGGTATAAGAAAGATTTTACTTCCTAATTAATTTTCAGCAGACGGAATTTACAGCAGACGACATCTATTCAACATTTGCAGGGCCTAAGCATCTTATATATCCCTGACAACTCTGAATGCCTATCAACTGGCACTTACTAATGACAATCATTGTGATCAGATTCATTTCCAATTAAGTAAATTGTTTTCATTTTCAAATAGGAGACTATTAACTTTTAAAACAATGTACAAGTTTTGAGGCAATAATGAGACTATATTAACTTGTAAAACAATAATTATACAAGTTTTGATGCTATTTCCAGGATATTATGTCATCAGGCAGCATTGTCAGGCATTAACCCATTACCCCATAGCCTGGCTCTAGTTTTGTATATATGTGACCACTTAAAGCAGGTTGAAAGTAAAGCAGAATGCGCCTTAGGGCGCATTCTGCTTTTCTTTCAGCCTGCTTTAAGCTGTCATCTGCTAGAATGTAGAAAATATTTCTTATGATACATATTCATGACAGTATCTATTTGAATTATTTTCCTCCTTGGAGGAAATAAGCTAGAGGTATAACAAGGCGTAATTCTTGGGGAATGGGTTAATGAGAAAAAGTTTCAGCAGTTATAAGGTGTAGAAAACTCCAAGAGAAAACCAATCTTGAGATAACCGTGTACGACATATTGATACTACTAATACTATTTACCAAACACCTTAACTTCCAAGAAACTAAATCTGATCAAGTTTCTTTTACATATCAACACAGAAAACACATGCACTCTTTCAACACCATATGACATGGACCTGTATGAAATGTACTCATTACATTTGTAAACAGTGTAGACCTAGATCAGAGGGCTCCTATAGGACTGCACACATTTTGCCCTGTTGTGCAGTAACAGTTATTCAGCAGCACCTGATTTACTTTATTTTCATACGTTTGGTTTTGCGCTCACTGGAAAATTCTATTCTTGACCCTGATAAATATATTTTTTCATTGAATTGATATACTTTCAACATAAATCATTTTTTCTTATACTAAGGATTATAGATTTATGTTTATATAGGTGGGTGACAGTCATTTACAAAATTATTTTTAGGCCAAATCTGGTTGTCATGCAGTCTCTTCAGGGCTCCAGATAAGGGGAGTATTTAAAAAACTAAACTCTTCATTTCTGCATTAAACCCTATGGTGTCACTACTCATTAGAATCGTCTCTTCGAGACGATTCTAATGAGTAGTAACACCATAGGATTTGGTGCTGAAATAAGTGTGAAAATGTTAGATTTGTTCAGATAAATCGCTCTTATCTGGAGCCCTGCTCTTTCACCCTTACCCTCACTAAGGGGATCTACTAAAACCTGTGACTATTACAAAATACCTGACGTCCAGTGATGGTTTAAAACTTGGTCATTACCTAAATCCCGTGACTGCCAGTTTTCGTCACAGCTTTTTTATGTATGGTCAATCTCGTCATGGGTTTTTCCGGATCACCTAAAACCTATGACGATCTGAACTTATCTGACGACATCCTAAATCCTGTGACAATTACCTACTTTTAGTAACAGCATTGTACTATTTAAAGTTGAACAATAGCCATTACCAGGCAACTTCACGGGTTTAAGTAGGCACATTAAAGATCTAGTTCTACATGGACACACAACCATGTTTTTAAGTGTTTATGACAAATTTAGGGGCTGCTTATAGCACGTTAAAAGTAAAGCAGAAAGCTCCTTCACCTTCAAGAACTTTCTGCTTTACTTTCAGCCTGCTTTAAGCTTACATCTGCCATCCATTATTCATTGTCAGAATTTCTTAAGTGAGAAGTACTTTTCTTAGTGTAGGAATGAGAGGCACTCAAAGGATTATTTATGGAGCAATGGGTTAAAATTCCCTCCACAGAAGTGCCCTGGAACACCCCTACCTCTACTCCAAACATTTAGGACCACAACGGCCCTAAATCACTCACCTGGTACATACTATAGTAACCTAGATTATGACTGGACATGATCCACAATCAACCTCTAGAATGTTAACAAGATTTTCCTATGATTGACCTAGTGACCTAGTTTTTGACCCTACATGTCTCAAATTCGAATTTGAGGTAGATGTCAATTAGGCACTATTCTGACCAAGTTGCATTAATATCCAATGAGATTTAATTGTAGCCTGCCCTCTAGAATGTTAACAAGGCTTTTCATGATTTGACCTAGTGACCTAGTTTTTGACCGGACATGACCCACATTCATCCCTGACCTAGCTATCAACAAGGCAAACATTTTGATCAAGTTTCATTAAGATCCAATGAGATTTGTAGCCTCTAAAGTGCTAACAAGGTTTATCTTTGAGTTGACCTAGTTACCTAGTTTTTGACCGGACATGACCCACATTCATCCCTGACCTAGATATCAATGAGGCAAACATTTTGACCAAGTTTCATTAAGATCCAATGAGATTTGTAGCCTCTAGAGTGTTAACAAGGTTTATCTTTGAGTTGACCTAGTTACCTAATTTTCTACCAGACATGACTCACATTCAAACTTGACCTAGATTTCTTCAAGACAAACATTGTGAAAGGAGGGACGGACACAAGATTGGGACATCCAGGGATTCTAAAAGCTCACCTCAGCACTTCATGCCAGGTGAGCTGAAAAGCACTTTTGAACACCTCTGCCAACTCCTTCAAAAATTCCGGGCATTTAAGCTTTATTTCAGAAGGTTGTTAAGCAGGATAAAAGTACAACAGAAAGCTTCATTTCCACCCCATGGAGGACTTTGATATAGTACATGCAGCAAATCACCCTATCAATTTGAGTTTAAATCAGGCAGAAACTGGCGTTAACAACAGCAAAAATAATTTAAATCAGGAGCTTTACTTGTATTTTGCTATAAGCTGTCTTCTGTATTCAACACCTTCGATAAATATTCATATGTGGTGCTTATATTAAGGGGTAGTTAGAGATCCTTCTGCAGGGGAAAGAGATATTACTGTTTGCTGATGTCCTCTTTTGGAAACATTTTGCATTGATGGGTAAACACTTTCAACCCTAGCAACGAGTATACTCGTCCTTTGCAACAAGGTACATTTGTCCAGAGGGCTGATCTGGGTCTGCACTGTTTGTTATTTTGCAATATACAGCGACACCCCATGGGAGACACATATTGTGTGCGTTGTTCGGAGGGAGTCGTTCTAGGGAGGGAAATTGGCTTACATTTGCAAACAGCTTGAATCCAGATCAGACGTCGCGTAACGCGGCGTCTGATCTGGATTCAAGCTGTTTGTCACTCGTCACTAAGGTTTGTTATGTCAAAATGCCCAATATGTAATTTTGAGAAAAACAGCAGACGACAACTTTAAGCAGAAGATATTGCAGACGTATAAAGGTTGGACATAATTTCTTGTTTCGTGATCAGCGGCAAGCGTCGTTGTGAGGAGGGAATCATTATTGGGAGGGCCGTTGTAGAGAGGGAGCGCTGTATTGCAGAAAACAACCCAAAATAGTTATTACACAGGGCTCCAGATAAGAGGGAGTTAACTGCACAAGTCCAACATTTTCTCACTTATTTCAACACAAAATCCTATGGTGTCACTACTCGTTAGAATCGTCTCGTTGAGACGATTCTAATGAGTAGTGACACCGTAGGGTTTAAAGCAGAAATAAAGATTTTAGTACTTGAAATACTCCCCTTATCTGGAGCCCTGTTACAGGACTAGACGTAATTGGAAAGTAGAAATGTCCACTAAATGTTACAAGGGTGAATGAGTTAGTATACTGGAAAGAGCCAAAATGTTTGCTGATGTCCTATTTTGGAAATACAGTGCTCCCTTTCTACAATGGCCCTCCCAACAATGACTTCCTCCTTACAACCACCCTTGTCGCTGTTCCCTAAACAGAACAAGTATGTCCAACATATTTACGGTGCAATGTCCTCTGCTTAAAATTGTCTTCTACTGTTTTTCTCAAAGTTACATAATGGACATTTTGACAGAAAAAAACTTAATGACAAGTGATAAACAGCTTGAATCCAGATCAGACGCTGCATTACATGGCGTCTGATCTGGATTCAATCTGTTTGCAATTGTAAGCCAATTTCCCTGCCTATAACGTCGACTCCCTCCGAACAACGTACACAATATTTGTGTCCCATTGGATGTGGTTGTAGAGAGGGAGCGCTGTATTTTGCATTGATGGGTTAAAGTACCGCCAGTCTCTGACATAACACTGCACTTATTTCCCAGTTTTCATTTATATTGGCTGAGAATAGCCCCCCTGAAATGTCATCTTATATTGATGGCCCGATGCAATAGCAATTTGTAAGTCTCAACTGAGCACTGTCTGCCCAAGTCAGACTGCTAGTCAGGGCTTAACTCTTTGCATGCTGGGTAATTTTTTCGTCTTCAACAATTTGTCGTCTGCTATTGTTCTAAATTTACAATTTTCAAAATTTGTTTTAAATTCAGTGTCAGAATAGCAAACAGATTAGATCCAGATGAGACGCCGCATAACGCGGCGTCTCATCTGGATCCAATCTGTTTGCATATGTAATCACTATGGCAGGTATATCCGCCGCTAGCGTGCAAAGAGTTAAATATTTATCATTGTGTTAGACCCATAATTAAAATGCTTCGCCATTTAATCAACTAATTGTCTTACCATTCTTCACTTGGGAAAAGACACAACACTGGAACAAATATTTTGCAATCAAATTTAGGGAATACGGTAAAACCTGTATAAGCAGCTCACATTCTGCTTTACTGTCAACCTACAGTTAAACCTCTCTACTACGGCCACTGAATTATGTTAATTATTAGGGTGTTTACGAAAGGTGACTGCTTAAAGCAAGGTGACAATGAAACAAGAAAGCTCCTTTAGGAGCTTTCTGTTTCACTGTCACCTTTCTTTAATATGTCACCTGTCTATTATACAATCAATTGACCTTCGTTAAAGTGGTCGTTATAGCGAGAATTTACTGTACTTAAAGCTATCATCTACTAGGATATAGAAAATATTTCCTTTTGTGCACATTCATGTCGGTATAAAGTGGAACTACATTATACTTTCTTCAGTGGAGGATTAAAGTAAAGACGTAAAAAAACTTATGTCTAGAATAAATGTTGTTACTACTTAATTTCCTTCAGGAGTTTTTTGCTTTACTTTTCGGCCTACTTTAGCATCTATTAACACATTTGTGCCCACATTACCATATATGGGACATAAGCAAACAGCGTAGACTCTGATAAGACGTCGCATTATGCTACACTGTTTGCTGATAGGAATTTCAATATAAAACAAAATGAAAATTTTGATCAGGCATCCCTTTGATAACAAGAGCCCCATGGGGCATAATTCGCTCACCTGAGAATAGCTGAAAAAATGGAGATATTGATTTTTGTCCAAGACTGACCTAGATATGCAACAGACCGGAACAATTTGAACAAAATATGTAAAGTATATTTAGAAGTGTCACCATACAGAATATAAAAGCTCTGGCCATATTAGTTACAGAGAAGAAGACGTTTGAAATTTTCTCTATATAACTCTATGTAAAACTGTGACCCCCGGGGCGGGGCCAATTTTGAGCCCAGGGGCATAATTTGAACAAACTTGATAGAGGACCTGTAGGCAACGATATGTGCCAAATATCTAAGCTCTGGCTTGTAGTTTTAGACAAGAAGATTTTTTAAGTTTTCATTGAAAAAAATCTATTTCTAGCTCTGTGACCTAGTTATGCAACGGACCAAAACCATTTGTACAATTTTGGTATAGGACATCTAGAAGTGTCACTATGCCAAATATCAAAACTCTGGCCATATTAGTTTCAGAGAAGAACACGTTTGAAAATCTCACTATATAACTCTATGTAAAACTGTGACCCCGGGGCGGGGCCAATTTTGACCCCAGGGGCATAATTTGAACAAACTTGATAGAGGACCTGTAGGCGATTCTATGTGCCAAATATCTAAGCTCTGGCCCTTGTAGTTTCAGACAAAAACATTTTTTAAGTTTTCATTGAAAAAATCTATTTTTAGCTCCTGTGACCTAGTTATGCAACCGACCAAAACCATTTGAACAATTTTGGTAAAGGACATCTAGAAGTGTCACCATGCAAAATATAAAAGCTCTGGCCACATTGGTTTCAGAGAAGAAGACGTTTGAAAATTTCACTATATAACTCTATGTAAAACTGTGACCCCCGGGGCGGGGCCAATTTTGACCCCAGGGGCATAATTTGAACAAACTCGATAGAGGACCTGTAGATGATGCTATGTGCCAAATATCAAAGCTCTGGCCCTTGCAGTTTTTGACAGGAAGATTTTTTAAGATTTCCTTATTTTTTCACTTTGGTTGCCATGGCAACCAGAGTTCTGCATTGTTTTTAATTCTTTGAACACATTTGAAAGAGTTTGACCCAAGGAACATTTCTGTAAAGTTTGGTTGAATTCTGTCAAGCGGTATAGGAGGAGATGTCATTTGAAGCAATTGTTAACGACGACCCACGACGGACGATGGACGACGCACGCCGGACACAGGGCCATCCCAATAGCTCACCTTGAGCCTTTCGCTCAGGTGGGTTAAAAAATGGACAAATCCAATATATAAACATGGAAGAATCCACTGGATATAATGGGTTAATCAGGATGTAGGAAAACTTTCCATACCTCTTTAAGTCTTTATCCTTTGCTTTAATCCTCTGACTGCCAAAACATGGTCTGCACTGGTAGTATCATCTGCAATATTTTTAAAGTCAGTTTTAGGGCTGTGTTGACTGAAGAAATGTCAATATGAGTGTCAAATTGTTGGGATCCTGATCAGACACCACATAAGGCGGCATCTGATCAGGATCAAAACTGTTTGCAAAGTCGACTTTAGGCACACTTGGTAGTGAATATGTGAACAGGGCAAAACTAGAACTGCTACTTAATATAACAAAATATGTAAAGGATATTTAAAAGTGTCACCATACCGAATATAAAAGCTCTGGCCATATTAGTTACAGAGAAGAAGACGTTTGAAAATTTCACTATATAACTCTATGTAAAACTGTGACCCCCGGGGTGGGGCCAATTTTGACCCCAGGGGCATAATTTGTACAAACTTGATAGAGGACCTGTAAGCAATGCTATGTGCCAAATATCTAAGCTCTGGCCCTTGTAGTTTCAGACAAGAAGATTTTTTAAATTTTCATTGAAAAAAATCTATGACCTAGTTATGCAACAGACCAGAACCATTTGAACAATTTTGATATAGGACATCTAGAAGTGTCACCATGCCAAATATCAAAGCTCTGGCCATATTTGTTTCAGAGAAGAAGACAGTTGAAAATTTCACTATATAATTCTTTGTAAAACTGTGACCCCCGGGGCGGGGCCAATTTTAACCCCAGGGGCATAATTTGAACAAACTTGATAGAGGACCTGTACGCAATGCTACATTGTGCCAAATATCTAAGCTCTGGCCCAGAGACAGTGTATAGCCAGAGATACACGACTCCAGTGATTTATAGATACGAGACTGTTGAGCGAGATTTCGCGAGAACAGGTCCTCGCGAGTTATATAAGCTTTAGCGACGATCGGGAAAAAAGTCGATATTTGGAATTACTTATCAGTTGCTTCGTTAATACGGTCTACAGTTATTTTACAATACAAACATTCCTTAAAGAAGCCTCTTTTTCGAGTTTTAACACAAAAGAATAATAAGAATAAAGTCCGAGCATCAATTAACCCCTCCGCGCATCGCACACACGTTAGTTAGTGTTTGGAAAATGCCGATTGAATGAAAAGTGACGGCAGTTTGCACGAAGGTGTGAATGGACCCATGGGTGGCCTCATTAAAATTTAATTTATAGCAAAATGCGTGGACAGATTGACATGAAAATTTCGCCATAACTGTATCTTAATATGAGCTACATGGACAACCCATTCTTATTCATGTTTGAATGTTCAAACTGATGTTTAAGCGTTTACGACAAGACGATATTGCACCGATCTTCAATCGAAGCACCAGTGGGTCGCCTCATTAAAATTTAATTTATAGCAAAATGCGTGGAATTGACAATGAAAATTTCGCCATAACTGTATCTTAATATGGGCTACATGGAGAACCCATTCTTATTCATGTTTGAATGTTCAAACTGAAGTTTAAGCGTTTACGACAAGACGATATTGCATCGTTCTTCAATCGAAGCACCAGTGGGTGGCCTCAATAAAATTTAATTTATAGCAAAACGCGTGGACAGATTGACATAAAAATTTCGCCAAAACTGTATTTTAGTTTGAACTACATGGATAACCCATTCTTATTCATGTTTGAATGTTCATACTGAAGTTTTAAGCGTTTACGGCAAGACGATATTGAATCGATCTTCATTTTTTTGGAACTTACCAGCAACGTATCTTCCGTTGAGCCAGGAATACACTTTCTCGGTTTAATCCACAACTCATATTTTGGTTTCACTCGATTAGAATCCCAAAATATCGTATAAAAACGAAATTAAGTCAATATTTATAAGTCAACTGGTCGATATGTGTATTTTTTTCCATTATCGCGACTCTGTCATTACCTGTGACGGTCACGTGACCGCATCGACTTACGTCACTGCCTCTCAACGGACACCTGTTATATGGGGAAAGAAGGAAAATAAGGGAGTCATGTATCTCTGGCTATACACTGTCTCTGATTCATGTTTGAATGTTCAAACTGATGTTTAAGCGTTTACGGCAAGACGATATTGCACCGATCTTCAATCGAAGCACCAGTGGGTCACCTCATTAAAATTTAATTTATAGCAAAATGCGTGGACAAATTGACATGAAAATTTCGCCATAACTGTATCTTAATATGGGCTACATGGAGAACCAATTCTTATTCATGTTTGAATGTCCAAACTGAAGTTTAAGCATTTACGGCAAGACGATATTGCATCGTTCTTCAATCGAAGCACCAGTGGGTGGCCTCAATAAAATTTAATTTATAGCAAAATGCGTGGACAGATTGACATAAAAATTTCGCCAAAACTGTATTTTAGTTTGAACTACATAGATAACCCATTCTTATTCATGTTTGAATGTTCATACTGAAGTTTTAAGCGTTTACGGCAAGACGATATTGAATCGATCTTCATTTTTTTGGAACTTACCAGCGACGTATCTTCCGTTGAGCCAGGAATACACTTTCTCGGTTTAATCCACAACTCATACTTTGGTTTCACTCGATTAGAATCACAAAATATTGTATCAATATTTATAAGTCATCCGGTCGATATGTGTATTTTTTTCCATTATCGCGACTCTGTCATTACCTGTGACGGTCACGTGACCGCATCGACATACGTCACTGCCTCTCAACGGACACCTGTTATATGGGGAAAGAAGGAAAATAAGGGAGTCGTGTATCTCTGGCTATTCACTGTCTCTGCTCTGGCCCTTGTAGTTTCAGACAAGAACATTTTTTAAGTTTTCATTGAAAAAAAATCTATTTTAAGCTTCTGTGACCTAGTTATGCAACAGACAAAAACCATTTGAACAATTTTGGTATAGGACATCTAGAAGTGTCACCATGCCAAATATTAAAGCTCTGGCCATATTAGTTTCAGAGAAGAAGACGTTTGAAAATTTCACTATATAACTCTATGTAAACTGTGACTCCCGGGGCGGGGCCAATTTTGACCCCAGGGGCATAATTTGAACAAACTTGATAGAGGACAGGTAGATGATGCTATGAGCCAAATATCTAAGCTCTGGCCCTTGCAGTTTTTGACAAAAAGATTTGTTAAGATTTCCTTATTTTTTCACTTTGGTTGCCATGGCAACCAGAGTTCTGCATTGTTTTTCGGCGGAGCTGACTGTTTTCTATTTAGACACTCTTTATATTTGGCCACACATTTCAACCAATAATATTTGATCAGAAATTTAGAATTAAGAGCACCTGTTGAAAACTGAATAGTCTGATTGGATATAGTAGCCAGGGCTCCAGATAAGGGAATTGTTTCAAAACTTAAAATCTTTATTTGTGCATTAAACCCTGTGGTGTCACTATACATATGAATTGTCTCTTCAAGACAATCAAAATGAGTGGTAATACCATAGGGTTCGGTGCTAAAAGAGGTGAAAAATGTGATTTGTTTAGTTTACTCACTCTTATCTGGAGCCCTGTAGGCTGGTTTATGTCCCATTACAGTTTTACATGATGTGGACTGTGGGTGTAAAATTTAGAGATACAGGCTGGCTGTTTACTACACTGGTCTGATGAATTAGGCCACAGAAGTTTCCACTGTTGACAAAATTATGCTTCTATTTTAAGATATGATCTGAAATCTATTTATAGATATACAGAGGAAGCTAGGTGTTTCGTAATTGTTTACAACCAATTTGTTTTAATTGTTAACTATTTGTACACATTTGCCATACAGTAAAAGCAATATTTTATATATGAATAGCCTCAAGTGAGTTAAACACAATTGTGTTGTTTCATCATTATTTACAAGAGTGAAGTACAGTAGATTGTTGTATCTGTACATTTGTGTATGCTATAGTTTGTTTCAAGAAACTCTATGAATGGAACAATAGATTAATGTGAGGATCTCCTACCAGTAGCTAGGATATGAGTTAAATTATTGTTTTGTTTTGCATTTCTGTACATGATAGTTTTGCATTTTAAATAAAAGTTACTGTTTCAATTGAATACTTGTATTTTTTGCTTTTCAATCCAAGATATATATTCTTTGAAAACCTCAATTTAATTCAATTTTGCACACCCATCTATATAGCCTTAGTTCAACCACTCATTCCGCCGAATATCTTTTTTAAAGATATTTCTTGTTAATTCTTTGAACAAATTTGAAAGAGCTTGACCTATGGAACATTTCTGTAAAGTTTGGTTGAATTCTGTCAAGCGATAATAGGAGGAGATGTCATTTGAAGCAATTGTTAACGACGACGCACAACGCCGGACACAGGGCCATCCCAATAGCTCACCTTGAGCCTTTGGCTCAGGTGAGCTAAAAATGTGCTAAAACAAAAGGCACTTCTATGGAGGAAAGGGCTAATTTAAAGGGTCCACGACTGTATGAGTAATTCTGGGTAAGACTTGTGTAACAGCCGGAGTGAATATACATTACCTAGAGGTTGCGCTGAGCTTCTGTTTTTTGCCCTACAAACAATGCCTTGAATTTGACAGACATTTTTTCATTAGCATTGTTAAGTGTTTAGCTGTCAAAGTTGTCTGCATGTAACTGGTCCCTCTAAGGCTAATAACCCTAACAATCAGAGCTCCAGATAAGAGGGAGCAAACTGAACGAATCCAATAATTTCTCCCTATTTCATCACCAAATCCTATGGTGTCACTTCTCATTAGAATCGTCTCTTCGAGACGATTCTAATGAGTAGTGACACCATAGGGTTTTAAACAGAAACAAAGATTTTAGTTTTTGAAATACTCCCCTTATCTGGAGCGCTGTCACAAAGCTGAATTTTCAAATAGACTCTTCCATTATCTAATGAACTACCAGTTGACATTGTCTTTCAAGAGGTTTGAGGAAACTGACAACTACAAATTATTTTAAAGCATGAAAAACAGTGTAGACCCAGACCAGAGGGCTCCTGTAGGAGCCCTCAGATCTGGGTCTACAATGTTTGCAAAGGAATAATTTATATACCGGGTTCCCATAGGGACAGGGCTGAATTATTACTCACAATCAGTGTTGCAGTAGATTACAGTTATAACAAACAAAGCCACGTCTTTGTCTTAGTCCTAGGACTCTTAATGGCAAATTCCAATTTGCAAATTAGACTACACTAGTCCTTTATGACTATTTATATCTAAGGGTCGTTTTCTGCAATTTATTGCAAAAATGGCAAACAGTGCAGACCATTATTAGAGGGCTCCTTAACTCTGTCAACACTAAGTAACTCTTAAAATGTGAACAAGTCTACTTGGAATACTGGGTAGTTTGAGCAATTAACTGCTGTAAATTAGCAAATTCTACAGGAGCCATCTGATCTGGGTCTGACACTGTTTGCAAATGTAATGAGTACATTACAAACAGGTCTATGGTGTTGACAGGGTTAAGGAACTCTCTGATCAGGGTCTACACTGTTTGCATAGAAAAAGTGTACTTTTTATATGTCTGCTGTTTGTAAATGATGTGTCTATATTTACGTACACTCATCACTAAGGGTGAATTATGAGCGACTTTTCGAAACATGCATCAGCAAGTTTTTTTTAGGTATACATAAAAAGATGTGAGAAAGCTTTTCCATGACAGAAATAGCTAGGTCATCATAATGACATAAATTTTGATTACTCAGAGTTTAGATTTTTAAAATGTCACTAATGAACTTCTCAGTTCCCAGTTTAATACAGGAGCTGACAATTTAAAGAGTACAGTAAAACCAAGGGCTCCAGATAAGAGGTAGTAAACTGAACAAATCGAAATATTTTCTCACTTATTTCAGCACCAAATCCTATGTAGTTACTACTCATTACAATAGTCTCAAAGAGACGATTCTAAGGAGTAGTGACACCATAGGGTTTAATGCAGAAATAAAGATTTTAGTTTTTGAAATTACCCCCTTATCTGGAGCTCTGAAAACCTGTCTATAACGACCACTAAAATAAATGCTAATTGATCAATTGTATAGAAGACAGGTGATAGCTTAAAGCAAGGTGACAGTGAAACAGAAAGCTCCTAAAGGAGCTTTCTGTTTTTACTGTCACCTTGCTTTAAGCAGTCACCTAGCTGTCATAAACAACTAATAATGACAATAATTTAGTGGTCATAATAGAGAAGGTTTTACTGTATGTCATCACCCTGTTCATTGACATTTAATAGTTTGCTACATCATGATAACACAGCTGATAGCATTCATAATTATGGTAAATATTTCGCTGATGATACAGGACAATTAATGTATTCAACTCAAGAAGGACTTTACAGAAACAGCCGATCTAATGAGCAATTTTGGCATAAGAGTGATCAGCTCTTTGCTTCAAGACTATTCAAAGCTGAATTATAATGCCCTTTAAATTTTTATATACTTCCGGGGAATAAGTCCAAAAATATTGATGCAATAGTTATAGCCCTTGCAAATGGCACTTAATTCACCTCAGCCAGTTCTTACCATATTTGAAATTTCATTTCACTACCATCAGTAGCATTGAAGTTATCTTCTGTACAAAAAATATGACAAAGGGGAATAACTCCAAACCTTTGATGCCAGAATTTTTTCTGCATATTGACAAGTGGTTGAAAGTAAGGCAGAAATCTCAAACACTCACAATGAGTGAGGTCTCTCTACTTTACATTCAACCTGCTGTATAGAGCTTTCCCCAAGGAATTGCCTTTTAAAACATTTGTTCATTCACTGACGAAATTTTTTAATACAGCCATGAAAATAATCCATAAATATTTTCTCAATCCTAGCAGATGATAGCTTAAACCAGGCTGAAAGTAAAGTAGAGTCTACCTTAAGGTGCATTCTGCTTTACTGTTAACATGCTTTAAGTGTTCATCTGTCTTCAAACTAGAAACAGGCTATTGAGTAAAGTGTTAAGCAATCTACTTTCTTAAATACTATAAAGTCCTGAGCAGACTTCTAATCATGTTACATAATCTTGTTTTGTTACTGCTTCAGAAAATGTTTCAGAGATACCTTGAAATATGAATAAATCTTGATTAATATTTTTATGCAATTTCTGTTTCCAAATTACAATTTATGGGCAAATTTTGTAACCTTAAACAGTGAATAAATCTTGATGTGTAGTCTTCATTATAGTTCATTTTATGAGCACATATTAGATCAAATATCAATACCAAGTGCAGCAGTTAACTCCGTAAATACACCTTTTTACCCCATTATCTAATATTCCTCCAGTGAAGAAAACGGTTCCCCTTTATACATTCATGAATATATACTGGAGAAATATATTCTATATCCTAGCAGATGGTAGCTTAAAGCAGACTGAGTGGTCACCTGTCTTCTAAACTAGAAACAGGCTACTCCAGGGTAATGGATTTGACTCATAACCCTATAGCCTACTAGACTACATGTGAGCTATAAAGCAGGTTGAAAGTAAAGTAGAATGTGCCTTTTTCAGCGGAGCTGCCTATTATCTATTTAGACCTACATTTTTATTTAGACAAACATTTCAACCAATCATATTTGATCAGAAATTTAGAATGAAGAGCACCTGCTGAAACTGAATTGTCTGATTGGATAGTAGCCAGGGCTCCAGATAAGAGAATTATTTCAAAACTTAAAAACTTTATTTGTGCATTAAACCCTATGGTGTCCTACTCATTTGAATTGACTCTTCGAGACGATAAAAATGAGTGGTAACACCATAGGGTTTGGTGATGAAATGAGTGAGAAAATGTTAGATTTGTTCAGTTTACTCCCTCTTATCTGGAGCCCTGATAAACTGTAGCCAGTGCTACTGGTCTAATTGTGAGACACAGTGCAGTGTTTACTAATACTGAGCTGATGACATCATGCTTCTATTTTAAGATTATGACAATTTGTCTTCTATAGATAGACAATGGTACCTCTACGGTGTTTTGTTACGGTTTACTACCAATTTATTTAATTGTTAACTATTTGTACAAATTTACCATACATTGATAGCAATATAATAAATGGCCTCGAGTGAGTTAAACACAATTGTGTTGTTTCATCATTTATTCACAAGAGTGAGGTGTTATAGATTATTTAGTTATAGTTTGTTTCAAGAAACTCCCCATGAATGAAGTTTGATATATAGAACAGTAGTTTAATCTGAGGATCTTCTACCAGTAGCTAGGATATGGGTTATATTATTGTTTTGCATTTCTGTACATTTATAGTTTTTTTAGTCAGAGTTATAGTTATCCTTGAATGTGTATTTTTTGCTTTTCAATCCAAGATATTACAATTCTTTGAAAAAACCCAATTTCATACAATTTTGCACACCCATCTACAGCATGAATTCCACCACCCATTCCGCTGAATATCTTTTTTAAAGATATTTCTTGTTTCTTCAGTGTTGGAAAAAATTTAACGTATAATAAAAAGGCATATTTATGGGGTAATGGTTTAAGCTATGATCTGCCAAAATATAGCAAATAATTCTTATGATGCATATTCATGACAGTATATAAATTGGAACTATTTTCTTCAGTGTTGGAAAAAATTTAAGGTATAATAAAAAGGCATATTTATGGGGTAATGGTTTAACCCTTTGAACCCTAGTCCCGCATATTGGCATCCTTTGCAAACAGTGTACATTTGAATAGTACACTTGTCCTATGCAAACAGTGAATACCCAGATCAGAGGGCTCCTAGGAGCCCTCTGATCAGGGTCTTCACTGTTTGTCATAATGCCAAAACATTGACAAAAATAACCATTAAAAGTCAGAAATGGACTAGACTTAAATGGAAACTGGAATTGTCCATTTAAAGCTTCAGGGAGGAAAGAGTTAAGCTATGGTCTGCCAAGATATAGCAAATAATTCTTATGATGCATATTCATGACTGTATAATAAATTGGAACTATTTTCTTCAGTGTTGGAAAAATTTAAAGGTGTAATAAAAAGGCGTATTTATGTGGGTTAAGGGTTTAATACATACTAACTCAAAGGCAGATTCATTGGTATAAAACCTGAAGTGGTAGTAAGATTCATTATAAGAAGTGCTGAATCAACTGTTGGAATTTTCCTGTTTGCCCATATTGTATCCTCATGTTTCTCTCACAGTCTATAGTTATCCCTGCATGTTATATCCATCACTAATGAATTAAACATACATTCCCCCCCCCCTTCTCAACTCTTAACCTTTTAACACGTTGAGCCCTAGTGATGAGTATGCTAGTTCCTTTACATTATAGTGTACATGTAAAGAGAACATTTGTCCTGTGCAAACAGTGTAGACCCAGATCAGAGGGCTCCTAAAGGAGCCCTCTGATCAGGGTAGGCACTGTTTGTCATTTTGCAATATATTTCCTAAAGGAGCCCTTTGATCAGGGTCGGCACTGTTTGTCATTTTGCAATATATTTCCTAAAGAAGCCCTTTGATCAGGGTCAGCACTGTTTGTCATTTTGCAATATTGTCAGAAAACACCCCTATATTGACATAAATTAATGGATTAGAAATAATGGAATACTTAAAATGACTATTAAATTTTTCAGCGGTGAATGAGTTCAGCTTTTACCCTTTACTCCATAGCCTGCTTATTATATATGTAGAAAGGTGACCACTTAAAGCAGGTTGAAAGTAAAGCAGAATGTGCCTTAATGCACATTCTGCTTTACATTCAGCCTGCTTTAAGCTATCATCATTCTGCTAGGATGTAAACAATATTTCTCTTTGGTACATGTTTTTGACTATATAACTATTTTCTTCAGTGGATGAATAAATTATACACTACAAGGGAAAAGGGATAGATAAATGTCAGCTCAAAATGTCTGCTTAAACTTGTTCATCCCTTAAATAAACAATTTCAGTTTCAAATTTAGTTTTGTCTATTTTTAACAATTTAGGAGCCCAGCGTCTACACTGTTTGAATAGAATAAGACTGTGTAACCTTCACAGGTAAACTGTAAATGACGATTATATATGTCATTTGGGAGCACTGAGTTAACCCTTAGCCCGCCAAATAAATTGTCGTCTGCTTTATTTCTCGTCTGCTTCAAGTTTCAAAGTGCTTCAAAGTTGCTCAAAATTGCTGAAAATGTTGCCTGAGTGTCAAACAGCTTGGATCCGGATGAGACGCCGCGTTACTCGGCGTCTCATCTGGATCCAAGCTGTTTGCATATGGAGCTATAGGCGTGAGTGGCAGGCTAAGGGTTAATTATGAAAACAATTCAATACAATATAAAATAAGAATATAAAATATAGAATATTCTCGTGGTTTATTGAATTTGAGTCCTGGACAAACCGTTTGGCTCCTTGCTCCAGGTTATAAAGAGTTTGAATTGAGTCTGAAATCATTCAGAATTAAGCAATTAATTGGTCAGATTTGTGCAAAAAGCTAAAATCGGACCAATAAAATGCTTGAGAACAATCTCAGTCTCAACTAAAGCGGAAAAGGATCACAATTTCTCATTCTGAGGCTTTGGCTCAGGTGAGCTAAAATTATAGTAGTCACTCCTATTTACTTAAAAACTTCAAAATCTGAAATTGGCATAAAATTGCAGATGACAAAGTTAAGTAGACAATATTTTGTCTGAGAAAGGATTTTATTTGGCAGTGACAGGATTAACTTTAGAACAGCAAATCTAGTTTCTAATGCAGTACAGTCGAAACTCGATACTTCGGACTTCCTTAAACCGATCGTATCAGTATTTCATAAGTTGAATTTGGCTAATTCAATCTTGCTTAAGTCAAACATAGCCGTATTTCAAAATTAAAACGTGGCTTAGCCACGTTTTAACTTTGAAATATGGGTATGTTCGAACAAACGCGAGTTCAAAGTTTCGAGTTTCGACTGTATTTGTTTGTTTGCATCAGTTCTCCAAGTAGATTATTCTGTCATTTCCTTTCAAGCAAATGTAATCGGAATGTCAAATAGTTTATTATGGAATAAGTTTTTTTTTGCAAAAGCTCAAGTAATCTGAGAATCTGCAATCAATTGCTTGTAACTTTTTTCATCTTGGGCCCGTCTTACGAAAAGTCATCAGCCTGCCCATTACCCCATAGCCTGTTTCCAATTTTGAAGACAGGTAACTACTTAAAGCAGGTTGAAAGTAAAGCAGAATGCGCCTTGAGGCGTATTCTGCTTTACTTTCAGCCTGCTTTAAGCTACCATCTGCTGGAATAAAGAAAATATTTCTTATAATACATATTCATGACTGTGCAAATTGGAAATATTTTCCTGGATAATGGGTTAAGCTACCATGGCTAGAATATAGGTAATATTTATTATGGTACTTGTTCATGGCTCTAAACAAGAGGGCCTGAAGGCCCTGATATCGCTCACCTGTTGTAATGAAGCCTGATAGCTTTACCTTTCTGTTTCACCCGTTTTATCTAAATCCATTCAAATTTATAGTATAGCATGTTAACAATTTTGGAATACAACCTCATAATTCTAGTATAGTAGAGTATATCAAGGGCAGATAACTATTGCCACAATTATTAGATTTCAACAATAATTGCACTCCTTCGAGAACTTATAGCTATATACTTTGTGTACAAGTATAATCAAAATCCATTGAAACCTGCAGTTGCAAGCGTGTAAACGCTGTTAGATATGGCATTTTCAGCAATTCAAGGGCAGATAACTCTTGAACTATTGGTCCGATTTCAACCA
This sequence comes from Gari tellinella, assembly GCA_922989275.2. NCBI lineage: Eukaryota > Metazoa > Mollusca > Bivalvia > Cardiida > Psammobiidae > Gari > Gari tellinella. Next base: position 26,873,440 of record OV277867.1, on the reverse strand, counting down.
TAATTGCACTAATCGAACTCTTATGGTCATATACAATCTGAGCAAGTTTGAGAAAGATTGGATAAAAATTGTGGCCTCTAGAGTGTAAACACCCTTCAATATGGCATTTTCAGCAATTCAAAGGTAGATAACTCGATCTCGACTTATTTGTCGGATTTCAACCATAACGGTACTCATATGAACTCTTATAGTCATATACAATCTGAGCAAGTTTGAGAAAGATTAGATAAAAATTGTGGTCTCTAGAGTGTAAACAGTTAAATATGGCATTTTCAGCAATTCAAAGGATAACTCTTGACCTATTGGTCTGATTTCAACCATAATCGAACTCATCCGAAATCTTATGGTAATATACAATGTGAGCAAGTTTGTGAAAGATTGGATAAATATTATGGCCTCTAGAGTGTAAACACTGTTAAATATGGCATTTTCAGCAATTCAAAGGTTGATAACTCTCGACCTATTGGCCTGATTTCAACCATAATCGAACTCATCTGAACTCCTATAGTACTATACAATCTGAGCAAGTTTGAGTTTGAGAAAGATTGGATAAATATTGTGGCCTCTAGAGTGTAAACACTGTTAAATAAGGCATTTTCAGCAATTCAAAGGTATATAGAAAACTCTTTCCTATAATTCCGATTTCAACCATAATCGAACTCATCCGAACTCATATAGTAATATTCAATGTGAGCGAGTTTGAGAAAGATTGGATAAATATTGTGGCCTCTAGAGTGTAAACACTAAAATTGTTGACGACGGACGACGCACACCGGACGCCGGACATTCAAGGATTGCAAAAGCTCACCCTGAGCTAGCTCAGGTGAGCTAAAAATGGAACTATTAAATGGATTAAACAAGCATTCTCATCATGAAAAGTCTGTTTGGTGAATTTCTGGTTTTGCCGGATATTATTTCTGAAGCTTTTGGCCTTCACACTCACTCACACATGTTGGTTTGTACTCTGCTGATTATTCCATTATTCATACAGCTTGTCTGATGAGATCTACATGAACACTATGCAAATATGTATCAGGGCTCCAGATAAGGCAATTATCTTAAAAACTATAATCTTTATTTCTGAATAAAACCCTATGATGTCACTACTCATTAGAATCGTCTCGAAGAGACGATTCTAATGAATAGTAACACAATGCGATTTGGTGCTGAAATGAGTGAAAAAATGCTGGATTTGTTTAATTAACTCCCTCTTATCTGGAGCACGCTGTGTATGTTCATTTAATCAAGACTCAAGCAACGCGAGATAATGCAAAGTTAACCAGTTCCCTGATCAATGTTCTTATAATATGAAACTTACACCCACTATGAAAATCTGTCATCTAATCTATTACACTGGCTAATAAAATAAGGAAAAATTCTCGGACAAAGATTGCAGATTCATGCCAGACAGCTCCTACAAGAAAGCAGTGCAGACCCTGATCAACCAGCTTCTGAACTGGGTGGTCGATGTTTCCAAAATGTGTCACCAGTTGAATACAAGAAAGTTTTCTGTAGTATAAAATTATGATTGTAATAGCAGGCCTACTATGACTACAGTGCATATCCTTTCCACGCCCATAACGTATTAAAACGTTTTGACGTTTATGGCACATTTTGGCTTCCGTAGAATGAAAAGTTATGATTCGCACACCGCGTTGGAAGACTTTTCTGAAAGGCCAGGTTCGGCACTGCCTATTTCTAGAATATCAATGGTCTCCTGCAAAATGTGACACTTTCAGGCAGCATCCAAAATGGATCCAGACACAAATTTGCAATATTGGAAAAAGGCGTGTGCCAGAGGGGCCGAAACGGTCCATCTTTCTACTTTCGGTTTAAAATGTACTCGACCTTTTTGTCAAAACCCGTTATAATAGCACTCATGCTGGAATTCAGTAACACTGACATGTCAACACAAAGCTCAAACTGAGCTCAAACTGAGCTCAGGATCCACTTTTTTTTTTTTTTTCTTTTTTTTAAGTCGTTTGGGTATTGCGTGAACGCGATTTAAATATAGGGCTTCTAAAAATAGATAGTCACTTTCGGTTTCGTGTTGACACGTCGGAGTAGTTTTGAGATGTCAGAGTGTAAAGTTTATTCAGAAAATGAGCTCAAAAGTAGTCCGGTAGTGTCTGTGTTATGTGTACAAAATCGTCCGGGCTTGCTAAGGATATGGCATTCTGTGACATGCATATCAATGTATATTGGCTCAGTAATAAATGCATTCTCCAGAGACTAGAGAAAACCATTATTTCTTCAGAATGGTCTTAACTCTAACCATGCTAATAGGGTGTAAACATTGTTTGCAAACATTGCATACCCAGATCAGAGGGCTCCTGAAGGTCAGATTCAGATCAGATTCTGCACTGTTTGCCATACCTTAAACCATTGCTCCATAGCTTGTTTCTAGTTTTGAAAATAGGTGACCACTTAAAGCAGGCTGAAAGTAAAGCAGAATGCGCCTTATAAGGCGCATTCTGCTTTACTTTCAGCCTACTTTAAGCTAACATCTTCTAAAATATAAAACATACAGTAGAACTTCGATGTGTCGAACTTCGAAGAGTCGAGTTTCTCGATGTGTCGATCTTGTCTTAAAGTCCCAACTTTTCTCCCTATATAACCTTATTTAAAATCCACGTTTGACTCGAGTTTTTATAAGTCGAGTTTTTCGCTATATCGACTTTTTTTCTCGGTCCGTACGTACTGTTTCACTCAAAATTCACTACACATGTGTCGATGTTCGACTGTACGATGGACCGGAACTTTGCGTGTCGAGTTTTTCACACCTCCGTGACCATCTTTACTCGATTGATTGTCGTGAATGAAAATTACCTGACTGCCCAATTATCAAGGACAAACAGGCCAACACCTTCTCATTGTGTCAACGGCCCTGTGTATTCCTTGATTCATCTACTCTTTTCCATATTTTATTCGTCACGGACTTTATCGTAGCGCCCTTATTCAGTTCCGTGTAAAGTCAAATATAAACCGAATGTTAAAGCATATTCGTAGATCGGTCGATGTTTTTTTATGCCGGAAGATAAATGTGTGTGTAAAAGACAAAGAACAACTCACACGGAACCCATCCCGAAATGTGTAGCAGCAATAGTTATGCAATTATCCTTATCCCTCTAAGGAGATATTGTTACTATTTTAAGAAAAGGGTTTCCCCTGAATTTGGTTCCAGCGTTTCGAGAGAATGTATAGGCTGGAATGGGTAAAAGAACCGGTGCGCAGATAAAAAGCGACTTCAGTTCATACCGCTGTGTTGTTATTTTCTGAAAATCGAGTTACGGCAAACGTATTTTCGCCTGACGATTCGTTTCAAGTTGAAGTTTTTGTAAAATGAGTAAATATGCATCCAGTTTGGATGCGATACGAGCGTTACATAATTGCATTTTAATGCTTTTAATTTGAAATTATCGATATCAACAAGTAACAAACGGACATGTCGGCTATATGGAGATCGAGTATTTTTGGGGAAAAAATCGAGGGAGCATAAGGTAAAACATGAGTCGAGGCTTCGATGTGTCGAGTTTTTTCTGATGGTCCCTTCAAACTCGACAGATCGAAGTTCTACTGTATTTTTATCATACACATTTATGACTATAAACTGGAGTTATTTTCTACAGTGGAGGAATAAATTAATTGCGAAAAAAGGTTTATAGATGGGGGAATGGGTTAAGCTAAAAATTAGACAAACCCCTTGAAAGGCACTATAAAAGTCCATTTGAAAATTCAGCACTGTTACTATAAGGCTACTGGCAAGGTATTACCATACCACACTAGCCATTTCTATGACATTTCTTCATTCAACCTCAGTATCCATGATTATGAAATATTTGAGATGAGTCTGAGATCATTCTCAAGCATTTGACTGGTCAGATTTGAGCATGTGCTCAAATCTGAATAAATAAAAAATTTGAAAACAAATTTGGACTCATCTTAATTGCTTTATAACCATAATGGGCTAGTTGTATTTTCCACGGACTCATATAGGATCTGTCATGAGTAGATGTTTAAGACAAGCTGATCTCAAACGAGTCTAGAATTGAAATGTTATTAAGCGAGCCTTGGCGAGCTTAATAACTTTTCTATTCTAGACGAGTTTGAGATCAACTTGTCTTAAACATCGACGAGTGACAGATTCTTTTTCTCACATTACCAACGAGTTAAGCTATTTTTTTAAGCAGTTTGCATTTTTTGGAACCCGGGTGACGTCAAAACGCCGTTATAAATAGTGACGTTATAGTGACGTCATCAAAGTGATCTTACACATGTTGGAGATAAGGATATTCATCATCGTTGTCCGTTATAGAAACAGGGGTAGTTATGTGAGAAAATGTAATCCCTATCAATTACTGACAACTAGGATGAGTCGATCTGCCATGAGTTCAGTAAGGAAATCGTGGGCCGTCAATGGTCATTGATTGCGACTTGGCTACCGGTCTGAAATACAGTGGAGAAAAGGTTAATCTCCGTTCAAATGCAACACATTGCAATGAAGTATAGAAAAAGACATTTTTTTGACAATTCTGACTACCAGTTTTAATCTGAGTGGCAAACAGTTTGGAGCCTGATCAGACGCAGGGTTACCCGGCGTCTGATCTGGCTCCAAACTGTTTGCAATGAAAATAACAATTCAAGCGTAACTAGGGTCATTTGGAAAGAAAACGTTTTCTCTACTGCACCCTACACGCTGCACACGGGGCACAAGCTACTAGCCTAAACGGCAAACAGTGGTAACTGAACACGCTACTGTCCGGAAATTAGATATACAATAAAACAGTTGCCTATCATTTTTTCCAGGTGAACAAATTACCTGGAATCACGTGTTTTACCTATTAACTAGCCTGATAGTGTCAGATGGTTGGTTAGTACCGATTAACAATCTGAGGTCCAATCAGTATGGACAATGGTTTACAAGACTTCCAAGAAACTGTGGAGCTTACAGAGGTCTTTGTCTTTAACTTTTTCAGACCACTTGCCCCCAGCTGACGAAAACTACCTAAGTTTCACTGTAATATGCTACATTCTGATGCAAATTTAACTTGTCCTGGCATCGGGCAAGTGGGTAAGGACAAAAACTGTTACAGTTGAAAGCTAAGGTATAATAATTATTATACAAAATCAGAACAAACTAAAGTTTAACCCTTACTGTGTTAATGAGTATATCCATCATTTACAAACAGTGCAGACCCAGATTAGAGGGCTCCTTTAGGAGCCCTCTGATCTTGGTCTGCATTGTTTGAAATACTGTAGTTTTAACTATTTCTGGCAAACTTCTCAAGAGTCAATATAAACCCATTAATTAGAAAGACTGAATGAATGGATGTTTTGTTTTACAGCACATAAACACAGATGGTCACTTGGAGCTTGATCTATATATAGGGCTCTTTTTATTTGGAGTAGCGCTTCACATGGAATTATATACATGTTCTTACAAAGTGATAAAGACAAATAAATACATTTACAGTAATGTAAAACAATTAAATAAATTCTGAAATAAGGGAAATTCTTTCGGAACACCTAAGTTTTATTTGGTAATTTGATGTTTGATGTCTAAGTACTAGGAGTTCACACCACTGACACAGGGCCATATTGATGCTTGAGCATGACCAGGGTTCCATATAAGATCAGGGAGTAAACCGAACAAATCCAATATTTTCTGCGACACTCATTACAGCACCAAATCCTATGGTGTAACTACTCATTAGAATCGTCTCGAAGAGACGATTCTAATGAGTAGTAACACCATAGGGTTCAATGCAGAAATAAAGATTTTAGTTTTTGAAATACTCCCCTTATCGGGAGCTCTGTTGAGATCGGAAAAGCAACTTGGCAAGTCTGAGTATAGAAAGGGTTTATACACTATTATATAGTTAGTCATGAATTTATTTCTCCTACATGGAGTCAGGCTTTCTCAAGATCATGATTTGATTAGATTAGATATGATTTATTACTGTAATATAATTGTTAGTTCAACCTTTGTACGCCATGCAATAGACTTTTAATGCTTTATGACATTAATCTTAACCTTTTAGCGCATTCAGTTTATTCCTCTGCTCAAGAAAATAGTTCCAATTTATAGTCATGAATATATGTCATCAGGAACATTTTTTTATTCTAGCAGGTGGTAGCTTAAAGCAAGCTGAAAGTAAAGCAGAATGCGCCTTAAGGCGCATTCTGCTTTACTTTGTCTTTCAACCTGCTTTAAGAAGTCACCTTTTTTCAAAACTAGAAACAGGCTAGGGGTTAAGGTTTTCCTATGCGGGAAAACAAGTAAAATTTATATCATTTACAAACAGTATTAACCCAGATTAGAGGGCTCTTGAAGAAGCCCTCTTATTAGGGTCTGCACTGTTTGCCATAATTTAAAACATTATTGAGCCAATGAAAACCTTCAAAAGTCAATGTAAATTGGTCAACATTTCGAAAAATAGTAAAATGGAAGAGGTTATTTTGAGAGTCAGCATTGTTAGGGGTAAAGACTATCAACTTAATACTGTTAATGTGTCCTTGTTGGCAAAACAAAAGTATTAATACCTGTTATTGTTTAAACCTTTTCTGTTCATATATTAACAAACAGTGCAAACCCGGATAATTAAAATGCCACATTTGTGAGTCTCACGCCTTGGTCTACATGGTTCCTACTCTTGGTCTACACATTATGATTGTCCTTTCGGACAGGATCAGTAAAGCACTAGGATACAGGTTAAATAGGTTAAGTGGACCATGAAGGGCTCCAGATAAAGGAAGTAATTTAGAAACTAAAATCTTTCTTTCTGCATCAAACCTAATGGTGTTACTACTCATTAGAATCGTCTCTTCGAGACAGTTCTAATGAATAGTTACACCACAGGATTTGGTACTAATATGAGTGAAAAAATTGGAATTTGTTAAGTATACTCCCTCTTATCTCACTAGAGGATAAATAGGTTAAGTGATGTGCTAACATGGTGGGTTTAGGTAAGTTTTATGAAGCAATGAAAAAGGTCATAAAGCTGTAATGTTTGTTTAATATACTTTGTAATCATAGGTCATATAATTATACACATTGTATTCTTTGAGAGTTTACATCAGATATTTCATACACTGTAGTAGAAAGATTACAATACTCTCTGCAGAACTTTTCAGCCCTAGTACACGTCAAAAATCATAATCATTTAGCTCTTTCCTCCCTAAAACTTTAAATGGACAATTCCAGTTTTCATTTTAGTCTAGTCCATTTCTGACTTTTAAGGGTTGTTTTTGTCAATGTTTGGCATTATGACAAACAGTGAAGACCCTGATCAGAGGGCTCCTTTCGGAGCCCTCTGATCTGGGTCTTCACTGTTTGCATAGGACAAGTGTACTATTCACATGTACACTGTTTGAAAAGGACGCCTATATGCGGGACTAGGGTTCAAAGAGTTAAATTGGAAGAAAAAAATAATCTTCAAGAGGAGGCTGATTGTAGTCAGTGTTTTCTATTTTACAAAAGTACAGTCAAGCCGCTCACCTCAAATACAGTCAAATTGATGCAAAGCAACCAAACAAATGCATAACACAACAACAGTCTTTATGACAATTGTATCTGTTTAATGCTGGAGAAAAATCATGCAGAAAGGAGCTTTCTGCATTATTTTTGTCCTGCATTAAACATCATACATAATTTTATACTTGTCAACACTTGACCAATTTTAAGCACATCTGTCATTAATTAATCCATTACTCCACAAATGCGTCTTTTTTATGCATTTTATCTATTCTTCAATTGAAGAAAGTATTTCTATAAGAAATATTATCTATTTCCAAGCAGACGATTAGCACTATATCAGAATGTGCCTTAAGGCACATACTGCTTTTTGCTTTACTTTCAACATGTTTTAAATAGTTGTAGTCACCTGTCTTCAAAACTATAAACAGGCTCATAACATATGGGATAAATAGTACAGCCAAACTAGGACTTAAAGTTAGACATCCATCTATATACTTGTCAGTCTTTTTCATGCAGATGCAATTTATTTACACTTTGACCTTATATGACCCGATGTTCAAACCTGATCTTGATTTTGTCAAGATTCCATTAAATCAAAGCAAGTTTGATGAAGATTAGAACTGACTGGCCTCCAGTGTTTTCACAAGCTGTTTCTATGATATGACTACTCATGTTTCACCTTGACCTATTTTTGTCAAGACCAACATTGAAGCAAGTTTGATGAAAATTAGAACTGACTGGCCTCCAGCGGTTACCCGAATAACCGAAAACAGCTGTTTTCGCGAAAACAGGCGAAAACAGGCTGATCTTACGAAAACAGGCTAGAAAAAAGGTTTTATGTACTGGAAACGTATTTAAAAGGATATAATTCAATAATTTGAACTAATAACACGACCATTCTCTGATGGCTGGCACGTGCAAGGATAGCCTTTGATGTAGCCGTCACATTCTTCATAATTTCACATAGGTGTAAAATCTTAAAATTTATGAAAACAAAGGATGGGTCTGCTGTGTCATTCTTAGTTTGGTTTTGGTTAGATACGTTACAGTCTAAATTAGCAATGGAAAACACCAAGCTTCATTATTTCTTCTGTAAGTCGTCGTCTGGTCAAGTAATGTTCGACGAAGATGCCAGCGCTGCCCTGGTTAGGTACGTACTACTCATATAATACTTTTATCCTGTCTCGTTTCCTTCTTGTCAAATCAACTATCGATTTAGCTATTTCCTTATTTACCATATGGCATTTGTCTATTGAAAAGAAGTGACCACTTATAGCAGGTTGAAAGTAAAGAAGAACGTATCCTAAGGCGTATATTCTGTTAACTTTCAGATTGCTTTAAGTTACTATCTGCTAGGGATAATGAATTATGTCTATATGGTCTTAGCACGAATGAATATTGTATTGTATATTGAATAACACATCTGTTATTCATTCGTGGTCTAGGTCGTTGAATTTATTGTCGTCTGCTGAATTGCCATAGCTGAAAAGTACATGAATGTACGTTGTCGTCCGTTTCATCCTTTTACTCCATGATCTTTGACTATTTTTGAAGAACATCATATCATGTTGAAAGTAAAGCAGAAAGCACCCAATTTATAATGCTTTACTTTTCTGTTCTGCTTTAATGTACCATCTCGTATGATAAAGAATAATATTCATTATGGTGGACATTATAAACAGATATAGTTTTCGTCCTTGGCAAATTAAATGCGTGAAATGAGCCTGATGTATACTGTGTATGCAGAGGATTAACCCATTCCTGTTTCTAGTTTTGAGTTCAATACAAAGTTTAATTGAAGTTGGTGCATATATAACATTTAACATTTGCTATGAATATAGCTTTTTACCGACACAGGCCTTTAATTTGATCACAGGTGACCACTTAAAGCAGGTTGAAAGTAAATCAAAATCTGATTTGCTTTCAGCCTGCTTTAAGTTTATGGTGCATATTGAAGACTGTATTAAGAAGAATTATTTTCAAAAAGTTTTGCTAATAATTTTGTTTTCAAGCTATCTATTGGCTACGGAGTAATTAGACCGCTCTAATAACTCGGTGCTATTGCCCGTGGAATAATGAATTAAATCAGTATTTTCGTAAAAGTGTCGTCGGCAAAAAGTATTTAACTAAGGTTTATGCATACTTTATTTAAGAAAAGTCTAAGACAATTGTACAACAGTTTGGCCCCAGATCAGACGAGACATTATGCAGCCATAATGCTGTTTGCGCGCCTATGCCAGACCAATACTAGTAATATAATTGTCTCATGTATTTGCATATATGTATGTAAACTGAGATTTGAAATAAAGCAATTTGAAAATATGATCTGGGTTATAATCCCCAATATTTGTCTATCAATTAGTACCCTAATGTGTTAATTGGTTAAAAGATCGAGCTTATCACCGGGTATCAAACTGTGTGTTGGTTGTTGACAGTTATGCTTATGGACGAAAATGATAGGTCCTTAAAGCATGTTGAAAGTAAAGCAGAAGTATCATTCTGCTTTACATTCAACCTTCTTTAAGCTTCAATTTGCCTATATAAAGAAACAATTTCTTATGGTACATAGTACTACATATTCACCCGAGGGACGAGTATACTCGTCATAAACAAACAGTCGAAACAAACATTGCAGATCCTGATCAGAGGATTTTTCGGAAAAGTATAGGTTAACAATTGAAAAACTGACAAGAAGAGGAAATGCCCTCCAGAAGCAGGCTGAGACAGAGATGGAGCTGCTGAATATGTACGGAGTAAGTCAGCGCTGGAGCTTCCATTCACAAATTTTAGTTTTTTAAATACTTCCCTCATATGAAGCTCTGCAATGCGTTTCAATATTTAATGTTGTACACATATTGTAAACATATTAATTTAAACTATGATATTTATTTTTTTCATGTTGCCGGACCCCTCCTGTACAGCCTTTGAGCTGTGGATTACGTGAATTCTATCAACACTTGATTCAATTGGATTATTATATGAATGTGTGTTTTGTGTTTTATCTGTGATGATGACACGTGAGCATGTAATTCGAAATGCTGGATTATATAAGTGAAATTGCTTGTGTAATGTGTTCACTCGGATTTATTGTTACATTGTAATACAAAAAATTTAAGTCCAAACCATCTTTGATCCATCCGTCAAAGCTTGCCGACTGTCGGTACCCTCGACTGTCACACACCCGAATTCATATAATTTTAGATAATTTACAGATTCTGCCCCTGGATAAGAACCACACATATTGAATGAAACATAGGTATTTGTATATACAATTTTAATTCTGGATAAAAGCAATGCATAAATATTTCTTCAATATACCATATAATGAGATTCGAATATAACAAATATGACATGGATCCAGATAATAGATTTACAGGGCCGCAATATGGCTTTGAAATGTATTTGAGAATGACAAAGTGTGAACGATAAGAATAATTAGTAGTGAGCACAGTTAAGAGTTTCGCTAATTATGATTAAAACCACTCATGCTGACATGTTTGAAAAGTTCATGAGTGTCGCTAATTAGTATTAAAGCCACTCGTGCTGACATGTTTGAGAACTTAATTGATTTTCATCTCGCTCGATCCCTATAAAATCTGACCGTTCTCCGTAGTTTCATTATTCACTTCTTGAACATTTGTTGCCGACTTTTAGCCAGACAAATTATAATACCAACTCTATATCATTTTTCTTTGCATGCCATAACGATATTTGTACAGCATATCTGTTTCAAATGGTGTTTTCAGGCTGTTTTCGTAAGTTAAGGCAGGTCAGCATTTTTCCATATTGCGACGATTGCTAGCCATCAAAAGCATCTTTTTTGATAATTTGTTAAAATATATTGGTGAATAAACAATATTAATACCGTATTAACGATATAAAAAATATGAATACCGTATAATACGATATGGGTACAACATACATATAGCTTCTAAGTTGTGTGTTCGGTTGTTTTCGTATGTCATGTCGGACCGGCACTTTTCATATTGACGCCGATTTTGGGGCAATAAAAGCACCTTTTTGAGTAGGAATGACGATTATTATTTTATAATAGACTAATAAACTGTTATTGATGGCTTTAAATATACTTTCACAACATAAAACCTTTTTTCTAGCCTGTTTTCGTAAGCTCAGCCTGTTTTCGCCTGTTTTCGCGAAAACAGGCTGTTTTCGGTTTTTCGGGTGACCCGCCTCCAGTGTTTTCACAAGATGTTTTTATGACCAAGTGACCTACTTTTATCCCACAACGAAGACCTATGTTTGACCCATGTTAAATTTGACCTTTGACCTATTTTTGTGAAGACCAACTTTCAATGCAAGTTTGATGAAAATTAGAACTGTAGACTCTAGTGTGATTTCTACCAAGTGACCTACTTTTTTATTTCTACCAAGTGACCAGGCATAGTCCACGTTCAAACTACATGTAGACCTAAATTTTGTCAAGAACATCATTTGGAGCAAGTTTTGTGAGGATTGACCTTAACTGTGGCCTTCATTGTGTTCAAAAACAGAAATTCATGCACAACAAACTAAGAAGCATGTAAAGACTGCATACAGCATGATCAAAAGAGCTAACAATACTATAAACACTGGATTTCACATTTATACGTCTAGCAGCAACAAAGAACTGAAACAACACTATGATATTGCATTGAGAAAAAGCCAAAACTTTACATCCAAGGCAAGTTAAATCATGGAACTCTGACACTGTAGTTCATGGAAAAATTGAAAATGACTTTGGTGATGGTAGTGCATGGGGGGGGGGGGGGGGGGGGGGGGGGGTTATCAAGAACAGTGTGTTTATTAGAGAATGAACAGCTCTTAAAAAGTCTGCCCATTTGCTAACATTGCCATTTTTAGCCCTTAATTTACCTGATAGCCTATTTCTAGAATTGAAAATAGCTTACTACTTAAAGCAGGTTGAAAGTAAAGCAGAATGCGCTTTAAGCTATCATCTGCTAGAATATAGAAATATTTTGTATGGTACATATTTATGAACGTATAAATTGGAACTATTTTCTTCAGGGCAAGAATAAACTGAATGCGCATAAAAAGGCGCTTCTATGGGGGAAAGGGTTAATTAAGACATGGTTTATATAATCTGTACCTCGGACAGCCAGTAAATGTCACGCAGCCACTCAACATTGAAACAAACTACTTCATGATGGGAATTATGATTCTTTAAATTCCAGTGACACTAGTTAACTCTTTCAACAATAAGTAACCAGAGTTCCTGACAGGAGGGAGTAAACAGAACAATCCATGATTTTCTCACCCAAAAGCACCAAATCCTATGGTCTTACTACTCATTAGAATCGTCTTTTAGGTGATTGTAATGAGTAGTGACACAATAGGGTTTAATGCAGAAATAAAAACATCTTTCGAAATTCTTCCCTTATCTGGAGACCTGTGTAACTCTTGTGGGTTATTATGTTTCCTTGTGGATCTTTTTAGTTACCAAAACATGAATCAGTCTACTTGGAATTCTGGATAGTTTAATAAATACTGCAGGTCTAAGTAAGCAAACAGTGTAGACCCTGACCAGCGGTACTGTTTGTCAATGTAATGAGTATATACAGGTTCATGAAATTGAAAGAGTTAACCCAGGGCTTCGCTATGCAATCTGAATCTGATGATTTGAACATAGTTTATATTCAGATCACTTCAGTCAGTCAATTACTTAATAGCCTGTGTCTATAGTTTTGAAGACAGATGACCACTTAAAACAGGTTGAAAGTAAAACAGAATGCACATTGAAGGCACACACTGCTTTACTTTTTGCCTGCTTAGCGCCACTTTGAGACGATTCTAATGAATAGTGACACTACGACACAGGGTTTAAAGCAGAAAAAAAGATTTTAGATTTTGAAATAATCCCCTTATCTGGAGCTCTGGCCCTGAAGTTGTCCTTCCATGCACAACCAATCATTAGCTATGTATCATTGCTATCTACCAGCTATTAGTTTTATTGGCAATGTTGTATTGTACATCACAGCCCCCAGGCTCACAACACTTCCAAGTCCATCATCAAATACCACTCAATTCTCCATTCCTGTGACAGACAATGATACATTAGTAATTACAACAGCCACTATCACAAATACTATCTAATACACATTGGTTTTCAGTCTATACTTTATTTCAGGACTAATTTCACTAGGGGCTACATCAACACTATGACAATGTCTGTTCTTTTTCACAATACAGTGCTCCTTCCCTACAGTGGAGAATCTGTTATTCTTTCCCGTTTAAACGCAAACGTACGCAAACGCAAAGCACTAAAACGTAGAAAAGAACAACTTTTGGACAATTCTGATAATTCATATTTATCTTGGTGGCAAACAGTTTGGAGCCTGATCAGACGCCGGGTTACCCGGCGTCTGATCTGGCTCCAAACTGTTTGCACTGCAAATAATAGTTTAAGCGTAAACGCGTTTATTGGGAAAGAATAACACATTCTCCACTGTACAACAACCCTCCCAACAACGATTTCCTCCCTACCACAATCCTCCCAACGACTCCCTGACGCTACAACCACCCTCCCGAAAACGACTACCTCCTTTCAACAGTCCTCACAACAAAGACACCCTCCTTACAATAACCCTTGTCGCAGTTCCCTATACAGGACAATTATGTCAAACCTATTCATGGCAACAATGTCATCTGCTTAAAATTGTCATCTGCTGTTTTTCTCAAAGTTACTTAATGGACATTTTGACAGAAAAAGCTTGATAACGAGTGACAAACAGCTTGAATCCAGATCAGACACCACATTACGCGGCGTCTGAAGTTGATTCAAGCTGTTTGCAAATTTCCCTCCCTATAAGGACTCCCTCTGAACAAGGCATTTTATTTTGTTTCCCATTGGATGTCCTTGTACAGAGGGAGCAGCCTGTATCATGAAAATGCATTACTCAGTACAATAAAATACTGAAATATATGCCATAAACTGAGCCTCCTCTTTCAAATACCGGTAGTTTGGCCATATATTGTCATGAGCTCTGCAGAGGTGTTCAATTTGATATCAAAACAATGTAGACATGAATTGTTACTGAATTAATGAGTATAGTCAGGTACTAGTGGCCTCTGTATGGGGAGTCCAATTAGCCCATAGATGGCAGAAACGGACAATAACAAACCAACCAACCAGCATGTGTCCAATCAAATTGAAGTGTGGAAATTGCTACAGACAGGTTACTTCTTACTGCAGAACATAAATAATGCGCTATCTACACCTGCTCTTAGCTATATATATTTTGAATGTTTCCCTTGTGGATCCCAAAGTCTAGAACTCTATTGAAGATCTCATTACCACTGGGGGAATTAATAGTCACGAAATTCTCCCCATCTATTATCAATTTTATTGTATCACAATTTACTGCTAAATTGAACCAAATCCCAATCTCCCTAAACACATGTATTTCATGACATCAAAGGGTAATTCTGTCATAAATGCAGGTTATATAGAGCACAATGAGCTCATATCTATTATATAACATTGTAATGCCGAGATTCATGTTCCTGGTTATGGTGTCATAGACCTCTTAATATGAGTAAAATTGCAGGAAATTACATATTTCAATTCTCCCAGTTGCAGCACTTTAGTTTTCTATAGCAAACAATTGTATTTATGACTAAGACTAGCAGCAGCTTAACCCTTTCCTCCCTGAAACCTAAAATGGACAATTTTAGGTTTCAATTTAGTATAGTCTATTTTTGACTTTTTAGGGTCGATTTTTACAATATATGTCAATATGTCAATATATGTCAAAATGACAAACAGTGTAGACCCTGATCAGAGGGCTCCTTAAGGAGCCCTCTGGTCAGGGTCTACACTGTTTGCATAGGACAAGTGTACTCCTCACATGTACGCTGTTTGCAAATGACGTATATATGCGTGACTAGGGTTCAAAGAGTTAATTAATGCTGGAAAAAAATAATGCAGAACGCTCCTAGGAGCGTTCTGCATTACTTTTGTCCTGCATTCAGCAGCAACCTGTCATAATACAAATTTGTCACCTGGGTGGTTATTTGATAGATTGATTTTTGTCCATCCAAAGTTATGCAGTGAGTGTTTGCTTAATAAATTACTGCATAATTACACATTTTTATGACTATTCTCAGGAAAACAGTCCCCAGCGTGAAACACAGAAAGTATTTGTAGTATCATTCAAGATGGCTGCTTAAAGCAGGTTTAAAGTAAAGCAGCATTCTGTTTCACTTTAAAACTCCTTTAATAGCATGGTCACCTGTTTTCAAAACAAGAAACAGGCTATGAGATAAAAGGTTAATTGTGGAGGGTTAAAATTGGGTAAGGTCAAAGACTGACTCATACCTCAGTCATGGAGTTACACTATATCTGACACCAATCAGACATGTCTGCTGATGCAACCCAGTGCAAAATCCTACCTTCTTGGCATAATACCGATTAATCATGGTAAGAGGACTTTTTTTTTTATTGCAAAAACATATGGTCGCTCCTACATACAGTCAAACTTCAATATCTCGAACTCGGTTAGGTTAAAACATACCAGCGTTTCAAAGTTAAAACGCGGCTATTAAGCTGCGTTTTAACTTTGAAACCCGGGTATGTTCACCCAAACCTAATTGAAATAAGGCAAATTCATGTTTCAAAATATCGGATAATTTGAGTTAAGCAAGTTCGATATCAAAGTTTGACTGTACTACAATTAAACTTGAGATAAATTATTACTCTTTTGAGAAGCATGTAGATATCTGAAGACATGTGGCAGCTAAATGCAGAACAAAAGTAAAGCAGAAAGATCTTAAAGGAGCTTTCTGCTTTACTTTTGTACTGCATTAGGCTGTTTCTGCTTTAAGATGATTCTGTCTGGGAGACTACTAATTTTTCAACTATAACCCTTTACCCTATAGAAGTGCCTTTTGGCACATTTAGTTCATTCATTTACTAAAGAAAAGAGTTCAAATGAATGTGTACCATAAGAAATATTTTCTATATATTCTACTGTGCTTGCCGCTGATCGCCAAACAGGACGATTATGTGAAGACTATTTAACAAAAATTTTAATATAATGCAGAAAGTATCTTTCTGTATAAACACTGCCACCCGACTTAACTTTATCCATGCAATAAAACTAAATTGTCATGTACAAAATTCAGGGCTGCCATTTCTCCGAATTTTTCCTAAATCTTCGGATTTTTTTCTAGTACATGGTAGCTTAAAGCAGGCTGAAAGTAAAGCAGAATGCGCCTTAAGGCACATTCTGCTTTACTTCCAGTCTGCTTTAAGTAGTCACATGCCAACAAAACTAGAAATAGGCTATGGGGTAAAGGTAGGATTCGTAAAATCGCACTTGAACAATGCAAATTTTGAAATCTTAGGAATTTTCATGTCAACTTATGGCAGCCCTGAAAATTTGTTGCTCGTATGGCAACAATCCTAGTAAAGCCATGACAAACAGTTGAATGGTTGAATACAGAAAATTCTCTATCAGAGGAGGAAAAAGTCTTTGATAATAACAAGTCATACATACAAAAAGCAAAGAGATACATACTATAAAGAAACACTTAAGCTTGGAAGATTTAGGAAGAACTTGTATTCAAGGAAGTTAGTTTCAGCCTTTCATTATTTCTTAACTAACAGGAGTGATGTCGTAACTGATATCTAAGAGGAAGATTTGGAGTTACAAGAGGAAACTTTTTGTACCGCAACATTTTCAATAATTTCTTCGATAGTAATAGTCCATCATGTATAATAAACCCCCTCCTACATATACTGGTTTTGGTTTTGAAGACAGGTGACCACTTAAACCAGGTTGAAAGTAAAGCAGAATGAGCCTTAAGGCCCATTCTGCTTTACTTTCAGCCTGCTTCAAGCTACAATCTGCTATGATATTAAATAAATTATTGAGTATGTCCAGTTTGTTAACTTAATACAGTAGACTTTGTTTTCTTAATATAGAGGAAGACAAAGGGACAGTTTTCAGCCAGGTGGCTACTCAATACAGGACAACATTTTAATTCTTTGCATGCTGGGTAATTTTTTTATTTTGTTTATTGTTCCAAATAGCAAATTTTCTAAATTTCTTTCCAAAAACAGGGTCTTTGTGTCAAACTATTTGGATCCTGATGAGACGCACCAATACACAGCGTCTTATCGGGATTCATACTGTTTGCAATGGTAATCACTGTGGCAGATATATCCACCGCTCTAAGCATGTAAAGAGTTAAACAGTGATTAGCGTTTTGGAGAGTTCCAAAACTTGTGCTTTACATGGTACAGCCCCCTACCTTTAGAAATCCCAAATCTTTTCTCTTTTGGCCACCTCAATGCAGCTTTGTCTGTAATTTTAAAACCCATTATTGTTTTCTAATAGAATCTTACACTTTAGGTGATTTTTGAATTTAGCATATCCATCTTGAATAACGTGTTACTACATATTTAAAAGACTGAGTGAATTTACATTTTCACAGAGGCTATTTCAAATCTGTGGAAATGTAAATTAAAACCTTTTAAAATATGTCAAACATATTATTTTCAAGTAAAAGACATAAAAAGGTGTGCTTAAAGAGTAATTGGTTTAAGCTAATTTACAAGAAACTGTTCAAAATCATGGTCTGTATTATAGCTTGTTAGAAGTAAGGTTTTGTAATATATTTCCCTCACAAACCAATCTGCAATTTTTCAGACTCAAGATAATATCCACACGTACACTTACGTCACATATAGGTCATGAATGTGCTTTAAAAAGCAGAGAAAAAGGAAAATAAGTGGCTTCGAATGTGTCAAACAAGGCACTTAGTTCCTGATAATACTGACAGGCTGCATCTAATCTGCACTCTAATCAGCTTCTTCTGGGCTTACAAATATCATCATTATTTCAATCTTTGCATGCTGGGTATTTTTTCTTCTGCAACAATTGTCGTCTGTTACTGTTCTAAGAATAGAGTTGACTCAATTAACTTAATTTCTTTTCAAAACAGGGTCAGAGTGTCATTGAACAATCTTGATCCTAATGAGGCGCCGCGTTATGCGGCGCCTCATTAGGATCAAAACTGTTTGCAAAAGTAAATATGGTTACTCTTCTAGCATGTTAAGAGTTTACCATTTTCTCCATCAAAACCATCAGTCTAAATAAACTCTATATTATATAAGTCAAACTTCGATATCTCGATCTCGCTTAACTAGAGCTATGCAATATGTCGACACATAAACTTCATTATTTCATGCTCGGTTATGTCGACCATACCCGTATTTCAAAGTTGAAACTTGGCTAAGCCACGTTTTAATTTGAAATACGGGTATGTTCTACTTAACAGAGTTCAAAATATCCAAGGTTCGACTGTATGTGTGTTTAAGGCAAGATGAAAGCTGCAACATGATTTCAACACGGTTATTGAACATTCAATATTGGCACTTACATGATGTAGTAAACATACTAGGTAAGTGTCACTCTAGGAACGTCTGTGGAGTAAAAGATTAATCCTTCCTTTCTTCTGTCAAATGACTGGTGGTTTTTTTAAAATTTGAATCCTGAACTTTGAGACGATTCTAATGAGTAGTCACAGCATAGGGTTTTGTGGTGACACATGTAAGTTTGAAATACCGGTACTCACCTTGTCTGGAGCCTAAGAATATTAGCAGGAGCACTGTAATATTTTTATTTGCCCTTTCCTCGTCATTAATTCCACAGAACGCCTTTACCTATTCATCTGACTCTGATTATTACCACTAAAGTGATCATTGATTGTATTGAATATGAGTGGAATCTTAAACCATAACCCCATAAGTACGCCTTTTTACACCATTATTTTATTCATCCAAAGAAGAAAATAGTTACCATTTGATTTATACAGTAATGAATTATGTACCATAAGAATTTTTTGTCCATATCATAGCAGATGGTAGCTTAAAGCAGGCTGAAAGTAAAGCAGAATGTGCCTTAAGGGGCATTCTGCTTTACTTTCAACCTGCTTTAAGTGGTCACCTGTCTTCAATACTAGAAACAGGCTATGGAGTAATGTGTTAAAGTTAGATGAGAAAGAAGCAGAAAACTCCTTTTCTGCTTGCTTAAATTTAAGCAGCCTTAAGACTAAACACAGTTGGATATAAAGGGAAAATCAACTTGATTCCACAAAGTGGGTTTTTATAGTTTTCAATTTCTAGAGTGGCTGCTGAAAATCTTATCATATTGACAAGGAATCATTGTCTAGGCCACCATGTTACCAGACTGGGATGATTGGCTATAAGAGAACAATTTCTTCTCTGATTAAAAGATCTCAATCTGTCTCAACCATATTTGTTGGTCTAACCAAAAGTGCTGAATGTATCCCACTCAAACCCTTGCTTAACCCTTTAACTTATATCCAATTGCCTATATATAGTTTTGAAGACAGGAGTGTGTTTAAAGCAGGTTGAAAGTACAGCAGAATGTGCCTCAAGGCACAATTTCAAAGGGTACTTTAACGCATTACCCCATAGTGGCTTTATAGTTTTTAAAACAGGTGTTCACTTAAAGCAGGTTAAAAGTAAAGCAGAATGTGCCTTTAGGCACATTCTGTATTGCTTTCATCCTGCTTTAATTATATAAGCTACCATGGCTGCTTTACTATCAGCCTGCTTTAAAGATACTATTTACATGGATCTAGAAAATATTTCTTATACTGAATATTCATAAGTATATAAATCAGAATTATTTTCTTCAGTGAAGGAATAGATAAGAGGCGTAAAAAGGCGTATTTTTGAGGTAGGGGTCTATAAGAAACAAAGTGTCTTGAATACCGAAACATCTTTGGGAAAAGGATTTAGGTCAACCCTCTGATCAAAGTCTACACTGTTTGCAAATATAAGTAAAGAGGTTTCCAGCTTAGGAAAAAATAATGCCAAAGTAAGTATATTAACTATACCTAGTAGACTAAAAGTTACATAGCCTTTCAAGCTGAAATGAGATAAACTCTTAAATAGACCCTTGGGAAATCAAAATAATACAATTTCTGGCTTTGTCCTTTAAAAAACACTGAAGCTCTCATCTTGATAAACCTTTCTCCCATAAACCGGAAATACACTGCACAATTTTCAAACAGACTCTGTTTTCTGATAATGTGTTTTTTCTGAAAATATATAAAATCATGCAAACAGTGCAGACCTATATAGATTAGAGGGTCTCTGAAAAATCTCCTCTGTTCTCACTCTACACTGTTTGCAAGAATTAATAACAGATTTGTTCATGATAAGAATAGTAATATGTACTACAATTACAAGTTAATGAAGAAATGTTTATATCTGAGTCCAGTGCTATAAGTTTACAGGCAACCCGAATTGCTAATTTAAAAACTTTGGCTGTAGATCATGCAGACTCACAAAGCTTAGTGCCAGATAAAATTCTATTTTAGGTTTCTTTCTTTAAATGTATTGCCTTACCCAAACAAGAATGATTATTTGCAAACAGTTTGGATTCTGATCAGACGCTGCTTAACGCAGCGTCTAATCAGGATCCAAACTGTTTGACACTCATTTCAATAATATAGCCCAAATACCAATTTTAACACTGAGAAATAAACACAGAAAATAACAAGCACCTTAGAGCTGATATCCCCTGCCGCAGCGATTGTCCAGAAGAAAGTGGCAAACTTTATTGTGGGAGGAAGGGGCAAATGGTGATCACCTGTCTTTAAAGATCAACATTCAAAAGCTTTTTACAAAGTTTTATAAAATCCATTCAATTTTGTACATTTTAAAGCCTAAACAATACAAAAAATAAAGCCGTTTGTAGCATTATAAATCTAAGTATGACAGGGGCAGGTAACTCTTGATTCAAATTCAACAGTAATTAAACACTTTCAAGAACTTATAATTGTGTGCAAGTATTATTAAAAAAAATTCAGAACTGTAGAATTTACTAGAGTGTAAACACATTTTCAACTCATCAAGGGCAGAGTATTCTTGACTAATTTGCACATTTTCGATAATAATTGAACTCATTCTATAAATAATAGCCATATATGATTTAATTTTTTTTTCAAAATCCATTCACATTTGTACACAATAGCATGTAAACAATAAAGCCATGTTGAGCATAACTAAGTACATAAAGGGCAGATAACTCTTGTCACAAAGTATCCTATTTTGACAATAATTGTAACCCTAATATTTATATACATCATGTGTAAGTTAAATCAAAATCCATTAAGACTGTAGTTTCTAGATGGTAAAAACTGTTAAATATGGGTTTTTTGACTCATCAAGGGCAGATAATTGTTGACTAGTTTGTCCGTTTTCAAAAATGATAACAATTATTTGAAAACTAAAAGCCATACATAGTTTAAGAATTTTTTTTATCAAAATCCATGCATATTTATAGATACTAGGATGTAAAAAATATTAAAATAAAGCATTTTCTATCATTTCAAAGTACATCAAGGGCAGATAACTCTTGCCACAAGTATCCTTTTTTGACAATAATTGCACACCTTCAAGAACTTTTACTTATAGACATCGTGTGCAAGTATAATTAAAATCCATTTATAATTGTAGTTGCCAGAGAGTAAAAACAGTTAAATATGGCTTTTTTTACTTATCAAGGGCAGATAAGTCATGACTAATTTCTCCGTTTTCAACAACAATCAAATTCATTTGAAAACTAATAGCCATACATAATTCAAGAAAGTTTTTTCAAAATCCATGCATATTTATAGGCTCTAGTATGTAAACAATACCAAAACAAAGCATTTTCTAGCATTTCTAAGTACATCAAGGGCAGATAACTCTTGTCACAAGTATCCTTTTTTTACAATAATTGCACACCTGCAAGAACTTGTACTTATAGACATTGTGTGCAAGTATAAACGAAATATGTTGAATACTGTAGTTGCTAGAGTGTAAAAACTGTTAAATATGGCATTTTTAACACAAAAAGGGCAGATAACTCATAAATTCCTAAAATTTTCTGAAAAAAGTTTGATTTCCCACGGTGCTCCTATGATGACAAATAAGTATACCAAGTTTCATCCAAATCTGTTTATCGGTTTCGGAGATACAGTTGCGGACGGAAAACGTGACGGATGCACGCACGAACATTTTTAACACAAAAAGGGCAGATAACTCATAAATTCCTAAAATTTTCTGAAACATTTTTGATTTCCCACGGTGCTCCTATGATGACAAATAAGTATACCAAGTTTCATCCAAATCTGTTTATCGGTTTCGGAGATACAGTTGCGGACGGAAAACGTGACGCACGCACGCACACACATCCGGACGGACAGACCTAAAACAGTATCCCTCTGCCTTTCGGCAGGGGATAATAATTTCAAATAAATGATGTCATGGCAGGGAAAGGATTAATTTTGAAAACAACAATATACAGTAAAACCTCTCTATTACGACCACTAAATTATGTTAATTATTAGGGTGTTTACGGTAGGTGACCGCTTAAAGCAAGGTGACAGTGAAACAGAAAGCTCCTATAGGAGCTTTCTGTTTCACTGTAACCTTGCTTTAAGCTGTCACCTGTCTATTATACACTCAATTAGCCTTCGTTTTAGTGGTCGTAATAGCGAGGTTTTACTGTACACAAGTTTGAAGCAGAAAATATTTTGACAAAAAAGAAGGGTAAATACATTTCGTTTCAATAAGAAAATTGCAGAGAATAACCTCGTTTTCACAGAGACAAGCACAATACGGGTTAGCATTACGACAGGTTTGTGAGTGTCAGGATAAAGTAACCAGCAGGGTACAGTCCCAATGATGCACCTAAAAAGTGCCCCTTCTCATAATCATCAACCTTGATGGAGAGAAAAGAGAAGTATTAACAAGAAGAAGGAGAAGAGGAAAGGTTTGAATTTACAGACATTTTAAGGCTTGAGACTGCAGTTTTCCTGATGAATGATCTTCATGGTTTGTCTACAATGTGAGGGTCCTTTCATCAACACAGTTGAAATGAATAAATTCAATAAGAAATGCCTTGTAAGTACATGTACATATAATGCCTTTAGAAAACAGAAACTTGCTGGGACTAGACCAAATACCCAGCTCTGATTTCTAGATCCAAATACAGCCAATCCTCTTCACGTGACAGATCTGAACTTCTGACGGAGTAACATTAAACAGCATTTACACTACAGCTATATCAACTTCTCTATGGTCGCTGCTTTTAAACCGGGTTAAACCTGAATACTCCATAGATACCCATATCTCCGCATTTAATTCAATCATACCCTAAAGAAAAATTAAATAGTTCCACTTTCTGCATTCATGAAAATGTACTGTAACAAATAATTTCCCTATCATTTAGGCCCTTTCTGTATTATTTCTATACTGCATAATTATGGTGCTGAAAGCATGCAAAAAGTAATGCAGACTGTGCCTTAAGGCACATTCTGCATTACTTTCAACCTGCTTTTAGTGGTCACCTGTCTTCAAAATTTGAAACAGGCTATGGACCAAAGGGTTAAACTGAATTTACTGTTACATGTATAATAAGTGTTTCACTATAGTTGCTGCTTTAACTCTTTCAACACCATAGACCTGTTTTGAAATATACTCATTACATTTTCAAACAGTGTAGAACCCTCTGATCTGGATCTACACCGTTTACTAATTTAGAGAAGTATTTACATGTATTAAACTACCCAGAATGTCAAGCAGACTGGTTCATGTTTTGGTAACTTATATACATATAAAATTATCCATAAGTGATCCTAATAACCCACAAGAGTTAATTACTTCGTGATGAAAGAGTTAACCTAAATGCAGGACAAAAGTCAATGCAGACAGCTTAGACATTTTAGCTGGCAATTTGTCTGATCTTTTACAGTTCAACAAAGGTGAAAACTGCAATTCAATATTATACTATTCAGTGCTACGTACAGGTTATTGAAGGGCTCCAGATAAGAGGAAATGTACTGAACAAATCTAACATTTTCTCACTAATTTCAGCACCAAATTCTATGGTGTTACAGGTACTACTAATTAGAATTGTCTCTTCAAGACGATTCTAGTGAGTAATGACACCATAGGGTTTAGAGCAAAAGTAAAGATTTTAGTTTTTTAAGCACTCCTCTTATCTGGTACTCTGTTATTGTTATTCAAATAACCCCCAGAATATGCAAGGAAAAATGTCCATAAAATGTCTACAACAGACAGATTTCATGTTTGGCATTCAGACCATTGTGGTGGAATGTAAATTTAAAATTGATCCTTCACTAAGTATGGTAGTTTTCACAAAATCTCTAAAATTCTATTCATTCTGTTGAAACGAACGTAATGTAAGGGAGCTTACTCTTTATTCACCTCTCATGGTTTGTAAGGGAATTACTTCCCATGTGGCAAATTGTCAGAATATGAACCAGTATAACCTGTGTCGAACAAGCACTGAATGAAAATGCAGGTGGTTGATTGATGTAAGACAAAAGTAATGCAGAACGCTCATAAAAGAGGAAATGTATACATTTCTCAAGCCCCTAAGTTTTGATGACTGTACATTACAATTGCCGTGAAAAGAATATTCTAATGAGTAGTCACATCATTAGGGTTTTAGGCATTCTTAAGGATTTAAGCTTTGGAAATAGTACCCTTGTCTGGAGTCCTGAGAAAGACCTGCCTACAAGGTTATTAAGCCTTTGAGGTTAGTCTGAAGTTGTTTTCAAGCATTTGATTGGTCAGATTTGAGCCTAGGCTCAAATCTGACCAATCAATTGCTTGAGAAGAAACTCAAAATAACAAAATTTTCTTACCTGACTGACAGCACCCCTGTTCTTGTCAAAATGCTGAACCTTTATCAAACTTCAAGATAAGACAGCAAGGGAGGTAACTCTCGATAATATTCTAAACTTCAAATTTCTATTCTTTCTCCAATTCTCCGTTTCCTGAAACAAAGCAGTTGATTTAACCCATTATCCATTAACGTGTTTCTGATATCAAAGATAGGTGACCACTTAAAGCAGGTTGTAAGCTTTACTTACAACCTGCTGCAAGCTACCATCTGCTAGAATAAAGAAAATAGTTCTTATGATACATATTTATAAACTAAAGTATAAAATGGAACTAATTCTTTCAATGGAGGAATAAAATAGAGGCGTAAAAAGGCGTATTTAAGGGTGCAATTGGGATAACTAAATAATGTAAATATTCTGTTAACCCATTTACTGATAGCCTGTTTCTAGTTTGAAGATAGGTGAAAATAACATGTTGGGAAGTGAGTCAATTATATAGCACAATAAACACCTCTTGGTGTGAGCTTAAGCTTAAGTGCACCTATGGGGTTATCGTTTTTGGGACGCTTGGTTTGCAATCTACATTTGATGGCAGCATTGGGATAATGGCAACTGCAAGACCGGAGTTGCTGCCTTACCCAAGGTTAGCCCAGAATCCAAGTCTCAGGACGAAACTTCTCGGAGGAAAGAGTTATGTTATGCAGGGTTATAGATAAGGTTTTGCATTAATTGGGTATTTACTCCCTCTATTTTCTAAGAATTGGGTTTTCTGAATTTCAATTGAGTATCCAAAAAACCGTTACAGTTACTCCATCAATTTCAGGGGCGTAGCTTGGGCAAAATGAAAGTGTAGGCATATCTTTTCTAGGGGGGTCCGGGGGCATGCTCCCCCTGAACATTTTGAGTTCTACAACACTGTAGACGCATTTAAGGAGGGTCTGGGGAGACATTTATATGAAGAATTAATGAAATGAAAAGCTTCAAACAACAGACAATTTTAATTTTTTGCAAAGGAATATGTCTGCATATTTTCTTGAAAAAAAAACTCACCAAAAAACAACCCCACGTCAATTAGTATATCATAGGGTCTGATACCGTAATTTTTTCATTAACATACTCGCTACTTGAAATTATTTGGATGTAACTTTCTTTTCGGGACAAATTGATCGAGCACACTACAGGCCCGTATGAAACCCAAAGTAACTATACCAATTTATGAACTCACTCTTACTAGGAGGGAATTGGGGAGGGTTGATTCCTAGATAGGCTCTGGCTTGTTCTGGGGGCGTTTTTGCGCGTCCAAGACAGGTAAAATTCTGCCATAAATATATGTAAAAACTATGCTGAAAATGACATAAATTTTCTGTTCCAGGTTATTATAATGTAATTATTGACAGGTTGTCTTCCATTAATCTCTAAGTTAGGCTCTAACACCACCCTATTCCTATTTTATTGCATTTTTTTACTTTTTGAATTGTCGCAAGTATGAGGACAGTGTATACGCGGTAGATCGTGTTTTACATAAGGCAGCTACATGTACAATGGTACATGCGTGCCAACGGGGTGATTAGATCAATTAATAAGTGTACGCTTTCTTACTAGGGGGTTCCGGGGGTATGCTCCCCCGGGAAAATTTTATTCCTAGATAGTCTCTAGGTGCGTTCTGAGGTCTTTTCCCGTGTTTGATAATGGCAAAATACTAACATAAATATATGTAAAAATAATTGGGGTTCACCTCTAACCCCCTTAGATGTCAATTTTATTGCTTTTTCTGCATTTTTAGCCTTTTTTATTTTTTGGACTTCTGAAAAAAAGTGTAGGCACGTGCCTACTTGCCTAATAGGAAGCTACGCCAATGAATTTGATATGAATTGCTTTTTTACTCTATTTTTTTTCTTCATTTAATACAAATCACAAGCTGATTGTTTGATGTACTGTACCCTCGTTTGCCCACACTGGATAATTTCAGTTTCGATATCATTTCAACACAAATGCAACAGCTCATGTTTGTGTAGGAAAACTAGGATTCATTAATTTTCAGCCACGGAAACTTTAAAAGCCATTCCAGGATTCCTTTACTGTAACTTTGCTAACTTTAGCACTGGTGACTTACAGATTCGGGACAAAAGATCGTCGATTATGTCGGTAACATTAAACAACCTCTTTTTTGGCTGTTACATGCATCATTCAAAATTTCATTCACGACACTGTTACAAATTATTTCTGGTTTGTTCGTGGAAGGCTGAACGTAATTGAATAATGTGTGTTTTTTTGTTGCGCTTTTCCGTCCGCGCGATGCCATTTTAATGACAGAAGAAATTCTGGCAGACGATGTGACTGGTTTACTAATTAAACGAGCTAACAAAAAGCGGCGCTGCATAAATCCTATAGGCTATTATTTGGAAATAAATAACCAGTCTAACCGGTGTATCGGTAAACTATTTACCCGGTGTCGTAGTAAACATCCCGTCATTAAACTTGAGAAATGCGACTAATTGCGTACGATACGCGCCTGCTTGAATTATTTTGCATAAACCCTTTCAATAATTGATTTTCAGTACGCATGGATTTGAAAGTAATTGCTTTTCTACTGTATTTAATTGCGTATTTACGCAAATACGCGCCTTATCTATAACCCTGGTTATGTATGTGGCATTTTAGTATATGCAAATGAGCATTCCCAAATCATCGATGTTGGGAAGTGAGTCAATTATATAGCACAACAAACACCTCTTGGTGTGAGCTTAAGCTATGCACTGACCAAGGTTGTTGTTGCGGTCACTCGGTTTGCACGTTACATCTTTAAAGTTTACCCTGGGTTTTCAGCTCTGTTGATGGCAGCAGTCTGTTAACAACAGGGATCGGCTTTGTAGAATGGCATTGTAAAACAGGTCATATGCGCTACATCAAGTACTTTTGGTGATGCCCCCAAAGTTTTTAAAGGAATCGCCGAAGACGTATTTTTTAGCAAGTAAATTTGACTCTACCTTTGATTTTACAGATTTTGGCATAACTTATTTTGCTTCTTGTATAGATGGTTTGCCAGGAGATCCTGAGGATGGTAACTGTCACATTTATGAGACTTATAAAAATAGTCTTTACAAATTACATTTGAAACAAGTTTCCCTGAAATTGAACCAAAAGTCAGATTTTTCACTTGCTATGATAAAGTGGATATCATGATTTCATGAGTATGTATATATCATGTACATTTTTTCTGTCTAAAACGCTGCAACAAAAAACAACTACTGTTATTTAATAATAGTGGTGACAAATTGTCAATGAGCTAAGCGACATTCAGCTTCAGCAACATATCAAATAGTTTCAAACGCAGGCATTTTACCGCATATGAAAGTGACATTCCATGCATTAAAATTGTAATAGGTTTATCAACATGTTTGTGCAGTTTATCATGCTGTGTGTAAACTGATTCAGTTAAAAATGTCAATAAATGAAGTCGTTAGCGTCTACTCACGTTTTTTGACAGTTTTCTATGCTACAAGCAGCCTAGTAATGGTTCGATAAAACTCGGCCATCAACGCGTTTGGGCCATAGATATCTTAAGAGATATATTTTAAGGTACTTCGCATGTGCGCTTAGTTTTCATACAAATGTTATGAAACTTTTCATGAAGAATGATAATAGCCTAAGAAACAATGTGTGAAAATATAGGCAAAATTTATCGATTGGTTTGTCTTTAAGGTATCTTTTTCTGACAAAAACCTGGAATTTTTATGATTTTATTTTTCTCAAAAATAAATAAAGCTAATGACTATAAATATCGCCCAATAAGTAGTCCACAACATTCATTACAAGAAAAGCTGAAAACATTTTGAATAAAGGTGTTCAGAAAGATGTTATCAGCTATTTAAATTTTGCAAAATGCTAAACAATTGATTTACAAAAAACTGAGTCATTCAATGTATATTTGTTTTCGTTTTATTCAAATGTATGGTTTATGAAAAAGTTAGTCTGAAAAAATTAGAAAATATTACAGTCAGGATTTGTTGTAATAACAGATTTTCTTATTAAAATGTGGGATATTTGAAGTTGAGATACATTACCTACCTTAAAATTAAAATTCTGTCATTAAAATGCATTATTATTTATTCATGGACTTGCATACAAGGTTAATTATATTTTTTAAACATAATAATAATGGGCAATATCGATCTTGAAAAGGTTGACGTATAGATAAGCTTCAATGTGTGGCTTTATATAGTTAGATCAAATCGTATACATGTATACCGATTTAATTGACTTGTAAGTCACTAAACTAAAACGTACATGTAAGTAGACATTTTAATTGGACTGTATATAACATCACTAATTCTAATCAACGAAGACTAGAAAATAACATGTCCCTTGATCACTGCGTTATAGATTGACAAGTCAATAAATCGGAAACTTAAAAAAAATACTTTGGATCGGATGGGTCTCGAACCTATGACCTTTGCATTGCTAGTCAACCACTATACTGACTGTGCTATGAAGGATTATACTAGATCGTATCAACATTTCCTTTATATAAATTTTCTAGTATAAGCACGTATGGAAAATGATCAAGTCGTCAAGACGCATATCCGCTCGCCCGCAAGACCGACTTCCGGTAGCGAAAGGCCTTAAGATATCTATGGTTTGGGCGAAGTGTGGCGGATATTGCCGAGCGGTGTTTAAACCGTTTGTGCCTCCAAAATATCGTCTGCATGATAGTTATCTAGATCTAGCGTCGTCTGCAATATTTTTAAAGTCAGATTTAGAAAAGTTTTGACTGAAGAAATTTCTATACAAATGTCAAACACTGACAAACAGTTTGGATCCTGATCAGATGCTGCATTACGCCAGGGACGTATAGACTCGATCTCGCGGCTTCTGATCAGGACCAAAACTGTTTGCAAACTCGTCTTTTGTCGCCATTGTCAGTGAAAGAGTTAGATCTAGAATTAAAAGAAGAAAAAAATTAATGAATGTGGTGATGAGAAACTTCAAGAATAGCATGGAGGAATTATAATTCCTCCATGAGAATAGCGAGGATGGTAAATTTCTATATTTAATAGGTCTAGACAAACTTCTTTTATACATGTGTATTTTGTGAAAGAAATAGATCACGAATAAAGAATAAAGTTCTTCATTCGTGAATAGATCTAGTACTTGGAGCTCTATCTGAGATGTCACATCTGCTCATATCTACATGCAAACAACCAAGACTTGGATCAGTATCCTGCTTCTTTAAGAAGTCTTCAATCGAATCATGTAATAACCCTTGGCTTCTACTTGATTGTCACTCGGATCCTGATTTTGTATGAAAAAGATGCAACTTATTTAGGAATATAAAAGCATATATGACACATTTCAGCAGATGACTGTTAGATCTAGATCTACATAGTTTGCACTGTTGTGTCCACTAGACTACTGCAAATGGTGTCACACAATCAAACCAAATGTATCAGCTACATGTAGCCTCTGTACATAAATGCTGGGTAGATTCTATAAGTAAATTACTCAAACCTCTCTATTACAACCTTTTTAACAAAGGATAATAGACAGGGGTATAATGTAGACCCTGGTCTGCCACCAGTATCCAGTGCATTGACTGTTATTGGTGTTCTACACTGTTTCCAACACCAGAAAAAATATGTTCTCTATTCTAGCAGATTGTAGCTTAAAAAGCAGTCTGAAAATAAAGCAAAATGCACATTAATGTGCATATATATACTGCTTTACTTTCAACCTGCTTTAAGTGGTCATCTATCTTCAATATAAGAAACAGGCTATGAGAACATCCAGATTAAACTTGTATTAAATTTCAACACTCAAAAGAAGACAAATAAGAAGTAGCATTTACTCTTTAAAAGTGTTTACTTCAACCAGCGATCATCTATACTAAAGTACTCTGCTTCAACAAAAGTCATCTGCTACATTCAGGGCTCCAGATAAGAGGTAGTTTTTTCAACAAATCCATCATTTTCTCACTATTTTAGCACCAAATCCTATGGTGTTACTACTCATTAGAATCGTCTCGAAGAGACGATTCTAATGAGTAGTGACACCGTAGGGTTTAATTCAGAAATAATGATTTTAGTTTTTGAAAAACTACCCTTATCTGGTGCTCTGTACATTCCTGAAAAGGAAATATTTACCATATCCTAGCAGATGGTAGCTTAATGCAGGCTTAAAGTAAAATAGAATTTGCTCTGTATTACTTTCAACCTGCTTTAAGTGGTCACTGGTCTACAATACTAGAAACAGGCTAATTGGGGCAATGGGTTTATGGTACACTTCCGGAGTTCTCTAATTATTCACTGTTTGTCACACATTAAATATTTTGGGTACAATCCCTCAAACATTAATGTAAATTGGTCCATTATTAGAAATTGGATGAGTCCATTTGAACTTCCAGTATGGTAAGGGTTAAGTCAGGCTTGCTTGTACATGTTGTCATACGTTAGCCTTTATTGTTTTGAATTATCGCCTGCTTCAAAAAATTTGTCTGTAGATATTTTTAAAAATTAAGATTTTCTCAACTTTTTACAATAAAAAAACATAAAGCCAATTAAATGTCAAATATTTTAGTTTCTAATCAGATACCAAGTAATTTATCTTCCAATCTGGATCTAAACTGTTTCCCAAACCCATGTCAAATCACCGTTAGCAACATAAGAGTTGAATTGGCGGCAACAGCTGAAGTCGACAGTCAGTCAATACCATCAGGGCTGCCATAAGTTGTTTTTGAAAAATCCTAATATTTCCTGTTTTTCAAGTAGGATTAGATCTACTTAAAGCAGGCTGAATGTAAAGCAAAATGCGCCTTAAGGCGCATTCTGCTTTACTTTCAGCCAGCTTTAAGCTATATGTATACCATCTGCTAGGATAAATATCCAAAGATTTCGGAAAAATCTGGAGAAATGGCAGCCCTGTATCATGTTAAGCCACAACTCATGAAAGTAGTGCATAGAGCTCTATAGACAGATGACTGCTTAATGCAAGATAGAAATAATGCAGAAAGCCCCCATATGAGCTTTCTGCATGATTTTTATCCTGCATTAAGCAACTATCTGTACTTAAGACGACCCATTCTATTATAAAGGTGGATTAAAATTGTAAAATGTTAGTGGTGAAACCACGATAACCTTTGCAAACAGTTTGTATCCAGATGAGACGCCGCATAACGCTACATCTCATCAGGATCCAAACTGTGTGAAACTTTGACCCTCTTTTGATAATAAAAAATTGAAATTCTATTTTTAGAACAGCAGCAGATGACAATTATTGTTGCAGACGAAAAATTATCATGCATGCACTGAGATTATACAAGATTGACTGTATTATCTACATGTGTCTGATCAATACTGTCATACTGTGGATTCAGAGGGAGGGTACTGGGCCAGTCTGGAACAATTAACACCCCACCTACCTTCCCGACTGCCACCACATTTCCTGAAATTGTGGCAAACTGTGGTACTTGGATTTGTTTGAATATGTAGCTCTAGGACTGTCATCACCTACAGTCAAACTTGGATATCTCGAAGTCAGTTTTGTCAAACATACCCATATTTCAAAGTTAAACGTGGCTAAGCCACGTTTTAACTTTGAAATATGGGTATGTTCAACTTAACCGAGCATGAAGTAATGCAATTCATCTATCAAACTATTGGATAGTTTGAGTTAAACGAGTTTGAGATATCGAAGTAAAACTGTATATCCAACTGTGCTCACGGCCGGTGTTAGCTTTATTAAAGATGAAAGTAAAGAAGAAAGCTCTCTGTCTCACCGTTACTCATGCTCTAATTAAGCTGGCACTCGCGTTAGCTCGAACATACCCATATTTCAAAGTTAAAACATGGCTGAGCCACGTTTTAACTTTGAAATACGAGTATGTTCGACTTAACGAGATTGACTTATGAAAATTCAACTTACGAAATACCGGTAAGGTCGATTTAAGCGAGTTTTTAGTATCGGATTTCGACTGAATATTCATTTGCGGTTCACATTTGGAGGAGATAGGTATGGGTACTGTTCTCAGGCACTTTTGCAGAGAAAAGGGTTATAAAGGGTTCAATGAGAACCCTGCTCCGCTCCTGACTGCTGATGCTGTATTGAAGATTTGCTTTTCATAATTAATCTTGTGTCTTCAGGCGTAACATTGTAAAACACTAGCTGGGATAGATAATAGCTGATTAAAGTGTATTCCTGCAGGGACTTTATATACTATACATTATAGGTAAATGACTTTATATACCTTACTGGACTTTATATATTACAGTAAAACCTCTCTATTACGACCACTAAATTGTGTTAATTATTGGGTGTTTTAACCCTTCCCCAATAGAAGCGCCTTTTAGCGGATATGATTTATTCATCCGCTGAAGAAAATACTTAATAGTTCCAATTTAATCAGTAATGAATATGTATTATTGGGAATATTTTCTATATTATAGCACATGATAGCTTAAAGCAGGCTAAAAGTAAAGCAGAATGCACCCTTAGGCGCATTCTGCTTTACTTTCAACATGCTTTAAGTAGTCACCTATCTTAAGTACTAGAAATAGGCTATCAGGTAAAGGGTTAAGGTAGGTGACTGCTTTAAGCTGCAGGGACTTTAAATACTATACATTATAGGTGTATGACTTTATATATACCTTACTGGACTTCATATAATACAGTGAAACCTCTTTATTACGACCACAAAATAATATTAATAGTTGCGTGACTGCTTTCTATTTAACTGTTACCTTGCTTTAAGCTGCTACCTGTCTTTAATGCAATCAATTTGCCTTCAATTAAGTAGTCATAATAGAGATATTTTACTGTATTTTATTGTTATACCATTTTAAATTTCTTTTCACACATTTTAAATTTATTCCTCCTGATAAAAAATATTTCCACTTTATACAAACTCATAATTGATCATCAACTGTATCGAGAGCAGTGTGCTAAAGTAAACAAACTATTAGCAGAGTCAAAAGTTAATTTTTACACAGAAAAAGTAGAATCCTGTCAACAGGACTCGAAGAGTCTTTTTAAAGTCACTAAGCATCTCCTGGGTGCAAACAGTGAAATTGCACTGCCAAACAATGTGTCCTCAAAACAACTTGCGCATGATTTCAGCGACTTTTTTATTGAAAAGGTGGACAAAATACGGACAGGCATTGCCTCTGAATCAATGTCATGCACCCCAGTCATCACAGAAACGTTGCATTCAATGAATTCTTTAGAAAGCTTTGACTCTGCTACAGCAGCAGAAATTGGGGATATTGTGAAGGCATCCCCATGTAAGTCCTGTGAACTCGACCCAATACCTACATGGCTTTTAAAGTTATGCCTTGACGAGCTCCTACCGTCGTTAACAAAAATTGTGAACTCTTCGCTGGAATCTGCGTATGTTCCAAAAGAATTCAAAAAGTCGCATGTAAGACCTCTTTTGAAAAAACCTGATCTCGATACAAATGATCTTAAGAACTACAGGCCTGTATCAAATTTGCCATTTCTCTCAAAAGTATTAGAAAAGGTAGTAGACAAACGCATTGAGTCCCATTTGACCACAAACAATCTGCATGAACAACATCAGTCAGCATATCGTAAGCATTACTCTACAGAAACTGCTCTTCTAAAAGTTCAAAATGACATCTTGCAATATCTTGATAAGAATGAAATCACAATTCTGGTGATGCTTGACCTATCTGCCGCATTCGACACAATTGATCATGAAACATTACTCAATCGCCTTGAAAAAGACTTCAAAATTATTGGAAACCCACTAAAGTGGATGACCTCATACCTGACCGACCGTTACCAAAC
Organism: Gari tellinella; assembly: GCA_922989275.2. NCBI lineage: Eukaryota > Metazoa > Mollusca > Bivalvia > Cardiida > Psammobiidae > Gari > Gari tellinella. Next base: position 26,838,471 of record OV277867.1, on the reverse strand, counting down.
AGTCGCGGTAGATGGCGAATTATCTGCCCCAGTTCAAATGAAATATAGTGTGCCACAGGGGTCAGTCCTTGGGCCGAAGAACTACATCTTGTACACAAAACCTGTCGGCTCAATTTGCAGAAATCATCAGCTGGATCATCACTTCTATGCAGATGATTCACAGTTATACTTGTCATTTAAGCCTAAAGACACATCTTGTCAACAAGAAGCCCTTTCAAAAGTCGAAGGGTGTCTAAAAGACATAGTATCATGGATGCACCAGAACATGTTGAAGCTGAACACTGACAAAACTGAGGTCATACTGTTTCATTCAAAAAAGTTTAACGTTCCTGGAGATTTTCACGTACAAGTGGGAAACTCTAAAATCAAACCATCAGTATGTGTGAAGAATCTTGGTGCTAGATTAGATTCCCAAATGGATATGACACAGCACATTAACGCTGTGTGCAGGTCTGGCTACTCACAGCTGCGGCAGATAGGTCATATTAGACAGTACCTTTCTCCAGAAGCTACAAAGACCTTGATCAATTCTCTGGTCACTTCAAAAATTGACTACTGCAACTCACTGCTGTATGGGATTCCCCAAAACTCATTATGCAAACTACAGCGTGTGCAAAATACAGCAGCCCGCATCATTACCAGGACCCCTCGGTACAATCACATCACTCCAGTCTTGAAGGATCTTCACTGGCTTCCAGTTAAACAAAGAATTGAATTCAAAATTCTGACACTCACATACAAAGCCATGTGCAATGATTCTCCAAGGTACATTGTCAATATGCTTGACGTGTATAAACCTCGAAGAGAGCTGCGGTCTGCAACTAAATCAGTATCGCTGGTTGTACCGAGGAGTCGTTTGGTGAGGTTTGGAGATAGAAGTTTCATGCATGCAGCCCCAAAGCTCTGGAACAGTCTACCATCAGACATTAGGGATGCAAGCTCAGTTGCAGTTTTCAAAAAGCATCTGAAAACACATTACTTTAATATTTGTTATTAGAACACTGCTACCTATGCGATATGTTCTTGCTGTAGATGTTGTGGGTCCAAATGGGAGTTTCTGGAGTATTATCGGGTTTTCGGTCTCTTATAGAAATTTTAGTTATTGTCGCATGCTATTTTTCCTAGTTATGTTACATTGGGCGGCCTGCATTGGGCGTTCTGCTATTATTTCTATCAGTCGGCATAAAGAAGCCATTTGCTTCGTTGCTCTCGATTGTTGAGGTAGTGCAATCGCCGCTTTGGGGGCTGTCTTCTGTATGTTTAGTGGCCTTCATTGGGCGCTCTACTGTTATTTCTATCAGTCCGCATAAAGAAGCCATTTGCTTCGTTGCTCTTGATTGATGGGGTAACGTGATCGCCATTTTGGGGGCTGTCTTTTGTACGTTTATTATGTTTATTTTATATCTAATTGTAGTTATTTGTCTTTTCCTGGCGGCCTGCATTTGGGCGCTCTACTATTGTTTCTATCGGTCGACAATCAGAAGCCGGTTGCTTCATTGCTGATTGATGGGAGTAATGTGATTGCCTTTTTGGGGGCTGTCTTTTATATGTTTATTCATGTTTATTTTAGATCATATTGTAGTTATTTTGTCTTTTCTTGTTTGTAGGTACATTTGTGTAACTTCATGTGAAGCGCTTTTGAACGCACAACCCCTGTGTGAAAAGAGCGCTATATAAATCTGGTATAATAATAAATAATATACAGTCATGAATATGTACCATGAATATGTACCATTAGAATTAATTTCTGTATCCTAGCAGATGGTTTCTTAACAGGCTTAAAGTAAAGCAGACTGTGCTTTACTTTCCACCTGCTTTACTTGTGTTTGCCTCTTTAAAACTAGAAACACTCTATTGGGTAATGGGTTTAAGACTGGTAAGTCATTACTGTTTGACTGGGTGCAATGTAAGTTTGACCACGGAATTATATAAAACGGAATAGCAACTAAGCGAAGTTGAATAGGCGAGTATCTGAGCTCTCGCGGCGGTTGAATTTTGTGAGATTATGTGTCACGTAACAACATCTTCACTTCTTGCCTCGTTGTCCACCATTTCTGGCATGAAATTTACCGACTCGAGTGTTTTATTGACATTTTATAGGATTTAAACGACTTGGTGGACATTCCTATCAATTCACGGGAATATAAACCCGTGAACAATGCTTCGAAAACACACATTTATCATATTGACTACCGATAGACAGTCTCTTATCAAGTCTCGCGAGTCTCGTATCCATCGCACGAGATTTACGATATAGCGCGAGGTTTCGATTCCGTCAGTGTATAATTCTGTGGTTTGACTGTTACAAACTTGTAAGTAAACAGCTAAGGAAGTAGATGAAAGGGTTTTATTACTGTTTATACAATAACTTAGTCATGACTTTGAACATTCAGAAGAAACCCTCTATTTTGACCTGTTAGAGATTAAATTGGAGGTGTTCATGTAGGCAGAAACCTGCTTAAAGCAAGATGAAAGTAAAGCAGAAAGCTTCTGCAGGAGCTTTCTGCTTTATTTTTATCTCACTTTAGGCTATCACCTTTCTTTAATACCATCAATTAGTTCTCTTTCACATGGTTGGAATAGAATAAGATAATAATTAGCAAGTACTGTACAACCTCTCTATTAGGACCACTAAAAAAAGGCTAATTGAATGTATAAAAGACAGGTGACAGCTTAAAGCAAAATGATAGTAAAACAGAGAGCTCCTCAAGGAGCTTTCTGTTTTACAGTAACCTTCCTTAAGCAGTCACCTGTTGTAAACACAAAATAATTAAAATGTTTTAATGGTTGTAATTGAGAGGTTTTACTGTACAATCAAACTTATGTTGAGCAACCATCCAACTTTTTTTTGACATTGACAAATCTTAAAAACAGATGACAGCTTACTGCAGGATTAAAGTAATGCAGATAACTCCTTTGGAGGCTTTCTGCATCACTTTTAATCCTGTATTAATTAACAAACCTTGTCTTTACAGATAGCAAATTGCTTCTAAACTGAGTGTTGCTTTTCAAAGCTTAAAGCAAGGTAACAGTAAAACAGAAAGCTCCTAAAGGAGCTTTCTGTTTTACTGTCACCATGCTTTAAGCAGTCACCTATCGGAAACATCCAATAAATTATCACACTTTAGTGGTTGTTATAGAGAGGTTTTACTGTATTTAAAAAATTTAAAAATCATTTGAAGGCAGTGTAGACCCAGATCAGAGTGCTCCTATAGGATGTATGCAATGTTTTCTAATTTAGATCAATATTTTATTAAAGTACCCAAACTTCCAAGTAGACTAGTTCATATTTTGGTAATTAAAAAGATCCTCAAGGGAACCAAATAGCCCACAAGAGTTACTTAGTGTTGAAAGAGTTAAAAGCCATGACCTATAGATTGAATCTAAACATACAAGATCTATAGGAGAATTCAGTGTCATTTATTTACACCTTTGAATCCAGATCAAAAGATCAGTAAGCTATATTTTGATCTAGATACAAACTCTTTTTTTCTTCTTTGGTTTAAATATGAGGGAGTTGATTGAAGAAAATATTACATTAAGAATTTGGGCAGACAGCAATTTCTAAGCAGACGACAGTAACTGTTGTTCAGCTTTCGAAGGTTAACCCTTAGCCTGCCACTCACGACTATAGCTCCATATGCAAACAGCTTGGATCCGGATGAGATGCCGAGTAACTCGGCGTCTCATCCGGATCCAAGCTGTTTGACACTTGGACAACATTTTCAGCAATTTTGAGCAACTTTGAAACTTGAAGCAGACGAGAAATATAGCAGACGACAATTTATTTGGCGGGTTAAGGGTTAATACAATGTTAAAACAAGAATTGGCCATGCGTGTACCAGGAAAGTATATAATATATACAGTAAAACCTGTGCAGAGCGACCTCTTAATATAGAAACATGGCAATCTTAATAGACAGATTCATATTTAATGCGGGACAAAAGTAATGCAGAAAGCTCCTTTAGGAGCTTACTCCATTACTTTCATCCTGCATTAAGCTGAAACCTTTATATAGGACTGCAAATTAATTGTTTTTAGGAGTAGCCATGTTAATAAGGTTTTACCATATAGGATATTGTTTATTTTTAACATGCTAATGGCAAGATTGTGAAAATCCTTTGCAAACTATTAGGATCTAGATGAAAGATGGAGTTACTTGGCATCGCAGCAGGGATCCAAACCTTTTGACACTCTGACCTTACTTCGGAATTTCTTTTTTTTTAGAAAAATCCTATTTATGCAGACGACAATTGTTGCAGACGATAATATAACTTAGTGCTCAAAGAGTTAACGTTTACGAGTATATAAATTCTTTGAAAACAGTGAGCGCCTAGATCAGAGGGCTCCTGAAAGATTATAGGGTCTGCATTGTTTGTCATACTTTTGAATATTTTGGCAACACAGCCTTTGAAAGTCAATGTCAACTGGTCATCTATTAGAAAATGAAAGAGTAAAATTTAAAATTCAGCATGGTAATGGTTAACTCTTTGCATGCTGGGTAATTTTTGTCGTCTGTAAAAATTGTCGTCTGCAAACAGTACTGTTCTAAAAAATGATTTTTTGTAAATTTCTTTTCAAAATAGAGTCAGAGTGTCAAACATTTTGGATCCTGATGAGACGCCGCGTTACGCGGCGTCTCATCAGAATCCAAACTGTTTGCAAAAGTTAATATTGTTCCGCCACTAGCAAGCTAAGAAATAATGATTTCGTCAAGCTCAAACACTGTAGGCAAAAACATTTGTACCGGTAATATCGGAGGCACAGTTTTCCTATCAGTATTAATACTGATAACTATCTGTGCTCGAGTTAGTGTCACGCAAAGGGACTAAAGGGTTTTTCTAGGGGAGAGATAAACTATTTGGAAGGCAGTTTACTAGATGAAATATTGTGTCAAATAGACTGGATTGTATATCTGCAAGCTACATATTATATACATGTATTAAAATTTAATGGTAAGTGATTATATTGTTCCTTGTTCAATAGGCATTGTTTTGGTGTAGTTGAATTTGTGTTATAGTGGAGAAATCATTATTCTCTAACAATTTAACCCATTCCCCCATAAATACGCCTTTTTACGCCTTTCATTTATTCTACCACTAAAGAAAATGGATCCAATTTTTTACAATCATGGATATGTATCATAAATATCTTCTAAATTCTAGCAGATAATGGCTTAAAGCAGGTTGAAAGTAAAGCAGAATGTGCCTCAAGGCGCATTCTGCTTTACTTTCAGCCTGCTTTAAGCGGTCACATATCTTCAAAACTAGAAACAGGCTATAGGGTAATGGGTTAAACGCATTTATGCTAAAACCTAATTATGCCCATTGCTAACAGTTTGGAGTCAGCTCAGACGCTGGGTAATCAGGTTCTAAACCATTTGGCACAATGATGAAATGATTGATTGAGTTAAGTTTTACGGCACCACAACACATGAAATGGTCATATGGCGCCGCAATGATGAAAATAAAAATGTCAGACAATTAACTTAAAAAGTCTAATTTTTGCACTGTACAGTAAAACCTCGCTATTACGACCACTAAAGGGAAGGATAATTTATTTATTAAAGGCAGGTGACAGCCTAAAGCAAGGTAACAGTAAAACAGAAAGCTCTTAACGGAGCTTCTGTTTTACTGTCACCTTGCTTTAAGCAGTTACCTGTCGTAAAAACCTAATAATTAACACATTTTAGTGGTTGTAATAGAAAGGTTTTACTATATTTGCTTTTAGTTTCATCTAATTGGGAAAGAACCAGTCTTCTTCTCGGTCATTATTCTTCAATAGCTTCTATCATATACATACACATTACCAGTTGACAGTGCGGTACAGAGTGATGTATTCAGCTCAAGACATTTGTGCCGGAAATAGCCGATCTGACAAGTGCTTTGGAGCGAGGCTGATCGGTTGTTTCAGGCAAAAACAACAAGAGCTGAATGCAACACACTGTAGCACACTGCCAACTGATGATGTGTTTATTATATGCCTTGAATACACACCAGAAACAACTAAATAGTTGTTTAAATCATTATATATATCGAAAATTTATTAGTTATTTGAAGCAGAACAAGAATCTTGGTATGCCACAAAGAATAACGCGGCACTTGTACATGTAGGTAAATGAAGTCACACTGAATCAAAAGCGACATCAGAGTAAAATACAAAGTGGCTGATACAAGGTGGCTGATACAGACTCTTGTATTTTACTGTGCAGATACACACTGAAAAGCTCGATATCATATGAATGCATATAATAAATAATTGTTATTGCTTTTATTCATCTGATACAACATAATAATAAAAATAAATTATGTGGTACAGTTAACCACTATTGTTTCAACTACATAACCCATTACTTCATAAATATGCCTTTAATTTATTCCTCCACTGAGCAACTTAAAGGTCACTGTATGAAAAGTTAAGGAAATTGTAATTTCCAAATACATGTAAAAGTAATATGATACTTTAATGCATTTAAAATCACGTTTATAAACACCCAGGCGTAACATGATCTTATACGTGAACATGACAATCTTTTAACATGCTTGACAGTCAAACTTGCGTTTAGAAATCATTTATATAGCATGTTTCTAGGTTTGAAAAGTGGTGAATGCTTAAAGCAGGTTGAAAGTAAAGCAGAATGCGCCTTAGGGCGCATTTTGCTTTTCTTTCACCCTGCTTTAAGCTATAGTCTGATTGAATATAGTATATATTTCTTTTGTTACATATTCCTGACTGAATAAATTAGAACTATTTCCTTCATTGGAGGAATAAATTAAAGGCGTTAAAAGGCGTATTTATGGGGTAACGGGTTAAAACAGTATTTGATGGACTGCCTTGGAGAAAGTTACCAGTTTAAAACCACAGGAGTCTATACCGCTTTCTAGCTTCTACACACTATATATATACAATGTATATAGTGTGTAGAAACTAGAAAGCGGTATAGACCCCTGTGTTTAAAACCATAGCCTGTTTCTGGTTTTGGAGACAGGTGATGACCTAACCTAGCTAATACTCCATACATCTTTAATTTATTACCTCTTAGAAGAAAATAGTTGCACTGTATTATAGTTATCAATATGCACCATAATAAATATTCTATATCTTAGCAGATGGTATCCTTAACCCTTTACCCCATAGAAGCGCCTTTTAGCGAATATGATATATTCCTCGGCTGAAGAAAATAGTTCCAATTTAATCAGTCAAGTATATATATTATTGGGAATAGTTTCTATATTCAAGCACATGATAGCTTAAAGCAGGCTGAAAGTAAAGCAGAATGCGCCTCAAGGCGCATTCTGCTTTACTTTCAATCTGCTTTAAGTATAGTCATATATGTTCAATACTAGAAATAAGCTATCAGGTAAAGGGTTAAAGCAGGCTGAAAGTAAAGCAGTATGCTTTAAGGCACATTCTGCTTTAAAGTGGTCACCTGTCTTCAAAACTAGAAACTGGGTATGGAGTAATAGGTTAGGGAACATTCTGCTTTACTTTAACTCTTTCCTCCTTGAAACTTCAAGTGGACATTTCCAGTTTCTATTTTAGTCTAGTTCATTTCTAGCTTTTAAAAGTTGTTTTTGGCATTGTTTCGCATATTGACAAACAGTGAAGACTCCTTTAGGAGCCCTATGATCAGGGTCTTCACTGTTTGCATTAGACAAGTGTACTATCCACATGTACACTGTTTGAAAAGAACACCTATATGCGGGACTAGAGTTCCGAGGGTTAAAGCGACTGTCAACCAGATGATGTATTTTCAAAAATAAAAGAAATACTCAAATAAAACCAAATGTGTTACTAAGCATTATCGTGTATCTGGCATTAGAAAATTATGACTAGTCTATTTTAGAAACATCCTTAAGAAAAGTCTTCAAATCTTAAATTTTTAGATATTTTCCAGTGCTTTATCCATAGTGTCGAAAGATGCAACAGAAATTGATCACGGGCTCAGACATAAAACCTGAGCCGAATTATGTACTCTCCATCTCATTCTCTACACACTGAAGTACGTTAAATCGATACCAAAGGTATGATTAGCACGGTGGTCAAGTGGGCTAAGCTGTTGACTTTATTTTGCTACTCTGTCCCCGCATGCTGGGTCCGGGTTTGAATCCCACCAGAGCTCAATAAATTTCTTATCCTAAACAGAATTTCTTATCCTAAACTAATTCTTACCAATTTATATAAGCGTTTGACATATATTTCAAATTACTATTTTTAATGTTAAATTTGGTTGCGAGCCTCTTTAAAACTTTCTACCTTGAAAGTTCAAAATTTTTAATGGACAATTTCATTTTCCAATACCATATATAAAGTCTAGTCCATTTTTTACTATTTAGGGTTGTTTTTGTCCAAGTATTGCAATATGACAAATTCTTTTATTTTTGCAAATACATCATCTGGTTGCAAGTCACTTTAAAGGGTTTAATCTTGTTATCTGCATGCTGTGAAGTGCCCCTTATCCACATATAATGCTTTTGAACAATCTTGTAGTGATATCATTGTAAACAAGAATTATCTTTAAAAAAGATATTCGTCAAAGGTTATAAATTGGTGTACAGTATTTATCGTGAAAACATATTGATATCAATAGTTTGATTTTGTTTCATTTATACCGGTAAACAGAATTTTTCCGAAAACTGGTTAACAAAAGCACTAAATTTAGAGATGATCCAGGCCAAATTTAGAAATGAAGACGATTAACCCTTTACCCCATAGCCTATTCATAGCTTTTAAGAGAGATGATCACTTAAAGCAGGTTGAAAGTAAAGCAGAATGCGCCTAAGGCGCATTCTGCTTTACTTTCAGCCTGCTATAAGCTGTTATCTTCTAGGATATAGAAAATATTTCTTATAATACATATTCATGACTGTATAAAAGGGAACTTTTTTTTTCAGTGAAGGAATAAATTATAGGCCTAAAAAGGCGTATTTATGGGGTAAAGGGTTAAGACTGTATCTCATTATTTTGCAAGGTTTTCAAACCAACTTGCAACTCTGAGATATCAGTAGGGCGTTCAAGTACCGTACCAGCGAACAGTAACGTTAACCGATGCAAACAACCCATATAGTACGACATCTAACGTTCACCGATACTCTTCAATAATAACTCATTGCGCCCCAAAGTTTATTAACTTTTCAAGGGTACGAACGATTTATGTGCGAATCTTAATAACACAAGCAAAAGTGCACTAATCAACTGAAATGCATCAATTTTACTGCATATAAAAATAAGATTTAGCTGCTCAGATGTAAGCTGCTTTATTTGATACATTAAGTATCGGAAAATGTTGGTTTATTGATGAGAAATTAAGTCGTGACTGTTCGCCGGTTGTATTAAATTCATTTGGTAGCCATTTTGTTTTCCTTGTTGGGGATGACGAACTACCTCTGAGGCCGTTCGTGTCGTTCGCAATCGGTAACACCCTAACGGTTGTTAAAGGTGAATTGTTACCGTTTTCCGATGCAATCGATTGCATCGATACGGTACTTGAACGCGCTACTCCACACCAGTCTGGGCCATTCTGGCCCATTCACCAATAAGAATATTGTGTTTTAATCAAACAAGCATTGACCTAGATTTCTGATCATATCTGATTGGTTAAAAATCTTTAGAAACTCATGGTCTGAATAGAAATTAGACTGTCTTCGACTGAAAAAAAATAAGTTTATTTTCAGTTGTTTCATCAGTGCTGAAAACTTGATAGAGATCAAGTTCAATAACTACCCAAATTGCCAGACATGAAGTAATCATAATCATGTAATCATAATTGATTGCAGTCAATTACATTTTTCTTACTAATCAAATATTAGGGTGTTTACGATAGGTGACCGCTTAAAGCAAGGTGACAGTGAAACAGAAAGCTCCTATAGGAGCTTTCTGTTTCACTGGCACCTTGCTTTAAGCTGTCACCTGTCTATTATACACTCAATTAGCCTTCGTTTTAGTGGTCGTAATAGCGAGGTTTTACTGTGCATGTAATCATAATCATAAACATTACAGTATCAAAAAGTGGTGTAATCAGCAAATACATTTCAATTACATTTTGATTACCGTTCTTTGGAATATTATCATAGGTCACTTACTCATGCAGTTGGTCTAAATTATTATCACATCTAGTCTAAATGATCTGTGTCTACATTATTAATACATCTAATCTTATGATCTGGGTTTACATTATAAGCACATCCGGTCTATTCTAATAGAAGTAATTACGGGGTAATCGGTTAATCCATTTGTTGCTGGATACCATTATACATGTACTGTTATATTTACTGTACAAACAGTGACGACCCAGACCAGAGGGATCCTTTTAGCTATTCTATAGTCTTAAATTCAACATGAATCAGGGATTCAGATAAAAGGGAGAAAACTGAACTAATCCAGCATTTTCTTCTTCATTACAGCATCAAATCCTATAGTGTGAATCTCGAGGAGATGATTCTAATAAGTAGTCACATTATTGGGTTTAATGCAGACATAAAGATTTTATTTTTTGAAATACTCCCCTTATCTGGAGTCCTGATATCTGGTCATTTTTCAATGTTCAAATATTCAGCATAGGATGGATTAATGTATTGGTAAGTTAACCTTTAAGCGTCTCATATAAAAATGTCATTGACGGTAAATAAACAAACAACCAGCAACAAGAAAGTAATTATGTATTGATTAGTTGTTATCTGTTATTTAGACGTCAACAATGCGGAAGTCTTAAAATGTCATTTGTTAACCTTTAACAGTCTACTCCATGGCCTGTTTGTAACACCCCGGTTACACAGAGCCATCGGTGATAGATCGGTTGTTTTTTTCGCCAAACTAGGGAGGGGACCGATGAAAACCTATTTACCACCGACATCACCTATTGGCCACCTGTTTTCCACCTATCAATAGCTATTAGGTAAAGATGAGTTTCGTCGGGGAAAAATCACAGATTGGAAGTTTTAAACGTGTTTAAAATTCTCGATCTGTGAAAATATTTTACAAATAACCGATTGACAACCTGTCTACTACCGATATCACCAACCAGTCACCGATAAACCACCGATGAATTGATGCTTACCAACGATGACCGATTGAACAATTATTCATCACCGATACCCGGTTACACAGAAAGCCTGAAATTAAATCACGTATGACAACCGATCAAAACAGCAAAAACTTAGACCGATTGGGTACCTATTTAATCCGGACCGTCTGTGTAACCGGGGTGTTAGTATTGACGATAGATGACTACTTAAAGCAGGTTGAAAGTAAAGCAGACTGTGCCTTAAGGCCCATTCTGCTTTATTTTCAGCCAGCTTTAAAGTTTAAGCTACCATCAGCTAAAATATAGAAAATATTTCTTATGATACATGTTCATGACTTTATAAATTGGAACTATTTTCTTCAGTGGAGGAATATATTAAATGTGTAAAATGCATATCTATTGAGTTATGGGTTAACTCTTTCCTCCCTGAAACTTTAAATGAACAATTCTAGTTTCGATTTTTGTCTAGTCCATTTCTGGCTTTTAAGAGTTGTTTTTTGTCATTTTTGGCATTACTGACAAACAGTGAAGACCCTGATCAGAGGGCTCCTTTCGGAGCCCTCTGATCTGGGTCTTCACTGTTTGCACAGGACAAGAGTACTATTCACATTTACACTGTTTTAAAAGACGCCTATATGAGGGATTAGGGTTCAAAGAGTTAATAATTTATGATTGAGTTTGTTATTTCTTATGGTACATGTTCATGGCTGTATGAATGGAACTATTTTCTTCAGTGGATGACTAAATTGAATGTGCTTAAAGGTGATTCTATAGAAAAAGGGTTAAAGCAGGGTAAAGGTGTCCTAAAGCATGTAGGATAGGGTTACATGCATCTTCCATATTTGTTTAAACTTTTTAATCTGTTAGGAATTTGATTTGATTGCAAGACTAAATAGAGCAATTTAAATTACATTACTTTATCTCACCAGGGTCCCGTTTCATAAAACTTCGTACGACAAAAACGGTCGTAAGTCAAAACCTAAAAGTATATTAAATTCTAGGTTTCTCTATCTAATCCTGTCTTGTGACATTTCTTTGGAAACAAATAATAATTGAGACTTTTATAATCTGGCTTACGAAAATTTTTATCCTACAAAGTTTTATAAAACGGGCCCCTGACGTACAATGTTTTTTCTCCATTAAAACCACTAACAGGACGTTTTATAAGGCTAAGAGCTGATTTCAGTTTCAGAGCAAGTAGAAAGTAAAGCAGAAAGCTCCCTCAGGAGCTTTCTGTTTTACTTTCATCTTGCTTTGAGTAGGCACCTAGCTGGAACATTATAGCACACACCTTTTCTGAGTAGTCATAAAAGTAGGGGTCTATTGAATAAACTTGAAGAAATACAAAAGTCATGTAGAAGAGAAAACAGGATATTATAACCACAAGTGTAGGTGGATATGTACTTTTATTTATGATTTATGACTGTTTGCATTTGGATAGGATTTCAGCTGCGTATCTGACTTCCTTGGGAAGCGATCTTTTAAAATCGGTGTCAGAATGACAAACAGTTCAGATCCTGATGATACGCCGCATTACGCGACGTCTCATCTGGATCCAAACTGTTTGTAAATGTAATCACTGTGGCAGATATATCCACCGCTAGCGTGCAAAGAGTTAATGTAGAAATCATCATGGGCATAAAAAGATTTACAGAGTAATGGGTTAACCCTTTACCCAATAACTTATTAATAATATGAAAGACAGGTGATTACTTAAAGCAGGTTGAAAGTAAAGCAGAATGTGCCTTAAGGCACATTCTGCTTTACTTTCAGCCTGCTTTAAACTACCATCTGTTAGGCTATATAAAATATTTGTTGTGGTCATTGTTTTTTAGGGTATGAATTGGAACTATTTTCTTCAGCGGAGGAATAAATTAAATACGCTAAAAGTTACTTCTATAGGGGAAAGGTTTAAAGAAACATAACTTTTTTTTTATAAGAAAAAGACTGATTGATAAGACCAATATTCTTTTATCAAAAACATCCTTTAACACTTTGTCTGTGAAAGTTTTAAATAGTTTGGATCCAGATCAAATGTGGAATATCTTGGTTTAATTGACCAGCATTGAAATTGTTTGACTCTCTTTATCTTTAAAGTTCTTCAATTAGAAAAAGTAAAAGCAATAAAAATACAATTTATATACTTTAACCTTTTCCCAGCAGGCACACAACGTTGTTTCAACGTTGAATCAACGTTGATTTTCCGTCGTAACGTTGATCAACCTGATTTCAACCATAGACGACCATTCATCGGTAGCCAATTTACTGCCAACGTTGAATCAACGTTGAATCAACGTTTATAATGGTTGTAGATAAAAAATTAAAAAATACTGAAATTGAAAATTCTGATTAATTATATCGCAGTGTTTAATGTCTAACCACGTCGACTATGATTTATCGTTAAAATAAATTCAATTTAGAAAATCTAATGACAACGTTGAATCAACGTTGAATCAAAGTTGATAATGGTCGCCCAGCAGTTGATTTTCAGTCGCAACGTTGATCAACCCTTTTTCACCCTTGGACGACCATGGGTCGGTACCGAATATATTGCCAACATTGAATCAACGTTGAAAATGGTCGTGGGAAAAAACAAATCGATGAAAATGAAAATTCTGATAAATTATATTGCAGTGGTTATGTCTCATCACGTAAACTATGATTTATCGTAAAAAAATAAATTCAATTTAAAAATCTACTGCCAAAGTGGAATCAACGTTGAATCAACGTTGAATCAACATTGTCAGATAATGGACGTAGGTAAAAATTATTATTTTTTGATAAATAATCATAACAACTTCAACTTAAATATTAATTTGATACTTCATAGTTTAGATGCAAAAGAAATAAGTTCTAAGTTCTTAATAGTAAGCACTGAACTTTACATTCAAGTTTACAATTAAAATGAATAAAATACAAAAAGCAAGAAAAGCAAACCAATTCAATGTAAAAATGTTTAATTATAGATACTCAGCGTACTAATAAATGAAGCAACCATATTTGATAAGCTGTAATCAAATATCTTCCAACGCCCATGCGTTGTCTACTCTACTATTAGTAGAGTAGAGCTCCTAAAACCTAAGTTGAAGGGAGCATTTGAAAATAAAACAATATCTGGGGAAAACAACGCACACAAATACGGACAGCCCACTCGAAACAATGTTGTTTTGATGTTGAATCAACGTCATTTCAACGTTGAAACTTCAACCATTATCAACGTTGAGGTTCAACGTCAACACAACTTTCAATATCAAATATAAATCGTACGTTGTTTCAACGTTGAAGTTCAACGTTGATTCAACGTTGGTGTGCCTGCTGGGTTACTTCTTAGTCTGTTTCTTGTTTTGAAGCAGGTTGAAAGTAAAGCAGACTGTGCATTAAGTCACATTCTGCTTTACTTTTAGCCTGCTTTAAGCTATCATCTGCTTGAATATAGAAAACATTTATGATACATTCATGACTGCATAGATTAGAATTATTTTTTTAAGATGAGGAATAAATTAAATGTGTAAAAATGTGTATCTATGGAGTAATGGGTTAAAAACAGATGATAATATAGCAGTTAAACTGTTTATCAGTATCTTTTGACATGTTTCACTATGCAAATATTGTCATGCCTATCAAAGAACACCTGCAATGCATTGTGTGTTTTCTAGTCGTTCGTTTGTGCAAGATCACTCTTGTTTAATTATGTTTGAGTTATCTCCCTATAGGAGCCCTCTGATTAGGCTCTGCACTGATTGTCATTTTGTTATCTTATCAGCATCCACTCCACAAGGTTTACACTCATATAATGTTACTTTAATTGAATGGCCTGAAATCAAACTTTAAGAAAACAAAAATCATGCTGCAAATTTTAAGCAGACAACTCATCCCGGCAGGTTAGGAGTTAAAACTATCAAGGCTTAATTAATTATATTAAGATACTGTGTTTTGTGATAGTCGACAAACTTCATGAGCAGTGGCAACATTAATTTACATGTAGATCTACATGAATAGTATTTTGCACGAAATCATAACAGAATAGTTAACCCATTGAACATTTTATTTAGAAACATTTTACCGACAAATAGTACACTTGTCCTATGTTAACAATGAAGACCCCCTTAACCCTTAGCCCGCCAAATAAAATGTCGTCTGCTATATTTCTCGTCTGCTTCAAGTTTCAAAGTGCTTCAAAGTTGCTCACAATTGCTGAAAATGTTGTCCGAGTGTCAAACAGCTTGGATCCGGATGAGACGCCGAGTGACTCGGCGTCTCATCCGGATCCAAGCTGTTTGCATATGGAGCTATAATCGTGAGTGGCAGGCTAAGGGTTAAGGATATAGGACAAGTGTATTCCTCACAGGTTTGCTGTTTGCAAATGACGCATATATGCGTGACTGGGGTTCAAAGAGTTACTGGAATAAAAAGTTGTGTCTATGAGGGAAAATACTAAGCTGACGAACTTGACTATATCATGTATATGTAAGTTAAAAACATAATTATCAGTAAAGTCAATATGTTATCATATAGATATACATGTATGCATACTAAATTAAGTGAATACAAATAAGGCAGTAGAATAAACATCATATCAAGAAGGCCTATAGGGTCAGATTTATATAAATACATAGATCTACATATGATAGACTATAAACCAAGGTCCCATACTAATAAGATCTCATTAACCGTTTTTAAGCTGAGCTTTTCACATGATACTTTCGAAAAATGTCCAGTTTATGTTGATTTTCAGAGCTGCTTTTAGAAGAAAAAAATTTAAATTTGAAAGTATATAAAAACGAACATACCTGGTGTACCTGACAGGGAAATACAGGAGGAATAAGCTGTCTGCTGAGCTTTCAGCGTCTTTAAGGCAACCCCATATTTTAAACAATGTATCTGTGAAGAGTACACTTGTCCTATGCAACAGTGTAGACAAGATCAGACGATTCCTAAAGCAGCGCATCGATCTGAGGGTTGGCTCTATTTTCTATAGATTGTTAAAATAAGGTTAACCCATTACCCAATAGTCTGTTTCTAGTTTTGAAGACAGGTGTCTACATAAAGCAGGTTGAAAGTAAAGCAAAATGCACATTAAGGCACATTCTGCTTTACTTTCAGCCAGCTTTATGCTACCATTTGCTGGAATATAGAAATTATTTCACTTGATACATACTTATTCTCCAGTGGAGGAATAAATTAAAGGCATAAAAAGGCGTATTTATGGGTTAATAGTTTAATACATGTAGTAAAAAATGGACTAAACTTTGGAAACTGGAATGCTCATTTGAAGTTTTAGGGGTCAATGAGTTGAAACATTGAAACCTAGTTGCTAGTGAAAAGTTCATGCAGCACATGACTTTAAACGCTTAAAACCAAAGCCTTCTTTATTCCATTACAAAATGTAGGTGGGTGGGGGGGACAGGTTTTGTAATTAAATTGGACAGTTTATTGCAAAATAATCAAACTGTTCCATATACACAATTGATCAAAGGCAATAGTATTGTGCCTTAGGCAAGTATTGCTGTAGAGCAAACCGCCGAGCCCTGATAGTGTCGTATTGTCGTCTGCTGCAAAATTGTTGTCTGCAACATTTTCAAAACTTGTTTTTTCGTCAATAAAGTTTGGAAAACCGGTATGAGAGTATCTACTAGTTTGGATCCAGATCAGATGCTTAATTGCTTGATGTCTGATCTAGATCCAGACTGTTCGCAAATGTTACTGTTAAGCTGAGATTAATGTATGGATTGTTTAACTCTTTGAATGTATAGAGAAAGGAATATTTCAACGGTTTCCAAACAGTATGGATCTTGATCAGTCCCCACATAATGTGGAGCCTGATCAAGATCCAAACTGTTTGTCACTCAGATGTGATTTCTGCAATTTTGGAGAAAAAATGTTGAATTTGTTAATTTCAGCAGACGACAGTTATAGCAGACGACATTTATTGACTGTCCAATGAGTTAATAAACAATGCAAATAGCAATGGGTGGGATACACTATTCTCTGTATATAGACCTATAAACCACCAACAGGTAAGGCGTGTTTTTTTCTCTTCTATTTTTCCAGGCAGATTGATACTTAACCCAATAGTTTCTAGTTTTGAAAATAGGTGACAACTTAAAGCAGGTTGAAAGTAAAGCAAAATGTGCATTAAGGTGCATTTTGCTACACTTTCAGCCTGCATTAAGATACAAGCTGCTAGAATAAAGAAAACGTTCCTTATGGTACATATTCATGACACTATAAATTGGAAATATTTTCTTCAGCAGAGGAATAAACTGGATGCCCTAATAGGCACTTCTATATTGGGGGGGGGGGGGGGGGGGGGGGGGTTAAATGGACTATTAAAGTTTTCAAAAAATCTAGTCCATATGATATTATTTTGGTTGTTTATTGCAAAATGACAAAACTTCAAATATATATTGCTTCGAAAAAAGTCAAATTAGTTTTCATGCTTTTTAAATATGTGTGACAATATTTTTGGATCCAGATTAGACGCCAAGTTACGTGGCATCTTGTCTTGATCCAAACTGTTTGCAAATGTAACCTAAGTGGCACTTAGCACGATAAGGGTTAGTCATCTTGTTAGAATCTAAACTGTTTGCAAATGATAGTCAAAGAAGCAGGAAAAAGGTTGTTCTTAAAGTTTCTCCTGCTTATAGTGTATATATATGATTGGTGCTGTTTGAAAACAGTGTAGAACCAGATCAGACAGCTTTCCCATGAGCTGCATGATCTGGGTCTACACTGTTTTCATGCAGGATCTGTCCTACGTAACATAAGTCCTCACTCTTTCCCGGGGAATTGTCTTTTTATTAGCAAATTTTTATGTAATAGTTCAGATGATAGACATTCATAGCGAGCAGAGTTTTATATATGAATATTCAATGGGAAAAGGTTTAACCCATTTCCAATTAACCCTTTCCCCCATAGAAGCGACTTTTAGCGTATTTAATTTATTCCTCCGTTGAAGAAAATAGTTCCAGTTTATATCCTTATGAACAATTACCATTACAAATGTTTTATATAGCCTAGCAGGTTTTAGCTTAAAGCAGGCTGAAAGTAAAGCAGAATGTGCCTTAAGGCACATTCTGCTTTACTTTCAACCTGCTTTAAGTGGTCACCTGTCTTCAAAACTAGAAACAGACTATGAGGTAAAGGGTTAAGTTTTGAAGACATTTGACCACTTTCAGCAGGTTGAAAATAAAGCAGAATGCGCCATATGGCGCATTCTGCTTTACTTTCAGCCTGTTTAAAGCTACAATCTTCAAGGATACATTTTTTTTTCATATAGTGCAAATTTTATTACTGTATAAAGTGGAACTATATTTCTTCAGTGGAAGAAATAATTAAAGGCATTAAAAGGCATCTTTATGGGGTAATGGGTTAAACATTGGAAATGAAACTTTATGTGTTCATAACAGCAGGTTTGACTGTATTTTATTTAGTTATTAAGCTGGATATCTGTAGGTGATTGTATGGAAGAAAAAAAGGTTAATAAACGTTTAACCCCTTTGCTGCCATGATGTCAATCTCTTTAAAAAGTAACTGTTGTATTCTGTCTTTATTTCTCAATTTAAAATACTACGAAAAATAGTTTAGTAAAGTTATATTGTAATGAATGTCAAACAGTTTCCATCCTGGTCAGACTCTGCATTATGCGGAGTCTGATCAGGATTCAAATTGTTTGCTAATACCGTAACCTTGTTATCAGGGTAAGGCAGTGAAATGGTTAATATATGTACCAGTATAAAGAATTTTACATAGATTGTAGTTATAGGAATGCATTTTGCAATCAATATTTTGTAGCTGGTAATTTTTACCATTGAAAAAGTTGGAAAAAAGTATGTTTTAATCTCTAAAATCAAAGCGACTCCTAAGATATAGAAAGTTCTGAAATGCTGAGAAATTTTTTTGTCCAACAATATTTGTTCTACATGCTTATATCAACCATTTAACCCTTTACCCCATAGCTTGTTTCTAATTTGGAAGACAGGTGATCACATAAAGTAGAATGTGCCTTAAGGCTAGAATATAGAACAATATTTCTTATGATACAGATTCATAACTGTATAACTGGGAGCTTTTTTCTTCAGAGGAGGAATAAATTAAACGCGTAAATACACATCTATGGAGTAAAAGGTCGGTTAAATAAACTTTGCATTTGAGTTTATAGAAAAACGAAGAAGTAAGAAATATTTTTGTTGATGAACACTTATTAAGACAGGAATGTGTGTTAAACAGCATTGCTACAAAGTCCTACAAGATTCAAGGTAGTTAACATCTGTGTCAAAAAAGAGCAACATCCATTTTTGTATGGCTTGACCTGAAAAAGAATGGAATTGCATCAACTAGTCCTAAATATTAGTATTTTTTGCACTGATGGCTACGGGGAAATAGGTAAACAGTGAAATTACTGTATTCAGAGGGCTTCTAGAGCTGCACCTAAAAATCAGAGTCTTCACTGTTAACAAACATTTTGAATGTAACAGGAACACATCAAATAATGTGTGAAATGGATTGGTTCTTTTGCAAATTCAACATTTCAACCCCTTCATACTCAGAGTACAATTGTTATTTACAAACAGTTTAGATCCTAATCAGAAACCACATTATGCGGCATCTGATCAGGATTCAAAATGTTTGACACTCAATTAAATAGACAACACTTGTTAAATCCTTTACCCCATAGCCTGTTCCTATTTTTGAAGATAGATGACTACTTAAAGCAGGTTGAAAGTAAAGCAGAATGTGCCTTAAGGCACATTCTGATTTACTTTCAGCCTGCTTTAAGCTCTAATCTGCTAGAAAATAGAAAATATTTCTCATGATACACATTCTTGTCAATTTCTTGACTGTATAAAATGGAAGTATTTTCTTCAATGGAGGAATAAATTGAATGCACTAAAAAGCGCTTCTGTGTGGGAAAGGGTTATAATTAAATTGATGAAGCCACTGCAGTGAAGGGTTTATTAGCATTATGGGAGGGGATGCTGCAGCCTGTCACAAGTTATGTAATGGCTTCATGTTTCATCACACCGTGACAACAGCTGCAGTAGCAAATCAGAAATGATTTAATGGACTTATTAAAATTGTGTTTATGGTTTGTCCTTCTAACAATAGTAAGCCTCTTTATCTTCCCCCTTGATAAATGTCAATTAAAAATATGAAAATATTCCTTACGGTTCATATCCTTGACTGTAGAAATTAGATGGCTTTTCTTCAGAGGAGGAATAAATTACAGGCATAAAAAGGCATGGCATATATATAGGGTTAAGGGTTAAGCTGTCATAACGAATTTTGGTGCTTATTAACTCATTCACACCTGAAACTTTTAATGGACAATTCCAATTTCAAAATGAGTCTATAGTTCATTTTTGACTATTTTGGGTTGATTTTAACAATATATTTTAAAATTGACAAACAGTGTAGACCCATAAGGAGCCCTTTGATCAGGGTCTACACTGTTTGCATGGGACAAGTGTAATTCTCACAGGCATATGGTTTGCAAATGACTAGTAAACTCGTCGCTAGGGTTGAATGTATTAAGAAGCAGAGATAAAAGTGGCTCCTATTGTACTTATATGTACTTAAGTATTTTTTGTTGTGATAGATATATAGGATTCAAGATTTTTTAAACAGCTTGAGTCCAGATAAAAGATTGATAGTTTGACAGCAAGTTAGGATGACATGTTTGCTTTTGTTAAATTTTGATATCAAAATATTTATCTAGCACTCCTTAACTTTTCATGTGCTTTAAATGTGAAAATAAAACAAAAAATATTGATTATGAGTTTTGGATCCTATAAATCAGACCATAGGTGGTTCTCCCAAGTTGGGTTTACATACTACATGTATATATAGAATAAGGGTACAAACAAGTCTCCATAGGGAGAACCACCTATGAATCAGACATTAAAACTATTCTGTTTCTGGACTGAATCAAAACTGATTACAAATTCCAATCAAGCTGTGACTAGCACATA
Organism: Gari tellinella; assembly: GCA_922989275.2. NCBI lineage: Eukaryota > Metazoa > Mollusca > Bivalvia > Cardiida > Psammobiidae > Gari > Gari tellinella. Next base: position 26,817,477 of record OV277867.1, on the reverse strand, counting down.
ATAGATAAAGCGGATCTTACATGAGTGCTCATTAATCATCAATCTTAAAAAATGAGTAGCCTTGGTGAGCGTTATATTTATTTTGGTCAAGGAATTTATTAGAAATGATAAATATTGAGCATGAATGTGAGATTATATTTATCACATAAACATTTTAAAACCCTATTAAGTCAACGGAATCAGTAGTTTGTAGTCTCTCCGCCATATGTATTTTCTGCCAAAAGTTGTTTATAAATGGTAACATCATGGCAAATTATGTCATTTGGCATTCCGCGTCATGCAGTGCTTGTGGACGAATAGCTGGTAGGGTCATAGCTCAAATATTGATATCTCTCTATCATTTATTGAATGGCATTATTACAATGCTAGAGGTGGTTTTATGTGATAAAAACCTTTCCTTCTTAGAACAACCGTTTCTTGCCTTTACCAGTATTCCTCATAGAAACTCTTATTTAGTGCTTCAACTAAGTTCTAACTCTTTCAACACTAAATAACTATTGTGGGCTATCAGGTTCCCTTGAGGATCTTTTTAGTTACAAAACATGAACCAGTCTACTTGGAATTCTTGGTAGTTTAATAAACACTTGGCTAAAATACCAAACAGTGTAGACCCATATCAGAGGGCTCCTACTCTGTTTCCAAATGTAATGAGTATATATTTTAAACAGGTCCATAGTGTTGAAAGAGTTTATTAAAGAGCCAAACAAACATTTTCTACACCCTGATTCCTTAGCATTTTCTTCTTAAATCAGGTTGATAGTAAGCAGAAATCTCCCACAAGGATGATTCTGCTTTTTTCAGCCTGTTTTAAGCAGGCACTTGTCTATTTTCTTTTCATCCTGGGTTGTTTTTAGTCAGATTGTTGATATCTTTAGTAACAATTTAGACACAGATCAAGTTCCACAAATATTGGGCCTGATCTGGACCTTATTTGTTGGACAGTCAGGTTCACTTGTGGCAAAAAAGCTTTAAATAAATTTCTGAAATGATTTGACATGTTCGATAATGATCTTGTTCTACACTAGCTGTTTTCATAAAGCATCAATATACTCTAATACTTGTAACAGGAGAAGAGTTAACCCTTTACTCCATAGCCTGTTTCTAATTTTGAAGATAGGTGGCCACTTAAAACAGGTTGAAAGTGATGCAGAATGCGCCTTAAGCTGCATTCTGCTTTACTTTCAGCCTGCTTTAAGCTACATGTACAATCTGTTATCATATATAATATATATTTCTTATGGTACATATATTTTCTTTAATGATGGGATAAAAACTTTGGCGTAAAAATATGGGGTAATTGGTTAAACAAGACACTATGAGAGAAAAAGTTTCTAGATAAATCTCAGTTGAGAGAACAAACATAAAAGGGTGTATTTATGGAGTTATGGGTTATACAAGATGCTATGAGGGAAAGGGTTTAGATAAATCTCAGGTGATTTGACATGGAGAACGAGTGGGAGAGAACAAATACAACACAACAATCACTTTGCTTAGTTTGTTTCCACACCGGCAACAGCTGGTATCATTTCCTCCATGTTTGGTATTAACTCTTTGCATGCTGGGTAATTTTTTCGTCTGCAACAATTGTAGTCTGGTTCTGTTCTAATAAAAGAATATTCAAAGTTTCTTTTCAAAACAGGGTCAGAGTGTCAAACAGTTTGGATCCTGATGAGACGCCGCGCTATGCGGCGTCTCATCAGGATCTAAACTGTTTGCAAAGTTAATCACTGTGACACAATTATCCAATGCAAGCATGCAGAGTTAACTCCTAGCTTCACCCCTGAAATGTTTAATGGACAATTCCAATTTCCAATTAAGTCTAGTCCCTTTTTGACTAATAAGGGTTGATTTTAACAATATCTTGCAAAATGACAAACCTTGTAGGAGCCCTGTGATCACCTGGGGTCTACACTGTTTGCATAGGACAAGTGTTCTTTTCAGAAGGTATACTGTTAATTAATGATGAGTATAGTTGATTGTGCTAATCCTTACCCCTCTTAATATCAATAAATAAAACTTTGCCGACTATAAGCATCTATTATCTATTTAATTGGATAATACAATAAGGAAAGAGTAATTAAAGACTCATGTCAGACATCCTATATTCCACGACTCACAAATCCAACATTTTCTCACTTATTTCAACACGAAATCCTATGGTGTTACCACTCATTAGAATCGTCTCGAAGAGACGATTCTAATGAGTAGTAACACTATAGTGTTTAATGCTGAAATTAATATTTTAGTTTTTGAAATACTCCCCCTCAGGGTCTGGAGCTGTGTATATCCTATAACAGTGCAGACCCTGATCAGGCAGCTCCTTCAGGAACTCTCTGATCTTGATCTACATGTTCACTGTTTTCAAGAAGCACCAACACAGGCTGGTGGCAGGAAAAAGATTAACAATATTTCATTGGTCAGAAACAACAGCTGTCCATTTAAACATGTGTTAAGCTGTCACTCAGAAACAGATAGGTGACAGTCCTTTAAATAGGTGAATGCTAAATGCAGGATAATAGTAATGCAGAAAGCTAGAATAGGAGCAATTAAGGTTTGTCTTTTCTAGATCTTAATCTGTTATACCATAGCATATTTCTAACTTTGAGTACAGGTGACCACTTAAGCAGGTTGAAAGAAAAGCAGTAAATCTTAAATGAGCAGTCTGTTTTACTTTCATCCTGCTTTGAGGAATTAATTTAATTAAAGGCATAAAAAGGAACATTTATGGAGTAATGGGTTTATTCTCTACACAAAAAGGCAGGATCGATTGCGCCTGTATATTGTACATGTAGGTTATTGTGAACAGGACAGTTGTAGTGATTATATTATATGAGTGGAATAAAAAGTGTATTGATTGGTGAGCTTGTTATGTAGTATACATTGTATGTGAGTGGTATCATACAGTAAATCTATATAAGTTGTGGATAGATGGAAAGGTATGTTTAATTATCCTGTTCCGCCATTATAAGCCATCAGTGAAAATCACCTGTGTTTGTATGATACTTCTTAAAAGCAAGATGGAAGTAAAGCAGAAAGCTCCTTCTATGGGGCTTCTGTGAAGGAAAGAGTTAAGAATTTCCACAAAACTTCAAAATTTATCACATATCTGTGCATTTTCGGTAACACTTGCATGCACAATTATGACCTCGCAAGTGAAAACTGCTTTAGTTTCATCTGGCTGCATGCAGCCTACTGCTTTTGCTGTGTCCCTCTTAGCTTATTATAAGCATTATAATACATTATTGTTTTTATTATTATTTCCTCTCACTAAACAGATAAACAAGCCCATGACAGTTGTTCTATGTATTATTATTCCTTATACGCAGATACACCCCCCCCCCCCCCCCACCCCCCCCCCCCCCCCCCCGCAAAGCTATTAAAAAAGTGTCCTCTTACGTCTGATACCGGACACTTTTTTCTGTTACCGGACAGTTTTACTTTCTGTTACCGGATACTTTTTACGGGCGTGGTGCACGTGGTGAGCATGCGGTCACCGGTTTAGCTCTTGCACTGCCCGGGAATTGACGAGGTAACCCTTGTTATGCTACAGTGGAGAAAACGTAATTTTTTCCCGTTTAAACGCAATCGAAACGCAAACGCAAAACACAAAATGAAGATTTCTAGAAAATAATTACTTTTTTTTTTACATTTTTCATCATCTTTTTTCATCTGAGTGGCATACAATTTGGATCCTGATTAGACGCCGGGTTACCCGGCGTCTGATCTGGTTCCAAAATGTTTGCAATGGAAAATATAGTTTAAGCGTCAAACGCGTTTATTGGGGAAGAATAACGTTTTTTCCACTGTGAGTACCGCTTGTCTAACATTTAGAAACAGTTTAGATCCATAGAAGACGCCATGTAACGCGGCATGTGATCTGGATCCAAATGTTTGGCACTGATTTTCATTTTTGATTCAATTTGGAAAGCATAAGAAAGATTTTGAGATTCTCCGCAGACGATAAGTTTGATGCAGACGGCAATTCAGCACGATAAGGGATAACGAACTTTTGCAAATAGTTTGGATCAATATCAAACACACAGTAACTCAGCGTTTGAACAGGATCCAAACTGATAGACACTTGATTCGTGCAATCAAATCCCGAAACTTTGCGTTGGAAAATAAGTGCATTCAGCAATTTCAAAGCAGACGACAATATGACAGTGCAAGAGTAAACGACGCTATTTAATAGTGTGCCTGTTCAGGAGAAAAATATCTGGTCCTTGGTTTGGTTATAAGGAGCGGAAAAGGAATTATATCGGGCTAAAATGATAAAATATTTATTGACCTTAAAGCTAAATGCTGAAAAAAAGATGTCATCTAAATTGATAAATACAGCACTTACCTTATACTAGCTGAATACTCATTCTGAGCGCAGATAAATAAATACATGTACATAGTTATTTTACGGCATGACCCAGCACACAGGCTGCACGGAATGCTCGTGCAAAGTATAAAAAGGACCAATGAAAATAATAGTTGGTTTACGTGAATTTCAATATTTTATAAATAGATATATTAATTTGCAATATTACCTTGACCGCAATCATTATTGACTCGGTGTAAGATATTTATTAAAATCTACGTATAAGTCAGATACAGCGACTTGTTCGCCTTAAAAGTGTACGGTATGAATCGTAATCAGACTGTTTCGCTCGGACGAACAACAAATATGTCCTCGGCTTCGCCTCGGACAATTTGTTGTCGCCCTCGCAAAACAGTCTGATTACGATTCATACCGTACACTTTTAAGGCGAAACCCGTCCTGTATCTATTACTTATGGCATCTTTTTTTCTCATTTCAGGCCTGTTGGAAAACAAGGGAGGAAGAATTAGACAATTTAGCATTTGTATGAAGCCGTCACCAGTTACTTCATGCTACCATACTGAAACAACTCACCTGAATCAATATATAGTAATTAACCCCTTTAACACTGTACCTGCTGTCTGCTTGATATTAAGGTCTAGAATTGACCCAATCTGCTTTATATACATATGAGCCGTGCCATGACAAAACCTGCCTTATGCATTGCAAACAGTGTAGATCAAGGTCAGCTGCCACATCTGTGATGCGGCGACTGGCCTTGATCTACTCTGTATGACTGTGCACCCACAATGATCTAAAGCATTGTGTTTATCAGTATTATCTACGGTATTTGGCAGTGTAGACTAAACTCAGATGCAAAGCCTGTGATGACAGCCGTGCTTGGTCTGTACAATGTTGAAATAAGGCAGGTTTGTCATGGCACGGCTCATATAAATTATACAGAAACAAGATCAGAGTGACAAACAGTCTGGATCCTGATCAGGTCCCATGTTAGTGGGACCTGATCTGGATCCACACTATTTGCAAATGTTCTCAAAACAGGTTTTCAGTGTTAAATGGGTTAACCCTTTCTATATTGGAAACTATAGTTACTGTACATGTATAATGTTCATTAACCCATTACCCCATAGCCTGTTTCTATATTTTAAAACAAGTGATCACTTAAAGCAGGTTGAAAGTAAAGCAGAATGGGCCTTAAGGCGCATTCTGCTTTACTTTCAGCCTGCTTTAAGCTATCATCTGCTAGGATATAGAAAATATTTCTTATGATACAAATTCATGACTGTATATTCTGTAGTGGAGGAAAAAATTAGAGGTGTTAAAAGGTGTATATATTTATGGGGTAATGAGTCAAGTATATTTGCAAACAGTATAGACCCTATGATTCCTATGATAAGGGTCTACACAGCTTGATTCACCTTTTGTTTTCCTTTATTTTTTTTCTAAAATTTTTATGAAAACAGATCTAAAAATCAACATAAATTATGCTGGTTCTTTTTCAAAATAAGAAAAGTTCATTTGAAACAAAATCAGCATAGAAAGGGTTTAAACTTACACTCAGATTACTTTTGTGAAATAGGAAGAAAGTTAAAACCTAAACAATGTCAGAAGTAACAGACGCTGATGAAGCAAAAGGGGCAACCCCTTCAATGGCGGACATGCAGAGTATGATGAAGGCTAAGGCCCATGAGTTGTTCAGTGCATGTGACTCGGAAGAAAAAGGGTTCATCACAAAAAGGGACATGCAGAGGTTACAGGGGGAGCTCCCCCTGAACCCTGACCAGTTAGAGAATGTGTTTGATTCCTTGGATGATGATGGTAATGGCTACCTAACTCTAGAGGAGTTTACAGATGGATTTGGTGAGTGTAATTTATTTTCTTGCCTTTCTTGAGTGCATGTACAAACTGGGGATAAGGAATCATTCTTTCCCAACAAAAGCATTTTGTAATTAACTCATTCACCACTGAAATTTTTAAAGGATTTGGATTTGCAATTATTTTACATCGCTTTAACAGTATTTCAGTCATAATCACGACTTCCAGGTATATAATTACAGGTGGAGGAATACCTCAGAAGCCTTTTATGCACTGTTTCAGGCACAAATCAGCATCTGGTTAGAACCACTAACCTTCTGCAAGCCAGCTGGAAGGCTTCCCCGCATGGACAAAACCCGTAGTGTCCAGATTGGGATTCGAACCCACGATTGCGGTGAGAGGCTTAGTGATGTAAGTCACAGTGACTATACCACTAGGTCCAGTTTCCAATTCAGTCTTGTCAACCATTTAGGGGGTTGATGTTTACAATATATTGCAAAACTACAAGCAGCTCCTTTAGGAGCCCTCTGATCTGGGTCTACATTGTTTGCCTAGGACAAGTGTACTCCAAATGGGTACACTGTTAATGACAGGTTTATTCATCACTACCCCTCACTTAGATAAGAACAGATGTCCATTGCAAACAGTTTTTAGCCAGATCAGATGCCAGGTAACTTGACATCTGGTCAGGCTCCAAACTGTTTGACACTAAGGTTATGGTAAATCATAAATGTTTTATTATGGAGGTGCCTCCTGCTTTACTTTAATAAGCCATAAGCTGCCACCAGCTTGTAAAAGCAGCTGCATATAATAATACTGACATTATTGTTGTTATTAGAAGGTTGTACACACCTCGGGGCACATGATGCATCCACCTGTCCCCCATGACAGCAGTCAGCATCAGACCATTATGGTATGAACTTAATGGGGGATACTGACAGATAATGCATTGTCTATATACAGGTATCAACTCTACAACTTATATTGAACCCCTACAATAGGTTTTATAGATTAAACTATGAAAATATTCAAATTTAATAATTGTTAACACATTTAACCCTATATAGCGACGAGTATTATATACTCATCATTTACAAACAGTGTACCTGTGAGGAAAACACTTGTCCCATGCAAACAGTGTAAACCCTGATCAGAGGGCTCTTTAAGGAGCCCTCTGATCAGGGTCTACCCTGTTTGTCATAATGAAAATATATTATTAAAATCAACCATAAATAGCCAAAATTGGACTAGACTTATAACGAAATTGGAATTGTCTTTTAAAAATTTCAGGGGTGAATGAGTTAAATTTCAACCATACATGTAGCATGTTTTCAAATTTTAAGACAGACCTGTATGCTTAAAGCAGGCTTAAAGCAAAGTAGAAAGCTTTTGTAGGAACTCTCTGGCATAAAGTTTACTTTAAACCTGCTTTAAGCTACCATTTGGAAAGATACTTGAAATGTCTTCTGTATTCTATATTCGGGATTTTTGAATGGGGACTGTTGTATAGAGTTGTAAAAAGGTGTTTTTTACAGAATAATGGCTTAAAATTATTTAAATAATATTCTTTAACCTCTTTTCCTGATAAGATAAGTTTTAAATGCTTCTACTCTGTTCAGCTAAATGAGATACAGAGAAATTTCCCTACAAACTGATATATGGCTTCTAAAACTGATGGAAAGATAGCTTAACTGTCTCTTAGGGTTCAGCTGCTACACTTTCAGTGTGCTTTAATAAATTATGCAGTCATTCTGCTATAGTTTTAGCATACTTTAAGAAGCTGTCAGTCTTAAACAATGAAAGAATAAAAACAATAAATATATTTCTCTAAAAACAAGTAACACTGATTAATACTAAAGGATTCAGCCTTTTTGTGAGACAAATAATTGATATGATTGTTTGGTTTTGATGTGGACAACATTTCCTAAAATAAAATTCTGTAAAACGTCATTTTAAAAATAAAAAGTTTTTTATACTTTTTTGCCCCTGAAATATAATCAATTTGTGTATTAACAGAACCAATCTTCATCTGATGCCCAGTTGGTGTCCAAATTTTCACCAAGACTAGTGTTTTCATATCTTGCTTGATGCTGTTGAACTTAAAATGTGCTCAAGGGAGATAACAATGTTTTCAATTTAAACATTTTTGTTATAAGGATTATCTCCCTTCTCCATGCACTTTTAATTTAATTACATTTGATGGGCTGTCGTTGTGTTTACATATTGCTTGAAAAACTCTTAAAACCCTGCACCTAGAGTATATTGTGTTTGCTTAAACCTACAATTACTATAGAAAGTCATAAGGTGCTTGGATTTCTCAGGGGTAAGGTGGGTATTTGCTTTTATTGAACCCTTTGTAATCTGTTAACTCTTTATTTCAATAGTTTGTTCTCAGTGTTTAATATAGGTGGTTGCTTAAAGCAGGCTGTAGGAGCTTTCTGTTTTACTTTTAGCTTGTTTTAAGTACCTACCTGTCAGTAAGCAGGGATATTTTCCTGTTGTTCTTTATTGTTCTTTATCGGGACATGGTAGAAGTATGTGAAGGCATTGCAATGTTCTTTAACCCATTACCTCATACATACACCTTTTTACGCTTTATATCTATTCTACCACTGAAGTAAATAGTTCCAATTTAAACAGTCAATAATATGTATCATAAGAAGTGTTTTCTATATTCTAGCAGATAGTGCCTTAAAGCAGGCTGAAAGTAAAGCAGAATGTGCCTTAAGGCACATTCTGCTTAATTTTCAACATGCTTTAAGTAGTCACATACAGGTATCTTAAATATTAGAAACAGGCTATGGAGTAATGGGTTAAGGGGTAGGTAGATGTACCAAAGGTACTTCTATTATTATTATTTTTATTTATTATTATTATTATTATTATTATTATACCAGATTTATATACCGCTCTTTTCACACAGGGGTTGTGCGTTCAAAAGCGCTTTACAGGAAATAACACAAATGTACCTACAAATCGAGAAAAGACAAAATAACTACAATTAGATCTGAAATAAAACATGAATAAACATACAAAAGACAGCCCCCCAAAACAGCGATTACATTACCCCCATCAATCAGCAATGAACCGACCGGCTAAAGATTGCCGACCAATGGAAATAATAGCAGAGCGCCCAATTCAGGCCGCCTAATGTAACATAACTAGGACAACAGCATGCGAACATAACTAAAAACTCTAATGGGGAAAGGGTTAACCCATTACTTCATAAAGACACATTTCAATGCCTTTAATACAGTCATGAATATGTACCATACAGAAATATTACAACCACTGAAACAAAGGCAAATTGAGTGTATAAAAGACAGGTGACAGCTGAAAGCAAGGTGACAGTTAAACAGAAAGCTCCTAAAGTAGCTTTCTGTTTTACTGCCATCTAGCTTTAAATAGTCACCTGTCGCAAACACCTAATGATTATCACAATTTAGTGGTCGTAATAGAGAGAATATACTGTAATTGGACAACTGTATGTTTTATTGTTCTTGTTTCTTTTACATTCGAAAGTTTATTTAAATCCCTCATTATACTAAGCTTAGTGTCAGTGTTTAACCCATTACCCCATAGCCTATTTCTAGTTTTGAAGACAGGTGACCACTTAAAGCAGGTTGAAAGTAAAGCAGAATGTGCCTTAAGGCACATTCTGCATTACTTTCAGCCTGCTTTAAGCTAAAATCTGCTAGGTTATATAAAATATTTATAATGGTAATTGTTCATGAGGGTGTAAACTGGAACTATTTTTTTCAGCGGAGGAATAAATTAAATACGCTAAAAGTCGCTTCTATAGGGTAAAGGGTTAACCCTCAACGCCATAGATATGCATTTTGATGCCGTTTACTTATTTCTCAAATGAAGAAAAGAGTTCCAATTTATACAGCCATGAATGAGATCATAAGAAATTTTATTTTCTAGCAGATGTAGCTAGCTTAAAGCAGGCTGAAAGTAAAGTAGAATGTGCTTAACCTATTCTAGAATGTGCTTAACCTTTTACCTTATAGCCTGTTTCTGGTATTGGAGATGGCTAGGTAACCACTTAATTACCCCTTTCCCCCATAGAAGCGCCTTTTAGCGCATTCAGTTTATTCTTGCCCTGAAGAAAATAGTTCCAATTTATACATTCATAAATATGTATAATACAAAAAAATTTCTATATTCTAGCAGATGATAGCTTAAAGCAGGCTGAAAGTAAAGTAGAATGCGCTTAAAGTGCATTCTGCTTTACTTTCAACCTGCTTTAAGTGGACACCTATATTCAATACTAGAGATATGCTATGTGGGAAAGGGTTAAAGCCTGCTATAAGCTAAAATCTGCTAAGAATATAGTAAACTTTTCTTCTGGTGCATAAATATGAATGTATGAATTGGTACTATTTTCTTTAGTAGAAGAATAAAATATAGGCATAAAAAGGTGAATTTATGTAATTGGTTAAGGCTTGATCATTCTGCTTTACTTTCAACCTGCTTCAAGTTATCCTCTATCTATCAATATTAGAAATAGCTGCTTAAAGCATGCATAAGGTAAAGCAGAAATCTTTCTTAGAATTCTTAGTGCTTCAGCTTGCTTTCAGCAGCTACCGGTCAGGGTGTAGGAAAAGATTCCTTGGCTCTTTATCAGGACAGGGTGAAAGCAATAGAAAGCAATTTTATAAGGAATAGGTAAAGGCATGAAAAGGTGTTGCTAACTTGTTATATGGTTGGCGCTTTAACCCTTTACCCCATAGCCTGTTTCTAGTTTTTCAAGATAGGTGACCACTTAAAGCAGTTTGAAAGTAAAGCAGAATGCGCCTTCAGGCGCATTCTGTTTTACTTTCAACCTGCTTTAAGCTATTATCTGCTAGAATATAGAAAATATTTCTTATGATTTTTATTTGTGACAGTATAAACTGGAACTATTTTCTTCAGTAGAGGAATTAATTAAGGCGTAAAAAGGCATATTTATGGAGTAATGGGTTAAAAGGCATTTCTATTGATCCTTGTAATAATCCCATATGTAAACAGTCTGGATTAAGATCAGGCTCAAAATGATATTAGCAACTAAATATGATCTAATCCATTTTTCATTCAGATCGCTTTTCTGCAAATACAGAGTAGATATTGACAATATCGTAAGTTCACTTACAACATTTTAGCAGACAACATGTTATTGTGGTCCGAAAGAAAAACATAAATACATGACTGTATATAATGTAAATTTGAACTAAAACGATTACTCCTTGATGGTGTTATAGCATGATGCAGTTTAAATCAGGATGAACTTAAAGCAGAAAGCACCTAAAGGAGCGTTCTGCTTTACTTTCAACCTGCTTTAAGCATACACTTTACCTAATACACTAGTAATATAGTTAGACATTATAGTGGGGTTGGACTGTATAAGTGTTCCGCCCACAGGTATATGTTATTAACCATTGTAACGCTGGTGTGGGATATATCCATCCTTTATAAACAGTGTAGACCCAGATCAGAGGGCTCCTATAGGAGCCCTCTGATCTGGGTCTACACTGTTTGTAATACTTTATTTTGGGACCAAAATACTAGAATGTCAATGTAACCTAGTCATTTATTAGAAAATGAATGTGTTCATTTAAATGTTCAGCATTATTAGGGGTGATAGGTGTTAAAATAACCTGAATTACATGGCTGAGACCTTTAGGTCAGTGATCAAGAGAAAATACATATCAATCTTATATAGTGCATAACCTGGTGAATATGGATTATAGTATACAAGTAGGATGATTGTTGACTTATTGTTATTATATACATATCAATCTTATATAGTGCATAACCTGGTGAATATGGATTATAGTACACAAGTAGGATGATTGTTGACTTATTGTAATTTTATATAACCCTTTTCCTAATAGAAGCGCTTTTTAGCACATTTAATTTATTCCTCCACTGAAGAAAAGAATCCTATTTATACAGTCATTCTTAATCTAGCAGGTGATAGCTAAAAGCTGGCAGAAAGTAAAGCAGAATGCACCTTAAGGTACATGTTAATTCTGCTTTACTTTCAACCTGCTTTAGTAGTCACTTTTTCTCAAAACTAAATCAGACTATGGGGTAATTAATGGGGTAATTATAATTTAGTTTTTGAAGACAGGTCACAATTTAAAGCAGGTTGAAAGTAAAGCAGAATGCGTCTAAGGTCGCACTCTGCTTTACTTTCAGCCTGCTTTAGCTACTATCTACTAGAATACAGAAAATATTTCTCATTGTACATTATTAATTATGGTGTAAAGTGGACCTGTTTTCTTAAAAGGAGAAATAAATTAGAGGCGTAGAAAGGCTTATTTATAGGGTAATGGGTTAAATATGTGTATGTTGATTGTGAAAGTGTATATCAGCTTCTTCTGCTTCTGTATACGAGTCTCCTTCAACTGGCTGAAGATTATGCTCGGTAAGAGGGGATAACATGCAAAGTGGACTTCGCCATCAAGACTATGTACAGTTTTAAAAAAAAAACAATCTGGGTTTTGTAGTAAAGCCATCCATGCCCCGAAAGCATCGAGGGTTATAATCCGCATGGACGATGTCTGGGGGTAGTGCATTCCAATCCTGTACTGTTTGAGGGAAGAAGGACATCTTCCTGGCATAAAAACTAATAATTGAGCTAATTTGGTTTTCTACATTATTTTTTTAGGCTTTTTGATCAAAGAAACATCAAACAATAAGGATAATTCACGGGGTAAAGGGTTAAACACATATTTTACTCTACCAACTACTAGATTATTTCATTCGTGTTATGTATTAAGCCTTTTGAATGCTGAAAAAAATGTCTTGCTCTTGATTTTGCCTGCTTTAACTCTTTGAAACCTATCCGCACATATAATGATATATGCATCATTTTCAAACAGCGTACCTGTGAGGAGTATACTTGTCCTATGCAAACAGTGTAGACCCTCTGATCAGGGTTTACACTTTTTGTAATTTTGATATACATTGTAAATATCAACCCTAAAAAGTAAAAAATGGACAAGACTTAATTAAAAAATTAGAAATATTCATTTGAGGTTTCAGGGAGGAAAGGGTTAAAATGAGAAATTGAGTTTGTTCATACACCACCTAAGCATTATTTGGGAGATTTTTACCCCCTCACCACTTTATTGTCGTCTGCTTCAGTATTGTTGTCTGTAAGACACATTTCAAAGTTAGAATTAAGGTTGTATGACTTGATAAATATCGATAAGAGTGTCAAACAGTTTGGGTCCTGATCAGACGCCGTGTTAGTCGTTACTGTTTGCAAAAACGCTTTCTGGCGTCATTGAGAGTGAAAGGGTTAAGCAGCAAATGATTTGGATCTCAAACAGTTACAAAATAACATGTCATCATATCTTAATCCAAACAGTTTGCTAAAGGTCTGCAGGGCTCCATGTAAGGGGAGTATTAATTTTCAAAATTTAAAATCTTTATTTCTGCATAAAACCCTATGGTGTCACTACTCATTAGAATCATCTCGAAGAGACAATTCTAATGAGTGGTAACACCATAGGAATTGGTGATGAAATGAGTGGGAAAATATTGGATTTGTTCGCTTTACTCCTTCTTATCTGGAACCCTGCGAGGTAAAGGTCAAGAAAATTTCTCACACATTCAAAGGGTTAGTGTGTTGAACTGACAAAACACAGTTACCTTTCACTGGTTATCTTTTACCTATTGATTATCTGAGTAAGATTGACTTGGACCATCGCCACTATGGGATCATGTCAATCTTTATTTGTGATGAAGTCTTCGAGCTTGCTTATGGTAGGTTTGGTTGTTCCCCGCTTCATGTTCTTCTTCTTCCCAATGTCATGCAGGGCTGCAAACTGCAGGCACACTCACACTAACTTCTGCATGTTCTTCAAGTACTTGATCTATCTTGTTTCTAGTTTTGAAGAAAGGTGTCCGCTAAAGCAGGTTGAAAGTACAGCAGAATGTCTTCCAATGAGTCAAACCCCTGTTGGGGACCTAGACTTGTCACGCATAAGCATAGATCTGCAAGTAATTATAAAATATTTCTTATGCTACATATTCATGACTGTATAAATTGGAACTACAGGTATTTTCCTTAGTGGTAGAATAAATTAGAGTATAAAAAACAACATATTTATGGGGTAATAGGTTAAATCAATGATCAAGTTAGACTGGTTTCATGTAATATATACATGTATTACAATACAAATGCCTTTTGTATAATGAAATGTGTCGGGGATTTAATTTCTAACCTCACATGAAGCAGAAAACTATTAATTTCTAGATTCATATAATTATGTGATACAAATTTGCTAAACCCTTTACCCCATAGCCTATAGTTGTTGCAGACGAAAAAATACCCAGCATGCAAGAGTTAATTAAGAAGCAATCAGTCTTTATACATGTATAAAATCCAAACCTAATATGTAATACATGTATGAAGGAAGTTAAATCAATGCCTTCCCTGTTGCCTATTTTAAAATTGTCATCTGCTTTTATCTCTCTTAACCCAATACCCCATTAATATGCCATTTTACGCCTTTAATTTATTCATTCACTGAAGTAAATAAGTCCACTTTATACAGTCATGGATATGTTTTCTATGAAATAGTTTCTATATTCTAGCAGATGGTAGCTTAAAGCAGGCTGAAAGTAAAGCAGAATGCGCCTCAAGGCGCATTCTGCTTTACCTTCAACCTGCTTAAGTGGTAACCTATCTTCAAAATTAAAAACAGGCTATGGAGTAATGGGTTAAATTATATTCTAAATTTTAACCATGCACAGTTATTAAATTCCGTGAGTACATGTATATAAAAGTGATAGGGTTAGTGGAAGAATACATTATAGTGTGAAAAAACCCATATTTATGGGGTACGGGTTAAATCAAAGCATTGTTGACAAAGATCAAGTTAGACTGGTTGCATGTTATATATACATGTATTACAATATAAATGCCTTTTGTATAATGAAATGTGTCGGGGATTTCATTTCAAACCTCACACAAAGCAGAAAACTATCAATTTCTAGATTCAAGCATGTGATACAAATGCTAAACTTAAGTTTTCCAACATTTTCTTCATCGTGTCTGCATATTGCATCTTCTTTGGTATAACAGGACTCCCTCTCCACAACAACAAATGGAAGACAAAGAATGTGTATGTTGTTTGGAGGGAGTTGTTGTAGGGAAGGACTAATAATACCCTTATAGAGCTGAGCAAGCCTTGGCTTACATTTGCAAATAGCTTGAATAACGCGGTGTCTGAT
The DNA here is from genome assembly GCA_922989275.2 of Gari tellinella. Lineage (NCBI taxonomy): Eukaryota > Metazoa > Mollusca > Bivalvia > Cardiida > Psammobiidae > Gari > Gari tellinella. Next base: position 26,802,104 of record OV277867.1, on the reverse strand, counting down.
CTGGATTCAGACTGTTTGCCATTGGTCATTAGTTTTTTTATTTCTGTCAAAAAGTCCAATATATAACAACAGATGGGAATTTTTAAGCAGACAACATTGCGACAGGGAATGAGTTAGAGAAACTGTCTTGTTTGGGGAACAGGGGCAAGCATTGTTGTAAGGAAGGAATCGTTGTTCATAGGGCAGTTGTAGGGAGGGAGCACTGTACTCAGAATACAGCGCTCCCTCTCTACAACGACACCGAATGGGAGACAAGGATTGTGTGTGTTGTTCGGAGGGAGGTGTTATAGGGAGGAAATTGGTTTACATTTGCAAACAGCTTGAATCCAGATCAGACGCCGCGTCACGCGGCGTCTGATCTGGATTCAAGCTGTTTGTCACTCGTTATTAAGTATTTATCTGTTAAAATGTCCAATATGTAACTTTGAGATAAAAAACAGACGACAACTTTAAGCAGAAGATATTACAGCAGTAAAAGCATTATACATAATTGTCCTGTTTAGGGAACTGCGGCAAGCATTGTTGTAAGGAAGGAATTGTTGTTCATAGGGCAGTTGTAGGGAGGGAGCACTGTACTCAGAATACAGCGCTCCCTCTCTACAACGACACCGAATGGGAGACAAGGATTGTGTGTGTTGTTCGGAGGGAGGTGTTATAGGGAGGAAATTGGTTTACATTTGCAAACAGCTTGAATCCAGATCAGACGCCGCGTCATGCGGCGTCTGATCTTGATTCAAGCTGTTTGTCACTCGTTATTAAGTATTTATCTGTTAAAATGTCCAATATGTAACTTTGAGATAAAAAACAGACGACAACTTTAAGCAGAAGATATTACAGCAGTAAAAGCATTATACATAATTGTCCTGTTTAGGGAACTGCGGCAAGCATTGTTGTAAGGAAGGAATCATTGTTCATAGGGCAGTTGTAGGGAGGGAGCACTGTACTCAGAATATCATCTAAGTCAAAATTGTGTACAAAAGTCATCTTAGCATGAGTAGTCTCAACAATCTTAGAGTAATAACTCTTTCCTCAATATGTTTGTGCCCCTTGATGCCTTCGTTTATTCAGAGCCCCAGATAAGGGGGGTATTTGAAAATTTGAACTCGTTTTATCTGCACTGAACCCTATAGTGTGATTACTCATTAACCCATTACGCCATAGCCTGTTTTTCAGTAGTTAAGATATGTGACCTATTAAATCAGGTTGAAAGTAAAGCAGAATGCGCCCTAGGGCACATTCTGCTTTACTTTCAGCCTGCTTTAAGTTACTATTTGCTAGGATATAGAAAATATTTCTTATGGTACATATTCATGACAGTATAAAATGGAACTATTTTCTTTGGCGGATGAATAAAATGAATGCGCTAAAAGTCGCTTCTATAAGGGAAAGGGTTAAAGAGACTCGCAACCAGATTTAGCATTAGAAATAGTAACTTGTAAATATACGTCAAACGCTTATGTAAATGGGTAAGAATTAGTTTAGGATAAGAAATTCTGTTTAAAAAATGCATTTCAATAAAAAAAAATTATTGAGCTCTGGTGGGATTCAAACCCGGGACCCGGCATGCGGGGACAGAAATTAAAATAAGAAAACCCCTTAGCCACCTGAGCAAACCTGCCTATTCATATATCTGGGATAGATTTAACGTACTTCAGTGTGTAATGATGGAGAGTACATAATTCAGCCCGGGTTTATGTCTGAGCTCGTGATCAATTTCTGTTGCGTCAGCTTATGCAATGGATAAAGCGATGGAAAATATCTAAAAAACTAAGATTTGAAGAATTTTCTTGAGGCTGATTTTAGACTTATCATATTTTTTAATACCAGATGCACGATTATGCTACACATTTGATTATACTTATGCATTTTCTTTTATTTTTGCAAATACACCATCTGGTTGCAAGTCGCTTTAATTTAAAAACTTTATTTCTTTTACATTGATTACAAAATAAGCTATTAAACTAGCTTACACATTTACTACATAATTACTACTCATTAGAAGATTTGAGATAACTAAGTGGTTACAGTAAAACCCCTCTATTACGACCACTAAAACGAATGCTAATTGATTGTATAAAAGACAGGCACAAGCTTAAAGCAAGATGACAGTGAAACAGAAAGCTCCTAAAGGAGCTTTCTGTTTCACTGTCACCTTTCTTTAAGTAGTCACCTGCCTTGAACACCCAAAATTTAACTATCTTTAGTGGTCGTAATAGAGAGGTTTTACTGTATTTGTGTTCAAAACTTTGGTACTGGGTTAACTCTTTGCATGCTAGCGGTGGATATACAGTAAAACCTCGCTATTACGACCACTAAAACGAAGGTTAATTGATTGTATAATAGACAGGTGGCAGCTTAAAGCAAGGTGACAGTAAAACAGAAAGCTCCTAAAGGAGCTTTCTGTTTCACTGTCACCTTGCTTTAAGCGGTCACCTATCGTTAACACCTATATAATTAACAAAATTTAGTAAACTGTTTGACACTCTGACCCTGTTTTGAAAAGAAATTTTTAAAATTCTATTTTAGAACAGTAGCAGACGACAATAATTATTGTCATTGCAGACGAAACAAGAAATATCTTTAAAAAAGATATTCGGCGGAATGAGTGGTTGAACTAAGGCTATATAGATGGGTGTGCAAAATTGAATGAAATTGAGGTTTTCAAAGAATTGTAATATCTTGGATTGAAAAGCAAAAAATAAAAGTATACAATTGAAACAGTAACTTTTATCTAAAATGCAAAACTATCATGTACAGAAATGCAAAACAAAACAATAATTTAACTCATATCCTAGCTACTGGTAGGAGATCCTCACATTAATCTATTGTTCTATATATCAAACTTCATTCATTGAGTTTCTTGAAACAAACTATATAGCATACACAAATGTACAGATTCAACAGTCTGCTCTACTTCACTCTTGTAAATAATGATGAAACCACACAATTGTGTTTAACTCACTTGAGGCCATTTATATTTAATATTGCTTTTAATGTATGGTAAATGTGTACAAATAGTTAACAATTAAAACAAATTGGTAGTAAACAATTACAAAACACCTAGCTTCCTCTGTATTTCAGATGTCATCTTAAATTGCATCAGCCCCCAGTGAAGTAAACAGTCTGGTCTGTGTCTCTAAATTTTACACTCACAGCCATATCTGGGAAAACTGTAATTGGACATAGACCAGCCTACAGGGCTCCAGATAAGAGGGAGTAAACTAAACAAATCACATTTATTCACTCATTTCAGCACCAAACCCTATGATGATACCACTCATTTTGATTGTCTCGAAGAGACAATTCAAATGTGTAGTGACACCACAGGGTTTAATGCACAAATAAAGATTTTAAGTTTTGAAATAATTCCCTTATCTGGAGCCCTGGCTACTATCCAATCAGACTATTCAGTTTCAACAGGTGCTCTCAAGTCTAAATTTCTGATCAAATATAATTGGTTGAAATGTGTGGCCAAACAGAAAGTGTGGCTAAATAGAAACCAGACAGCTCCGCCGAAAAATACCCAGCATGCAATAGATACTTAATTAAGAAACAATCAGTCTTTATACATGTATCAAATCCAAACCTGACATGTTAATTAAACAGCGCTCCCTCTCTACAACGACACCCAAAGGGAGACAGAGATTGTGTGTGTTGTTCAGAGGGGGTCGTTATAGAGAGGGAAAATTAAGTCCTGGCTTACATTTGCAAACAGCTTGAACCCAGATCAGACGCCACGTAACGCAGTGTCTGATCTGGATTCAAGCTGTTTGTCATTCATCATTATATTTATTCTATCAAAATTTTCCTCATATATGTAACTTTGACAAAAAACAGCAGATGCCAATTTTAAGCAGACGATATTGCAGCAGTAAAAGCAATTGTCTTGTTTAGGGAACTGCTGCAAAGGTCGTTGTAAGGAGGGAGTCGTTGTTGGGAGGGAGCACTGTACATGTATGAAGGAAGTTAAATCAATGCCTTCTTTGTTGCCTGCTTCAAAATTGTCATCTGCTTTTATCTCTCCATTTTGAATGGGTTAAATATAACAGAAAATGTAAAAAGTACTACAGCGGTCCCTCTCTACAACGGCCCTCCCAACAACGACTCCCTCCTTACAATGACCCTTGCCGCATTTCCCTAAACATGATAATTATGTCTAACGCCTTAACTTCTGCAATATCGTCTGCTTAAAATTGTCTTCTGCTAATTTTCGCAATATTACATAATCGACTCTATGACAGAAAAAAAACCTTATGAGGAGTAACAAACAGCTTGAATCCAGATCAGACGCCGCGTTACGTGGCGTCTGATCTGGGTTCAAGCTGTTTGCAATTGTAAGCCAGGTCTTTTGCTGTTTGCAAATGTGAGTCAATTTCCCTCTCTATAACGACTTCATCCCAACAATGAACATATTTGTTGTCTCCCATTGGATGTCGTTGTAGAGAGGGAGCGCTGTACATTACTAAATTCTGAATTTCATTTATTTATCAGTAGATCTAGATGAGATTTATTTTGTATTTAAATTGTTAATTCTTGGCATGCTAGTAGTGAAACAATGATAACCTTATTGCAAACAGTTTGGATCCTGATGGGATACTGCAAAATGTGACATCTAAACCCGATCCAAACAGTTTGGATCCTGATGAAATACTGCAAAATGTGACATCTAAACCCGATCCAAACAGTTTGGATCCTGATGAAATACTGCAAAATGTGACATCTAAACCCGATCCAAACAGTTTGGATCCTGATGAAATACTGCAAAATGTGACATCTAAACCCGATCCAAACAGTTTGACAATGACTCTGTTTTGAAAACAAACTTTTAAAATTCGATTTTAAGAATAGAGCTAGTAACAGTAAACAATTGTTGCAGACGAAAAAAATACCCAGCATGCAAAGAGTTTACAGGATGACAATTCTGCAGATGGAAATGATGAAACAGACTATAATAGCTATTACTCATAATAAGGCAGTACAGCGCTCCCTCCCTACAACGGTTCCCTCCCTACAACGGTTCCCTCCCTACAACGGTTCCCTCCCTACAACGGTTCCCTCCCTACAACGGTTCCCTCCCTACAACGGTTCCCTCCTTACAACGGCCCTCCCTACAACGGCCCTCCCTACAACGGTTCCCTCCTTACAACGGTTCCCTCCCTACAATGGCCCTCCCTACAACGGCCCTCCCTACAACGGTTCCCTCCTTACAACGACCTTGCCGCTGTTCCCCAACCAAGATATTTTTGCCAACCTTTTCATGACTGAAATACCATCTGCTTAAATTTGTCGTCTGCAGTTTTTTTCAAAGTTATATATAAGTGGACATTTTGATAAAATAGATATAATGACGAGTGACAAACATCGTGAATCCAGATGAGACGCCGCGTTACGCGGCGTCTGATCTGAATTCAAGCTGTTTGCAAATGTAAGTAAAGTCTAAATGGTCCCTCCCTATAACGACTCCCTCCGAACAACACACACAATCTGTGTCTCCCATTGGATGTCGTTGTAGAGAGGGAGCGCTGTAGTTTAAGTAACAATTGAAGTCATATACAAAGTGTTTGTATATAGGAGAATCAAATAGTAAGTGTTTACTGCAATGCATTTTGCACTTTTCTCTTTGAATGCTAAATAGTGAAATTAGTGTGCAGCGAGTGTCATCTGCTACGTACTGTTCTTATATTAGAATATTTTACAAGTGACAAGCATGCAGTTCTGATCCTGATGAGACGCTGCATTATTACGAAGGTCATCATAGTTTCGCTGTTATTGTGCTTTAATTTGAGTGTAATGCGCGTCTGATCTGGATCTAAACTGTTTGACACCAATATAAATGTTTCCTAAGTAAAAAAGGCGTAAAATTACAAAAAATTTAAAAGTAAGTGCAGAAATCTGAAGATTTGGGGAAAATTCAGTTGATCAAGAGAAATTAAGAAAAATCTGAAGATTTGGGATAAATCCGGAAAAATGTCAAACCTATGTCAAATAGTTTGGATGCGGCATCTGATTTGTTTGCAAAAGTAACCATTATTTATGGTTTCACGACTAGCATATTTTATATAATCTATTGTATGAATTGATTTTATATCCAGAGCTCCAGATAAGTGGAGTACATGTATTTCAAAAACTAAAATCTTTATTTCTGCATTAAACCCTATGGTGTTACTACTCATTAGAATCGTTTCTTCGAGACGATTCTAATGAGTATAACACCATATGATTTGGTGCTGAAATAAGTGAGAAAATGTTTGATTTGTTCTCTGCAGGAAGTTTCTTGGGTGTGAGTTTTGGACAGGAAGAACCAGTAATGGAGGACCAGGTAGACACATTCATTGACGAGGAAGAAAAGATAGACCCACAGGAGGAGCTTATAAACTATCGGCGTATGATGCACAATATAGGAGCAGCAGAAGTGTTTGACGAGTAGGTGGTTATAAGATTTACTTTATTGTAAGATATGCTTATGATCTTGTTTTTGTTTCTCTTTTAGCTCTTTGCATGCTAGTGGCCGAACTGTGATTATCTGTGCAAACAGTTTGGATCCTGATGAGACGTCGCTGAACTCATTCACCCCTGCAACTTTTAATGGACAATTCCAATTTCAAAATAAGTCTAGTGCATTTTTGACTATTTATGTTTGATTTAACAATATATTTAAAAAAACAAACAGTGCAGACCCTGATCAGACATGTGTAATCCTAACAGGAACACTGTTTGTAAAGGATGTGTATACTCGTCGCTAGGGTTGAATGTGTTATCACAATTAAGTGGTTGTAATAGAAAGTTTTTACTGTATCGCTTGAGGTATATGTCATTTTCAAATATTTGTATTTTGTCACCAATGTTGTTAAACTATTTCCAGAGAACCAGCTGTTAAAAATTTGTGGTGTAGACTTCGAAGGGAGGATGCTGATATGGCTGAGAACTTGGAAGATTTCTTGTATCGGGTGTCAAATGATCTTAAAAGATCCAAGACAGACTTCAACACCCTTGAAGGGGCCCTTAGAAAGTAAGTCTCATATCAGAATCTGTCACAGGAAGAAGTGCTCTTGAACCCTTCTGCAGATCTATGCTTTTAACCCTTTACTCCATATATACACCTTTCAACCCTTTACTCCATGGCCTGTTTCTAGTTTTGAAAATTGGTGACTACTTAAAGCAGGTTGAAAGTAAGGCAGAATGTGCCCGAAGGCCTGTTCTGCTTTACCTTCAGCCTGCTTTAAGCTACCATCTGCTAGAATTAGGAAAATATTCCTTCTGATACATATTCATGACTGTATGAATTGGAACTGTTTTCTTAAGTGGTTGAATAAACTGAATGCGCTAAAAGGTGCTTCTATGGGGGAAAGGGTTAATGCATTTAATGTATTCTTCCATTTAAGAAAACAGTTTCACTTTATACAGTCATGAGTTTGCACTGTGAGAATTTTTTTAAATATCCTAGCAGATGGTAGTTTCAAGCTGCTTTAATTGGTCTTCAAAACTAGAAACAGGCTATGGTCTAAAAGGTTCTACTCCATGATTTTTAGCTCACCTGTACGAATTACAAGACAAGCTATTGCAATACCCCCGGTGTAGTCGTCGTCGTCGTTGTCGTCATCGGCGTGAACGGCGTAAACAATTTTGAGAAAATGTATATAACTTCTATGTCCCTTGAGGTATTGCTTTCATAGTTGGTTATGTGTGTGTATATGGACAAGACCTTTCCATGCACAGAAAAATTTGGACCCCTGTGACCTTGACCTTGAACTTAGGGCCTGCGTTTAGGTTTCGAAATCTGTGTTTAGGTTTCAAAAAATGACCATTACTTCTATGTCCCTTGAGGTATTGCTTTCATAGTTGGTATGTGTGTGTATATGGACAAGACCTATCCAAGCATAGAAAAATGTAGACCCCTGTGACCTTGACCTTGAACTTAGGGCCCACGTTTAGGTTTCTAAATCTGTGTTTAGGTTTTGAAAAATACCTTTCACTTCTATGTCCCTTGAGGTATTGTTTTCATAGTTGGTATGTGTGTGTATATGGACAAGAACTTTTCATGCATAGAAAAATTTGGACCCCTGTGACCTTGACCTTGAACTTAGGGCCCACATTTAGGTTTCGAAATCTGCGTTTAGGTTTAGAAAAATGCATATTCGTTTCTCAAAATTTCTATCACTCATATATCCATTGAGATATTTCTTTCATATTTGGCATGCATGTGTATATGGACAAGACCATTCCATGCATGCAAAAAAAATTAGCCCAGTGACCTTGACCTTGAACTTAGGTCACTTAGGGCCCACGTTTGGAATTCGAAATCTGCGTTTATAGGTTCCGAAAACTGACCATAACTTTTATGTCCCTTGAGGTATTGCTTTCATAGTTGGTATGTGTGTGTATATAGACAAGACCTTTCCATGCACAGAAAAATTTGGACCCCTGTGACCTGACCCTGAACGTAGGGCCTGCGTTTAGGTTTCGAAATCTGTGTTTAGGTTTCAAAAAATGACCATCACTTTTATGTCCCTAAAGGTATCGCTTTCATAGTTTGTATGTGTGTGTATATGGACAAGACCTTTCCATGCATAGAAATATTTAGACCCCTGTGACTTTGACCTTGAACTTAGGGCCCACGTTTAGGTTTCGAAATCTGCGTTTAGGTTTAGAAAAATGCATATTGGTTTCTCAAAATTTCTATAACTCATATATCCATTGAGATATTTCTTTCATATTTGGCATGCATGTGTTTATGGACAAGACCATTCCATGCATGCAAACAAAATTAGCCCAGTGACCTTGACCTTGAACTGAGGTCACAGGTTTAGGTTTCGAAATCTGCGTTTACGTTTCAAAAACGCTTATAATTCCTATGTCCCTTGAGGTGTTACTTTCATATTTGATTTGCATGTGTTTATGGACAAGACCTTTCCATGCAGACAAAAAGGTTGACCTCGGTGACCTTGAGTGTGCTTTTAAGTTTCTTAAGGTGCCGGTGGCGAGCTTTGTTGTTTCTCTGACAACTCTTGTTTACTTTTCTTCTGTAATACTCTCCTTAAAAACACCCCGATCAGACTGTTCATGAGTCTGCAAAATTTCCTATGTCTGATTTATTTCTTTATATCCAAACTTCTTCGTATCTGGTCCATTTTGTAATACAGTAGAAACTCTCTATTACAACCTCTAAGTTGTGCTTATTATTAGGCATTTACAACAGGTGACGGCTTAAAGCAACGTGGCAGTGACTCCTGTAGGAGCTTTCTGTTTTACTGTCACCTTGCTTTAAGCTGTCACCTGTCTATTATACAACCAATTAGCCTTCTTTTTAGTGTTCGTGATTGGGAGGTTTTACTGTATGTTAATTAGAGATGGTGAAGAAATTTTGTTTTGTTATATCCAATATTTCATTACATGTACATGTATATCCAATTTTGTTATATGTGAGCTTCACTGTATTGCTTTTGATTTCTGAATGATTGACAGTGACAGATGAACTGACAGGGACAGATGATCATCCATACTGTCATTCTGACAGTGATATAAACATAATTATATACAGTGCTCCCTCCCTACAATGGCCCTCCCAACAATGACTCCCTCCTTACAACAACGCTTACCACAGTTCCCTTAACACAACACTTATGTCTAATGTTTTTACTGCTGCAATGTCATCTGGTTAAAATTGTAGTCTGCTATTTTTCTCAAAGTTACCTAATGGGCATTTTGACAGAAAAAACTTAATGAGGAGTGACATACAGCTTAAATCCAGATCAGACACCACTTTACACGGCAAGTGATCTGGATTCAAGCTTTTTGTAAATGTAAGCCAATGTCTCTCTCTAAAATGACTCCCTCGGAACAACGCACATATTTTTTTGCCTCCCATTGGGTGTCGTTGTAGAGGGGAGCGCTGTACATGTAAATCTATGTTTAGCAACCATTAAAAAAATAATGCTTTACTAGTCTATATGTCTTTTGCAACTTAATTCAGTACAAAAGTAATGCAGAAAGCTCCTAAACGACTCTTGTATTGAATTATGCAAACATTATTAGTGTCTTTAAAGACAGTTATGCTCGTTTCTCCTGAGTGGCTTGCAGAATACAGGTCTGACTGTTTATGTTAACCCATTACCCCATAAATACGCCTTTTTACGTCTCTAAATTATTCCTCCATTGAACAAATTAGTTCCAATTTAAAAAAGTCATGAATATATGTATCATAAGAAATATATCCTATATTCTATAAGATGGTAACTTAAAGCAGGCTGAAAGTAAAGCAGAATGCACCTCAAGGTGCATTCTGCTTTACTTTCAACCTGCTTTAAGTGGTAACCTTTCTTCAAAACTAGAAATATACTATGGGGTCATGGGTTAATATATAACAATGAAAGGAAGAGAATACATTTCAAATGCTTTAAATTCAATGAACTACAGTGCTCCCTCCCTACAACAACCCTCTGAACAATGATTCCCTCCCTACAAAAGCGCTTGTTGCTGTTTCCCAAACAAGACAAGTCTATCTAGCTTTTTCACAATGAAGAGTGACGAACAGCTTTAATCATGATCAGATGCCACATTACGCGCATTGGTCTCGTGCTGCACAAGGATCATACTTATCTCAAGTAGGAAAGTGTAGGAATATAACTCAATGTCACCTTGCTTACCTATTTACCATTATAAACTATTCTGTTCTGAAAATAATTTGGCCAGGTCAGAAAAATCGGATAATACAGATTGCGGCATTTTGACTACCTTTGTTAGAGTTATGCCCCCTGATGAGTGTATTTTGTGCTCAAAGGTACACTTGTTCAATGTTGAAAGGGTCACCATTAATTCTCTGACAGTTATTAGTCTTACCTTTGCACATCAAATGCATATCTAGTGTTTTACAATGACAATTTCCTTTCTTTGTCTGACACATGCATCCTTCTGCCTTAGTCCTTTGAACATTAGTAATTTTTACGTCTGCACCCATTGACATCTGCTACTGTTATAAAAATTATTTTCAAGATAGCATCCGAGTGTCAAACATTTTGGATCCTGATGAGACGACACATTATGCGACATTTCATCTGTATCCAAATCGTTTGCAAATGAAATAACAGTTTTGTCACTTATTATATAGCGTTCAAAGATTTAACCTTTTAACACTAAGTGCAAGTTGTCTTCTCGAAATGTTATTTGCTTTAATTCTGAAATTGACTTTTACAATCCAAGTGAATAACAGTTTGGATCCTAATCAGATGCCAAGTAATTTGGCTTAAATTATGCCGAAAACTATGTTTATATTTGCAAAGTTCAATTTAAGAAACTTCAAAACGGTAAATTTTTGATGTTTGCATTATACTGTTAAACCTCTCTATTACAACCACTAAAACAAAGGCTAATTGATTTATTGTATAAAAGACAGGTGACAGCTTAAAGCAAGCTGTCACCTTGCTTTAAGCAGTCACCTGTCACTAACATAAACAATTGTCACTGACAATTTAGGGGTCTTAACCCTTTGAACCCTAGTCCCGCATATAGGCGTCCTTTTCAAACCGTGTTCATGTGAACAGTACACTTGTCCTATGCAAACAGTGAAGACCCAGATCAGAGGGCTCCGAAGGGAGCCCTCTGATCAGGGTCTTCACTGTTTGTCATAATGCCAAACATTGACAAAAACAATCCTTAAAAGTCAGAAATGGACTAGACTAAAATGGAAACTGGAATTGTCCATTTAAAGTTTTAGGGAGGAAAGAGTTAATAGAGAGGTTTTACTGTATTCCAAAACCTTTGTGTACTCCTTCACTGTAACCGTAACCTTTTAAGCACATGAAACAAGTTTTTAAGGGGTTTGCTAACAGTGTTAATCTAGATCAGGCCTGAAACTGTTTAGGCTTAATACGCGAGGCACTATAGTGTTTTTTCCTTGGATTGAATTTCTGTGATACGAGGGAGAAAGTATGGTTTTAAAGAATTTCAGTAAATGTTATATTGAGCAGTAAACATCAGAGTGCAAATGGTTAATTTATGTAACCCTAGGTGCAGCTTACAACTTTTTAAGTGCTTCTTACAGTATTTACAGCCCACACAAGCTGGGTTTTTTTATACAACTCCATGGTTATTTTAGCTCACCTTTGCAAAGTTCAGAGTAAGCTTTTAGAATTGCCTTTCGTCTGGCATTTGTATGTTCTTCCGTCTGTATGTCCATACATCAACCCACAGTAAGGTTTTTACCACTGTAGTATCTGCAATTTGCATAGATTTTACTTAAACTTACTAAAACAGTTTAAGGTCTTATAAGCTCTTTGATGATCGAGTTACCAGTCTTTGATGTGTTGAAATGCCATATTTTACAGTTTAATCACTCTACCATCTACAGTAGTGAGTGGATTTTAGTTTAAATTACAAACAATACAATGTATAAACAGATTAACAGATTAGCCTTAAAACATCACCATAGTGCATTCATTTTGTTTTAATGTTTGAATGCATTTCCTAAATCCACAGGCCTTTAACTTTTGCTCAACACAGTTTCTAGGTACATCGGTACTGAAATAGACATTATCTACTTAACCCATTACCTCTTAGCCTATTTCTTGCTTCGAAAACAGGTGACCACTTAAAGCAGGTTGAAAGTAAAGCAGAATGTGCCTTAAGGCACATTCTGCTTTACTTTCAGCCTGCTTTAAGCTACCATCTTCTAGGATATGGAAAATGTTTCTTTTTGTACATATTCTTTGCTGTATAAACTGGAACTTTTTTCTTCAGTGGAGGAATAAGTAAGAGGCGTAAAAATGCGTTTTTAAGGGGTAATGGGATAATATCATATATAAACCTTCTCCCTTTCCACTATACAAGCACCTTTTAGTGCATTTAATTTATTCCTCCACCAAAGAAAACAGTTCTAATTTATACAGTCATAAACATGTACTGTACCATAAAAAAATAGTTTCTATGTCCTAGCTGATGGTAGCTTAAAGCTGCTATACTTACCGTACAACCTGCTTTAAGTTTTCACCTGTCTTCAAAACTAGATAAAGGCTATGGAGTAAAGGGTTAAGGAGCCCTCTGATCAGAGTCAGCACTGTTGCTAGAACTAGAACTATCACTAAAGTTGGTTAATACCCCCACAAATGTGAGTGTCACTATAGGAATAAACAACATATTTTTTACGTTCATGACAGTATGACTACATTAGCTTCGCAGGGGGTAAATTCCGTAAACGCCCGAAGGGCGTTTTCGATAAATTTACCCCCCGAAGCTAATGTAGTCATACCGTCATGAGCGGCAAAGAGATGTTGTTTATTCCTTATATTTATATTTATATTTTCTGTCTTGTCAATTTAATGTGTTTATTGGCCAGATTTGTTTTTCTGTATAAGAATTTATCATATACCGGTCAAAGAGGTTTGATAGATGTAATGTCGATGTAATAGCCATTCCAGTTTCTAAATATGGTGAGAAAGTAGTCCCAACTACATGTACTGTAACTGTATTAAAAATTCAGGATTTTTTCCAGTAAACTTTCTCTCTGTGAATGGAAATGACTTACAAGGCAAACAAATAACAGTGCAACTTGAATATCTATTGCCAAAGCACATTCTAAAATTACAGGTCGCGGTTGTTTTCTTAACCCATTTACACACATAGCAACGCGATGGCAACGACCTATGGGTCTGTATCACTCCGCTAGTGTCATATTACCGTCGACCAATGGGAGCTTAGTGTTAAGTGCCCGATGTAGTCTTTTGAAGAAGTCCACGGATAGCACGGGGGAAATCCGAACTGGTTAAATCCAGATTCGAAGTGTAGGTTCATCGGCAGATGACTGCATATTTTTTAATAGGATTACATAAGGACTTTACAGGTTGAATGTAAATATAAGAAAATACTACCGGTATATGTATACAAACTTCACAAAATCAATAAAAGAATAAATTTAATATGCCATAAGTTCTACAAAACGGAAAAATAGTAAGTCAAACCAAGATTTTCAAACAAGGGCATAACTCTGTAAGAAAATCAACCAACTGAAAAACTTTTATTAGATGCACAACTCCTCTTTACGATAGAGCTTCATATGGAGTTTCATTGGATTCCAGTCATCAGTAACTGTTATTGATACACTACCCATAAACTGACAGACATAAAGGGGCATAACTCTGTCAGAAAAATAACCAACTCATATAGTATGGGAACCAAGTATATACACATGTAAATCCTTTGGAAAGAGTGTAGATCCAGATAAGAGGGTTCATACACAAGCCACAGCTATTCACAGTCTAGTGAACTTGAACTGGACTGTTTCTAAAGAGGATAAGTTCATTTTAAAAGTCAATGATATAAGGTTTAACCCTTTCACTGTCAAATTCTATCAGCTGCTTTAACCCCATCACAACCATAATGTCGCCTATAACTTTGAACTTGTTGTTATATAGTACTATTGTTGCAATATTTGAAATTTTAAGCAATGACTGAAGAAGTACCTATATAGCATAATACATTTTAGAATCAGACATTGCTAATTTACTTGCTATCAGATCTTGATCTAAACTGTAGTTGTATTTGTCAGGGGAAGGGATAAACCCCGGGCCACTTCCTTCCCAACATAGCAATGTAACTTTGAACCTTCGCTGCTTTATCACTGTCATCCACTTGTATAATGTATGTGAGTATGTGATGCCAAGTTGTCACACCCAGGTTTGTGAGACTGTTTAGAAGAGGTTTTCACATATTGGACTATTCCACTATTGAAAAACTGGCAAGTTTTTGTTGTTTTTTGATGGTATATTTAGAAAATGTTTGAGAGCAAAATAATTAAAACAAACAGTGCAGACCCTAATTAGAGGGATCCTGGGTCTGCACTGTTTGCAAACTATTGTATACATATACCAGTTTTCAGCATAGGAAGGGTTATTTGAGTAAAATTGGAAACTTGTATTGAAGAAAATTTATTTGCAAAAAGTTTGGATCCAGATCAGGCCCCACTAAACTTGGGGCCTGAACTGGATCCAAACTGTTTGTCACATGGATCTTGATTTTTTATCTATTCTAAAGAAAATTTAGTTGACTTCAGAAGTTCAGCTGATGCTATGTTTAGAAGGCAATGTTTACTTAGTGTTGAAAGTATTTTCTGGTTCTCATCACGAATGAATAACGTCGTTATTCATTCGTGTTCTCATGAATTGAAGGTTACTGTCAATTTTCTCTGAAGTAAATTGTTCTGACATTTTGATTAGGAGAGTAAAATTGCAAACTTTGGAGTTATTAAGCCTCTCATCTGGATCTACTCTACTTGGAAAAGGTAATGTCAAAGTAATCAATTGATAGCATGCTGGAAGTTATGTTTTTAATTTTTATACCTTTGCAAACAGTTGGGAATCAGATAATAGCTGGGTATATCTCACCTCTCGGACAGAGGTATCCCGAAATCTAGGGGGTGTGAGATAACAAGCCGAACTAATGGAACTATCTTATGATTGGTTGTTATTGTCGTTGTTTTGACGTCGTCATGACGTCGTCATGCATGCATTAGCGCCTTAAAATACAACTCGCCACTGTATAGCAAGTTAAACGCGTTTTTAGGGTTGACGAGGTGAGAAAATAAATCTAACACCACAGTTGAGTATCAGATGAATATCCCACCGAGTTTGAAGATATTTTTGGAACACTCGGCAAAGCCTCGTGTTCCAAAAATATCTTCAAAACTCGGGTGGGATATTCTTATCTGACACTCACGGTGGTGTTAGATTCACTATATCTCAACATCCTATCTAGATCAAAACTGTTTTCATCTAATTTGAAAATTTTGATATTAGAAAAGTAAAGCAAATGACAGTTGCTTTAATAGTTACTGAGTGTGTCAAGAGTTCCAATACAGTATACTCGGTTATACACGGGTTGACTGGTACGAATGTAGCACGACTATGTACGAACAAAGCACGGATATACTCGGTCAAGAAAGGTTTGTCACGGTTTGAACACGACTTGCAAAACGATTTTCATACGATTGTTGTACGGTTCCAAGTACGGTCTAGTACGGTCTGTTACGGCCTAGTACGATTAAACACGACTTTTACTGGATTAACTGGACATTTACAGGGTTTACATACGGTCCCACCGACTTTTGTTCGAGTTATGCTCCATACGATTTATATACGATATTGACACGGTTGAGCTCACTCGTGGGAGTGGACTTCATGTGCGGTTGTATATACGGTCTCTCACGGTCTCTCACGGTCTTGTACGATCACTAATACGATCATACACGGACATTGCATCCGTGCCAGTTTTTTAAAAGTTTTAAAAATCATACACGGCTTTCACCGATACACTCGAATTGCCCGAGTGTAACTCGGATAAGGCCACGGTTGGTTCGGTTGTATGTAAGGTTTACACGGGTGACCAACCATATAAGCCGTGTGTTCTGTGTGAGACAGGCTTAAGCTGTCACTCGAATGAAGGTGACTGATAAATGCAGAACAAATGTAAAGCAGAAAGTTCCTTTCTGCTTTACATTTGTTCTACAATAAACAGTTACCTCCTTTGTACAGTTTCATGTGTCTTCCCTATATATTTGCCATCAGTGTACATGCTTGATAGAGCTTCATGTATCTTTGCAACACAAGTTTGTGTGTACATTTGATATCAGTGTAGACACAGATCAGGGAACTCTGCTGGAAATCTGAGGCCAGTTTGAAATTTGTCTTCAATAAAAGTGCCGAAGAGCCCATCTACCTACACATCTACAGAAGTCCCATAAATAATTATGCATTGATGGTGATCAAAAAATATGCATATCCGTTAACCCATTACGCCATAAATACGCCTTTTTACGCCTTTAATTTATTCCTCCACTGCATATCATAGTTTCGCTTAATACAGTCATGAATATGTACCATAAGAATTATTATACTGCAATGTACACTGTGAAGAAACTGTATAACTAATATTCTAACATGACACGTGAATTCGTCTCTATAAACAAAGAACAGGTCTATCGTGGTATACCTGAGACGGTATACCACGCTCTTCCCTACCCCGCTCCTCCTACGGTTATATGACATGACGTGACCACGTGCGTTCATACGTTATGTTTTTTAAATTTCTTTTGTTATTCATATAGCCCGTAAAGACCATATACTTTTAACCAGTAACGTTACAGTAATTTTCTCATTCTTCTGTCTTGTTTGATGTAATGTGTGTTCTATGCCAGATTATCGATCGGTAATTGTAAATTTGCTTATGGGTGTTAGATTCTTGTAATGCCGCGGAAAAAGTTATTCGGTCGAAAAACTTCATCCGCTGAGGAAATAAGTATGGAACATTAATTTTGATTTCCTTTCTAATGAATTTCCTTACATCTGGTCATGTTAGAATCGAAATAATCTATGTTCTACCGTTGTGAAACTGTATTTTACAACGGTCGGTCGTTGTGGTGCGCAGAAATTGACCACTCAGGCCTTCGGCCTTCGTGGTCAATTCCTGCGCACCACAACTCCCAACCGTTGTAAAATACCGTTTCACAACGGTAGAACATAGATTATCTCTTAAATATTTACCCTGTCTTAGAAGATTGTAGCTTAAAGCAGGCTGAAAGTAAAGCAGAATGCACCTGCAACCTGCTTTAAGTGGTCAACTTTCTTCAATGCTAAAAACAAGTTATGGAGTAGTAGGTTAAAACAATATACCTATGGAAAGTACACTTCTCATATGCAAACAGAGTTGATCCAGATCCGAGGGTGCCTTAGGAGCCACTATGATTAGGATCTGCAATGTATTTCATTCTGTAGTATATAAGAGAAACAACCCTAAATAGTCAAAAATGGACAAGGCTTAGTTGAAAACCGGAATTGCCCATTTTAATTTTCAGGTGTTTATGAATTTAAAAGGGTTATATAAATTCAAATTGGCTATTACCTGCTATGTAGTGCATTGATGCAGTATATGAGGATTACCTGTCTTGGGAAACTAAGATATTCTGTTTTATAAGGGTAAGAGTGATATTCTCTATGTAATAAAATCAAATATCACATAAGATTATGGTAATTTATGTGTGATTTACCACTTTCAACGTCTGAAATTTGTCGCCTGCTGCAATTCTGAAATAGACAGCTATTGTTTAATTCCTACTGTCAAATTTGTGTTAATCCATTATCCCATAAATACGCCCTTTTAATGACTTTAATTTATTCCTCCACTGAAAGAAATAGTCCAATTTATACAATCAGGAATATGTAGCAAAAGAAATATTTTCTATATTTTATCAGTTGATAGCTTAACTCTTTCCTCCCTAAAACTTTCAATGGACAATTCCAGTTTCCATTTTAGTATAGTCCATTTCTTACTTTAAGGGTTGTTTTTGTCAATGTTTGGCATTATGACAAACAGTGAAGACCCTGATCAGAGGGCTCCTTTCGGAGCCCTCTGATCTGGGTCTTCACTGTTTGCATAGGACAAGTTTACTATTCACATGTACACTGTTTGAAAAGGACGCCTATATGCGGGACTAGGGTTCAAAGGGTTAAAGCAGGCTGAAAGTAAAGCAGAATGCGCACTAAGGCACATTCTGCTATACTTTCAACCTGCTTTAAGTCGTCACATGTTTTCTAAACTAGAAACATGCTATGGGGTAATGGGTTAAACAATCATTCAATAATAGATCTCTAGATCAGGAGGCTGCAAAAAAGCAGGTATAAAAGATTTTATTGAAAGCTTATCTTTTACCAAGCTAGCGGAGAAATCATGAAAATCTTTGCAACAAGTTAAGATTCTGATGAGACGCGGCCTAAGGCGGCATCTCATCAGGATCCAAACTGTTTGACACTCTGACCCTGTTTTGAAAATAAATTTTGAAAATTCTATTTTTAGGACAGTAGCAGATGACAATTGTTGCAGATGAAAAAATTACCCAGCATGCAAAGAGTCAATATAGGATGTTAGATATACATTTGTATTACTTTTATACAGCATTTAGCTGACATCTGATTAATAGGCCTAAACCAGTTGGGAAATGTGTATAATAATTTTTAATGTAAACCATTTTGCAAACAGTTTTGACACAGATCAGGAGCCCACAGCACAGGGTCTGCAGTGGTTGTCATTTTAATTGATTTTTAGCTCGACTTTTTCAAAAAGTCGAGCTATTGTCGTCACCCTGTCGTCTGCGTCTGCGTCAGCGTCAGCGTCTGCGTCTGCGTCAGCGTCTGCGTCGGTTAAGTTTTTTGGTTAAGGTTGTTGTAAGAGTCCATTTCTCAATAACTATCAAAGGTATCCATTTGAAACTTGGAATAGTTGTTCAGTATTAAAAGGGCAACTCATTACAACAAGACAGGTAACCCTGGGATTTGTCATTTCAGAGTTATTGCCCTTGTTTTTTTACTTAAAAATTATAAATTAACATATCTCAATAACTATCAAAGGTATCCATTTGAAACTTTGAATAGTTGTTCAGTATCAAAAGGGCAACTCATTACAACAAGGCAGGTAACCCTGGGATTTGTCATTTCAGAGCTATTGCTCCTATTTTATTTACTTAAAAATTATAAATTAACATATCTCAATAACTATCAAAGGTATCCATTTGAAACTTGGAATACTTGTTTAGTATCAAAAGGGCAACTTATTACAATAAGGCAGGTAACCCTGTGATTTGTCATTTCAGAGTTATTGCCCTTGTTTTATTTACTTAAATATTATAAATTAACATATCTCAATAACTATCAGGGGTATCCATTTGAAACTTTGAATAGTTATTAAGTATCAAAAGAGCAACTCATTACAACAAGGCAGGTAACCCTAGGATTTGCCATTCCAGAGTTATTGCCCCTGTTTTATTTACTTAAAAATTATAAATTAACATATCTCAATAACAATCAAAGGTATCCATTTGAAACTTTGAATACTTGTTTAGTATCAAAAGGGCAACTCATTACAACAAGGCAGGTAATCCAGGGATTTGTCATTTCAGAGTTATTGCCCATGTTTTATTTACTTAAAAATTGTAAATTAACATATCTAAATAACTATGAAAGATATTAACTTGAAACTTTAAATACCTGTTAAGTATCAAAAGGACAACTCATTACAACAAGGTAGGTTACTCTGTGATTTGTGATTCCAGAGTAATTGCCCTTGATTTATTTACTTAAAACTTGTAAATTGAAATATCTTAATAACTGTCAAAGGTTTTAACTTGAAACTTTAAATACTTGTGTTTTAACAAAAGGGCAACTCATTCAAACAAGAAAGGTGACCGGGGATTTGCCATTCCAGAGTTATTGCCCTTGTTTTTATTTACATAAAACTTGTAAATTGAAATTTCTCAATAATTACAATAGGTATTAACTTGAAACTTGTAATGCTTGTTCAGTTTCAAAAGGGCATCACCTTTCAACACAGCAGATAACCATGAGATTTATCATTGCAGAGTTATTGCCCTTGTTTGACTAAGAATTTGTATATGAAATTATTCAGTAACTGTAGAAAGTTATTAATTTCAAACTTCCAATATATTTGAATACTTGTTTAGTTTCAAAAGGGCAACTCATTACAACAAGGCAGGTAAAGCAGGAAAAGATAGTGTCCTTCTTTTGACTTATAGTTTACTTTAACCCATTACCCCTTAAAAACGCCTTTTTACGCCTCTTACTTATTCCTCCACTGAAGAAAAAAGTTCCAGTTTATACAGCAAAGAATATGTACCAAAAGAAATATTTTCTATATCCTAGAAGATGGTAGCTTAAAGCAGGCTGAAAGTAAAGCAAAATGTGCCTTAAGGCACATTCTGCTTTACTTTCAACCTGCTTTAAGTGGTCACCTGTTTTCGAAGCAAGAAATAGGCTAAGAGGTAATGGGTTAAGTGGAATGTAGACTGTCCAAGTATGTTTAAGTTGTTGTTGCTTACAAACTTCTATGATCAATAGGGCATTAAACACCCATACACATTCTTTAAGTTTGAAAAATATAGCCGTCTCAAGTATATGAAAGTCGAGCGTCCAGCACCCGTTTGCGGTGCTCTCGTTAGAACAAGCCAATCAAGAATAAATCAAAATTGTTTTTTCATTTATAAAATTAAAAAAATATTTTAATTTTGGAAAGTCAGCAATTTAAGTAAGCGATTTGATTAAGATACATCTTTGATGTAAGTAGTCGCTAACACAATTAAGTTTGCAAGTATATCAATTTTTAGATCCTGATCAGATACCCATTTGCTATGCTTCTGAATTTGATCAAAACTATGCATGGAAATACATGAATTACTCATGGCCTGCTACCTTAGGATTAGCCCTTTCTATACTGAAAACCAGTCTATATAAATTTTACAAATAGTGCAGACCCTTATCAAAGGGCTCCTTCAGGAGCCCTCTGATAAGGGTCTGCACTGTTTGTTTTAATTTTTTCTGAAACAATTTCTGAAATCTGTCCTTCATATCAAGAAAAGTAGTAATTTCTCAAGATTGAAAGAATATGACAGACTGTATGATAAGTTCAGCATGAAAGGTTTAGTGTAATTTATGCAAGTGTTAAATATAGGTAGGTAGGTAAATGCTGACTGTATGAAATGCTAAGCTGTGAGTATTTCATTCCTTCTGATTGCAATGTAAAAGCATACCATATTGCTTGAAATCTGAAAAATACATAGATTCTATTGAGGATGATTGTGAATAATCAAAGTTAATGGATAATACTGTATCAGGGCTCCAGATTGAAGGTATCCAAAATTTTCTCACTCATTTCAGCACCAAATCCTATGCTGTTACTACTCATTAGAATCGTCTCTTCGAGACGATTCTAATGAGTAGTGACACCATAGGGTTTAAAGCAAAAATAAAGATTTTAGTTTTTGAAATACTCCCCTTATATGGAGCCCTACTGTATAAGTGTATAATAAACATGAATGATTAGTGTTAATAATTGGAGGAATGGTCAGTGTTAATAGTCGGTGTATATTATCAATGTGCACAGTCAATGTGAAAACTCAATGTGAACCTTGAAAATGCATTTATTGTGAGGAATAAAAAAAGGTGAGACAAAGCGTTCTAGGAATGAAAGAGGTTAAAATTAATCGAAATAAAGATGGTGAATTAGTGTAGATTAGAAGGTTTATAAAAATGAATAGAAGAATTTCTTAGCTTTGTTTTATTTTTGCGTAAAACACAGTTAAATTTTATTATGAACAATTAACCCATTACTCCATAGAAAAACCCACTGAGTATTGTCTTCACTGTTTGCAGAATATTTGTAAAGTGGTAATTGAGTGGAGTAAACTTGCATCAAAACAGTTTCAAGAGGAAAGATCAATGTTCCTATTATGTCTTTCAAGTAAAGAGACATCGATACAAGTGCATGCAGTTTGAGTTCTTATCAGATGACAACTCACAAAACATCTGATCTGGATCCAGACTGTTTTATAATACAATTCTTGTTGAGCATGGCAGATTGAACCCTTTATTCCATAGATATGCTTTTTTAATTCCTTTACTGAAGAAAGTAGTTCCATTTTGTATGGTATTGAATGTGCAGCATAAAAAACATTTCCTATATCTTAGCTCATAGTAGCTTAAATTACTATCACATGCTGAAAGTAAAACTTTCAACCATCTTTATTTAACCCTTTCCCTTATAGAAGCGACTTTTAGCGCATTCATTTTATTCATCCGCCAAAGAAAATAGTTCCATTTTATACTGTCATAAATATGTACCATAAGAAATATTTTCTATATCCTAGCAGATAGTAACTAAAAGCAGGCTGAAAGTAAAGCAGAATGCGCCCTAGGGCGCATTCTGCTTTACTTTTAGCCTGCTTTAATAGGTCACATATCTTAAATACTAGAAACAGGCTATGGGTTAAAGGGTTAAGTGGTCATCTGTCTTCAAAGCGAAGAAAATTGATAGCAGCTATAGGGTAAAGGTTTAACTCTTTTAACACCATGGAACCATTCAAAATTGCGCATCACATTTTCAAACAGTGTAGACCCTGATCAGTGGGCTCCTATAGGAGCCCTCTGATCTGGGCCTACACTGTTTGTTAATTTAGACTTGTATTTATTAAACTATCCAAAATTCCTAGTAGACCGTTTCATGTTTTGGTAACTATACAGATCCACAAGGGGACGTGATAACCCACATGAGTTACTTAGTGTTGAAAGAATGGATCGTGACATCTGAAGGCATTATTACATGCAAGGTTGGATAAAACACACAAGGTTAAGAGGTTGATTGACTTGATAAATGATATTTAAATGCATGTTAGTTTCATTGTCACTGTTTTAATGTTATGAATTAATTTTGTTAAACAAGACAGGCTCATTATGCAAATGTGATGTTTACATAATTCAATGAAAAGATAGGGTAAAGATATGAGAATGAGAATGAAAGAGCCTGCAGAGCTCCAGATAAGGGGAGTATTTCAAAAACTAAAATCTTTATCTCTGCTTTAAACCCTATGGTGTCACTACTCATTAGAATTGTCTCTTTGAGGCGATTCTAATGAGTAGTCACACCATAGGATTTGGTGATGAAATGAGTGAGAAAATGTTTGTTTTGTTGAGTTTATTCCCTCTCATCTGGAGCCCTGAAGAGGAGAGAAAAAGATTATGAGTGACGAGTCAGATAGACCAACCCTTGTGAAAAGTATCCAAGAATTTAAGAATATTTATGAATGTTAAATGGCCGCATCTAGAATTGTTCTAGAGCTTCAAGAATTACTTTACAAACTCTACAAAAGGAGTTCAAGATCTTTGGTAATTCTAGAACAATGGTTCTATAAAGCCATCAAATTTCGTGAACTTTTCCAGAATATTCATAAAAATTATATGGTTGCATCTAAAATTGTTCGTGAATATTGAAGAAATTACTCTAGAAAAGTTCTAGAGTAAATCAAACAGGGGAACCAACAGACAGATAGACAGAAGGAAAGAGTCTCAGAGACAGAGAAAGAGAGAGAGGCAGAGAGGGAAAACCAGTGTGGAAAAAGAGAAACATGTAGAGACCGTAAATGTTTGAGAGAGAGAGAGCGAGTGCAGTTGAGAAAACATTATCATTTCCCGTTTAAACGTAAAAGAAAGGCAAACACAGTACAATAAAATGTATAAATTACAATTTTCTGAAATTATTAATGATTTATTTCAATCTGTTTACTGAATTGCCTCCAAACTGTTTGCAATGCAAATATTTGTTTAACCTTTACCCCATAGCCTGTTTCTAGTTTTGAAAAAAGGTGAACACTTAAGGCATGCTGAAAGTAAAGCATAATGCACCTTGAGGCACATTCTGCTTTACTTTTAGCCTGCTTTACACTACCACCTGCTAGAATAAAAAATATTCCTTACGATATATATATTGATTATGAAAGTATAAATTTGAATTATTTTCTTCAGGGGAGGATAAACTGAATACGCTAAAAGGCGCTTCTAATGGGGACCTCTACCTAAAAACTGGTGTACTTTGCTGGATGTCCATATCAAATCAAATCACATTAACTGATATTTGATCTGTTTGCAAACTTGGTTATGTACACTGCACAGATTGCCCATATAATGCTACAGTTATTATATAAATATTAGATGGCAGTTTGCGTGACATTCAAATTGTTAACCCGAGAAACAGCATGTCACCCCGAGGCGTAGCCGAGGGTGACATTCTTGTTTTCGAGGGTTGACAATTTGAATGTCACGCAAACTGACATCTAATATTTATTTTATTACACCGAGCTTATCAACCCTGGCTTTGGAATCCTTTTATTCGTCTTTTATAAAATGTGTTGTGAACACCAATTTAGAGCGGACATGTACATAACGCGGGAAATGACGTCGCCGTCTTACGACGTCACATTGTTTATAATTATATTACAAGTAAACAAAGAAGAACGTTATGATAAGTAAATTGAAGAAACAGCGTCTTTACATTGTCTAGGTGGCAAATATCCTCTTCCGAAATCATGGCAAATCGTTAAGGAATGGACAAAAGGAAGCAAATTGTACAAAAAATGCCAAAAGTTGATTATAAGTTACCACTCTTTAAAACATTCCAATGTATCCAATAGCGATTGACATGTCAAGGCTGACAGTACGTTTTCGGACGTAGTAAAAAAGTAATGTCCTTTAGAATGACGTCACAAAAAGAATATCATAAAGAGTGACAGTATAGATGTAAAAGACATGCAAAATGTTAACTGTAGGTCTATGGGAATTTAACATTGTAACTCAAAGCGAGGTGTAATAAAAAGGGATATTTATATTTATTACTCCTTCACTGCTCTACTCCTAGTACAATTACTATTTGAAACACCACATAATTTATCATGGTGTCACAAAATGTTTGCTGCTGACCCTTTTAACCCAGTACCCCAAAGCCTGTTTCTCATATTGAAGATAGGTGACAACTTAAAGCAGGTTGAAAGTAAATGCGAATGCACCTTAAGGTGCATTCTGCTTTACTTTCAACCTACTTTAAACTAATTTACCATCTGCTTAAGTATAGAAAATATTTCTTATGATACATATTCATGACTGTATAATTTCGAACTATTTTCTTCAGGATATGAATAAAGTAAATGAGTAAGTATGGGTATCTAAGGAGTAAAGGGTTAAAAAAATATTTCAATTTAAAACAACTGCAGACAACAATTGTTGCAGATTGCAATATTACTTATATGCATCCAGAGAGTTGAGCAGACAGTGAAAACAGCAAGGAAAGTGTTAACCCATTACCCCATAAATACACTTTTTTACGCCTTTAATTCATTCCTCCTCTAAAGAAACTAGTTCCAATTTATACAGTCATAAATATGTATCATAAGAAATAGTTTCTGCCTTTTAGCAGATGATACCCTTCTAAAAAAAAAAAATCATTTTTTACCAAAGTACACTTTAAATGCGCATTTTTTCCTGCATTTTTTTTAGAAAGTGTATTTATTCTGCACTTTTACAAATAAGTGTATTTTTTCTGCATCTTTTAAAATGAGAATTGCATTATTCCTGCATGTTTTTGCAAAAGTGAATTTTTTCTGCATCTTTTCAAAATGAAAGTGCATTTTTTCTGCATCTTTTTTGTAGCAAAAGTGTTTTTTTTTTTTTTTGAAAGTGCATTTATTAAAAAATAATACACTTTTAGTACACTTCCCAAAAAAAATCACTTTAATGCACTTTTAGCGCAGAAAAAAATGCACTTTTAATGTACTTTTTTATAAAAAAGCGTATTTTTTGCAGTAGAAAAGTGAATTAATGCACAAAAATTCACTTTTTTAATAAGTTTAATTCACTTTAATGCACTTGGTGAGAAAAAAATTCAGTTAAATACGGTGCGAATACCGCTGCATTTAATGCGCATTAATCACTTTTTCGAGAAGGGTAGCTTAAAGCAGGCTGAAAGTAAAGCAGAATGTGCCTTAAGGCTGCTTTTAATGGTCATCTGTTTTCAAAAATAGAAATAGGCTATGGGGTAATGGGTTTACCCTTTCAACACTGAGTTAACATTGTCTTCTGCTGAAATAAGTATGCTCCGATTTTTTCTAAACTTTAACAAGAAAAGGATCTAAATGACAAACACTTAATTTCAATCCAGATCAAGCCCAACTTAAAGTATAACTCCTAAAATAACTACTAAATTAATTTAATTAGTATATTGTTAAGACAGATTGTTGCTTAAAGCAAGGTGGAGGTAAAACAGAAAGCTCTTTCAGAAGCTTTAAGCTGCCACCTGTTTTCTATACAGCAATTTTGCCTTAATTGTGTGGTCGTAACAGAGGGATTTTACTGCATATTGAAATTGAGTTATCAGCCCTGAAATAATTAAATTGAACTTAAATGTGGATTTGAATGTTATCCAACACTACACCCACATAAATCTGTACAATCTTATCAGAAACACTTTCACAAGTGGTCTCCAAACCTGTCTCAACTGTTTGATTAACCCCTTGCACCACCATAGGTAACTAAAGTCAACTTTTACAAATAATTTGGATCCAGATCAGATGTCATGTAATGTTCCCTCTGATCACAGGGTTTCAGATAAGAGGGAGCTTGTAAACAAATCCAAAATTTACTAACTTGATTAAGCACCAAATCTTATGGTGTTACTACTCATTAGAATCGTCTCTTCGAGACGATTCTAATGAGTAGTGACACCATAGGGTTTAAAGTAAAAATAAAGATTTTAGTTTTTGAAATACTCCCCTTATCTGGATCCCTGGATCAGGATAAAAACTGTTAAGCACTCACATCTGATGGTATACCTGCAGATGTAGAAAATAAAGAGTTAGTTTAAGGATGATGATACAGAGCTCCAGATAAAGGGTGTATTTCAAAAACTAAAAGCTTCACTTCTGCTTTACACCTTATATGCATGGTGTCACTACTCATTAGATTTGTCTCAAAGATACACTTATAATGAGTAGTAGCACATAGGATTGGGGGCTAAAATGAGCATGAAATTGTTGGCTTTGATCAGTTAACTCCCCCTTATCTGGAGCCCTGATGATAGATGACATTCAGATATTATTTATAAGGCATTTAAAGGTTTAATTTTTTTAGAACTTCAATTTGTTTGAACAGGATAATTTCAAACATATCTGATAACTACCGGTACACATACTTGTATTGACTCTCTGTAATTTCAACCCTGGCATAGAAATCCAAATCAACCATTTACCCCATGGCCTGTTTGTGGTTTTGAAGACAGGTGATCACTTAACGCAAGTTGAAAGTAAAGCAGAATGCACCTTGAGACACATTCTGCTTTACTTTCAGCCTGTTTATAGGATTTGCAGTAGGCAAGCTTTGCTGTTCTCCAGCAGCTCTTGGTTTGTTATAGAATCTGTCTGTTATTCATCTTGGCTACCATTTCTCCGGATTTTTCAGAAATTTTTGGGTTTTTATTCTAGCAGGTGATAGCTTAAAGCAGGCTGAAAGTAAAGCAGAATGCACCTTAAGGGTTCATTCTGCTTTACGTTCAACCTGCTTTAAGTAGTCACACTTGAAAAATATAAAAGTTAGAAAGGATTTTTCATGATCAACTTATGGTAGAGCTGTTTCTTTCCTGAGAAAAACTACTTATTTTATTAGCTATAGAACAGTCATAGTGGGCAGAGTTTTATATACATGTATATGAATATTCAGTGGGGGAATTTGTGTTCAAATTTGGTTTCTTGTATTTTCAGCAAGACCACATCACATGATGAAGAAGTAAGAAAGTTGTATGAAGAAATGGAATCCCAGATAAGAACAGAAAAAGATAAGGTTCTCTCAGAGGTAAGGAAAGAAATAATATTTAACCCATTTATCCATAAATAGGCCTTTGTACGTCTTTAGATTATTCCTCTGAAGAAAATAGTTCCACTATATACAGTCATGAAAATGTACCATAAGAAATATTCTCTATTTTCTAGTAGGTGGTAGCTTAAAGCAGGCTGAAAGTAAAGCAGAATGTGCCTTAAGGCACATTCTGCTTTACTTTCAACCTGCTTTAAGTGATAACCTCTTCAAAACTAGAAACAGGCTATGAGGTACAGATGTAATGGGTTAAGGCGATTGCTTATGAGAAGATCAAACAGAGAGAAAGGTAAAATCCTGGATAAATACTCAACATAGGGGTAAGATTTTCACATAAAAGCTAATAGAAAGGGACAACAGTAAAGGTGATACATAGGGGAACACGCAATTCTTTCTATGCCAAAAAATGGTGATGGTCGGATGAACAAGGTTTTTGGCTGTAACGTACCATTGCCCTAATGTACCTGGTAGAAACCGTACCATTTTCCTTCATGCAACGTACCACTATATAAAAGTATCAAGTTATAGTCTACTTTCAGTCAGAATGAACGTTCAGCCGACTGAACATGAATGTACAGTCTGCTGAATGGTCATTCCGATTAAAAGTAGATTATAACTTGGTACTTTATGTACAAAGTATGGGAAAACTTGTAATATGATGAATGTTTATGTATTACAGAAAAAACTCCATTGGTTTCTAAACTTGTGTTTCAGGAGAAAGTACGGGAGAAACAGATGAGAGAGCAAATGGAGAAGGAAATTCATGAGAAGGACAGACAACTCCAAGACATGATGTCCAAACAGGCAGAGGTAATAACGGTTTCTTTTCAGTTCTGGGTCCAAGGTTATAATTTAAGCTTTTGAGTTGAGTCTTAAGCTGTTCTCAAGCATTTGTTTGGTCAGATTTGAGCATAGGCTAAGGTTAAAAGATCTCCATTATACTGAATTAGTGGTTGCTTAATACAATACCAACTGTATTTATAATATTGATTTTTCTTTGATATTTTGTAAATTTCACAGATTTTTTCACTGATATTTGTGATATTTTCACAGATATTTTTCACTGATATTTGTAATATTTTCACAAATTTTGCTTTTACTGATATTTGTGATATTTTCACAATTTTTTCACTGATATTGTGATATTTTCACAGCTTTTTTCCACTGATATTTGTGCCAATTTCACAGATTCTTTTTTGCTGATTTTTGTGACATTTTCACAGATTCTTTTTCACTGATATTTGTGACATTTTCACAGCTTTTTTCACTTATATTTGTGCCATTTTTACAGCTTGAGGAGAAGATTGGTCATTTAAACACAGTGGAGGCTGAAACCAAGGTGGAGAATGAGAAACTCATGAAGGTAGGTATTGTAAACATTATCACAAAAGAAGCACCTTTTGATATTTTTAACCCATTACCCCATAGCTTGTTTATAGACTTGAAGAAAAGAGACCACTTAAAGCAGGTTGAAAGTGAAGCAGAATGCGCCTTCAGGCGCATTCTGCTTCACTTTCAACCTGCTTTAAGCTACGACCTTGTAGATTATAGAAATTATTTCTTATGATAAATATTCATGACTATATAAATTACATCTATTTTAGTCAGTGGAGGAATAAATTAAAGGTGTGAAAAGGCATATTTATTGGATAATGGGTTAATCCTTTCAACACTAAGTAACTATTGTTGGTCATTAGAACTCCTTGTGTAGCTTTTAAGTTACCAACCCATGAACCAGTCTACTTGGAATTATGGGTAATTTAATAAATGCTGATCTAAATTAGCAAACACTGCAGACCCTGATGAGAGGGCTCCTATCTCAAACTAGTTTAAGTTGATTATTTCATATGTCAAAGTTAAATCAGGGCTCTAAATCCACATTTTAATTTTGAAACATGAGTATGTTAGCCGTTAGAAAGTTTCACAGTCCAAATAAGAGTTAGTTTGACTTCAGCGAGTTTAACCTTTAGCCCGCCAAATAAATTGTCGTCTGCTATATTTCTCGTCTGCTTCAAGTTTCAAAGTGCTTCAAAGTTGCTCAAAATTGCTGAAAATGTTGTCCCAGTGTCAAACAGCTTGGATCCGGATGAGACGCCGAGTTACTCGGCGTCTCATCCGGATCCAAGCTGTTTGCATATGGAGCTATAGTCGTGAGTGGCAGGCTAAGGGTTAAGATAGCCAGTTTTGACTGTACTCTTTATACTTTGATTTTTGATTCCAGTCTAAAGATGAACTGGAGGAAAATCTGTTCAGGTCACAGTTAAGCTTGGATGAGTCGAGGACGTATATTAACCAGTTACGACAGCAAGAAAAAGATGAGAAGAGAGCTAGAGCTAAGTATGAACTCACTCCTACTGTCCAAGTAAAACCTTGAAGAATCTAGCTACCTAAAATGGAACTAATCAATTTCCACAGTCACATTAAAAAAAAAACTTGAAATTTGCCTTAGTTGAACATCCCAATTTTTCAAAGTCATCTCTTGTCCGAATGATCTTTTAACTTTGAAATATGAGTTTGCTCAACTTAAACTATTGGTAGCTATACAAACCATAATCAGAGCTCCAGATATTTCATTGACTGAAATCTTTATGTCTCCACTAAACCTTATAATGTGACTACTTAGTAGCATTGTCACAAAATCATTAGTCACAACATTGAGTTTAGTTGAGTCATAAAGGAGAAAACACGGGAAACATTTGGTTTACTTGCTCTTAACCCTTTACCTGATATCCTATTTCTAGTACTTAAGATAGGTGACTACTTAAAGCAGGTTGAAAGTAAAGCAGAATGCGCCTTAAGGCACATTCTGCTTTACTTTCAGTCTGCTTTAAGCTATCATGTGCTAAAATATAGAAAATATTCCCTATACTATATATTCATGGCTGATTAAATTGGAACTATTTTCTTCAGCGGAGGAATAAATCATATCCGCTAAAAGGCGCTTCTATTGGGTAAAGGGTTAAACAGTGCATAATGGGCTTATGGGATCTTCCACCACTTGTAATTAGCTAGACGTCCCGATATGACTGAAATACTGTTAAAACAACGTAAAATCATAACAAATCCAAATCCAAAGCCGTTTATTTTGTCTTGAATTCCAGGGCTGCTCTACAGCTGTCAGAAGGAATTGCCTTAGAGAGAGAAACCCTAGTCAAACAGTTAGATATGCTCAAGTAAGTAGGTCTTTTAAATCTTAACTCTCACCATGCCAGCAGTGGATATACACCACAGTGACTACCTTTGCAAACAGTTTGGATCCAGATGAGACGCCGTGTAACGCGGCCTCTCGTCAGGATCCAAACTGTTAGAAACTCTGAATGTGTTTTGAAAATAGATTCAGAAATTTGTTTTAGAAAAGTAGCAGACTACAATAATAATTATTGTTGCTGCTGATGAAAAAAAAATTCCCAGCATGCAAAGAATTAAATCTATCTAATATTGTTAGGTTGTCAGCATAAATTGCCATCTGCTGCTATTCTCGAATTATCCTTAACCCTTTACCTCATAGCCTGTTTCTAGTTTTGAAGACAGGTGACCACTTAAAGCAGGTTGAAAGTAAAGCAGAATGTGCCTTAAGGCACATTCTGCTTTACTTTCAGCCTGCTTTAAGCTAAAATCTGCTAGGCTATATAAAATATGTGCAATGGTAATTGTTCATGAGGGTATAAACTGGAACTATTTTCTTCGACGGAGGAATAAATTAAATACGCTAAAAGTCGCTTCTATGTGGGAAAGGGTTAAATTTGAACTAATCGTTTTTATCACATAGTAATTTGTTTGAAAGATGCAAACTGAGTGGCAAACAGTGTAGACCCAGCTATATAATTATTGTATTTCTTCAAAACTTGTTCAGCAAGCCAAGTTTCAGCTATTTGTTGAATTTGGGTATAATTTTTTTTACATAAGCAAAAGTTTTAATAAAATTTTAAACCCTATTCTTACAAATTGGAAAGTTCCAGTAATTATTGCTTTTTAGCTCACCTGGCACGAAGTGCCAAGGTGAGCTTTTAGGATCGCTGGATGTCCGTCTTCCGTCCGTCCGTCTGTCTGTCCGTTCACAATTGGTTCGTTAACACTCTAGCGGCTACAAATTTCATCCGATCTTCATGAAATTTGATGGCAATGTTTGTCTTGATGAAATCTAGGCCAAGTTTGAATGTGGGTCATGTCGGGTCAAAAACTAGGTCACTAGGTCAAATCATAGAAAAATCTTGTTAACACTCTAGAGGCTACAAATCTTATTGGATCTTAATGAAACTTAATAAGTCAAACTATTTGCCTTATTGATATCTAGGTCAAGTTCGAATATAGGTCATGCTCGGTCAAAAACTAGGTCACTAGGTCAAATCATAGAAAAACCTTGTTAACACTCTAGAG
Organism: Gari tellinella; assembly: GCA_922989275.2. Lineage (NCBI taxonomy): Eukaryota > Metazoa > Mollusca > Bivalvia > Cardiida > Psammobiidae > Gari > Gari tellinella. Next base: position 26,769,492 of record OV277867.1, on the reverse strand, counting down.
GCTACAAATCTCATTGGAATTTAATGCATCCTTGTCAGAATGTTTGTCTCTTTGATATATAGGTCAAGTTCGAATATGGGTCATGTCCGGTCAAAAACTAGGTCACTAGGTCAAATCATAGGAAAACCTTATTTACACTCTATAGGCTACAAATCTCACTTCATCTTCATGAAACTGGGTCAAAATGTTTGCCTTATTCATATCTAGGTCAAGGTTGAATATGGGTTATGTCCGGTTAAAAACTAGGTCACTAGGTCAAATCATAGAAAAACCTTGTTAACACTCTAGAGGCTTCAATCTTTTTTTATTTTAATGAAACTTGGTCAAAATGTTTGCCTAATTAATATCTAGGTCAAATTCAAATATGGGTCATGTCGGATCAAAATATAGGTCACTAGATCAAATCAAAGAAAAACCATTGTTAACCCTCTAGAGGCTACAAATCTCATTAGATCTGAATGAAATATTGCCAGAATGTTTGCCTACATCAAATCTAGGTCAAAATCAAATGTGGATTGTGTCTGGTCAGAAACTAGGTCAAATCATAGAAAAATCTTGTTAACATTCTAAAGGTTGATTGTAGGTCATGTCCAGTCGTAATCTAGGTCACTATAGGTCATGTTTTACATCGTGTACCAGGTGAGCGATATAGGGCCATGGTGGCCCTTGTTATTATATACCTGTCAACGATTTATAGAGATTTCTCAGTTAGATAAACTTCATATGCATCATAGTTGATATCAACACAGTGATGGGGGGGGCCTCCGTGGCCTAGTGGTGTAGTCACTGTGACTAACATCACTAAGCTCCTCACCGCTGTGAGTTCGAATCCCAGTAGGGTCGTTCGGATTTTTCATGTGGGGAAGCCTTCCAGCTGGCTTGCGGTAGGTCGGTGATTCTACCCAGTTGTTGATTTGTGCCTGAAACAGTGCATAAAGAACTTCTGGGGTCTTCCTCCACCTGTAATTAGCTGGACGTCGCGATATGACTGAAATACTGTTGAAAGCGACGTAAATCAAAAACAAATCAAAAATCAACACAGTGATGATATCATTTTTGTGACGTCACGTCATAAAATCTTCTGTAAAGCTGCACGTTTACAATTAATTTGTGTGTTTTCTCTGTTAAAACTTCATTAAAATGTATATAATAAATTCCTTTGGATGGATATGAAAAATATATCACTCGAATGGGTCATTATCTTGTTAAAAAACTTGTACTACGGACTTGTTTTTTAACCAGATAACAACCCATTCTGGTGATAAATTTTTCATACCAACCCAAAGGAATTAATTATTCTCTGTGTTTCCCCCCAGGTGTATGAACAGAAAGCTACAAGACGACAAAGACGAGGCCGAGACAAGGCGGGTAAAATAGTTGTTATATGTCATGTATTGTAGTAGTGCATAAAGCACAGTTATATAGTCAATCTAAATATTAAGCAACCACTTAACCCTTTACCCCATGAATGTTTGCATATGGAGCTTATAGTCGTGAGTGGCAGGCTAAGGGTTAAGCAACCACTTAACCCTTTACCCCATGAATACGCCTTTTTACGCTATCAATGTATTCCTTCACTAAAGAAAATAGTCCAGATTTATACAGTCTTGAATAGATAACATAAGAAATGATTATCCATATACTAACAGATTGTAACTTAAAGCAGGATGAAAGTAAAGCAGAATGTGCACATTCTGCTTTACTTTCATCCTGCTTTAAGTGGTCATCTATTTTTAGTGTTAATAGAAACAGGCAAACGGGTAATGGGTTAAGACATATGACTGCTTAATGCAGGGTAAAAATAATGGAGGAAGCTCCTATAGGAGCTTTCTGCATTATTCTTATCTGCATTGCACAACCACCTGTATTTAAAACAACCAGTTGGTTATCTATTGAGTGTTCACTTAATACAAGATTGACTGTATAACATACACTGTGGTAACGCATCGTTTTGTTGTCATCTTTATTATATTCATTCATACTTATGTTAAATGACCACTAAAATGATACTAAGTTAGCCATTTGAAAGATAGATGGCAGCTGAATGCAGAAGAAAAGTAAACCTATAGGAATTGTCTGCTTAATTTACTTTAGTTCTGCATTAAGAGAATCTGTTATTCTGTTATTCTTTCCCGTTTAAACGCAAACGTACGCAAACGCAAAACACTAAAACGTAGAAAAGAACAACTTTTGGACAATTCTGATATTTCATGTTTATCTTGGTGGCAAACAGTTTGGAGCCTGATCAGACGCCGGGTTACCCGGCGTCTGATCTGGCTCCAAACTGTTTGTACTGCAAATAATAGTTTTAGGGTAAACGCGTTTTATTGGGAAAGAATAACACATTCTCCACTGTAGCTGTCTCTCAAGGTTTCCTAGGACTGTTTTAAGCCATTACCCCATAGCCTAGTTCTACTATTGAAGATAAGTGACTACTTAAAGCAGGTTGAATGTAAAGCAGAATGCGCCCTAAGGCGCATTCTGCTTTACTTTCAGCCTGCTTTAAGCTATTATCTGCTAGAATATAGAAAATATTTCTTATGATTCTTAATTGTAACAGAATAAATTGGAATTATTTTCTTCAATAGAGGAAAAAATTAGAGGCTTAAAAAGGCGTATTTATGGAGTAATGGTTTAATGGTGATCATTTAACACAAGTTTGAATGTATATTATTTTCTTTGGTAGATCATAAAGCACATTTTTGATGTTGTGTTTTAAATTTCTGCAGCCTATAGCAGCTTAAGTCAACTTATGTTATATAATCCTTTCTTTCATAGTCATCAATGCATTTCATCTTTATCCAGTTAATATAGAATTATATTGCACCTATTTCAGGCTATTTGTGTAACTCTTTGCACTGGTAGTGGAGAAATAGTGATTTATGCTTTGCAAACATTTTGGATCTTGATTACATGCTACTTAATATTGCATCTCATCAGGATCCCATCTGTTTTGACACAATGATACTGTTTGGACAAGAAATTTTAAAAATTCTATTTTAAGAACAGTAGCAGATGACAGACAGTAAATTACTCAGCATTCAAAGAGTTAAAAGCACCTCATGAAATTTTGATAGTGGTTGATATGTTGTCAGAGCAGTAACTGTTGCGAATATACAGACAAAACTTGATACTTCGAACTCATTTAAATCGGTCTTACCAGTTTTTCATAAGTTTAATTTTGATATTACGATCTCGCTTAAATCAAACATACCTATATGCTTAGCCAGTGGCTTAGCCATGTTTTAACTTTGAAATATGGGTATTTTCGAACTAAAGCGAGTTTGATATATCATGTATAATGTTTTGCATTGACATTTGATATAGATCTACTGGAATTTCTAAATAATGTTTCTGCAGGGCTGCCATTTCTCTGGATTTTTCCTAAATCTCCGGATTTTTTCCTAGTACATGGTAGCTTAAAGCAGGCTGAAAGTAAAGCAGAATGCGCCCTAAGGCGCATTCTGCTTTACTTACAGCCTGCTTTAAGTGGTCGCATGTCAACAAAACAAGAAAAAGGCTATGTGGTTAAGGTATGATTCATAAAATCGCACTTGAAAAATGCAAATTTGGAAATCTTAGGATTTTTCATGTCAACTTATGGCAGCCCTCTATTTTAACTTATAGGTTCCTGAGACAATCATGTGTATTTTTTCTCCATGACCTCTAGGTGTTTATGGAAACTGAGTCGACAGACAAAAGTGTTGGGAAAGAGGTACATGTATCTTAACACATTCAACCCTAGCGACGAGTATACTCGTCATTTACAAACAGTGTATCTGTGAAGAGTACATTTGTCTTTTGCAAACAGTGCAAACCCAGATCAGAGGGCTCCTACAGGAGCCCTCTGATCAGGGTCTCCACTGTTTGTAATTTTGCAATTAGTCATTATTGTTATTATTATTATTTTACCAGATTTATATAGCGCTCTTTTCACACAGGGGTTGTGCGTTCAAAAGCCCAATTATAAGAAAAAGATTTAATTGTCAAAAATGGACTAGACTTATTTGGAAACGGGACATTTTCATTTGAAGCTTCAGGGGTGAATGAGTTAACACACTTGATAGATAATCTACCCACACCATTGGTTTGAAATAAACATAACCTCTAACCTATTATTGTTTCTGTAACAAAAACCTCAATTGTTTTATTTCGTAGCACCACTAGTTTAAGCATTGTTGATATTAATTTGGTGTTTGGTTTACAGTGAAACTTGTGCTAAGTGGCCACACAATGTTAAAGCATAGGGATCTTCAAAAACAAAATGTTACTTTATGCAAGTAGTTCTCTCTACCTTTTCTAATTAACCTTTTAACCCATCGCCTGTTTCTAGTTTTAAAGACATACATCCACTTAAACCAGGTTGAAAGTAAAGCAGAATATGCCAAGCCGCATTCTGCTTTACTTTCAACCTGCTTTAAGCTACCATCTGCTTGGGTATGTGGAAAAATTCTGTGGATAGATATTCATGACTGTATTAATTGGACCTATAATATCTACAGTAACGGAATAAATAAAAGGCGTATTTATGGGGTAATGGGTTAATACTTCTCTCCATCATTATTGATGTTTAAAAGAAGGGGGTACTTTTAAGGTGTGCCAGGGACTACCCGGCCGGTCACTTTATCCTAAAACTGATCAACCAGTTGTAATGCTAACCCAAAATCTTGAGTGCCAAGGAGAGAAGCCATTATTACCAATTTTAAATCTTCTATTTGACTCGGCCAGGGATTGAACTCACGACCTCCTACTCTGCAAGTGAACGCTCTACAACAGAGCTATGTAAGCTCCTAAGGAGCTTGCTGTACCTTTTTTGTCCGATATTAAGCTGCTACCTTTATATAAGCCTGTCAGTTTATCGTGTTTTAAGTGGCAACTTATCACAGTTTTTACTGTAACTGCATTTGCTAATACAGACAAACTTCAATAACTTACGTTAAACTAAGCTGTATATCTTCTGTTGAAAGTCATTACTCAAGCTTGTCTAAATCAAATACATGTATATATATTCCTAATTGAAACAAATGTAGTTTTGAGAAGTAATATTGGGCTATAGAAAATAAAAAATATCATTCTTTAACCCTTAGCCTGCCACTCACGACTATAGCTCCATATGCAAACAGCTTGGATCCGGATGAGACGCCGAGTAACTCGGCGTCTCATCCGGATCCAAGCTGTTTGACACTGGGACAACATTTTCAGCAATTTGGAGCAACTTTGAAGCACTTTGAAACTTGAAGCAGACGAGAAATATAGCAGACGACAATTTATTTGGCGGGCTAAGGGTTAATGTTTCCAACAAAATCTATGTTGTGATACTACAGTCATGTACTCATTTGAAAGAGATCGATTGTATCGAATTACAGCATAGGTTTTACTGAAATTTAGGTAACCCTTTACCCAAAAGCATGTTTCTAATTTTGAAGATATATGACAACTTAAAGCAGGTTGAAATGAAAGCAGAATGCCCCGTAAGGCGCATTCTGCTTTACTTTCAGCCTGCTTTAAGCTATTATCTGCTAGATATAGAAAATATTTCTTTTGAAAGTATAAATTGGAACTATAATTTTCATCAGTAAAGGAATTAATTAAAGGCATAAAAAGGGGGTTTTATGGGGTAATGGGTTAAACCTGTGTTAAGTTAGGCTACTCAATAAAGAGACATAACAATTAATTTCTGCTTAATCCATTACCCCATAAATATACCTTTTTACACCTTTAACTTATTGCTCTACTGAAGAAAATAGATCAAATTTATACAGTCATGAATATGCACTAAAGATATATTTTCTATATTATTGCATATGGTAGCATAAACCTGCTTTATGTGATCTACTGTCGTTAAAACATATAGGAATGAGCTATGGGGTAATGGGTTAATTCAGGACCAACAGTAATGCAGAAAGCTCTGGGGCCCGTTTTACTAAACTACTTACGCAAAATTTTTGCGTAAGTCAAAATTTTAAATTTTAATTTATATTTTTTATTATCACTTGCTACAAACAGCAAATAGCCAGATCAGAGGACGGGCTTTTAGCGCGTCCTCTGTTCTGGCTTTTTGCTGTTTTCAAACGTTTATGATCGAAAAAAAAGAGTTAAACGATTTTACTACTAATACCCCCATTCCACTGGACGGCGATTTTTGTGATTCATAAATGGCAAATCGCCGTGAAAACGCCTTGATCGTCGCTAGATCGTACAGAGCGTAGTGTGTGCGCCCAGAGCGTACGAGAAACGTAGCGGAATCGCGGGCAAATACAATGTATCTCGACGCTTTTAGTACGATGCGACTACGCTTGCGCTACGTCAACCACGCTGCGACTACGTTGCTACTACGCTTATGAATTTCTTAGTACGCTTCTGCTGCGCTTCGAGTCCACGGCGATGCCACTACGTAAATTTTGAGCAGGGTCAAAACATTCGCCGTGGGATGGCGATCAATGGGTGTCTGTGGCGCTTCTACTACGATCAGGGCGTTTCTACTGCGCTGTTGCCGTTCCTACTACGATTCGCGGCGATTTTACCAAAATTTCGAAGCGTAGAGGAATCGCCGCTCAGTGGAATGGGGGTATAAACTAACTAACTAAATCCTGCCTTGACTTACGCAAAAGTTTTGCGTAAGTAGTTTAGTAAAACGGGCCCCAGAGCTTTCGCTTTTTTTTTGGTCCTGCATTTGTCTATCATCTTTAAAGCATGTTTAAGGTAAACGAGAAAGCATCTGAAGGTGTGCATTCTGCTTTACTTTCAGCCTGCTTTAAGATATGCTGCTTATTCATGGCTGTATAAAGTGGAACAATTTTCTTCAGTAGAGGAATAGATTTAAGGCGTCAAAATGGGGGGTTTTTATGGAAAAAATGGATTATAACAGGTTTAACGGTACTCTTCTTATCTGGAGCTATTATATAAAGGTACTAAAAACTTGCTTTCAACAAGATTTGTATGCTCATAACTTCATACCAATAGCATGTATAATTATTTGATACTTTTGAGGCAGAGTTAGCAAAATTTATTATTCATTTTCATTTAGCCCATTAAAGGGGTGATAGTCATTATAAATTAAGAACGATATCTCTGCAAATGAGAATACCGTAGAAGGTTTGGAAGCGTTTAGATTTTTATGTTGTAGTATAAGGGTGAAGACATTATTCTTTCCCCCTTAACTCTTTCAACGGGAAGTAACTATTGTGGGTTATTATGTTCCCTTGTGGATCTTTTTGGGTATCGAAACATGAACCAGTATAAACCATGGTATATTTTAAACAGATCCATGGCAGTGAAAGTGTTAAACAAAATTGAAACCCAAACACAACACACTTAAATGCAAAACCTTTGTAAATGTTATGTATTCTCTTTTAATCAAATAACAAACAGTTTGGAGCCAGATCTGGCTCCAAACTGCTTGCAATGGTCATAACAAATTTCAAGCAAGAACGTGTTTTTGGGAAAGAGTAACGTCTTCTCCGGTATAATTACTCAGCTTACAAGAATGTTCTGTTGCAGTGTTAACCCATTAACTCATAAGTGATAAACAATTATCATTGCTTATCTCAATACAAGCTAGTGGATAAAAGTGTGTCAAAATGAGTCAGTATGAGGCTTTTGCGCAATGAGTCAATATGAGTCAGTATGACTTAATGGGTTAATGGTCACTCATGAGTTGCAGTATTTAGGGCCGCCATAAGTTGATCATGAAATTTTCCTTTTTTTTTTTACTTTTCAAGCATGTTTACTTAAAGCAGGTAAAAAGTAAAGCAGAATGCGCCTTAAGGCGCATTTTGCTTTACTTTCTGCCTGCTTTAAGCTACCATCTTCTAGGATAAAAATCGGAAGGTTTCGGAAAAATCCATAGAAATGGCAGCCCTGAGTATTTATAGTGTAAAATTTTGTTTTAGATAGACAAGTTTATGTTTTTAACCCTTTACTCCATGGTCTGTCTTGATGTTAGGTGACTGTTTATAACCTCTTCATAATCAAATTTATTGAGAGATTTTTATCCCCTCCCCGCCATAGTGTCGTCTGCTTCAATATTGTTGTCTGCAATATCGTTTCAAAGTTAAATTTAAGGCAATATGACTGAAGAAATTTCTAAATGTGTGTCTAACAGTTTGGGTCCTGATCAAGACCTAAACAATTTGCAAACACACTTTATGGCGTTTTTGAGAGTGGAAGGGTTAAAGCAGATTGAACGTAAAGCAGTATGTAACTTAAAGAACATTCTGCCTTACTTTGAGTCTGCCTTAACCCTTTACCTCATAGCCTGTTTCTTGTTTTGAAAAACAGCTGACCACTTAAAGCAGATTGAAAGCAAAGCAGAATGTGCCTTAAGGCACATTTTGCTTTACTTTCAGCCTGCTTTAAGCTAAAATCTGATAGGCTATATAAAATATTTGTAATGGTAATTGTTCATGAGGATATAAACTGGAACTATTTTCTTCAGCGGAGGAATAAATTAAATACGCTAAAAGTCGCTTCTATGGGGGAAAGGGTTAAGCTATAGTCTGCCAAGATATAGAAAATAGTTCTTGCTGCAAATTAATTGACTATTTTCTTCAGTAGAGGAAAACATTTAATGTGAAAAAAGGCATATATATGGAGTAAAGGGTTTATGCCTATTTTTGAATATTTTGAAGATGACAGGATTATGAATGGTTGCTTTGGCTTCTATATGCATTTACAGCTCTAATACAACCATAATCAAACTATCACCATTATGAGTATCATAATTTTAGCCAAGTTCTATAACCAGCCAGATCATATTGTACAATTTAGAGTTATTGACCTTTAATGTTCAAACATTGTTCCCTGTCATATAATAGCCGTAACAAAACCAAGTCTGTTTATAACTCTTTCAACACTAAGTAAATATTGTTGTTTATTATGTTCCCTTGCAGAAATATTTAGCTACTAAAGAATGAACCAATCTACTTGGAACTCTGGGTAGTTGAATAAATACTGGTCTAAATAAGCAAACAGTGTATCCCCAGATCAGAGGGTTGCTCCTATAGGAGCCTTCTTATCTGGGGCTACACTGTGTGCAAATGTAATGAGTATATTTTGAATAGGTCAATGGTGATGAAAGAGTTAGTAAAGAAAGTAGCTAGCCTATCATGTTGTGTGAACCTATAGACTTGATTCACTATTCAAGTTCCCACAAGCAGTTGTAGCTTTAGTTGCATGCTCTCTTCCAAAGCCCAATTTAACTCTTTGCACGCTAGCGGCGGATACAGTACTGAATCTTATTAAATTAACAATTTTTGCGATTCGCTTGCAATTCCATGGCAATTCGCTTGCGATTCGATGGCAATTCGCTTGCGATTTCAAAATACTAATTTACCCTCGGGTAAGTTTTCTTGAGTGGTGTATCTCACAAATGTCTGCAAATATGCCTTCGTTAATGTTTTCGATTCCATTTTTGTCACAACCGCTTCTAAAAATTCGAGTAAAAGTATTCAAACGTAGGATTTGTTTTTTGAAGCGCCCGATTCGATGGCAATTCGATGGCAATTTGCTTGCGGTTATCAATTTAATTTAATAAGGTTTAGTACTGTATGCCTGCCATAGTGATTATTTCTGCAAACAGTTTGGATCCAGATGTGACGCCGCGTAACGCGGCGTCTCATCAGGATCCAAACTGTTTGCCATTCTGACCTTGAATTTAAAAGAAATTTTGAAAAATTCTAATTTTATAACAAAAGCAGACGACAAATGTTGCAGATGAAAAAAAATTACCCAGCATTCAAAGAGTTAACCTTTTCCTCCATGGCCAAAATGGCTGCTTTAAGAAAGATGAAAGCAAAGCAGAAAGCTCCTGATTTCACATACACATGATGACATGTATTTTACCCATTCAGATCTCTCATAGATTGTTTTGTGTCTATAAAAGGGAGGTATGTGCTTAACCCATTACCCCATAGCCCTTTTCTAAATTTGAAGACAGGTGACCAATTAAAGCAGGTTGAAAGTGAAGCAGAATGCGCCTTAGAGCACATTCTGCTTTACTTTCAGCCTGCTTTAAGCTACCATCGCTAGAATGTATGAAATATTTCTTATCATACATATTCATAACTGTATAAATTGGAACTATTTTCTTTAGAGAAGGAATAAATTAAAGGCGTTAAAAAGCGTATTTATGGGGTAATGGGTTAAAGATGACTGAAAGTGAAAGTAAAGCAGAAATCTCCTGTAGCAGATTATAAATGCAAGGCATGCTTCTAAATGCAAGGAAAGGTAAGTGATCTTCATTGTAGCTGCCCTCTGTCTGAGTCTTCGGATACATTTTACAGTGGAGAAGATGTTATTCTTTTCCATTAACCCTTTACCTGATAGTCTATTTCTAGTATTGAAGATAGGTGACTTCTTAAAGCAGGTTGAACGTAAAGCAGAATGTGCCTAAAGGCACATTCTGCTTTACTTTCAGCCTGCTTTAAGCTATCATGTGCTAGAATATAGAAAATATTCCCTATCATATATCTTCATAACTGATTAAATTGGAACTATTTTCTTCAGCGGATGAATGAATAAAACACGCTAAAAGGCGCTTCTATTGGGGAAAGGGTTAAAATGCTTACACACTAAATAGACTAAAACATATATTTCCAATCGCAAACAGTTTAGAGCCAGATCAGACACCTGGTAACCCAGTGTCTTATCAGGCTCCGAATATTTGCATCTCAGATCAAACTGAAAAGGTTGAAATGTCAAACAGTTGTAATTTCCTATATTTTATAATGATCGGTTTGTTTAATTTGTGTTTCAATAACTTCTTCTCCACTGTAAAATCTATATACTAATCCTCAGACAAAGGGCAGCTACAATGAAGATCAATACAAGCCCCTCCCTGCATGAATTTTCTGACCCTTAGGGGAGAAATTCCTATCCTACATCAGCACTCATGGTAGATTCTTATAGTCTCAAAAGACAACTAATGTCAGATTGTCGACTGTTACAGTGGAGAATGTGTTATTCTTTCCCAATAAATGCGTTTACGCTAAAACTATTATTTGCAGTGCAAACAGTTTGGAGCCAGATCAGACGCCGGGTAACCCGGCGTCTGATCAGGCTCCAAACTGTTTGCCACCAAGATAAACATGAAATATCAGAATTGTCAAAAAGTTGTTCTTTTCTACGTTTTAGCGCTTTGCGTACGTTTGCGTACGTTTGCGTTTCAACGGGAAAGAATAACAGATTCTCCACTGTAGATTGTAAAATAAAAATATGCATCCCACATAAAAGGTTGTTATGTTAGATTATACTGAAAGTATTTAAACAAAAAAGGTTGTCATGGTAATTTGGTCTTTTTACGTACAGATGGAGGAGGCCAGCCCTAAAGACAGAAAGGACAAGAAAGGGGCACTGGCAAGACAGGGGTCAGTCCTCAGCAAATATTTCGATCCAGCAGGGTATGAAATTATCTGTTTTTAAAAAAATAGTGAAAAAAAAATGGTTTCTACCTTACAGATGCATGTTAACCCTTTGCCTGCTGGTCGCGACTTTATTGTTTTTTTGCAAACAGTTTAGATCCAGATCAGATGCCGCTTAACGCGGCGTCTGATCTGGATCCAAACTGTTTGACACTCGTCTTTAGGTTTCTTTACTTAAAAATGTATGTATCTAAATTTAACATATTTTGCAGACGACAATGTCGAAGCAGACGATATCACCGCAGGATAAGGGTTAATATACTACTAAGCACCAGAAGTAAACTCTCCATATAGGTACCAATGCATTGACCCTATCACTTCTCATCTCATAACTTCCAACATTTTGGTTTCTTTCAAATTTGGAAATGATTTGGCCAAAGGTTTACTTTACAGATTCTGATAATATTTACACTTGTTCAGGTCCTTTAGGCGAAACCCAAGAAAATAATCAAAATGTGGAATTTCTGAGAATTCACCAAAATGTTCAAATCCATTGAACTCTACATTGTAATGTTCTTAGAGATGTTATTTGTTAGTAAAAACAATGTTTTACCTTTCAATGTTCAATTGTACCCATCTTAACATCATTTAACCCTTTCCCTTATAGAAGCGACTTTTAGCACATTCATTTTATTCATCCGCTGCAGAAAATAGTTCCAAATTATACCGTAATGAATATGTGTCATATTAAATTCTTTCCTTATTCTAGCAGTTAATAGCTTAAAGCAGGCTGAAAGTAAAGCAGAATGCGCCTTAGGGCGCATTCTGCTTTACTTTCAACCTGCTTTAAGTAGTCACATATATTCAATACTAGAAACAATGCTATCAGGTAAAGGGTTAAAACTTAAAAATGTAACATTCAATGGTTTTGAAATTTTTTGTGAAATCTCAGAATTTTCACATTTTGATAATTTCCTCGGATTTCGCCTACAGGACCTGAACAAGTGTAAAAATTATCAGAATCTGTAAAGTAAACCTTTGGCCAAAAACATCTAAATTAAGAAGAAATCAAACAAAGATGTTGGAAGTTATGTGATGGGAAGTGATAGGGTCAATGCATTGGTACCTACATGTATGGCAATTTTACACTTGATGCTTCGCAACTGTGAGTAGTATATATAAACATCGATGATGATGATGATGATAATGATGAGATACATATAAACATTGAAATCTCCTTTTAAGGAGTAATCAATAAGAAAAATGCAGATGAGTGTTTGATGCAGGATGAAAGTAATGTCAAAAGCACATTTACTTTTATCCTGAATTGAGCTTCCACCTGTCTTCAAAACTAACCAAATGACTTATTCTAAGTATTCTCTTGAATTAAAGCTGCTAAAAAGTATCTGCTTATCCCATTACCCCATTACCCCATAGCCTGTTTCTAGTTTTGAAAACATATGACCACTTAAAGCAGGTTGAAAGTAAAGCAGAATGTGCCTTAAGGCACATTCTGCTTTACTTTCAGCCTGCTTTTAGCTATCATCTTCTAGAATATAGAAACTATTTCTTATGATACAAATTCTTGACTGTATAAAGTGGAACCCATTTCTTCAGTGTAGGAATAAATTAAAGGCGTAAAAAGGCATATTTATGGGGTAATGGGTTATTGGTTTAAACAATATTTTATTCAAATAATGAAATGGATTGGACAACAGGCATTGCCTATGTAAGTCCTCTCCAGTGGCACAAGGTAATTACATAACATAACAAAATACATGATTATTCAATAGCTGAAAAAGAAAGATTTACTTTAGATACATGAATACGGTAGTTATGATCAACATAGCACTAATTAGTGCTTAAATGTAAATAACCATATATGGCTTTAAGTCTTACATATGATATTCAGTTTTCAGCATTGATTGATAAAGTTTTGTATCACTACTTTTACTTTTGTAGAGTTTCAAAACATTCTAAAAATAAAGACTCAATCCCAGAAGATGTAGAAAAACAGGAAGAGGCGGGGCTGGGGGCGGGGCTTGGTGGCAATATGGAAAAAGAGGTGGAGCTTATGGATATTGATGATGATATTGAATGTGATGATGAAATGTATGCAAATGGACAGTCCCCTTCATTTATTCACCCAGACATAGATTCCATAAACAATAGTTTGTTGAATAGTTCGCCAAATATAAGATATCGGTCTGATTCAGAAGATGAGGAATTCGATGCAGATAGTGTGGATGGGCCAAACAAAAGGACAAAAAGGTAATATTGCGTAATTAAACAGTAAAACCTCTCTATTACGATCACTAAATTGTGTTTGTTACAAGTTGTTTATGTCAGAAGTCTGCTTAAAGCAAGGTGACAGTAAAACAGAAAGCTCCTTTAGGAGCTTTCTGTTTTACTGACACCTTGCTTTAACCCATTATCTGATAGCCAGTTTCTAGTTTTGAAAACAGGTGACCACTTAAATAACCAATTACCTGATAGCCTGTTTCTTGTTTTGGAAACAGGTGACCACGTAAAGCAGGTTGAAAGTAAAGCAGAATGTGCCTGAAGGTGCTTTCTATTTTACTTTCAGCCTGCTTTAGGCTAACATCTGCTAGGATAAAGGACATGTTTCTTACGGTGCATAGAACAGAAAGTATATTTATGTGATAATGGGTTAAGCTACCACCTGTCTTTAATGCAATCAATTAGCCTTCATTTTAGTGGTCGTAATAGAGAGGTTTTGCTGTACCATGATCATGTGCCCGTTTCATAAAACTTTGTATGACAAAAATGGTTGTAAGTCAAAACTTTAAAATACATCGAATTTCTGATTTTTCTATCCATTCCTTACATGCCTTGTGACAACTCTTTGGAATTGCATGGGACACGTGCAATCCTCACAGGTACACTGTTTGTAAATGACGAGTATACTCGTCACTAGGGTTGAATGTAATGTAATAACCTACAATTATGACAGCAGCAAATAATTAACAGAAATGTATAAACAAGTATGTAATATCTAACACAGTATTGCTTTAACTTAATAACTGACAAAAATCAATAAAAAATTGTGTATTCTTTTTAACCCATTACCCATAGCCTGTTTCTATACAGTTTTGAACACAGATAACCATACTCAACGCAGGTTGAAGGAAAAGCAGATTGTGCCTTAAGGCACATTCTGCTTTACTTTCAACCTTCTTTAAGCTACCATTTCTTATGATACGTATCAGTGACTGTCTAAATTGGAATTATTTTCTCTAGTGGAGGAATAGATTAAAATGCTTTGGAGTAATGGGTTAACTAAGTATTGCTTTGACTTAATGGCAAACAATAATCAATAAATGAGCCATGTCATGACAAAACCTGCCTTATTGCATCGCAAACATTGTAGATCAAGGCCAGCCACCGCGTCATAGACGCGGTGGCTGGCCTTGATCTACCTTGTTTAACACCTACAATCATTTAAAGCATTGTAACTAGCAGCAATATATATGGATATGGCAGTGTAGACCAAACTGAAACACAGACAGGTGATGACAACAGTGATTGGTCTATACAATATTGCAATGCAATAAGGCACTTCACTGGTTTTGTCATGTCACTGTTCAAATGTATTATATGTACAGTGGAGAATCTGTTATTCTTTCCCAATAAACGCGTTTACGCTAAAACTATTATTTGCAGTGCAAACAGTTTTGAGCCAGATCAGACGCCGGGTAACCCGGCGTCTGATCAGGCTCAAAACTGTTTGCCACCAAGATAAACAAGAATTATCAGAATTGTCAAAAAGTTGTACTTTTCTACGTTTTAGTGCTTTACGTTTGCGTACGTTTGCGTTTAAACGGGAAAGAATAACAGATTCTCCACTGTAACACACAAATGATTATTATCTACTAAAATGTCCATTTGCAAAAAGAAAAGAAAAATATAGACCCCAATGAGATACCAAAATCTCATTTTGGTCTAATTTTTTTGTCAATATATTCTTAAACAATGTAATTCAAGTTGGACTGTATTGTATGAGAGCATTGCTTTAACCTAACTGCTATTAAGGAGATATTTTAAGTCACTGAAATATGCTTGAAACAACACCATTCATAGATGTAATCTTTTAAACGTCACAGAATTTAAAAACTGTGCATGGTGGACACTTGTGTTATTTTGTGACATGGGTTTTGACCATTAACTACAAAAACGCATGGCAGTACCATCATGTTTGACATCACACATTATTTACTCTTATGAAATGTTAGATTGATGTTTAAGATAACTCGATAATTAAAGGCAGTTTTATATCTGGGTGGGTTTTTTTCATGAATATTTGCTCAACATACAAGTATATATCTATGAAATGTTGGGGTATTTTGTTTTCATTTTAGGGTATACTTTGCTGGAGAGATTTAACAGCTTCAAATAACGTCCAAGTATGTTCTTGTATATGTTTTTGTGTGATGAATACCTAGAAGCTAGATCTGTGAAAGCACATTGTCTTATGTATTTATGCTACAGCACCTAGCTCTCTGTTAATACGCCAGTAGCCCTGCTTCATCTAGGATTCCAGATAAGGGCGGGTAAACAAATCATTTCTCAATATTTTATGTCTCCATCAAACCCTATGATTTGACCACTCATTAGAATCGTCTCTTGAAGAATTATGATCCTAATAAGTAGTCACAACATAGGGTTAGCTATTATTACTTTAGATATATACCTTATCTGATAAGAGGGAGTAAACTGAACAAAACCAACATTTTCTCACTATGTCGGAACAAAATCCTATTGTGTAACTACTCTTTAGAATCGTCTCTTCGAGACGATTCTAATGAGTAGTAACACCATAGAGTTTATTGTAGAAATAAAGATTTTAGATTTTGAAATACTCCCCTTATCTGGAGATCTGGCTGTTTATCATTACTTTACTGTCACCATGAACTCAATTGTTTACGACTCTGCTACAGCACTTTACTGCTTGTAGGCATATACATGTAGCTCTGTCACTGTGCTTTATACTGTTCACTGGTCAATGGCACTGTCATAGAATTTCTTAAACTGTTAGTAGACAAATAGGTATGCATTTGAGATATACATGTAGACCTTATCTTATCTCTGTTCATTACTATACTCAATTGTTAACAGAACAACGACTCTGCTATAGCACTTTACTGCTTGTAGGCATATAGCTCTGTAACTGTGCTTGAAACTGTTCACTGGTCAATTGCACTGCCATAGAATTTTACTGTTATCATGTCTTAAACTGTTAACCCTTAGCCTGCCACTCACGACTATAGCTCCATATGCAAACAGCTTGGATCCGGATGAGACGCCGAGTAACTCGGCGTCTCATCCGGATCCAAGCTGTTTGACACTCGGACAACATTTTCAGCAATTTTGAGCAACTTTGAAGCACTTTGAAACTTGAAGCAGACGAGAAATATAGCAGACGACAATTTATTTGGCGGGCTAAGGGTTAATAGGTATGTATTTGTGCTTTAAACTGTTAATTGGCAACTAATAATGCAAGACCACTAAACTCTTAAAAGACAACATATCCATCATGTCTCAGCAATTTAGCAAATAGGACTGTCACAGTCAATAGTCCTGCTACAGCACTGTTTGTATGGTGTAACATTTCAGCAAAAAGTCCTGCCTAAGCACTGTTTGTATGGTGTAACATTTCAGCAAAAAGTCCTGCCTAAGCACTATTTGTTTGGTGTAACATTTCAGCCAATATTCCTGCCTAAGCACAGTTTGTATGGTGTAATATTTCAGCCAATAGTCCTGCTGCAGCACTGTTTGTATGGTGTAACATTTCAGCCAATAGTCATGCCTAAGCACTGTTTGTATGGTGTAACATTTCAGCCAATAGTCCTGCTACAGCACTGTTTGTATGGTGTAACATTTCAGCCAATAGTCCTGCCTAAACACTGTTTGTATGGTGTAACATTTCAGCCAACAGTCCTGCTGCAGCACTGTTTGTATGGTGTAACATTTCAGCCAATAGTCCTGCCTAAGCACTGTTTGTATGGTGTAACATTTCAGCCAATAGTCCTGCTGCAGCACTATTTGTATGGTGTAACATTTCAGCCAATAGTCCTGCCTAAACACTGTTTGTATGGTGTAACATTTCAGCCAACAGTCCTGCTGCAGCACTGTTTGTATGGTGTAACATTTCAGCCAATAGTCCTGCCTAAGCACTGTTTGTATGATGTATTAGTCAATAGTCCTGCCTAAGCACTGTTTGTATGATGTATTAGTCAATAGTCCAACCACAGCACTGTTTGTATGATGTATTAGTCAATAGTCCCAATGTTAGTCTGTTGTTGTGTATTGCGATAAAAAAAATTCTTCTCCAGTTTATAATTTTGTACATGTGACAGCCACAAGCAAGGAGCTTTCTGTTTTACTGTTACCTTGCTTTAAGCAGCCATCTGTCGTAAACACCTAATAATTAACTCATTTTAGTGGTCATGATAGAGAGATTTTACTGTATATTGAAGTGATGAGGAGAACGATCAAATGGAAGTTTGTCCGGGTACAGACGTGTTAGACAAGTCTGGTATGCAAGGCCAATCCCTTCTTGATGAGTTATCAAAGACCAAGGCTAATGATGATACTGAGACACAAGGAGATGCCCATACTGGCCAAACCATTCTGGATGAATTATCTAACACTGGGACCAAAGTGGGAACAGAGACCAAAGCAGATACGGATATGGCTAATAGAGATACAGAGACAAAAGGAGATGCTGAGATGGCTAATAGAGATACTGAGATGACTAAAAGAGATACTGAGACCAAAGGATATACTGAAATGACTGAGAGAGATGATGTGATGACAAATAGAAATAATGAGATGTCTAAGAAAGATTATGAGATGAATATGGGAGACAATGAGACTATGGGATCTATTGAGACTAAAGGAGATACTGAGACTAAAGGAGACAATGATAATTTGTCGGACCCATCAGAACAGCTGGGCCAAGCTGCTTACACCACAGTGGCTGCAACAAGATTTGCTGCACTTCAAGAAGAAGGGTGACAAATTAAATATTTTCCTGGTGGAAAGTTTTTCGTCTTCCTTAGATTTTGGACTGGTTAAAGTTTCTTACTTGTCATTTTTCTGTATGGCTAATTTTAAGTCCTAGTTTGATTTCAAAAGTGTGGAGCTTACATTGTACATTATAAGTTATACAGTATTTTCCCAGGGTGCATGAGGATTTATTTCCAGATAAGGAAAATCATGTTGCCTGAGTCGTTAGGCTATATAGGGCTACATGATTATACCAGCAGGGAATAGATTCTTGCGTACACTGGGAAAATAACTGTATATCAAATTTATTATACTGCAAAGTTTTCACTGTTCAAACAATTTATTTGCACCCATTTTCAGCATTTTTGTTTCATTTTGTTTAATCAGAAAAGAATAATGTTTTCTCTGCTGCATATGAGATGCTTCCCTCGTAAATAGGCACATCAGCCAACCATTTTCAATCTGAACTGTACTGGACTACAAAATGCACTTTTTTTTATAGCTTTTTTAATTTAGAAAGTTTAGCTTGGATTCATGAGAAATAACTCTTTGCAAAGCTAATAGTTGAAATAATCCTCATGTGAGATGCTATGGCATTAAAATAGAGGAAGTTAAAAACATCCCATGGTGCTTATGCAGGGGAAAGAGCTAACAGTCCTTAAAGCAAGTTTTTACTGTACCAGTATTATTGTCATTATTACTTATTACTTGCCTGTAGGTACCATAACCTTGATTTTTGGCATTTGCCTTCCTACTGTTTAACCCGTTCCCCCATAAATACACCTTTTTATGCCCTTAATTCATTCCTCCGCTGAAAAAATAGTTTCAATTTATTGAATTTATATGATTGTATTATATTAGAAAATGTATCTTTAGCCTAGCAGATGGTAGCTTAAAGCAGGCTGAAAGTATAGCAGAATGTGCCTTATGGCACATTCTGCTTTACTTTCAACCTGCTTTAAGGGGTCACAATTTTCAAAACTAGAAATAGGCTATGGGGTAATGGGTTGAATGTTCTTTTCAGAATTTTAAATATGTTTATTTTCTTTTTCTTAACCCTTTGCCCCACAGCTTGTTTCAATTATTGAAGACAGGTGAACGCTTAAAGCAGATTAAAAGTAAAGCCTTAAGGCACATTCTGCTTTACTTCTAGCCTGCATTAAGCTACCCTCTTCTAGGATGAAAAAATATGTCATATGATGCATATTCAAAACTGTATAAAGTGGAACTACTTTCTTTAGTAGAGGAATGAATTAAAGGCCCAAAAAAGCAAATCTTTGGGGAAATGGGTTATTTCAAACCATTATTCTTATATTTCAAACCATTGTTTTATATTTCAAACCATAATTATTTTTATATTTCAAACCATTATTTTTATATTTCAAACCATTATTTTTATTTTTCAAACCATTATTTTCATATTTCAAACCATTATTTTTATATTTCAAACCATTATTTTTATATTTCAAACCATTATTTTCATATTTCAAACCTTTTTCATTCTTTCATATTTCACTTGTGCATCCCTCAGGGAAAGAGTATGGTACCTGTATATGTGATTTTTACATTGAAATTTGTTTTAACAAAACTTGTTCAAACTGATTGTGAGAGTATTTTGAATATCTATCAATCTGTTAGGCAGGTAAAATTGTTAATGAAACTAATGAACATATACAGTCGAACTGCGATATCTCGAACTCACTTTCCTCAAACTACCCAATTGTTCGATACATGAATTACATTACTTCATGCAAAGTTAAGTCAAACATACCCATATTTCAAAGTTAAAACGTTGCTTAGCCACGTTTTAACTTTGAAATACGGGTATGTTCGACATTACCGAGTTCGAGATATTGAAGTTCGACTGTACTTACATGAATGTATGTATTTAAACACCCAAGACTTCTAATGACTAAATGGCTTCTGTTAAATTAGTTTTTCTTTTATCCCAATATTAATAGCTTTAATTTATGAGCAAATTCAGTTTTTGACTGACAATGCATCTATATGAATGGCATTAAATGCTTGATTGTTTTGTAATTATGACCATTTTTTTTAGCTTGAAACTGTGTTTTGTACATATAATATTCTTTAAATATTTTACAATATAGTGTGCAATTTTAATTGTGTCAAAGTTAATAAAATTGATTCTTAACCCACTACCCCATATAATTTAACTAGATTCAAAGACAGGTGACTACTTAAAGCAGGTTGAAAGTAAAGCAGAATGTGCCTTAAGGTGCATTCTGCTTTACTTTCAGCCTGCTTTAAGCTATCATCTGTTAAAAAGTTCTTATCATACGTTTACATAATTGTATTGATTGGAACAAATTTCCTCAGTGAAGAAATGAATTAAAGGAGTAAAAAGGTGTATTTATGCCCCATATTTGGGTAATGGATTAAGTCAAACTAACTCATCATTTTAAAGTAAAAACATAGGTAATTAACATTTCAACTTTAAATACAGGTAAGTTTGACATATATTATTCCTCCATAGCTCTTTCCTTCTATCTTTAGAGCTACTCTGTCAGAAAGCATATCTATATGAGAATGCAAAACAAAATGAATGCAATAAAACTACAATAGGTTTTGGTATTGTCTTTGTCCTACATCAATATGTATCACAAATAGTTATTTATTGATGTTTTTGGATACAAATAGCAGCTTAAAGCAAGATGAAAGTAAAGCAGAAAGCTCCTAAAGGAGCTTTCTGCTTTACTTTCATCTTGCTTAAAGCAGTCACTCATATAAGAAAATTATAAAAAAGTTGATTTCAACTTTTGGCTATAGATGAAAGGATTCAATGAATGGAAGTTAGTGATAAGGAAATGAAAATATAGGATAGTCTGACTTCAACAAGTTGAGTTACTGACTTTTAGATGTACATGTACAGTCGAATTTTGATATCTCGATCTCAGTAAAATCAAACATACCCGTATTTTAAAGTCACGTTTTAACTTTGAAATATGGGCATGTTCGACTGAACCGAGCATGAAATAATGCAGTTCATGTGTCGAACTATCAGATATTTCGAGTTAAGCCAGTTTGAGATATGGATGTTTGACTGTACATGTATATGTATTTTTTCTGCTCTGTTAGAGATGATGAAGAGGTTACTCCTAACACACCCCGGGCCCAGCCACTGGGAGCCGATGGGACTCAAACAGACTCGGGCAATCAGGTATAATATCTATAAGTATTTACATTTATTTAAATCCTAGTACCCTGTTTCTAGTTTTGAAGACAGGTGACCACTTAAAACAGCTTGAAAGTAATAAGCCAAAATTGTTTTACCCCATTACCCAATAGACAATTTCTAGTTTTGAAATTATGTGACAGCTGAAAGCAGACTGAAAGTAAACCAGAATGTGCCTTAAGGCATCCTGCTTTACTTTCAGTCTGCTTTAAGTTACCATCTACAAGAATATAGAAAATATTTATGATACATATTCAGGATTATATAAATTTGAGCTATTATCTTCAGTGAAGGAATAAATTAGAGGCATACAAATACATATTTAGGGGGTAATGGGTTACATTCTGCTTTACTTTTAGCCTTCTTTAAGCTACTATTAGCCAGGATTAAAAAAAATTATGGTGCATATGCATGACTGTATTAAGTGGAACTATTTTTTTAAGTGGACGAATAAATCAAAGGTGTAAAAAGGTTTTTTATGAGGGAAAGGGTTAAACAAGGCTCTTGCTTTATCCTATTGGTGCTAACTGTATTACCCTTGTCATGCATTGAGTTGTAGCTGCATGCCTATATAAACCTTGTCCATGCATCTTATTACATTCTCATTCAACTCGAGCACATCCCTTTATAAACAAAGAAGGACTCAACTGTGTTTGAATTCTCAATAAACGTGCACGCTCTGTAAAGGCTAAAATGTGATGTTACTGACATCATATGGTTTGAAAATGCGTATGCTAAGAAATGAAGTGCCGTTGCGTAGGTGCATACTGAGGTTGTATTCAAGTGTTTTAATGCTATTTTTAAAAAAAAGTTGAAACTAAGCGTTGATCAACTTTGAATAGTTCATTTCAATTTTTAGCGTGAATAACCCACAATACCCACTTTTACTAATGTTTTCCTCCAGAGGATAAAGCTTAAATAGTTCAATTTATACTCTAAAACATTTAAATGACCGTTATTTGCAAAATGCCACTTCTTAATCCAAATGATCAAAATAAAGGATTCAATCGAGAACAAAGTAATACGTAATCACAAAAATAATGATGTAATTTATTGGTGGTCACATTACTTCAACAAATAGTTTAAAATTGCATATGAATGCAAAAGTTTTAACATAATATTATAGGGGCATACATGTATGCGTATATTTGATTGAACAACATATAGATCTAGATCTAGTCCCAAACAGTTTAGGTATATAATAAAAGGCATAATTATATCCACAGTGTGTGATCCAGTGTCTTGTATCAGGTCTCCTTGGTTGTGTAATCCAGATCATTGTTGGTGGTTGTAAAAGAGGGTTTTACTGTATATTTCATTTCTTCACAGTCATATTCAGAGCCTGTGACGTTACAGCGGGTGTTCAAGGTGGTCATTGTTGGTGACTCGGGAGTGGGCAAGTCAAGTTTCTTACATAGATACTGTGCCAACCACTTCAAGTCTTCATATGCAGCTACCATAGGTGAGTGTATCTCTTAACCCTTTGAACCCTATTACCTCATATAGGCGTCCTTTTTAAACAGTGTACATGTGAATAGTACACTTGTCCTATGCAAACAGTGAAGACCCAGATCAGAGGGCTCCGAAAGGAGCCCTCTGATCAGGGTCTTCACTATTTGTCATAATGCCAAACATTGACAAAAACAACCCTTAAAAGTCATAAATGGACTAGACATCAATGGAAACTGGAACTGTCCATTTAAAGTTTCAGGGAGGAAAGAGTTAAAGCAGGTTGAAAGTAAGACAGAATGCGCCTTTGGATGCATTCTGCTTTACTTTCAGCCTACTTAAATTTAAGCTACCATCTGCTAGAATATACATGTAATACACATTCATGACTGGAACTATTTTCTTCAGTGGAATAATAGATTAGAGGCATAACCGCTATATGGGCATTATCATAGTGTAAAATTATTCCATTTTCAAAGGCATACCCTTCAACCCATTTCCCCATAAATATGCCTTTTTACGTCTTCATTTATTCCTTCAATTAAGATAATAGTTTGATTTTATACAGTCATGAATATGTACTGTTTAGAAGTATTTTCTCTATCCAAGCAGATGGTAGCTTAAAGTAGGTTGAAAGTAAAGCAGAATGTGCCTTAAGGCACATTCTGCTTTACTTTCAACCTGCTTTAAGTGGTCACTTATCTTCAAAACTAGAAACAGGCAATGGGGTAATGGGTTAAAAATCTGCATTTTCAATTGGAAAAACAGTGCAGATCCTGATCAGAGGGCTCCTTTAGGTCTACACTACTACTGCTTAAGGAGGATGAAATTTTATAGGGCACCAGTAATGCAGAATTGTCTCTTTTTTTGGGAGAATATCACTTAGTGGTGACATAATTGTGCCTGTATAACTACAGAATGAGTTCAACTAGGCCTGCGCTAATGTGAGTTTTTGATGTGTTTCAGGAGTTGACTTCCAGATCAAATCTATGAATATTGACGGCCATAATATTGTTCTCCAGTTATGGGACACAGCTGGTCAAGAAAGGTAACTGTTACTTCATAGTATTCGTAGCATTTACTCCCCTTTACTGTTCAAGAAAGGTAACTCTTACTTCGTAATATTCATAGCATTTACTCCCCTTTACTGGTCAAGAAAAGGTAACGCTTACTTCATAACATTTACTCCACTTTACAGTTACCTAACAGTTGTCTCGCAATATCACTTAATGATTACAGCAGGTCTCTTCTTTAAAAGCAACAGAAAATAAAGCAGAAAGCTCCTGTAGGAGCTTTCTGCTTTACTTTTAGTGTGCTACAAGCAATCATCTGTCACTGTCAGGATGTAGAAAAAACATTCCTAACAGAGGGTAGAGGCATCAAACAGGGTTGCAGACAAGAGGGTGTAAACTGAACAAATCCAACATTTTCTCTCTTATCCCAGCATCAAATCCTATGGTGTTTCTACTCATTAGAATCGGCACATGTATACATACATGATCTTATTCTTCAGGTTCAGAAGCATCACAAAGCAGTACTTCAGGAAAGCTGACGGTGTCATTGTCATGTATGATGTTACCTCGGAAACGACCTTCACCAATGTCAGTCACTGGATGACAAGTATTGAGGTACCTATGACTACTGTGTACCCCACCTTTACCTGCTCCTTTAGCCCATTTTATGTGTGATACACTTTTAGGTGTACCTTTAGGCAAACAGTTTTGATCTCAGATCAGGCCCCACATTGTGGGGCCTGATCTGAGATCAAAACTGTTTTCAGCTAAGTCAATATTCTATCTGAAACTGCTAAAATATTTTGCCAATATTTGAGTTACACCCGATGCAGACGACATTTTAAAATGGCCGCCAAATATTACCCATCATACAATGGGCTAAAATAAAGAGAACTCCAATCTAATAAGAACTTGAATAAAGAATGTTATTACCTGACTCTCTATTTAAGTGAATATTAAGCATTTTTGACTGTTTTCCGAAATATTTACCAGACTGAGGCCAGCGGGCAACAGTTGACTGTTACATAGTACTGTTACATGCGCGAAAATGGTGCGCAAAACTGTTCTGCATCGCGGGACCAAATAAGGCGTCTTTATGATACAGATTTTTGTTTAAGGATCTAGCCTTTTGCGGAGTTGATCGGGTCATTTTTTCCCTCCTGAATAAACCCCTTAAAAGGCTATATAGTTCTAGACCTAACATTAAGAGTAACTCCGAATAAAGCGACAACCCGCTTGCAGATCTAACGTCTTCCTTTTTTTAAACACATTTTGACGTTACAAAAAAAATGACGTCATATTATACATGACGTAATTTCGACAAAGTGTCTATCAATTTCAGTCAATAAGAAACAATAATAATTCAATCGTAATTGAAAATATGAATATGTTAGACATCTTTTTTACAAAACAGTGATGTTCACATTCAGTTGTTGTATTGAATTGAATTAAGATTAAATATACACGTAAGATCATCTCTAGAATTTATAAATACGTGTTGTTCAAATTTTGTATAGATAGATCTAGCCATTCATTCAGCCTGGCTTAAATAGAGAGTCAGGTAATAAATCATTTGTTTGATAGTTACTTCGGGAACAGTCAAACCATTGTCCCTCGGTAGCAGGGAAGACCATGAGAACTGTTGCCCTCGGCCGTTGGCCTCGGGCAACAGTTCTCAAGGTCTTCCCTGCTACCTCGGGTCAATGATTTGACTGTTCCCTCAGTACCTATGAAACAAATGTATAATGTCCTTCAATGAATTAGTTTGGAGAGGTCATAACCTATTACTTCATGAATATTCTTTTTATGCATCTAATTATTTATACACTAGACAACTATGAAGTCCTGAGCATAAAACACAAAATTCATTTCTGGTATCTTTCCAGATGATTTAGTTTACATCAATTATGAACATCAATCATCATCCAGATGATAGCGTAAAGCAGATGGCTCCTGTAGGAATATTCTGGTTTACTTTCAATCTGCTTTAACCCTTTACCTCATAGCCTGTTCCTAGTTTTGAAGACAGGTGACCACTTAAAGCAGGTTGAAAGTAAAGCAGAATGTGCCTTAAGGCACATTCTGCTTTACTTTCAGCCTGCTTTAAGCTAAAACCTGCTAGGCTATATAACATATTTGTAATAGTAATTGTTCATGAAGGTATAAACTGGAACTATTTTCATCAGCGGAGGAAATAAATTAAATAGGCTAAAAGTCACTTCTATGGGGTAAGGGTTAAGTGGCAATCTGTCTTCAAAACTTAAAGAAACATGCTATGATATATAACGTGACAAGATATTATAAAAGTATCTGATGCATTAACATTTTCTTATCATTTTCTGTTGTTTATAGGAAGGAGTGAGTGATACAGTGATACTGCTGTTGATTGGCAATAAGAATGACCTACCTGAGGATGATGATGCGAAGGCAGTGAAGGCCAAGCACGGATCTAGGCTCGCTGATGTAAACTTTTTTTGCTATTGTTTCTGTTCTAATACTACAAGTGTTTAACTCTTTCCTCCCTGAAACTTTAAATGGACAATTCCGGTTTCCATTTTAGTCTAGTCCATTTCTGACTTTTAAGGGTTGTTTTTGTCAATGTTTGGCATTATGACAAACAATGAAGACCCTGATCAGAGGGCTCCTGTCGGAGCCCTCTGATCTGGGTCTTCACTGTTTGCATAGGACAAGTGTACTATTCACATGTACACTGTTTGAAAAGGACGCCTAAATGTGGGACTAGGGTTCAAAGGGTTAATATACATGTACATTTAAATGTATTCTGCTTCAGAATATTTTGTCTTCTAGAAGTCTAAAATTATCCAATTCCCATTTATTTACAGATACAGTAAAACCCTCTATTAACCCATTACCACATTATTACCCCTTTTTATGCCTTTAATTTATTCCTCCACTGAGGAAAAAAGTTCCTTGCCATACAGTCATAATCATGTTTTATAAGAAATATTTGCTATATCCTAGCAAATGATAGCTTAAAGCTGGCTGAAAATAAAGCAGATTGCGCTTTAAGGTGCATTCTGTTCTAATTTCAACCTTCTTTTAAGCAGTCACATATCTTCAAAACTAGAAACAAGCTATGGGGTAATGGTTTACGACCACTGAAAAATTACCAATTGTGGGTAGTTAAGAAACATGTCAACTACAAGCAAGATAAGTATAATGTAGGAAGCTCCTAGATCTACAGGAACTTTCTGTTTTACTTTCATTTTGCTTTTAGTAATTACCTGCCTTAAACAGGGAAAAAGCAAGCTCATTCAATGGTGGTATAAGAAGAGCTTTACTGTTTATGATCCAACTTACACTTTGGATTCAGATCAAACTGATGCCTAGAAATTATTTCTTCATCATGGCTAGTATCTTTATAAAGTTGACCAGACCACTGAGTTATTTTATTTGTCCACTTCAGTACTCTCAGTGCTTTGATTTTATTTTCAGGGCCATGAAGCTCTGTTCTATGAGACCAGTGCTTTGACTGGAGAGAATGTCAGCAACGCAATGGAGGCCATGGCAAGGTAGGAATTTTAACTCTGATCAGGCTGAATTGTCATCTGTATCAAATATATTGTCAGCTAAAAAAATAAATTAGGTTTCCAATTCTGAAACAGAAGAACAGTAAATTACAAATTGACGAGTTTTTCATGACGCTGAGCAAAATTTCTTTTTACCTGTAAATTACAGGTAAAAAGAAATTTTGCTCAGAGTCATGCAAAACTCGTCAATACGTCCAATCCTGAGCTTGGAAACAACCTATTCAGTTGTCGTAAATTACAAGTTACACGTTTGGATCTAGATCAGATATGCATTAAATTTTGTAAGCCTCAGAGTTATACTAATGTAACCCGAGTGGCCGGTAAAGGAAGTACAACCCGGGTCGAGTTCGTGTATTCTTTATTATATAGACGAAAGGTCTGTAATGAAATACCGGTATATACAGATAATGAATACAATGGTAAAACATTCTAAATAATACAAATCTCAATTGACTCTAAATACTAAAGCCGTAATATTCCCGAAATACATGTATATAAATTAAATGCCAATTCAATTATGTAACTTACCAGCTGGTCGGATGAAATAAACTATAATGAAAGTCTCAAATATAGAGCACTTAATTATATGAGTTGACTTCCTTTTGCAAGGAGAGATAGAGCCAGAATGATAGAGTATGGTGCAGAGGTCTTGCAGGTTAGCTTTGGTGTCACGTGACAACCAGAGAACAACTCACTCGTGCATTATTTCACTCATAAAGCTCACTCACTAACTCTCATGGACAAG
The DNA here is from genome assembly GCA_922989275.2 of Gari tellinella. Lineage (NCBI taxonomy): Eukaryota > Metazoa > Mollusca > Bivalvia > Cardiida > Psammobiidae > Gari > Gari tellinella. The sequence continues at coordinate 26,741,149 of OV277867.1, read as the reverse complement.
TGACAAGTTACAAATACATGCAGGAATATTGAGTAGTGATACAGACTATAGCATGATGTAAACACTATCTATAGTCTGTACCAGCAAATGAACATAATAGAGTACAGTCAAACCCAACCTGGGTTACACTAACTTTATATTATTTCAGGAAACTAAAGGAGAAGGAAGACCGAGAGATTGAGAAATCCCTTCATCTGGAAGAGTTTGTAAAGAAGAAAAAGTGCTGTCGCAAATCATGAGTCCTAACACTACACTTTCAGCTGCACAATACATGCCTTAATTATACATACTTATATTTTTAAAATATATTTACATCATTTTTTGTTTAAGTTGATTTCTTGTTTTGAAAGTGGGTTACCACCAAAAGCAAGGAGCATTCTGTTTTACTTTCAGTTGCTTTGAGCTATGGAATTCCCAAACAACACACAATATGACGCACAACTCGGACGCAATACGTTGAACGACATATACTGAGCAAAAATAGAAACGTCCCACCCTATTACAGGGACTTTTTCTTGAAAGTTATAAGGTTGATGGTAGTAAAACCTATACAGAAAATAAAGTTCATTCATTTTTAAATCCATATCAGTTGACCTCATATTGCTGAGGAAAAAACTTTTCGAGTGATGTAATGAAGAAGTTGGTAGGGGTCAAAATAAAAAATCTGAATAAATGATTGTTTTTTAAAAATGTTTAGTTGATTTCTGAATACTCATAAAAAGTCCAAAGTTTTATTCAGTAAGATTAATATCGTGTACGGCCACCGTTTGCACCAATATCCGCTCCATTTTTACGGCGTAACGTAACGTTTAATGAGAACGTCAGACATTCACTCTTGCTGTGAGGTCTGTGTCAAGTATTGAATGCTGAATCTTAAATGTAATCAATTTGCGTAGTCTACCATCTGAATTGCTAAGTGTGAATCAAGATTCGTCAGTAAACAGAACTTGGTACGAGCCGGTTTGCTTCAAATTCAAATGACGTCGTGACGACAGATAATATAGCCCCACGGTGACGTGTCGTTCAAATTTGACCGAATTATTGGCGTCATGCTCTGATTGGTTTAGCGTTGGATTACAAAGGTTTGTGATGACTCATCGTGTTCACCAGCCGTTCCGGTGGCTGGAAAATGATGTAGACGTTAGTGCGTTAACGTGCCGTAGTGATCAGTTCTGACGGAGGAAAAACGGGGTGACCAAGGCAAAAACGATTGTGAACAGTCCCAGTCTGATGGTACCGGGTCGCAAGCCTCTGTTTGGTTTCGCTATAGCAGCCGAACCAGCGTGCGACGTCAATGCCCGTCATTGCCTGATTTCTTTCAACTTCAGACGAGCGTGGCATGATGCAATAATTGAATTCATATGAGTTTTTTTAATTTTTTTATTACCATGTGTCGTGTGTATTGTACGACGGTGACAGAATTACTTTATTGAAACGCGTGAACCATGCACGTGCAAAACGTGCAAATCATGATTCCGTTACGTTAGCGGTTTTTATCTGTGTTATTTTGTGAAAACTGTACACATGTGTAACTCCAACTAACCAGTATTCCATAAGTACATTCACTTGATGTATAACTTAAATAACGTCAGAGATATGTCCGTTTAAAATGTGGGACGTTTCTATTTTTGCTGAGTATACAATACGTTGCATGCTACAATGCTATATGTTGTTGAGGTCAAATTCTTAACCGGGGAAGAGTGACAGAGCAAAATGTGCGTGTTCAAAATTTCGAGGGCTTGGTGCAAAACTATTGTAACTCCTTCACAATTGTGAAGGAGTTACAATAGTTTTGCACCAAGCCCTCGAAATGTTGTACGTTATTTCGCAGTCATTAGTTGTATCCCTTTGTTGTGCGTTATATCCTGCGTTGGATCAAAATATCATTCGTCGTATGATGTGTCCCTTCCTGTGTGGTGCGTCAACTTCAAAACACGACATAAGACAATTAAGATGGCACCATCAGAATTACGTATTAAGCTCCCATCTGGAATGGTACTTGAAATCCCTTTTATTGTTCATGTTAAGGACTTGCTAGGTGAGGACTACCTTTCTTAGCGAATGAATAATTGGAAGCATAAAACGGTGTATTTGTGAGATACAGCCGTATAAGCAGTTACCTATCTTCATGCCTCTGGGATAAAGGAATGCTTAACGTTCTGTTGACTATATGGTGACGTTTTGTGAATTGCTTCAGACAGATCAAAGATATTCAAACTGAGCTAGTCTAAGAAATACATGTAGTATACAGTCATGTAGTTTCATACACATATCAATTTCATTGTACATGTGCTTGTTACTGCCATTTGCATATATCTATTTTTCGCATAAATAATATTAATTATATATAACTCATTGATCCCTAGTGACAGATATACTCGTCATCTACAAGAGGAGTACAAGTACCTGTGAGGGTACACTTGTCTGGAGCAAACAGTGTAGACCCAGATCAGAGGGCTCCTAAAGGAGCCCTCTGATCAGAGTCTGCAATGTTTGGTATTTTGCAATTAATTGTTAGAAATAACCCCTCAATGGTGAAAAATGAAATAGACTTTATTGAAAACTGGAATTGTCCATTTGAAGTTTCAAGGGACAATGAGTTAACTCTTTCCTCCCTAAAACATTAAATGAACAATTCCTATTTCCATTTTAGTCTAGTCCATTTCTGACTGTTAAGGGTTGTTTTTGTCAATGTTTTTGCATTATTACAAACAGTGAAGACCCTGATCAGAGGCCTCCTTTCGGAGCCCTCTGATCTGGGTCTTCACTGTTTGCATAGGACAAGTGTACTATTCACATGTACACTGTTTGAAAATGACGCCTATATGCGGGACTAGGGTTCAAAGGGTTAATATTTGGTGATAGTGATCGAGGCTTTATGGTCGCATTGTAAAACCTGAAGAAGATATAAAAAGTTCAAAGAATGAGAGAGAAGGGGAGAAATAGAGATAGTGATGTATAGAAAGAGTAAAAGATAGAGGAAAGATATAAAGGAAGGATGGCACGTACATAGAAAAGTTGGAGGGGGAGAGAGACAGAGTGATTTAGATGTTAACTCTTTGCATGCTAGATCTAGTTGTGTAATTATGATTACTGGTGCAAACAGTTTTGATCCTGATGAGATGCCGCATAATGGGGCATCTCATCAAGATCCAAACTGTTTGACACTGTTTTAAAAATAAATTTAGAAAATTCAATTTTTAGAAAAAATAGCAGACAACAATTGTTGAAAATGAAAAATTACCCAGCATGCATAGAGTTAACCCGAGGTGTCATGTCTGATTGTAGGGGAAGTACAATTTATGCTTTCAAACTAGCTCATCCTGCTGATCAAGATGTCATCATTCAAAGCAAATATCCTTTATATTACATTTTTGAAATCAGACGACATCTTGGCAGTGAATGGGTAAAAGCAGCATTAAAGCAGCATTGTGTGAAATCTGTATGACTTGCAGATATTATATTTTCAATTTCATCATACATAACCCAGTGGGTGGCATTTTACTTGTGCAATATTTGATTTTTTGTTTTTTTTAAGATTTATTTTTATATTTATTGCTGTTACCATTGTTTTTAATAGATTGAAGGGTATGATATTTTTACTGTGTAAAATGTGCTAAGGCTACAGGTGGTTTATAGCTTTATTATAATATATTATGAAGTTTATTAAACTTTTCAAAGCTATGTAACTCTTGTGGGTTACTAGGTTCCCTTGTGGATCATTTTAGTAACTGAAACATGAACCAGTCTACTTGGAATTCAGGGTAGTTTAATAAATACTGGTCTGAATTAGCAAACAGTGTAGAACCTGATCAGTGGGCTAAGGCTACAGGTGGTTTATAGCTTTATTATATGGTGGTAAACTGAAATTAATACAGTGTTTCCTCTCTAAAACAATACCCAAATATTGTGTGTGTTGTTCCAAGGGAGTTGATATAGGGAGGGCAAATTAAGACTTGGCTTACATTTGCAAACAGCCTGAATCCAGATCAGACCCCGCATAATGCGGGGTCTGATCTGGATTCAAGCTGTTTGTCACTAGTCTTTATATATCTTCTGTCAAAGTGTTAGCTAATATGTAACTTTGAGGAAAAAAAATTAGCATACAACAATTTTAAGCAGTGAAAGGGTCAGACATAATTACAGTCAAACTCCGATATCTCAAACTCACTTAACTCGAACTATCTGATATGTCGACACATGAACTTCATTATGTCATGCTCGGTTATGTCCAACATACACGTATTTCAAAGTTAAAACGTGGCTAAGCCACGTTTTAACTTTGAAATACGGGTATGTCGACTTAACCAAGTTCGAGATATCGAAGTTTGACTGTATCTTGTTTGGAGAACAGCAGCCAGCATTGTTGTAACGAGGGAATTTTTGTTGGGAGAGCCGTTGTAGGGAGGGGGCACTGTAATAACAATGGAAAATTACATAAACCTGTATTTTCCATTATGATATAGGTGTTTTAATCATTTTTCATAAAGTAAATTTTTTTTTTCTGTTTGTAGGTAAAGTTCACTAGTTTTTCATTTACGATTGAAACAAAAATGTGGATTAATTTCGGCTAATTTTCCACTAATATTTAATTTTTACGTTTGAGTATATTGAAGTTTTATTTGGCTTAACCCATTCCCTGATATCTTGTTTTCAAATTTTAACCCATTACCCTATAAATATGCCTTTAATTGATTCCTCTACTGAAGTAAATAGTTCCAATTCATACTGTCACAAGTGAAAATTATAAGAAATATTTACTATATTCTGTCCAGATAATAGCTTAAAGCAGGCTGAAAGTAAAGCAGAATGTGCCTTAAGGCACATTCTGCTTTACTTTCAACCTGCTTTAATTGGTGACATATCTTCAAAGCTAGAAACTGGCTATGGGGTAATAGGTTTAGTCATACACATTTTTACAATTATTTTACTTACAGGTAATTTGAGGTTGCTTTGGTCCAACTTTGGTTACTTCTTTTTCTTCTCATATTTTGTTTAGAAATCTTCTATTTTGTTCAGAATATTCATTTAGAATTTTATGGAGAAAAAAACATGTACTGGAGTTTCCATTTTCATTAATGTGAAAGACCTGAAAATGAGTGTCAAACAGTTTGAATTCAGATCAGATGCCAAATAACTTGAATCTGATCTAGATCAAAACTGTTTGCAAATTTAAAGTGTCAAGATATAAGTACAGGCCAGCAGAGAGGTCATCTTACCTTCACCCTTAACCCCATTACCCCTTAGCCTGTTTCTAGTATTGTAGATAGAGTAGGTCACCACTTAAAGCAGGTTGAAAGTAAAACAGAATGTGCCTTTTGGCACATTCTGCTTTACTTTCAGCCTGCTTTAAGCTATAACCTGCTTATAGAATATACTTCTCATGGTGCATATTCATGACTGTATTAATTGGAACTATTTTCTGCAGGGGAATAAACTGAATGCACTGAGGGAAAAGGTTAAAAGCACAGTTTAATGTGATATTACTACACCCCCATGTGTATTTAACTGAATTATGAGGCAATTCCACTACAGTGCTCCCTCACTACAGCAACACCTAATGGGATACAACAATTGTGTGTGTTGTAAGGAGGGAGTTGTTAAGGGGAGGGAAAATTAAGACTTGGCTTACAATTTGCAAACAGCTTGAATCCATATCAGACGCTGCATTATGCAGTGTCTGATATGGATTCAAGCTGTTGGTCCCTCATCATTACATTTCGTCTATCAAAATATCCACTTATATGTAACTTTGAGAAAAACAGCAGACGACAATTTTAAGCAGACAATATTGCAGCAGTGAAAGCTTAACCCTTTCCCCCATAGAAGCACCTTTTAGCGCAATTTGTTTATTCCTCCACTGAAGAAAATAGTTCTGATTTATACTGTTATTAACATGTATCAAAAGAAATAGTTTCTATATCCTAGCAGATAATAGCTTAAAGCAGGCTGAAAGTAAAGCAGAATGTGCCTTAAGGCACATTCTGCTTTACTTTCAACCTGCTTTAAGTGATCTCTTCTTCTTCTTTAATCCTGTGTATCCCTCCTGGGACATAGGGCCGCCACCACACCTCTCCACCGGACACGGTCAGTTGCTACTTGTTTTGCCTCTCCCCAGGACATCCTCAATTTATGGAGTTCAGCATTCAGATTCCTTCTCCATGTTGTTACAGGTCGTTACAGGTCTTCCCCTTCTCCTTTAAGTGATCACCTGTCTTCAAATCTAGAAACAGGCTATGGGGTGAAGGGTTAAGACATTAAAATGTAAGGAGAGAATTGTTGTAGGAATTGTTGTACTGTACTTTCCTAAGACTTCCAAATGTTCTATTTTTCAAGCGCAATTACTTAAAGCAGGTTGAAAGTAAAGCAGAATGCGCCCTAGGGCGCATTCTGCTTTACTTTCAGCCTGCTTTAAGCTACCAACTGCTTGGTTACAATTCCGAAGATTTCGGAAAAATCGGGAGAAATGGCAGCCCTGTTTTATCCATGTAAATAAACTGTTAATTGTTTTATCACATTGTACAGCATGTTTTATTCAAGAATTGTTGCTCAAAGAGGGTTCAGCTTTATCAGAGAATTTATCTATTAGTCCTCAATAATATTCATTGTTGGCAAAATAAAACAGGTTGTTTGTGAAAACTGCATTTCTCGTTTTATCTTATGACTTGATCCTGTTGGCTAGCAACCCTTTCACCGGGGGTCAACTACATGTTTTCATTAAAATGTATTGCTACGACAACCTATATGAGTATTATAATAGATTTGTATTGCTACTTAGTCAGTGTATACATAACAAGTCATGAGAAATGTTTGTCTACGAAAACACAGTTGCCTTTGTAGCAATACAAATCTGTTATATTAAAATACTCATATAGTTGTCTTAGCAAAACATTTCATCATAATACTTAGTTGGCCCCCAGTGCCTTTGTTTGCTTTGACATATTGGACACTAGTGACAAATATTCATTTACAGTCCAAAGATGAGGAGTACACTTGTCTTGAAGGAGCCGTCTTACAGGAGTCTGCACTTTTCAAATCAACCCTAAAAGTATAGCCAAGGCCAAGTTGTGCACAGACAAACTCACCAATTAACTCTTTGCATGCTGGGTAATTTATTTCGTCTGCAATAATTGTCGTCTGCAACTGTTCTAAAATTGGAATATTAAAAAATTTCTTTTAAATTCAGGGTCAGAATCTGGATCCAATCTGTTTGCAAAGGTAATCACTGTGGCAGATTTATCTGCCGCTAGCATGCAGAGTTAACACACCCAACTGTATTTCAATCACCGGGCATAAATTACACCTTACTAGTCCAAAATGAACAAGACCTCACTGAAAACTGAAATTGTCCTATTGAGGTTCAAAGGGCTATTGGTTTCAGAGAAAAGTTGTTTTCAGTTGTTGACGGATGGACTTTGACTTGTTGACTTTGTGCTCTAGAACCCGTTTCATAAAACTTTGTACGACAAAAACGGTCATAAGTTAACAAGAGGGCCAGAATGGCCCTTGATAGCTTACCTGACCATGGTGACACTAAGCTGGGTCATGGAATGTCATGCAAACAAGAAGATTTTTGAAGTTTTCATTGAAAGTATCTATTTTTAGCTCTGGTGATCCAGACATGCAAAAGACAAAAACCAATTCAACATTATATATGCAGGACCTCTGGAAGTTACACCATTCCCAAATATAATAGCTCTGGCAATATCTGAGTAAAAGATGTTTGAACATTTCACTATATAACTCTATGTAAAACGGTGACCCCGGGGCGGGGCCAATTTTGACCCTGGGGCAAAAATTTGAACAACTTTGATAGAGGACCTGTCGACGATGCTATATATAAAATATCTAAGCTCAGTGTGTCATGGTTTCAGACAAGAAGAATTTTGAAGTTTTCATTGAAAAAGTCTCTTTTTAGCTCCTGTGACCCAGATATGCAACAGACCGGAACCAATTCAACAATATATGTGAAGGACCTCTGGAAGTTACACCATGCCAAATATCAAAGCTCTGGCCATATCGGTTTCAGAGAAAAAGATGTTTGAACATTTCACTATATAACCGTAAAACGGTGATCCCTGGGGCGGACCAATTTTGACCCCAGGGGCAAAATTTGAATAGAGGACCTGTAGACGACGCTATGTGCAAAATATCTAAGCTATGGTTTCAGACAAGAAGATTTTTTAAGATTTCCTTATTTTTTCACTTTGGTTGCCATGGCAACCAGAGTTCTGCATTGTTTCAAATTCTTTGAAAGAGCTTGACCCAAGGAACATATTCCTGTGAAGTTTGGTTGCAATCAGGCCAGTGGTTTTGAAGAAGAAGATGTTTGAAGAAATTGTTGACACACCACGCACGCCGGACAAAGACCGACCACAAAAGCTCACCTTGAGCACTTTATGCTCAGGTGAGCTAAAAATACATTTAATTTCTGATTTCTCTATCTAATCCTATCTTGCGACATCTCTTTGGAATCGTATTTTCAAGACGATTCCAAAGAGATGTCACAAGACGGGATTAGATGTAGAAAAAAAAAATAATTGAGACTTTTATAATCTGACTTACGACAATATTTATCGTACAAAGTTTTAAGAAACGGGCCCCTGGTGAGTTAACAAGAGGGCCAGAATGGCCCTTGATCGCTCACCTGTCCATGGTGACACTAGGATGGGTCACAGATTTCAGAAAAGAAGATTTGTAAAAGGTGACCCCAAGGGCGGGGCAAAATTTGAACATCTTTGATAGAGGACCTGTAGATGATGTTATGTGCAAAATATCTAAACTCAGTGTACTATGGTTTCAGACAAGAAGATTTTTGAAGTTTTCATTGAAAAAATATATTTTTAGCTCCGATGACCCAGATATGCAACAGACCAGAACTAATTCATCAATATATGTGAAGGACCTCTAGAAGTTACACCATGCCAAGTATCAAAGCTCTGGCCATATTGGTTTCTGAGTAAAAGATGTTTGAACATTTCACTATGTAACTCTATGTAAAACGGTGACCCCCGGGGTGGGGCCAATTTTGACCCCAGGGGTAAAACTTGAACAATTTTGATAGAGGACCTGTAGACGATGCTATGTGCAAAATATCTAAGCTTAGTGTACTATGGTTTCAGACAAGAAGATTTTTGAAGTTATCTTTGAAAAAAAATCTATTTTTAGCTCCGGTGACCCAGATATGCAACAGACTGAAACCAATTCAACAATATATGTCTAATACCTCTAGAAGTTATACCATGCCAAATATCAAAGCTCTGGTCATATTGGTTTCAGAGAAAAAGATGTTTGAACATTTCACTATATAACCGTAAAACGGTGATCCCTGGGGCGGACCAATTTTGACCCCAGGGGCAAAATTTGAACAACTTTGATAGAAGACCTGTAGATGATGCTATGTGCCATATATCTAAGCTCTGGCCCTTTTGGTTTTTGACGAGAAGATTTTTTTAAGATTTCCTCATTTTTGCACTTTGGTTGCCATGGCAACCAGAGTTCTGCATTGTTTCAAATTCTTTGAACAACTTTGAAAGAGCTTGACCCAAGGAACATTCCTGTGAAGTTTGGTTGCAATCCAGCCAGTGGTTTTGGAGAAGAAGATGTTTGAAGAAATTGTTGACGCACAACGCACGACGCACAACGCCGGACAAAGACTGACCACAAAAGCTCACCTTGAGCACTTTGTGCTCAGGTGAGCTAAAAATGGACAAGACTTTACTGAAAACTGGAATGAGCTAATTAAGATAGTAAATATACTTACTGGTATAGGACATTATTAATACATAAATATCTTTACTGGTACAATATAAATAAATAAATAAAATACTACAGCGTCATATATTTTATTGTTTGACTGTCTAGAAATACCAATAATAACAGTATGCTATTAGAAAATGATTCAATGAATGGTATATGAGGTTTGCAATGTTTATATGATGTCATCAACCATACAATAAAACACGAGCAATAAAATCAATGGAACCAGTCCAACTGGCTACAGAATTAGACCATGCCTATCTTCTGAGAAAACTCAGATACCTCTATCCTGCCGACTTTCAACTTTCAAAATAAAAGTTTAACATCTACCCTGGGGGAGTTTGTCCCTAATTTATTTAAAAGCATGGCAAATGGTGAAGTATCCATCTTTTGCAAACAATGTAGACCCAGATTAGAGGGCTCCTAAAGGAGCCCTCTGTTCAGGGTCTACACTGTTTGTAATATGGCAATAAAGTTAATCTCTTCTAGAGTAAATGTTTAAAAGTATTTATCAGAAAACATATAAGTTCGAACTTATATGATCCTTTGAAACTTTGGCATGGTAAGGGATAAGGGAGATAATTAAGACAGGTAGAAGCTAAATGCAGATGGAAAAAGTAATGCATAAAGCTCCAATTTAGGAGCTTTCTGCATTACATTTATTCAACATTGAAACTAGATCTACTTGTCTTCAACTATCTCCAAACAGGCAGTGAGTACAGGTTTGACGTACATCTACACAGATTGTCAAGGAAACATACCTTCAAATTAACAATGAATCTTAAAACTAAACCTAAATATTAATTGCTTCCAAACCTTCCTAAAAGAGCTTTCTGCCTTTTTTCTGGCACTAAGCAACCCTTTACTCCATAGATATGAATTTTTATGCATTTCATTTATTCCTCCACTGTAGAAAATAGTTCCAAATTATATGACCATGAATTTGTATTACATGTACATGTATAAGAAATATTTTCCATATTCTAGCAGATGATGGCTTAACTCTTTCCTCCCTGAAACTTTAAATGGACAAATGCAGTTTCGATTTTTGTCTATTCCATTTCTGACTTTTAAGAGTTGTTTTTGTCAATTTTTGCATTACTGACAAACAGTGAAGACCCTGATCAGAGGGCTCCTTTCGGAGCCCTCTGATCTGGGCCTTCACTGTTTGCACAGGGCAAGTGTACTATTCACATGTACACTGTTTGAAAAGACGCCTATATACGGGACTAGGGTTCAAAGGGTTAAAGCAGGTTGAAAGTAAGGCACATTCAGCTTTAATTTCAACCTGTTTATAGTGGCCACCTATCTTCAACAGGTTATGGAGTAAATCTTGAGTGGTTGCTTAACTTTTTCAATACTTAAGTAACTCTTGTGGATTATTAGACTCCTTTCTTGATCATTTTAAATACATGTACCAAAATATGAACCAGTCTACTTGGAATTATGGGTAGTTTAATAAATACTGGTCTAAATTAGCAAACAGTGAAGGCCCAGATCAGAGGGTTCCTATAGGAACCCTCTGATCTGGGTCTACACAGTTTGCAAATGTAATCCTTTGCCTCAGAGGCTTGTTAATAAGACTACAACTAAGCTACTACATCATCAAATTCTATTTGTGATATAACAATAGATCCTAACTATAAGCCAACAATTGACAAATGTTCAACATACATTGAGATTGAAAACAAACACTGCCATTGATATCAGACCTGCGTTAGCCCTTTACTACATAGATACACTTTTTACGCATTTAATTTATTCCTCAAATGAAGAAAAAAGTTCCAATTTATACAGTCAGGAATATGTTTCATCAGAAATATTTTCAATGGTTTAGCAGATGGGAGCAGGCTGCATATTCTGCTTTAAATTCAACCTCAAGTGGTCTTAAAACTTAAAACAGGCCATGGAGTAAAGGGTTAAAGCATTCTGCATTACTGCATCAAGCACATAATTATCTTTAACCCATAACCCCATAAATATGCCTTTCATTTATTCATTCACAGAAGAAAATAGTTCCAGCTGAAAACAGGCCATGGAGTAAAGACATAGCTTATTTCCAGTATTGAATACAGGCGACTACTTAAAGCAGGTTGAAAGTAAAGCAGAATGCGCCTAAAGCACATTCTGTTTTACTTTCAGCCTGCTTGAAGCTATAATCTTCAAAAATGAAGAACATGTTTCTTATATGATAGTTCTTATATAACTGTATGAATTGTATTCATGACTGTATGAACTGTAACTATTTTCTTTAATGGCGGAATAGATAAAATGTGTTAAAATGAGTATTTATGGAGTAGCGTGTTAACAAATCACCGTACAATTGTAATGAATGATCACTGAATACAGGTTTGACAAAAGTAGACAAGTACACAGATACAAGCATAAAAGTCATTCAAAAATGATAGAATGTGTATGAAAATAGTTCATGTAAAATTTACCGGTCTTTTTATCTGTATGGCACAGAAATTTAACATTACGATTAAAAATGTAACAAGCGACCTATCATTATACAATGTATATGTATCATAAAACAACTGATAACATAAAGGACAAACATGATGCAAATCTCTAACCCATTTCTTCATAAATACGCCTTTTTATGCCTATATTTTATTCATCCACTGAAGAAAATAGTTCCAATTAATACAGTAATGAATATATATCAGAAGCAATATATTCTATTGTTTAGTTGATGGTAGCTTAAAGCAGGTTGAAAGTAAAGCAGAATGCGCCTTATGGAGCATTCTGCTTTACTTGCAACCTGCTTTAAGTAGTTACCTATCATCAATACTAGAAATCCGCTATGAGGTAATGGGTTAAAGTCAACATCTCCCGAACGAAAGTAAAAATATATTTCAAATAACCTCATTTGATTGGCTGATAAAGAAGAAAATAACACATTCATCTGATTGGTTGAAACTTGTAAATGAAAGCAACCATCTGATCCGATGACAAGTTTTTGTAAATATAATTGTTGGTGATTTTTTTTTAAAGAGAGGTAAAGTTAAGCATTCATCTGATTGGATGAAATTGAGGTAAATGTTACATTTTCTTTATTACACATATACCTAGGGTAGTGAATTAAAGAGGACCCGACTTCAATGTGAGGGCATCATTACATGTTGCTATTTATAGCCTAAGAATTTTTCCTCTGTGGGACATCAAAACTGATACAGCCGAACTTCGATATCTCGAACTCGGTTAAATTGAACATACCCGTATTTCAAAATTAAAACGTGGCTAAGCCACGTTTTAACTTTGAAATATGGGTATGTTCGACCTACCCGAGCATGAAACAATGCAGTTCATGGGTCAAACTATCGGATAGTTCGAGTTAAGCGAGTTCGAGATATGAAAGTTTGACTGTAGTCCCATTACTGAAATTGTACAAAATGTTCTAACTTCACTGTTTTGAGTTGTCTGATTTTGTAATCTAACTATATATTTCTTTATTATTATTATTTTAACCCTTTGAGCTCTAGTCCCGCATTTTGGGGTCATATGTAAACAGTGTACATGTGAATAGTACACTTGTCCTATGCAAACAGTGAAGACCCAGATCAGAGGGCTCCTAGGAGCCCTCTGATCAGGGTCTTCACTGTTTGTCATAATGCCAAACATTGGCAAAAACAACCTTTAAAAGTCAGAAATGGACTAGACTTAAATGTATATTGGAATTGTCCATTTAAAGTTTCAGGGAGGAAAGAGTTAAGGAATTTTGCTTACTTTCTTTCTTGAGAAACACACAAGATATAAATATCAGTTTACTTCTAGACAGGGGTCAACTTAATGCTGGACAAAAGTAACGCCTAAAGTTCCTTTATCCTTTTGTGAGATCCCAACAATTAAGCAACAATCTGAGAATGAATATCCCCGTTAGTCATAAATGGTAAAAGGGACATGTTGCATTACATTTGTCTTGCACTGAAGTGACACCAGACTTTAAAGATTCAACTCTGTCTAGGTCATCCTAGAGAGGTATTGTAACTACTTTACAGACAGACAGACATACAAACACAGAAACCCTGACAAATCTTGTCACACCCAGTAGAACAATGTTGGAAAACCTACATTGTCATTTTCATACAGATAGCACAGTATATATATTTTTTTTTAAATGTTAAAACATGAAATTGTATTTGAAAACAATGATAAAAGCGCACAATTTCAATGTACATGACGAAAAAATACAAAATACTGTGAGGGGGGAAAAGACAGAAAATAATAACAAGGGCCACTATGGCCCTAAATCGCTCACCTGGTAACCATGTAACCATGTACACCGTGTGACCTAGTTTTTGACCAGGCATGACCCTCATTCTAACTTGACCTCGATTTCAATGAGACAAACATTTTTTTCAAGTTTCATGAAGATTCAATGAATTTTGCAGTCAGTGTGTTTTTGGATGATTTGACCTAGTGACCTAGTTTTTGACAAGACATAAGCCACATTTGAACTTGACCTATATTTCATTGAGACAAACCTTTTCATCAAGTTTTATGAAGATCAAATGAAATTTGTAGTCTCTAGAGTGTTAATGAGGTTTTTCGATGATTCGACCTAGTGACCTAGTTTTGACCGGACATGACCCACATTTTAACTTGACCTAGATTTCATTGAGGCAAACATTTTGATGAAGTTTCATGAAGATCCAATGAAATTTGTAGTCTCTAGAGTGTTAACAAGGTTTTTCGATGATTCGACCTAGTGACCTAGTTTTTGACCGGACATAACCCACATTCGAACTTAGCCTAGATTTTATTGAGGCAATCATATTGATGAAGTTTCATGAAGATCCAATGAAATTTGTAGCCTCTAGAGTGTTAACAAGGTTTTTCGATAATTTGACCTAGTGACCTAGTTTTTGACCGGACATGACCTACATTAGATCTTGACCTAGATTTCATTAAGGCAAACATTTTGATAAAGTTTCATGAAGATCCAATGAAATTTGTAGCCTCTAGAGTGTTAACAAAGTTTTTCGATAATTTGACCTAGTGACCTAGTTTTTGACCGGACATAACCCACATTCGAACTTGACCTAGATTTCATTAAGGCAAACATATTGATGAAGTTTCATGAAGATCCAATGAAATTTGTAGCCTCTAGAGTGTTAACAAGGTTTTTCGATAATTTGACCTAGTGACCTAGTTTTTGACCGGACATGACCCACATTCGAACTTGACCTAGATTTCATTGAGGCAAACATTGTGACCAAGTTTCATTAAGATTCAATGAGATTTGAACCTGCTAGAGTGTTAACGAACAATTGTGGACGGACGGACGGACAGACAGACAGACAGACGACGGACGACGGACATCCAGCGATCCTAAAAGCTCACCTTGGCACTACGTGCCAGGTGAGCTAAAAAGCATATGATAATTCAATCTGTAGAAGTATGTATGAGTCACGGTCTCAACCAAAATAGTTAACAGTGCGATAAACATTATTCTTTCCCCTTCAAACGAAACAAAACACAAAGTGCAGTGTAATTGAAAAATATAGAAACTTTGCAAGTTTCTTGAAAATACTGACCATTATTGTTTCAGAGAGGTTAATAGTTTAGAGCCATATCAGACACTGGGTTACCTGGCATCTGATCAAACTCCAAACTGTTTGCAATGGACATAAGGGGCCTGTTTTACGAAATGTCATACTATACGACAAAAATGGTCGTTAGTCTAAACTTTAAAGCACATCTAATGTCTTATTTCTCCATCCAATCCTATCGTGTGACATCTTTTTGGAATTGTCTTTTTAAGACGATTCCACAGAGACGTCACAAGACAAGATAAGATTGAGAAATAAAGAATAATTGAGAGTTTAAAAATCTGACTTGCGACCATTTTTGTCGAACAACATTTTGTAAGACTGCCCAAGGTTTTTATCATAAACATGTTTATTGGAAAAGAATAAAGTCTGCTCTACACTGTAACCGAGGTATGTTGTATTAATGCATTTTCTCAAAGTCCCTGAGATTAACAAATGTTTTGTTAATGTTCACCCACTGTCCTGCCGAACGCAGCCTGTTTTGTTTGCATGTTTCTTGTTTTGAAGACAGGTGACCACTTAACCCATAGCTTGTTTCTAGAAGACAGATGTCCACTTAACCCATTACTCCAAAGCCTGTTTCTAGTTTTTTAGGACAGGTGACCACTTAAAGCAGGTTGAAAGTAAAGCAGAATGGGCCTTAAGGCCTGCTTTAAGTTACTATTTACTCGGATATACGTATATGTAGATAATATTTCTTGTAGTTTATTTTCATGACTATATAAAATAGAACTTTATTCTACATGGAGAAATAAAGAGGCATAAAAATGCACATGTATTTATGGGGGTAATGGGTTAATTTGGTATTTGCAAACAGCCTGGCTCTTGATCAAACCAGGAGCACCAATGCATCTGATCGGGATCCAAACTATTTAACACTCAATTTTTGTTTCATCAGCTATTGCTTAACATTACTTAACATAACCCTTTCCTCATTTATTTTTAGTGTTTAAGACTGGAGACTGCATCATTTCTTACTATTTACGGCTGATATATATATATTACAATTGACAAACAGTGTAGACCCTGTTCAGAGGGCTCCTATAGAAGCACTCACTCTGATCTGGGTCTGCACTGTTTGCATAAGAAATTACGAGTATACTCGTTACTAGTGTTGAATTTGTTAAAAGAATTTGGTTTAACCCTTTACCCCATAACCTATTTCTAGTTTTGAAGACAGGTGATCACTTAAAGCAGGTTGAAAGTAAAGCAGAATGTGCCTTACGGCACATTCTGCTTTACTTTCAGCCTGCTTTAAGCTATTACCTGTTAGAATAAGGAAAATATTAAATATGACACATATTCATTACGGTATAATTTAGAACTATTTTCTTCAGTGGATGAATAAAATGCATGTGCTAAAAGTCGCTTTTATAAGGGACAGGGTTAAGTGTTAAAGACAGGCAACTACTTTAGCAGGATGAAAGCACTGTGCCGTAGCAATACTTCTAAGGGAGAGTTCTGCTTTACTTTCAGCCTGTATCACTTGTCAAGATACATCAAAACTAGAAACAGGCTATGGGGCAATGGGTTAAAGGTAAGGAAGAGGAAATGGGTTAAAACAATTTGAAGAACGTAGTTTTCAAGCCATACAATATCAGACCAGGATAAGGTTCATATTTCAAGGTTAGCCTAGGTATATTGAGTGCTCTTAGAGCTAAAACATCAAGCAAAAACTTCCTCAAAGTCTGAACCGAAATCTTTTATCCTATCTTTTATAGAACCTAAATTAGACTTACAATTACATTGGTCTTTTTCTGGAAAGTATTGAAAATTGACGATGAAGTGAGTAACAATTAAGCATTTATTCTCTCTTTTTATCATTGTTAATAAAATGAATAGATTTAGCAACATTTTGTAAAAACAATTACACGTAACATGTGTATACTATTTTGCAGTTCACAAGGTAGATTGTTACATTTAGCTAATTTGAGATAAAATACCTAATTTATGCCACTTTATAAACCCTTTTCTCCATACTTATTTACTTCTTTCAACACCATTTACCTGTTTAAAAGATAATTACATTTGCAAACAGTGTAGACCCAGATCAGAGGGCTCCGGTAGGAGCCCTCTGATCTTGGTCTTCACTGTTTGCAAAGTAAGAGCAGTAAGAGCAGTATTTATCAAACTACCTAAAATTCCAAGTAGACTGGTTCTTATTTTGGTTACTAAAAATATCTACAAGGGAATATAATAACCGGCAAACCCACAAGAAATATTTAGTGTTGAAAGAGTTCAAGCAAGATGAAAGTAAATTAAAATGCTCGTAAATGAGCTTTTTGTTTTACTCTTTTCTTGCTTGAGGTGCCATGAGTTGCATTTCACTCTATCAGTGATCAACTATTTGAGTGCCTTTTTTAGAGCAATTCGTAGATGCATTGTATGGGGCTTATAGTGAGGATTGGGTAAACTTCAGGCATTTGTATGCATTTATAGAAAACTATCCTAAAATACAGGCTGAGGTGTTATGTTTAGAAGCTCTTTATCTGCATCTACATTTTCTTTTAATGGCTTCCTTTGATGATATTACGCATATAAATGTTTTATATATTATGTTCTTTAAGTGTCAAGAACAAAACTCTATGAACTATTACAGGGCTCCAGATAAGAGGGAGTAAACTGAACAAATTCAACATGTTCTCTCTTATTCTAGCACCAAATCCTATGGTGTCACTACTCATTAGAATCGTCTCGAAGAGACGATTCTAATGAGTAGTGACACCAGAGGGTTTAATGCAGAAATAAAGATTTTAGTTTTTGAAATACTCCCGTTATCTGGAGCTCTGAGCTAATGCTTCAGAGGCTACCTGAACTATTCTGAGGTAAAGGAGAATATCATGAGTAGATGTAGTGAACGCTTAAAACCCCGTCCATTATTAACAAACTTAAGAACAAAGCACCCTGATATCTTAAAAGAGTATGTGTATAAGAAGCGAAAACCACGAGATACTTCAACTTGCAAGCATTTAACCCTTAATGTAGAGACCGGTTTTACTCTATCTATTAACCCATTACCCCATAGCTTATTTCTAGTTTTGAAAACATGTCACCACTTAAAGCAGGTTGAAAGTAAAGCAGAATGTGCCTTTAGGCACATTCTGCTTTACTTTCAGCCTTCTTTAAGCTACAATCTTGTAGAATATAGAAAATATTTCTAATGATACATATTATTGATTGTATTAGCTGGACCTTACTTTCTTAAGTGGAGGAATGAATCAAGGCGTAAAAAGGCGTACTTATGGGGTAATTGGTTAAGGAGTTTTATATACCATATGAACATTCTGTGAGGGAAGCTTTAACGCCACTTTTGACTGAATCGATGAAAACAATGCACTAACCAGTGTATGTATAAAGATGCAATCTAAAACAAATAGGAGATGTATATATACCAGTTAAAAATTGATAGAGAAATATAAAAACAATATCGTCTTTGTACACGCCAAGTTATGAGAAAAATAGGCACCATATACTTTGCAAATTGGCAAAACAGTAAACTCTCTGTACAGAACTCACTAGGTCAAATGTTAACCCTGATCCTTGACTGATCTAAGTGCAATGTTCGAGTGACCCTTTTTTTCTCATAACATGGCTTATATGATAGTAAGAGCATAGATATCTTAAGAGACTAGATCGGCCACCTAGTGCTGGACTCCCATGGGTTGACGGCCAGAAAGACGCCATCTTGGTACTTGTATCACACACTTTCCCTCCGATTACAAAATATGATTTACTTTCATTTAGAATGAATTCGTACTACATACATCATGCAACATCAATATGCATCGTAAAAGGACAATCAAATGATACTAAGCACAGTATGATGGTTATTCCTATTAAACTGACTAAAATCATCTGTTAATCGTAGCAACTATGGAACGCTTCTAAGCAACTTCTGTAGTCAATGACGCATCGTCAACGTAGATGGGATTACCTGCGCACAGCATGTAACGTCATTAATCTACCGCAATACGACGTGCACCAGACCATTGGAAGATGAGTAGCATACACATACCAAAATGGCTTCTTGATGACCATCGCTGATTGGCCTATAGCCCATCTAGGTTATTTTAAGATATCTATGAGTAAGAGAGTCCAGATAAATTCACCAAGACAAATACTGCCTGTGTATCAAAAAGTCCCTGGGTCAAAAAGAGGGTAGCGATTTTAAAAATATACATTAACGCAATCTTCAATGACAACAAAGATAAACGAGAGCCATAACTGAACAAAAACAAAAATCTTTATCTACAGAATGCTGATAGTGTACATGTACTTATAAATGCCCTAGAACCATTTGTAATGACAAAACAAAAACATACAATGCTATGAGTTTAATATTCTGTTAACTCATTCAACACCATGGACCTGTTTAAAATATACTAATTACATATGCAAGCCCTCTGATCAGGGTCTACACACTGTTTGCTAACTTAAAACTACCCAGAATTCCAAGTAGATTGGTAACTAAAAGGTCCGCAAGGGAACCTAATAACCCAAAAGAGTTCCTTGGTGTTGAAAGGGTTAAAAAACAAAGCAGCAGTGTCTTTAAAAACTAAAAACTTTCAGTTAACACCAGCTAACATTATTTGTGGCAATTGCAACTGCTGTCCAAATCATACACAGGACACTAACCCATTACCCCATACCCTGTGTTCTAATTTTGAAGATATGTGACCACTTAAAGCAGGTTGAAAGTAAAGCAGAATGTGTCTTAAAGGAAATTCTGCTTTACCTTCTGCCTGCGTTCAGCTACCATATTCTAGGATATAGAGTATATTTCCTATGGAACATATTCCTAACTGTAAAAGTGGAAACTATATTATGTTCCTCAATGGAGGAACAAATAAACCACTTACAATAGCATATCTATGGGGTAATGGGTTAAGTTAAAACAGGACATGAAAGCCCTGTTATTTTGACCACTCTTACAAAGTATTGTTGATTGTGTTCAGGACTGGTGTCAGTTTAAGTGATAGGAAGCAGAAATCTCCTGTAGGAGTTTTCAGTTTAACTGTCATCTTGCTTTAACTCTTTGAACCCTAGTCCCGCATATAGGCGTGGCTTTCAAACAGTGTATATGTGAATAGAACACATGTCCTATGCAAACAGTGAAGACCCAGATCAGAGGGCTCCGAAAGGAGCCCTCTGATCAGGGTCTTCACTGTTTGTCATAATGCCTAACATTGACAAAAACAACCCTTAAAAGTCTAAAATGGACTAGACTAAAATGGAAACTGGAATTGTTTATTTAAAGTTTCAGGGAGGAAAGAGTTAAACAGTCATCTGCCTTAACTCTTTCCTCCCTGAAACTTTAAATGGACAATTCCAGTTTCCATTTTAGTCTAGTCCATTTCTGACTTTTAAGGGTTGTTTTTGTCAATGTTTTGCATTATGACAAACAGTGAAGACCCAGATCAGAGGGCTCCGTAAGGAGCCCTCTGATCTGGGTATTCACTGTTTGCATAGGACAAGTGCAATTTTCACATGTATACTTTTGTAAACGACGCCTATATGCGGGACTAGGGTTCAAAGGGTTAAACCTCAACTAGAAATGTGCCCATTTGACACAAATATCCCTACCTTTCACTTTAATTTGGCATTTGGAAAATACTTGCATACAGAATCAGGGCTCCACAATAATAAGGAGTAAACTGAACAAATCTAACATTTTCTTCATCATAATCAGCACTGAATCCTATGGTGTAACTACTTATTAGAATCACCTTGAAGAGACGATTCTAATGAGTAGTAACACCATAGGGTTTAATTCAGGTATAAAGATTTTAGTTTTTGAAATACTCTCCTTATCTGGAGCCCTGAGAATAATATTACAGATGCAATCAATTTCAACATTCTAACAAATCAAGGGGCCTTAACTCTCAATCTTGCTTGTAATTTGATGACAATACTCAGATACACAGTTTCATGCCCTGAATAATATATCTATGAAGTCTCAAATCTGTAGTACTACATGTAATACTTTTAGAACTATGGGCGACACAATCTTAAAATTCCATATTTTCACACAAAAATAATAGCCACAATTATTTATTTTATCTGCTAACAAAGAAATACACTGGCCACATGACAGAATGCAAAAATCGAAACAACAAATAATGGTGCTGATTACGATGATAACGACAATGACAATGATGATGATGATAATGATGATGATGATGATGATGATTACTGGTGGAAATGACAATCATAACGAGTCTGGAAAAAAGCACAAATACCCATAATATATGTTAACATGTGTGAATAAAAAAACGAGGTCATTATTTACCATTGTACATTCTGTAATACACCTGACAGGGTGTAATATTTACCATTGTACATTCTGTAATACACCTGACAAGGTGTAATATTTACCATTGTACATTCTGTAATACACCTGACAAGGTGTAATATATCTACCATTGTACATTCTGTAATACAACTGACAGGGTGTAATATATCTACCATTGTACATTCCGTAGTACAACTGACAGGGTGTAATATTTACCATTGAACATTCTATAATATTTATCATTGTACATTCTGTAATACAACTGACAAGGTGTTTCTATTACTACACTATGTTCACTATTCTCATCACTAATATGAAGACTTAACTTGAATGTGTGAAACACATGTGGTAGCTTAACTCATTTCCCCATAATGTTTATATGCCTTTTTATGCCTTTTATTTATTCCTCAACTGAACAAAATAGTTCTTCTTCATATTGTTGTGAATATGTACCATAAAAATATTTCTATATCCTATCAAAGGATAGCTGAAAATAGGCTGAAAGTAAAGCAGAATGTGCCTTTAGGCACATTCTGCGTTACTTTCAACCTGCTTTAAGCGCTTACCCATTTCCAAAATTAGAAACAAGACTATGGGGTAAAGGGTTAACCCTTTGAGCCCTAGTCCCGCATATAGGCGTCCTCTTCAAACAGTGTACATGTGCATAGTACACTTGTCCTGTGCAAACAGTGAAGACCCAGATCAGAGGGCTCCGAAAGGAGCCCTCTGATGAGGGTCTTCACTGTTTGTCTTAATGCCAAACATTGACAAAAACAACCCCTAAAAGTCAGAAATGGACTAGACTAAAATAGAAACTGGAATTGTCCCTTTAAAGTTTCAGGGAGGAAAGAGTTAAAGCAGGATGAAAGTAAATCTGAAAGCTCCCGTGTAAACTTTCTGGTTTATTATTTCTCTCGCTTTAACTCTTAGTGTGTTAACAGTGATTTGAAACCATGATAAACTTTGCAAACGGTTAGGATAGACAGTTGTTGCAGCCAATTAAAATACCCAGCATGCAAAGAGTAAATCTGTCACCTGCCTTCAGTACTAAATTAACCCATTACCCCATAGCCTGATTCTAGTTTTGAAAATAGGTGATCAATTTAAGCAAGTTGAAAGTAAAGCAGAATGCGCCCTTAGGCGCATTCTCCTTTACTTTCAGCCTGCTTTAAGCCATCATCTGCCAAAATGTAAGAAATATTTCTTATGATACATATTAATGAATTGGAGCTATTTTCTTTAGTGTATGAATAAATTAAAGTCGTTAAAAGGCATATTTATGGGGTAAAAAGGTCTTTTTATGGGGTTCAGGTGAATTCTTCTTCTTTAACACTTACAATGCATACTAGCACTACAGAATGGTTCCCATGGCGACAAAAAATAAACAAAAACAACAACTCTACAACAGTATCACACAAGGTTCCAGAATAAAACAAACAAAAAATGTGTGTAAATAAAACAAGCAAAGCATGATCTCTTAAAAAAATAAACATTCAGCTACATTTCATCTACTGATACTACTGTACAACAAGCACCGGTAATAGGTAAAAATCTGAGATCTAAACATGCCTCCTTACTGCTAGTGTAATTCTTAAACGTCTTTAACCCCTACCCTGCCAAGCCTGAAATAATGACCCCACAAGGGAGACTTCACCCCACAAGTCTCGAATCACCACACAAGACTGACATCATCCCACAAGCCTATCATGACCTCACAAACAGGACATGACCAAAGGAGTCTGATATGATCCAACAATTGCAAACAGTCTTAATCCAGAATCAGTATCAGATTCCAGACTGTTTGGCATTTGTTTTTAGGTATCTGAATTTGAATTGAAGTTTAAATTCAATTTTGACTTTTTTTATTTTTTTAAGCAGAAGACAACTATAAAGCAGACGACACTCTTGCAGGATAAGGGTTAACGACACACAAAACAAAGGTACAGTTGAACTTCGATATCTCGAACTCGTTTAACTCGAACTATCCAATAGTTTAACATACGAACTGCATTATTTCATGCTTGGATAAGTCGAACATACCCATATTTCAAAGTTAAAACGTGGCTTAACCAAGTTTTAACTTTGAAATACGGGTATGTTCGACAAAACCGACTTCGAGATATCAAAGTTTGACTGTACTTTCACAAGTCTTAATCTATGTGTAACCTACAGCCTTGTCAAAGGCTTCAAACTACAAGAATTAACCCAATTATGCAATGGATGCTTCCACCAAGCATATTGGAAGGATACATTTTCTTAATTCACACAGGCGCTAAATAGACACTGCCATATTGTCTATATATAGCTGAAGATAACATAATCATAGATCCAGATGTCATAACACATCATATTGCAGTGCAGGGCTGCCATTTCGCCAGATTTTTCCTAAATCTTCGAATTTTTTTCTACTGAATGGTAGCTTAAAGCAGGCTGAAAGTAAAGCAGAATGCGCCTTAAGGCGCATTCTGCTTTACTTTCAGCCTGCTTTAAGTAGTGGCATGTCAACAAAAAAGAAAGAGGCTACGAGGTAAAGGTACGATTCGTAAAATCGCATTTAAAAAATGCAAATTTGGAAATCTTAGGATTTTTCATGTCAACTTATGGCAGCCCTGTTGCGGTGTTTCATCTGGGGCTATACTGCTTACATATGAGCCGTACCATGACCAAACCAGCCTTATCGCATTGCAACATTGTGCAGACCAAGTACAATTGTCATCCCAGGTTCTGTATCCGAGTCTGCAGATACCATATATACATAAAATGCCTTAAATGCATGTGGGTGTCAAACAGTTAAGATCAATGTCACTGCGTCTTTGATGCGGTGGCTGGCCATGATCTACACTGCTTTGCAATGCACTAAGTCAAGTTTCCTCATGGCACGACTCATTAACCCTTAGCCCGCCAAATAAATTGTCGTCTGCTATATTTCTCATCTGCTTCAAGTTTCAAAGTGCTTCAAAGTTGCTCAAAATTGCTGAAAATGTTGTCCGAGTGTCAAACAGCTTGGATCCGGATGAGACGCCGAGTTACTCGGCGTCTCATCCGGATCCAAGCTGTTTGCATATGGAACTATAGTTGTGAGTGGCAGGCTAAGGGTTAATGTTCTTCCTTCAAGGGAGATTGGCATTTGTGAGTTCAACAAAGTGCTTACTTATACACTTTGACTATCATACAATATAGCATGAGATTTTTAATCTTTTTGCCAACATGGTTTACGTTTTTTCTTTCAAATTTTCCATGTGACGTGTATAAGTCTATTGTAACAAAAGAAACACCTCTGTTTTTTTACAAATTCAGCATTTAAACACTCTCCAGGGGACCTGCTTCATAAACACCTCTTCGAACACAGTTAATAACCCTGCCGCTACAGTAGAACCCCTCTATTACGACCACTCAATAGAAGGCTAATTGTCCGTATAAAGGACAGGTGACAACTAAAAGCAATGTGAAAGTGAAACAGAAAGCTCCTGTAGGAGCTTTCTGTTTCACTTTCACATTGCTTTTAGTTGTCACCTATCTTAAACTATTAATATTTGACACAACTTAGTGGTCGTAATAGAGAGGTTCTACTGCTACAAACAATCAAAAGAAGGCTTGCCTAAGTACTGCAAAACCTCTGTATTACGACCACTAAATTGTGTTAATTATTGGGTGTTTAAAACAGGTGACTGCTTGAAGCAATGTGACAGTAAAACAGAAAGCTCCTACAGGAGCTTTCTGTTTTACTGTCACCTTGCTTTAAGCTGTCACCTGACTTTTATACAATCAATTTAGCCTTTGTTTTAGCTGCTGTAATAGAGAGGTTTTACTGTATAGCCCGTTTCTAGTTTTAGAGACAGGTTGAGACATGTTGAAAGTAAAGCAGAATGCTCCTTAAGGAGCATTCTGCTTTACCTTCAGTCTGCTTTAAGCATCAATCTTTTGTTCAAGCAAAAATTAAGCCATGAAGTAAAGGGTCAAACCTTCCAGAATAGAGCTGATATAGCACATTTTTATACAAAACAACCAAAGAACATTCTTCTTAACTCTTTCCTCCCTGAAACTTTAAATGGTCAATTCCAGTTTCCATTTTAGTCTAGTCCATTTCTGACTTTTATGGGTTGTTTTTGTCAATGTTTTGCAGTATGACAAACAGTGAAGACCCAGATCAGAGGGCTCCGAAAGGAGCCCTCTGATCTGGGTATTCACTGTTTGCATAGGACAAGTGCACTTTTCACATGAACACTGTTTTAAAAGGACGCCTATATGCGGGACTAGGGTTCAAAGGGTTAACTGGATTTTTTTCCTTCTGGAGATTTACTGCACTGCTTTCTTAACCCTTTCACTGTCAATGAAGCCAAAAGACTTGTTTGCAAACAGTTTGAATCCTGATCTGGCACCGCATTACTCGTCGTCCGATCAGGATCCAAACTGTTTGACACTTGTTTCGAAATTTTGTCAGTCGTTATACAAACTTAATTCTAACTTCAAAACAATACTGCAGACAACATTATTGAAGCAGATAACAATATAGCCGTGAAGGATAAAAACCTTAAGATAAATTTGCAGGGCTACCACAAGTTGACATGAAAAATCCTAAGATTTCCAAATTTGCATGTTTCAAGTGCGATTTTACGAACCGTACCTTTACCCAATCGCCTGTTTCTAGTTTTTTTTTACACGTGGCTGCTTAAAACAGGCTGGAAGTAAAGCAGAATGCGCCTTAAGGCGCATTCTGCTTTACTTTCTGCCTGCTTTAAGCTATCATGTACTAGAATTTTTTTTGAAGATTTAGGAAAAATCCGGAGAAATGGCAGCCCTGAATTTGAACATGAAAGGGTTAAACAATATGTCCATGTTTATGACAGAACTTGTGCTTATTGTCTTCAATCTCAAATACTATATTCTTTAAATGTCAAACTGCTTTTTCTTTACCAAATGATTTAACCCATTACCCCATAGCTTGTTTCTAATATTGAATATAGGTGACCACTTAATGTATGTTGAAAGTAAAGCAGAGTGCGCCTTAAGGCACATTCTGCTTTACTTTCAGTTTGCTTTAAGCTAATATCTTCTTCAATATAGAAATATTTCTTATGATAATTATTCATGACTGTATTTACTGGAACTATTTTCTTCAGTGGAGGAATATATCTTAAATGGGTAAAAAGGTGTATTTATGGGGTAATGGGTAAATATGTACAGTCTGAGCATCAAGCAGTCTAGATCCAGATAAGATACTTAGTTATAAGGATCTCTTCTTGATACACACTGTTTGCTATTGGCATAAGATGGCTTAACCCTTTACCTCATAACCTGTTTCTAGTTTTGAAGACAGGTGACCACTTAAAGCAGGTTGAAAGTAAAGCAGAATGTGCCTTAAGGCACATTCTGCTTTACTTTCAGCTTGCTTTAAGCTAATATCTTCTTCAATATAGAAATATTTCTTATGATTATTATTCATGTCAGCCTGTTTGGAGCTAAAATCTGCTAGGCTATATAAAATATTTGTAATGGTAATTGTTCATGAGGGTATAAACTGAAACTATTTTCTTCAGCGGAGGAATAAATTAAATACGCTAAAAGTCGCTTCTATGGGGGAAAGGGTTAAAATTGTACTACATGTACATTATATCTCAAGAAACTGAGAGATAACACAGTAATGATTGTTTCCTCTTGAATTGTCCCTGAACACGGGATTGATAAGAAAATGTCTCTTGAACAAACATGATAACACTAATTTGCATATACTTTTCTCGATCTTTCCTTTCACTTCTGTGTTTGTCTATGAAATAATGAAAAGTTTCAATTGGATATTGACAACCAAAATCCAAGAAAAAAAGATTTATATAGCTGGGTTTATAAATATCAAAGTTTGGTTCAACCAGTTTCTTGTCATTACCATTAAATGACACTATTTGCAAACAGTGCAGACCCAGATCAGACAGCTACTGAAAGAGCTGTCTGATCAGGCTATGCATTTTTTTCTAACAGGATCTATCGGGGGTATCTAACATGAGCCTGTACTCAATCCTTAAGGCGCATTCTGTTTGACTTTCAACCTGCTTTAAGTGATCACCTGTTTTCAAAACTAGAAACAGGCTATGAGGTAAAAGGTTAAAAGCTATATGAATCAGAAGATGAATTTTGGCAGGGAAAACTGGAGTGCTAAGCTTAATTAGATGCGGCAGTTTTTATACTGTTTTAACTTGTTTGGCATATAAAATGAAAGCAAAAACAACTACAAAGCCCTGAACAAGAGTCCCAGATAGGTGTATGCTGACACCCAGCATTAACAATACACATAATTACAATTTTGGTCAAGAAGACTCTGAAAAACAGTTTAATATTACATGATAGAATATGTTCCTGAAAGTTGCTTGTGAAACATTACAGTCCATCTTGCATTAGGTGACCACTCAGTAAATGGACATGTGAGTAGATTTTAACCCTTTCCCCCCCCCCATAAATACACCTTTTTACACCTTTAATTAATTCCTCCACTGAAGAAAATAGTTTCAATTTATACTGTTACAAAATAAAATCATAAGAAATATTTTCTACATACAGCAGATAATAGCTTAAAGCAGGCTGAAAGTAAAGCAGAATGCGCCCTAAGGAGCATTCTGCTTTACTTTCAGCCTGCTTTAAGTGGCCACATATCTTCAAAACTAGAAACAGGCTATGGGGGAATGAGTTAATGCAGCTGGTTGCTGTAAACGCAGGACCAATTAATGCATGAATCTCCTCGAGGAGCTTTCAAAATTACCTTTATCCTGCATTAAACAGTCACCTGTCTTTATAGATGTCCATATTTCATCAATGAGTGGTTACTTAATACAAGATTGACTGTATTCAGAACTCCAGATAAACACCTCCAACATTTTCTCTTTACTGTGTCCACTAAACCCTATGTTGAGACTACTCATAACCCATTTCCCTATAAATACACCATTTTTTACGCCTTTTGATTTATTCCTTCACTGAAGAAAATAGTTTGACCCTATAAAGTCATAAATATCTACCAGAGAGAAATATTTTCCATATCTTACCTGATAATAGCTTAAAGCAGGCTAAAAGTAAAGCATTCTGCTTTACTTTAAATTTGCTTTGAGTAGTCACATGTCTTCAAAACTAGAAACGAGCTATGGGGTAATGGGTTAAGGATTATCTCTCCAAGAGGATTTTACTGAGTAGTAACATCATAGTCCATTGCTAGGGACATTTAAAATGTTACATAACCCATTACTCCATAGGTACGCTCTTTCAAGCTTCTAATCTATTCCACCACTGAAGAAAATAGTTCAAACTTAAACCACTATGAATAATTTATGTCTATGACTTGATAAGCTTTCTTTAGCTCAATATTGCACTCAAAAGAAGGTTAAGTTTCAGTGACAAGTAGCAGCTTAAAGCAGGATGAAAGTAAAGCAGAAAGCTCAAATAAGAGCATACTGCTTTACTCTTATTCCGATTATAGCATTTAACTGCCTTTAAAAGCACCTCCCAAAGTGAGTCTGTTTGAACAGTCATAATAAAGGTGTTTTTTTGGCGATTAAAAAAGCTTGCCATAGAATCTTAGTAAAGCAAAAATGTATGGACTTAAAGACTTAAGACTAGGACTAGGCTTAACTAGGTCTACATTGCATGGTAAAGAAAGAACTCATTGAATCCTGCTATGAACTGAACCACACCATACCAGTGTTCATGTCATATTTGATTTAAATACTTTAACATCAAATTTGCGTCAAGTTGCCACTTAAAAGGAGACAGAATTGTAGTCATTAATACTGAGGGTAGCTTAATGCAGGACACAAGTAAAGCAGAAAGCTCCTAAAGGAGCTTTCTGCTTTACTTTTGTCCTGCATTAAGCAGTTACATGTATTTAGAAACGACCCATACTCCTTCAAATAATGGCTTCTTAATACAAGTTTTTTATACTTAATAGAGGAAAGACATTCATGATATAGAACTATGCTACCCGATGAAATATATCTTTAAACAGTTTGTTCAGACTGTCACACTATTAACTCATTTCATGTGGGATATACTTCTAGGTGTACCTCTAAAGGAAACAGTTTTGATCTCAGATCAGGCCCCACAATTGTGGGGCCTGATCTGAGATCAAAACTGTTTGCAGCAAAGTCAATATTCTATCAGAAACTGCTAAAATCGTTTACAAATATTTGAGTTATACCCACTGTAGACGCCATTTTAAAATGGCCGCCAAATATTACCCAGCATACAATAAGTTAAAGAGCATCTCTATATCCACTTCTCTGAACCCAGTCTGTGTAGTTATTCCCTGCTTGATTATGAAGTTTATTCCCTGCAAA
Organism: Gari tellinella; assembly: GCA_922989275.2. Lineage (NCBI taxonomy): Eukaryota > Metazoa > Mollusca > Bivalvia > Cardiida > Psammobiidae > Gari > Gari tellinella. Next base: position 26,711,228 of record OV277867.1, on the reverse strand, counting down.
GTGTGTGTATTTTGTTTTCCGTGCACAAAAAACAAAAACGAAGTCTCTATACATCCACTGCTGTCTTAGATAAGATACATGCACACCTCTGTGCCACGTGCACTACGTTTCAAGACGGCATCTGATTCCGAGCCTCTATCTGGTTGACTGGAAAATACTGCTCGTTTTTTGGAATATCATATATTTCTGAGAATAGCGGTGGTATTCTAAAGCGATGCCAATTTAACCGGTAGTACTGTAACAGTTCATTATGATGAGAGCCGAGTGTTCGAAGTTCAGATAATTTAACAAGCGCCGTCCCAAACAAATTTTCTTCCGTAGAGTGGTTCCGTTTCAGCTGCAGTTTAAGCGCCTCTATCAATTTCTCCCACATATTCTCAACAGACTTTGAATCGTTCAAACCATGGCGATCTATAATGGAAAACAAGAACATGCTCATGGTAGGTCATGTCAAGCGAATATTAACCTTTTACTCCATAGAAGCGCCTTTTAGCGCATTTAATTTATTCCTCTACTGAAGAAAATACGCCCAAAGTATAGTCATAAACCTGTACCAAAAGAAACATTTCGATATCCTAGCAGATGGTAGCTGAAAGCAGGCTGAAAGTAAAGCAGAATGCGAGTGGTCACCCATTTTCAAAACTACAATCAGGCTATGGGTTAAAGCAAGCAGAAAGTAAAGTAGAATGTTCCTTATGGAGTATTCGGCTTTACTTTCAACCTGCTTTAACCTATCATCTTCTAAGAAATAGAAACCATTTCTTAGAAGACAATAAAGTGGAACTATTACTTCAATAGAGGAATAAGTTAAATGCGTAAACAAGAGTCGCATGCGGCCCTAAATCGCCATACATGTGATATTTTCTTGGACCCAAATAGGGAGATTGGGAATTTTTAATAGGGATATTGGGGTGCCAAATAGGGAGCTTTTTTCGCGACACTTTTTTCGCGACAAAACTAGGTGCAGGCGATGAAAATCCAACACATTTATTTATTTTCATAAGTTAATTACTAATTGCTTAATTCTTTTAAATCAGTGAATAGATAAGTCTATAGACCACTAAGACAGAGACAATTTTCACTCAGAGATATAGTTTTTATAATACTGACATGGGCCTATTATTCTAGCATCTAGGCTGAAAGTAAAGCAGAATACTCTTCAGGAGCATTCTGCTTCAGTAAAAGTTTAACCCTGCTTTAAGCTAGATGTACCATCTGCTAGGATATAAGAGCTATTTCTTATGGTTCTTATATTATTCATTATTCATAGACTATTAAAGATAAACTAAAACTATATCTTATTTTCTTGAAAGAATGAATGAAGTAGTTCAAATGGTCTAGATTTCTATCTATGGAGTAGATCTAGAAAGAGTTAGCAACTTAACAGTGTTATTATTTAAAGTTTGCAAACAGTATAGTTTAGACATATTTTATTACACATATATACATGTAATACAGTTGTACATATTCACAAAACGTACAACACTACAAACAGTATGGATCCAGATGAGACGCCGCACCATCTTATCTAGATAAAAACTGTTTGACACTGATATTTTCTGAAAGAAAATGAACAAAGATTAACTCAGAGAATTGTTGCAGATGACAAAGTCTGCAGACGACATTTACTAGCGCCATAGAGTGGGCGTGGTTTTAACAACGCAATGACACGTCTAAATTTTCTACCGCGAAAACTGATTGCAAATCAATTTTACGAGCGCAATTGGTTGTAAAATCTAACTTAATAATTAAACATGTGCACAAATCATATGTAACAATAATAATAATTTTAATTGATTGTTAGAAAACGACGTTGGGGAATACTTTTTAGACTAACAAAATATACGTGATTCCCGTAGCAAATATTAAGGCGCCCCGTCATTTTGTAACGGTATAATTTTCGAAGTATTTTTCTGTTAAGTGAATATTCAAAGTATTTTGTGGTGGAAATCAATTCATAAATGTTAATTCTGATCAGCTTTCATATAAAATGTGTGCTTGTCCAGAACTTACGGAGAATTATCTGAATTTAATCCGACCCGTATCGGCTACATAGATCTTTAATCCTTCGCATCACCGCTTCTAAAAATTGTCGTTGTTCTGTCTCTGATTCGGGGCGAACCTGTCAATCACTTTTTTTGATAACCAATTACACATATCTACAACACATTAAAAGCAATATGTCAAACCCATCTCGGCGCGTGTGGTCAAACATTGTTTGGCAGCCTGCCATATACATGCCATGTATAGCTTAGTCGACGATTGCGTAACGTGTTTACACGCATCATTAGCGATTGGTGATAAGCGTGTGTATGGATTAGCCAGCGAACGCTGAAGCCAATTTTAAGATTTTTAGAATCGGCGAACGAGGTAAATGATATAAAAGTTCATATTTAAAAAAAATGAACCTGGTTTAATGAAATATCGGGAGATTTCGTCTCCCAACCGGGAGATCGTGAGTAGAGGTCAAATTTCAGGAGCTCCCGACCAAATCGGGAGATATCACATGTATGTAAATCGCTCACCTGGTACCCATGTTACGGTCAGGGTAATTGACCAGTAATGGTTAAGTTTTCACTATATGCCATCATCAGTAAATTCACCCCAATCCACTGGCGGCCATGTTTGAGCTAGGAAGATTATTTGAAGATAACATGCAAAAGGTCACCTATGAATCATTATTTGTGTAAAATATTCTTAAATCAGTCCAATAATTTCAGAGAAAAATAATTTTAAAGATTTTCTATACAGAAATAATTATAAGGAAAACTTGCCCCACCCACTGGCAGCCACGTTTTTTAAGATACCGTAACAACATGATTTTAAGAAATCTGATAGAGAGTCATAAATGGATCTTTTCAATTTGGACCAGTAGTTTCACAGAAGAAGATTTTTAAAGTTTTTTCTATACAGTAACATAAGGAAAATGCCCCATAAACTAGCCGCCATGTTTTTTAAGATAGGAAAATTATTTTCAGAAATCTGATAGAGGGTCACCAATGGCACATTTGGGTAAAATTATTTTTAATTCGGACCAGCAGTTTTTGACTAGAAGATTTTTAAAGTTTTTTCAATTGGTTGCCATGGCAACCACAATTTCAATTGGATGACCTATATTTGAAGAAATCTGAGAGAGTACCCTACAAGGAACAATCCTATGAAGTTTTGAAGAAATTGGCCCAGTGGTTTTCAAGCAGAAGATCGTTAAAGAAAAAGTTTGACGACTGACAGACGGACGACGACGGATGACAGACACAGGGAGATCACAATAGCTCACCTTGGCACTTCGTGCCAGGTGAGCTAAAAAGGTGTTTGTATGGAGTAATGGGCTAAGCAAGAGCACATCTATAGGTATGTACATGATTATTTAATGAATAGACAATCTTCTTTTGTCAGTTCATGTGTTGTCACTTCATGTAAAGTAATTACTCCTATAGCTAACAGCTATTTGATACATGCTGATTGCATTCCTTCCCTCAACTTCATTAACTGTTTGAACGCTCAGTAATATTATGGTCTGCAACAATTGTCGTCTGCTATTGTTCTAAAATAAGAATTCTCAAAATGTTTATTTCCAAAATAGGGTCAATGTGGCAAACAGTTTGGATCCTGATGAGATGCCGCATTATGCGGCATCTCATCTGAATCCAAACTGTTTGCAAAAGTTATCACAATTTCGTCGCTAGCATGCAGAGCATTAAATGATAATTATTTCAGGAGTAGATGAAGAGTGTATACAGTTCACTATTGTGAGTGTATATAGTTCACTATTGTATGACAATGTTGCATGCTGGGATATTTTTTTCTATTGCAACAATTGCAGTCTGCTACTGTTCTAAAAATAGAAATTTTATTAATCTCTTCAAAACAGGGTCAGAATGTCAAACAGTTTGGATCCTGATGAGATGCCGCATGATGGGGCATAACTGTTTGCACAGGTAATCACTGTGGTACATGCGAAGAGTTGAATGTTAATTATTTGAATTTATTTCGCACCGGAAACATGTGTCAAACCAGTGTTGACCCCTTCCCTCACAGACAGAAGTGCAAATCATTTTTATCAAACTGTGTTCAACCCATTTACGCCATAGCATGTTTCAAGTTTTTTTTTGTTTTTGTTTTTTTAAATATTTTATTTCTCGATATACATACACAAACAAATACAAATAACAAAATGACACATTTCAATATAGTACCTATTAGTTCTAAATTAATGTATTTTCTTTCTGTTTATGTACAACAAGGAATAATTTATATATAGTCAGAAAAGAAGAGTAGCGAGAGAGAGAGAAGAGCAGAAAGTTGGAGAATAGAATAAAAGTTTCACTCTTTAGTTTGCCGTCGATTTGTTAATATAAAAGGTTCAACTGTATTTTGTCCCATTTTTTGTTGTGTTGTTCTACTTTATTTTTTGTTGTTGCAATCATTCGCTCTATGTTTTCAACACGTTTCAGATACTTTATAAAGTTTTGGAATAAGGGAATTGTTTTTGCATATTTATTTTATTGTTTCAAGTTTTGAAGGCAAGTGACGTCTTAAAGTAGAATGAAAGTAAAGCAGAATGCTTCTTTAACCCTTTACTCCATAGCCTGTTTTTAGTTTTGAAGACAGGTGACCATTTAAAGCAGGTTGAAAGTAAAGCAGAATGTGCCTTAAGGCACATTCTGCTTTACTTTCAGCCTGCTTTAAGCTGTAATCTGCTAGGATGAAGAAAATATTTATTATACATGCAATACATATTCATGACTGTATAAAATAGAACTATTTTCTTCAGTAGAGAAATTTATCAAAGGGCGCAAAAAGGCGTATTTATGGGATAAAGGGTTAAAGAGCATTCTACCTTATTTTCAACTTGCTTTGAGCTACTCGTTGCCAGTCGTTGGATAATAGTAGAAATGCGACCTGCGCTTCATGATTCTGATTACCTAGGTGGGGACTATTTTCCCTGGTGAAGAAGTAATTATACATGTAGGTGTAAAAAGGTGTGTTTACTGAGTAATTAATTAAAGTAAGATGAAAGTAAAGCAGAAAGCTCCTTTATGACACTTTTGTGCTCTATAATGATTCTGTGGAGAAAGGATTAACTCTTTAATCAGGGCTCCAGATAAAGGGGATATTTCAACAAGAGCCCCATGGGGCATATTTCCCTCACCTGAGAATAGCTGAAAAAATAAAGATAATGATTTATGTCCAGGACTGACCTAGATATGCAACAGACCAGTTCATTTGAACAAAATATGTAAAGTTTATTTAAAAGTGTCACCATACCGAATACAAAAGCTCTGGCCATATTAGTGTCAGATAAGAAGACGTTTGAAATTTTCTCTATATAAGTCTATGTAAAACTGTGACCCCGGGGCGGGCCAATTTTGACCCCAGGGACATAATTTGAACAGACTTGATACAGGACCTGTAGGCGGTGCTATGTGCCAAATATCTAAGCTCTGGCCCTTGTACTTTCAGACAAGAAGATTTTTTAAGTTTTCATTGAAAAAAATCTATTTTTAGCTCCTATGACCTAGTTATGCAACTGACCGAAACCATTTGAACAAGTTTGGTATAGGACATCTAGAAGTGTCACCATGACAAATATCATAGCTCTGGCCATATTAGTTTCAGAGAAGAAGACGTTTGAAAATTTCACTATATAACTCTATGTAAAACTGTGATCCCCCGGGGCAGGGCCAATTTTGACCCCAGGGGCATAATTTGAACAAACTAGATAGAGGACCTGTAGGCAATGATATGTGCCAAATATCTAAGCTCTGGCCCTTGTAGTTTCAGACAAGAAGATTTTTTAAGTTTTCATTGAAAAAAATCTATTTTTAGCTCCTGTGACCTAGTTATGTAACCGACCAGAACCATTTGAACAATTTTGGTATAGGACATCTAGAAGCTTGACCCAAGGAACATTCCTGTGAAGTTTGGTTGCAATCAGGCATGTGGTTTTGAAGAAGAAGATGTTTGAAAATTTCACTATATGACTCTATGTAAAACTGTAACCCCTGGGGCAGGGCCAATTTTGACCCCAGGGGAATAATTTGAACAAACTTGATAGAGGACCTGTCAATGATGCTATGTGCCAAATATCTAAGCTCTGGCCCTTGCAGTTTTTGACAAGAAGATTTTTTAAGATTTCCTTATTTTTTCACTTTGGTTGCCATGATGAGATGCCGCATGAGTTCTACATTGTTTTTAATTCTTTGAACAAATTTGAAAGAGCTTGACCCAAGGAACATTTCTATAAAGTTTGGTTGAATTCTGTCAAGCGGTATAGGAGGTGATGTCATTTGAAGCAATTGTTAACGACGACGCACGACGGACGACGCCGGACACAGGGCCATCCCAATAGCTCACCTTGAGCCTTTGGCTCAGGTGAGCTAAAAACTAAAATCGTTATTTCTGCATTAACACTATGGTATCACTACTCATTAGAATCGTCTCCAAGAGACGATTCTGAGTAGTTACACCATAGGGTTTGGTGTTGAAATGAGTGAGAAAGTAGAGGATTTGTTAGTTTACACCCTCTTATCTGGATCCCTGTTTAATTTAACTCTTTCCTCCCTGAAACTTTAAATGGACAATTCCAGTTTCCATTTTTGTCTAGTCCATTTCTGACTTTTAAGAGTTGTTTTTATCAATTTTGCCATTACTGACAAACAGTGAAGACCCTGATCAGAGGTCTCCTTTCGGAGCCCTCTGATCTGGGCCTTCACTGTTTGAACAGGACAAGTGTACTATTCACATGTACACTGTTTAAAAAGACGCCTATATCAGGGTCTACAATCTCGTGACGTCATTGGGGCTGAAGGGGAGCTGAAAGTGCTCGATTCAAGTAAGTATTTTGCCGATTTCTTTGTTAATACTGGGCCGATCTTGACCAAATATAGATGGTACCACCCGCCTTACTGAGATATATCTCCGAAAAATACTCTCATGCGGCGAAATCCTTTATTTCAAACGCAATTTTGTACCAACCTCCGCGGATTACCGGCGTTGAGATGGGGCGTTGGGGAGAAAAACCTGCGAGTTGTATTGAAATGCACTTTAGGGGCACTTTTTCACCAATAAGATAACACTTTCTAAATGAAAAAATGTATACTTTACTGTTGCAAGCGTATTTTGACTGAAAATGGTGTTTTCGTTTGTGCAATCGAACATTTATGAATTGCGGTCGTTGGGGAGAAGGGGTCGTTGGGGAGGAAAACGCAACAACACTGGACTTCGTCTTGAGTTTGTGTTATCGGATATACATTATATAGCCCCAATATAGTTTATTATACGCTTATGATTGATAAGATACTAGTTGAGTGATTAAATAAAATTTAAATCAATATCGTAGCTTTATTTTATCCCCCTTCCTGAGTCTAAAATTGTGTAATAGTTTGGAGTCCCTGCTGTTCCCTCATATCGTTTTAATGGTATCTTAATCATGTAATGTTCGAAACAAATGTTAAATAAATGTGCGATTGAGTTGTATTTTTTCAGATGTCACCCACACCATATCTAACGTTGTGTTGGTCTTCTCTTGATAATACATGCAGTTGTATTTGCAAAACTGTGTGCTAACTTCGACATTTCTATTCGTAAATCATTAGTCCCTGAAAATTTACAGAAATTATGAACACCTGATGACTATTTATTAGCTAAAATTATACTTTAAATCATCCGAATCGCATATTTTATGTGTCAGCACGAAGAAAAATGTTTATACTTGGATCTCACATAGGCAAATAAAGTATACCCTGATCATACAGCTCCCGAGGAGCTGTTTGATCCGGTTATACTTTATCTGCAAAAGACGACCCAAGTCGTCACTAGGGCTGATTGTGTTAATCTCGATCATCTGTAGGTAGTATAGTTCTATCTAATTTGGATCTACATAGATTTTGATAAATCACCAATGCATGAGTGATGAAATTGTTGTACGTTTATTACATTTATGATAAGTATTATTAAAGAACAGCCGTCTGTAACATGTCTGTAACAGAAGAACAGGTTGTTATTTAACACTGTGTTTTCCAGAACGAGGACGCAAATTACCATTGGCGTCGGAGCTGTAGGGCCGAAGTGTGTGTGTTGGAATTGGCGATTGGTTGTTCAAACAAGTCTATTACAAACACCACCACACCCCCAATGCACAATATGTGGTTCCTGGTTTGTTTTTCACCAAAATGTCTTACAATAACTGAATAAATTAATATGAACATTCAATGAAAGGGATATCATGAATAGATCTACTCATTGATTAGCTACATTGTGGAATTAATCACGCAAAGTTTGACAATGTGATGGGCGGAATTTGGCGGATAATGTAGATCTAGTGAGAGGCTGCCCGATGTCATTGACAACGGGGATGAGCGCATTTTTGCGCAAATAAAGTCTATAGAGAAACAAATAAGTTGTGGAAATTCTAAGGTAAGAGATCTGGGCATGTTTCCCCTCCCCAACCCCCTCCCCTCTAATTCCGTGCATTAAGTCTATGATTTAGATATATAGGTTATAGTTTGGTGCTATGAGTTTAATGATTAAATCTGAAATATTTATTAATTTATGTCATCTTTTATCTCTTTTTTCAAATTAGGATCACTTATTTTACCGATTGAAGTAGCTCGAAATCTAGATCGAAATATTTCGTCTCAATGTGGGCTTTTCGACAGTCGCATGGGATTCAGTCCTATTCCACAAATGACGTCACACATCTTATCCGATTCATATAATTTACGGGAAAGTGCACCTAGCCAAAAATCAGTCACTGAATGTAAAACATTAACTAGATCTGTCCAAATACTGAGTGGTCTTGTATCCTCAAACCGATTAAAGCCAAATCGCCTGAACATAGGAAAGAACTCACTCATATGGGTTCTACCTGGCATGCTGTTTTGCAAATTAGGCTACAACTACATCTAGATAGCTAGTTCTAGTTGAATTAATATCAATATCGGTATCAAATTCTGGCGTTGATTTAAAAATCATTTCTATGAAAGTGTGAGTATGAGTGGGAGACAGATATTTGCAGGACATTTCTGGATTGCGATTGTTGTCTTCAGGTAAGGATGTAGGGTGTTGGGGGTAACATGGGGGAAGGGGGTAGATCTAGGTTTTCTGATTTGTTAAGGTAACAAAACAAAGACAAAAACGTTGTTAATGTAAATTTGATTCATGCACTTTAAAAACATAAAATTTAATCATTTTGGGTGCAGCAGACCTTTTGTGTTTGGGTTGGGGATCCTGTGAAACACTCTGGATCACGAGCTTTTTTTGTTTTTGTATTTTGTCCTCATGATTTTAGGCAGGAGACGAGACGCAGATACTGTGCGACACTAAATACGCCGTTTCTCTAACAAGTACTCCAGTGTTGTTGTGTTTTCCTCCCCAACGACCCCTTCTCCCCAACGACCGCAATTCATAAATGTTCGATTGCACAAACGAAAACACCATTTTCAGTCAAAATACGCTTGCAACAGTAAAGTATACATTTTTTCATTTAGAAAGTGTTATCTTATTGGTGAAAAAGTGCCCCTAAAGTGCATTTCAATACAACTCGCAGGTTTTTCTCCCCAACGCCCCATCTCAACGCCGGTAATCCGCGAAGGTTGGTACAAAATTGCGTTTGAAATAAAGGATTTCGCCGCATGAGAGTATTTTTCGGAGATATATCTCAGTAAGGCGGGTGGTACCATCTATATTTGGTCAAGATCGGCCCAGTATTAACAAAGAAATCGGCAAAATACTTACTTGAATCGAGCACTTTCAGCTCCCCTTCAGCCCCAATGACGTCACGAGATTGTAGACCCTGTATATGCGGGACTAGGGTTCAAAGGGTTAATTATTGACCCCTTCACTAACTTACCCCTTCACCCAAACTAGAAACAGGCTTTAAAGGGTGCAGGGTTAATGCAAGTGAGGGTGGGGGAGGAGGCATTCAGAAGTCAGTAACTAACCTGGGGTTGCAAGTATAACCGCTGACAGTAGGCCTGTCTCTGCGTCATTCAGGTTTAACTGGTTTATACTGCCCGCCACATCAAACATGGCCGTCACAAACTCCGGCTGAAACAGTTGTAAGAAAATACAGCTTTTTTAAATGCAATGAACCAATACAAAAATCAACCTAATGACTCTGAAATATAACCTTATATTCAAAGACATGATTCAAATGAATTGTCACGACATACTGTTTGATGCAGCCATAGGATGTTAGCATTTCACAATAGACTTCCTGTTATCAGGGGCTATTTTGTCAACTCTATTCTACCATGGCAAAAGGGGCAAATCATCTTCATGTGTGGTTAAGGCAGGCTACTACTTAAAGCAATATGAAAGTAAAGCAGAAAGCTCCTATAGGAGCTTTCTGCTTTACTTTCACCTCGCTTTAAGGTGCCTCCAGTTTTTAACACTATTAATTATCTCATTTGTGGCACTTCTGTGAAGGAGTAGGTAAAGGTATTCTAATGACAAAAAATATCTCGGAAAGGGTTCATAACATCGTATATTCTAATATATTAAATGTTCTCTCATATCTTGCTTTAACCCTTTACCTGATAGCATTGTTTCTAGTATTGAAGATAGGTGACTACTTAAAGCAGGTTGAAAGTAAAGCAGAATGTGCCATAAGGCACATTCTGCTTTACTTCCAGCCTGCTTTAAGCTAAAATATGCTAGGCTATATAAAATATTTGTAATGGTAATTGTTCATGACGATGAGGGTATAAACTGGAACTATTTTCTTCAGCGGAGGAATAAATTAAATACGCCAAAAGTCGCTTCTATGGGGGAAAGGGTTAAGCTTCAGCCTGTTTTGATCACCATAATTGAATATTCATGTATAGAGGTGCTCTAAGGTGCATCTGTGGAGGAAAGGGGTTAATATATTCTGATATATAATGAGTACTCATTCAATATATATGACAAGGGGTGACTGGTATTAAATCATTCATAATGTATAACATCTACATCTTGTTTTCTTTATTGAATCAGATATATTTTCATTCATGTATTCAGCGACAACTCTTTGAGGTATCATCAAAAACTCTAATGTCATGCTACGGCTTAATGCAGTATTAAAATAATGCAGAAAGCTCCTTTTGGAGCTTTCTGCATTATTTTAATTCTGCATTAAACAACCAGTATAGAGACATTTTTTATTTCTTTGATTGAGCGGTCATCAACACCAAGATTGACAGTATGTCAAGAGAATTATTAACCAACTTAATGTGTTTAATGACGTTCACCTTTGATGCATCAGTCATTGAATTTTGTCGCTTCTACAACTTTAACCCATTACCCCATAAATAGGCCTTTTTACGCCTTTAATTTATTCATCCACTGAAGAAAATAGTTCCAATTTATGCTGTTACAACACATACACATTACCAGTTGACAGTGCGATACAGAGTGATGTATTTAGTTCCGAGACGTTTTTGGCGGAAATAGCCGATCTGACAAGCGCCTTGGCACGAGTCTGATCGATTGTTTCTGCCAAAAACGTTGAGAGCTAAATGCAACACTCTGTTGCGCACTGCCAACTGGTGATGTGTTTATTATATGCCTTGAATACATACAAGAAACAACTAAATAGTTGTTTAAATCATTTTATATCCAAAATTTACTAGTTATTTGAAGCAGAACAAGAATTTTTGTATGCCACAAAGAATAATGCGGCACTTGTACATGTATGTAAATGACGTCACGCTTTAAATCGAAAGCGCCGTCAGAGTAAAATACAAAGTGGCTGATACAAGGTGGCTGATACAGACTCTTGTATTTTACTGTGCAGATACACGCGGAAACGCTCAATATCATACGAAGGCATATAATAAAGTCAGATATCAACTTAAATGTAGATAAAGGTTCAGTCCTTCTGCTCTAGATCTACTTCATCTTGAAGTCACCTGTCTTAACCCTTAGCCTGCCACTCACGACTATAGCTCCATATGCAAACAGCTTTGATCCGGATGAGACGCCGAGTAACTCGGCGTCTCATCCGGATCCAAGCTGTTTGACACTCGGACAACATTTTCAGCAATTTTGAGCAACTTTGAGGCACTTTGAAACTTGAAGCAGACGAGACATTTAGCAGACGACAATTTATTTGGCGGGCTAAGGGTTAATAATAATTTAAGATTGGTGATCTGCATGTTTGGCTATGGAGGACAGGATTAAAATAGGTGGTAAAACAGGAGTTGGTTCAATTTGCTTAACTCTTTCCTCCCTGAAACTTTAAATGGACACTTACAGTTTCCATTTTCGTCTAGTCCGTTTCTGACTTTTAAGGGTTGTTTTTGTCAATGTTTGGCATTATGACAAACAGTGAAGACCCTGATCAGAGGGCTCCTTCCGGAGCCCTCTGATCAGGGTCTTCACTGTTTGCATAGGACATGTATACTATTCACATGTACACTGTTTGAAAAGGACGCCTATATGTGGGACTAGGGTTCAAAGTGTTAACTCTTTCAACACTAAGTAGCTCATGTGGGTTATTTAGTTCCCATGTGGTTCTTTTTAATTACCAAAATGTGAACCAGTCTACTTGGAATGATAGTTTAATAAATAATGCTTTAAATAAGCAAATAATGTAGACCCTGATCAGAGGGCTCCTACAGGAGCCCTCTGATCTGGATTTAAACTGTTTGCAAACGTAATGAATATATTTTCAACAGGTCCATGGTGTTGAAACAGGTAAAGCTTAAGAAATTACAATATTTGATCGGTCATAGTCGAACAAAGTTACAATGAAACTTGAATTTGGCATAGAAACAGAAACGTCTCAAGGGGACAATGTCTTTGAAATGCCTTTTCTTATTCAGGGCTCCAGATAAGAAGAATTTTACTGAATAATTTCAATGTTTTCTAACTCATTTCAGCACCAAATCCTATGGTGGTACTACTCATTAGAATCGTCTCTTTGAGACGATTCTAATGAGTAGTGACTCCATAGGGTTTAAAGCAAAAATAAAGATTTTAGCTTTTGAAATGTATACCCTCCTTATCTGGAGCTCTGTTTATTGTACAATTAAAGCTTTAAATTTGCACATAAACTGTGATTCATGTGAGAAAACTATCTTACAGAATAGACGACAGCCATTTCGTCCTTGTGTATCATACTACCCTCCTCGAATGTGACGATGTTCTCCTCGTGGTTGAACATCCGCGCCATTCGCGTGACCCACATCTCAAAGAACCCCGACTTGATCAGAATCAGCTGATCATCCTGTGGCATCTCAGAAATACCTGAAATAGAGTACAAAAGTAAGAGCAGCAGATAAGGGGAGTATTTCAAAATAAAGATCTTTATTTTGACATTAAATCCTATGGTGTCACTACTCATTAGAATCATCTCGTAGAGTCTATTCTAATGAGTAGTGACACCATAGGTTTTGGCACAATAGGATTTGGCACTGAAATGAGTGATAAAATGTTGGATTTGTTCAGTTTAAACTCTCTTATCTTAACTCTTTCCTCCCTGAAACTTTAAATGGACAATTCCAGTTTCCATTTTAGTCTAGTCCATTTCTGACTTTTAAGGGTTGTTTTTGTCAATGTTTGGCATTATGACAAACAGTGAAGACCCTGATCAGAGGGCTCCTTTCGGAGCCCTCTGATCTGGGTCTTCACTGTTTGCACAGGACAAGTGTACTGTTCACATGTACACTGTTTGAAAAGTACGCCTATAAGCGGGACTAGGGCTCAAAGGGTTAAGCCTTGAAAGATTCACCATTATTGTGTCTCTAACAAACATTTTGAAGGTTCCAAGGGTCACCATTATTACTTGTCCTAAAGCTCAGTCCCAAATAATTTGTTAAAATGTTTAAAACAAGGGGGTGCTTGATGCTAAGGACTCTGGCTGTGAAACTATGATAACCTTTGCAAATAGTTTGGATCCTGATGAGAAGTCATATATTGTGACGCCTCATCAGGATCCAAACTGTTTGAAAAGAAATTTAGAAAATTCTATTTTTAGAACAGTAGCAGACGACAATTCAGACAAAATATTTACCCAGCATGCAAATTTATTCAGACTGAAAGTAAAGCAGAAATAGAAGCAAACAAATTTTCATATACAAAGCTCCCTCCCTACAACAGGCCTTCCAAATTTAGCTAACAAAATTCCATATACAAAGCTCCCTCCCTACAACAGGCCTTCCAAACAATGATTCCCTCCTTACATCAATGCTTGCCTCTGAGATTTATTTCTGATGCTTTCACGGCTGCAAAGTTGTCCGCTTGAAATTTTTCTCAAAGGTTAGGTATTTTAGCAGAATAAAGATAAAGACCAGTAACAAACAGTTTGAACCCAGATCAGACGCCGCGGCGTTTGATCTGGATTCAAACTCTTTGCATAAGTAAGTACTCCAAGTGTATTAATTTTCCATCCCTATAACAACTCCCTCCGAAACAACACACACATTCTTTGTCTGCCATTGGGTGTTGTTGTAGAGAGGGAACACTGTATCACCATCATTAGATTTATTCCTTTCCCTATAGCCTGTTTACAAAATTTAAAACAAGTCCCTGCTTTTAGCAGAAGTAGGGTTAAAAGTTTTTCCATTATTTTTCAGGCCTGTGCAATTTTTAAAACCCCAGGGACATGATTTGAGCAAACTAGACAAAGCTTCATGCAAAATGTCAAAGAATTTGTGGTTTTTGAGAAGTTTTATTTTATTTTGGTTGTCATGGCAACCACAGTTTAACATGGATTGAAATTTTTCCAACAAATTTAGAAAGGGGACATCATGGCAATATTTCAATGAGCTTTGAATCAGTTTGGATCAATAGTGCTGGAGATTCAATATGCCAAACATTAAAGGCATTAAACCCTGGCGACGACAATAATCGTCATGAAAATTCTTGGCTTTATGTACGCTATACTCATCATCAAACAAACTGTGAAGTGTACACTTGTCCTATGCAAACAGTGTTCTCCTTAATGTCTCTATAAAACCCTATGATGTAACTTCTTAGAATTGTCTCGAAGGAGTAGTCACATTTTATTAATAGGGTTTGGTCACCTTTTTTAACACCATGGACCTGTTTGAAATATACTCACTACATTAGCAAACTGTGTAAACCCAGATCAGAGGGCTCCTATAGGGGCCCTCTGATCTGGGTCTACACTGTTTGCTAATTTAGACCACTATTTATTATTAAACTATCCAGAATTCCAAGTAGACTGGTTCATTTTTTGCTAACTAAAATACCCACAAGATACCCTACTTACCCGCAAGAGTTACTTAGTGTTGAAGAGGTAAGAAATTTAGTACTTGAAATACAAATGTATTCCTGTTATCTGAGGTGCTGCTTTCACTTGATACTATTAATTACCTGCCATGGTACCCGTTTAGCAAACTCCACTATATTTTGTATGGCTGGGTTGATATGGGCAGCAAAGCACTGTCACATCAACATTCTCTGTTATATTTACCTGGTACCCGTTTTGCAAACTCCACTATATTTTGTATGGCTGGGTTGATATGGGCGGCAAAGCACTGCCACATCAACATTCTCTGAGACTCCAACTCCTCGTCACTAAAC
Organism: Gari tellinella; assembly: GCA_922989275.2. Classification (NCBI taxonomy): domain Eukaryota; kingdom Metazoa; phylum Mollusca; class Bivalvia; order Cardiida; family Psammobiidae; genus Gari; species Gari tellinella. Next base: position 26,695,697 of record OV277867.1, on the reverse strand, counting down.
TGGACAGGTGTGTCGGGAATCTCTATTTTTGTCATCTGCAGAAAAACAAAGAGACATCTTAACTCATTGATCCCTGAAACAAAATGGTTTATTAAACTTCGCTTCCCTGACACTTCCCCGCCTTGTGGCTATAAGGATGCAGGACATTTCTGTTGATTTGATTGTACAGTAAAACCTCGCTATAACGACCACTAAACGAAGTCTAATTGATTTTATAATAGAGAGGTGGCAGCTTAAATCAAGGTGACAGTGAAACAGAAAGCTCCTAAAGGAGCTTTCTGTTTCACTGTCACCTTGCTTTAAGCGGTCACCTATAGTAAACACCCTAATAATTAACAACATGTAGTGGTCGTAATAGAGAGGTTTTACTGTAATTAATGCATGTAAATACTAATTTAAAATTTTAAAGTTACCCCATAAATACGCTTTTTTACGCCTTTTATTTATTCCTCCACTGAAGAAAATAGTTCCAATTTATACATTCAAGAATATGTTCCATAAAAAAAAAATTTCTTTATCTTAGCAGAAATTAGGTTAAAGCAGGCTGAAAATAAAGCAGAATGTGTCGGATGTATTGATGCAAGACAAACTGGTTAAATCTAGTTAACCCCTTCCCCTATACAGTGGAGAATCTGTTATTCTTTCCCGTTTAAACGCAAACGTACGCAAACGCAAAGCACTAAAACGTAGAAAAGAACAACTTTTGGACAATTCTGATAATCCATGTTTATCTTGTAGGCAAACAGTTTGGAGCCTGATCAGACGCCGGGTTAGCCGGCGTCTGATCTGGCTCCAAACTGTTTGCAATGGAAAACATAGTTTTAGCGTAAACGCGTTTATTGGGAAAGAATAACAGATTCTCCACTGTAGAAGCGCCTTTTAGCACATTCAAGATCAGACACTGCATAAGGAGGTATTTGATCTGGATCAAAACAGTTTGTCACCAGTATTTAGCTTTTTCAAATGCAGCAAACTAGAGCAGTAAATGTTTGTAAACAGTGTTGCTCCTGGCATCTGTTGTCTGGAAATTTCCTCCACAATGTCAGATGAACCCCCATCCCTTTTATTTACCATTCAAATACATACGTGTATCTAAAAGACAGGAAATCAGAACTTAACCCTTTACCCCATAGCTTGTTTCTAGTCTTGAAAATAGGTGAGCTAAAATCTGCTAGGCTATTTTCAAATATTTGTAATGGTAATTGTTCATGAGGGTATGAACTGGAACTATTTTCTTAAGCCGAGGAATAAATTAAATACACTAAAAGTCACTTCTATGGGGGAAAGGGTTAATGAATCTGAGGATTGACATTAAGATCACAACAGCTTTATGGCATCCAAATTACAGGAGAGGGTTTTTTTTAAGAGAAAGTCCAGAGCTCCAGATAAGGGGAGTATTTCAAAAGCTAATATCTTTATTTCTGGATTAAACCCTATGGTGTCACTACTTATTAGAATCATCTCGAAGAGACGATTGTAATGAGTAGTGACACCATAGGGTTTGGTGCTATAATGAGTGAGAAAATGTTGGATTTGTTCAGTTTACTCCCTCTTATCTGGAGCCCTGAAAGTCATCGGAGTGTCTTTAACTCTGAGCCTGCTAGTGGTGAAATCATGATAACCTTTTGCAAATGATTTGGATCCTGATGAGATGCATTGTTCATAATGATCTGAGACTCATAGCTCACCCATTACCCCATAGTCTGTTTCTAGTTTTGAAAATAGGTGACCACTTAAAGCAGGTTAAAAGCAAAGCAGAATGTCCACTTTCAGCCTGTTTTAAGAAGCATCTGCTAGAATACAGAATACATTTCTTATAGAACAATTTCATGACTGTATAAAGTGTAACTATTTTCTTCAGTGAAGGAATATATTAAAGGCATAAAAAGGCATGTTAATGGGGTACTGAGTTAAAAGCAATTATTTATTCTGGATATATACATCTGCATTTTTTGCTTTACTGTATTTGATTTTCAGCAAATTCATAGAAAGTTTAAAATAATGACATTGTCTATCTGTGTCTCTGCTTCACAATTTTTGTTTCGTCTAATTATTTACACGACAATTTCAAGGAAGAAACAAGAAGATCTCTTAACCTTTTACCCCATGACCTGTTTCTAGTTTTAAAGACAAGTGACCACTTAAAGCAATATGAAAGAAAGAAATATGTTCTAGATCTATCCAGATGATGGCTTAAAGCAGGCTAAAAGTAGAGCAGAATGCACCTTAAGGTGCATTCTGCTTTACTTTCAACCTGTTTTAAGTGGTAACCTATCTTCAATACTAGAAACAGGCCTTGGATCAAAGGGTTAACCTATTCCCCCATAAATACTCCTTTTTACGCCTATAATTTATTCCTCAACTGAAGAAAATAGTTCTTTTTTATACAGTAATAAATATTCATCATAAGAAATATTTTTTATACTTTAGCAGATAAAAGTTTAAAGCAGGCTGAAAGTAAAGCAGAATGTGCCTTAAAGGTGAATTCTGCTTTACGTTCAACCAGCTTTAAGTAGTCACTTGTTTTCAAAACTAGAAACAGGCTATGGAGTATTGGGTTAAAAGAGTAAGTTATTGAGACTCAAATGTATTTTGTAATATAAACAAAACTGTTACCAAGGTGGCGTGTTTTCGTTGCAGACATTTGAGTTTGTCCTCCGTGACTCCACAGTGTGCGTGGTGTGCCTGAGATACACTTAGAATCACGTCGTAAATCGCGAGCTGTTTGCTTTCTATTGCATTCTGGTCTAGCGACGGGTCAGTCGAGGAAACATGCTGCTCTTCCATACTTTTTGACCGTTTTGGCACTCGACCAAATCTTACAGCTGAAAATAGAAAATAATTTAATTAAAACATAGAAACTTGTTGGTTGAACATGAGAAAATTAATATTGTTTCAGCTCTTTTAACACAAAGTAACTTTTGTGGGTTATAAGGTTCCCTTGTGGATTGTTTTAGTTACCAAAACTTGAACCAGTCTACAGAAGAACCAAATAAGCATTTGCTTTCATTCCCATCCTAATGTATATACATGTACTATTTACAAACAATGTATATATTATAAAATAATAAAATATGTTTAAATAAAATACTTGTCTAAATTAGCAAACAGCGCAGACCATGATCAGAGGGCTCCTACAGGAGCCCTCTGATCTGGGAATTCACTGTTTGCAAAATTAATGTGATGAGTATATTTTAAACAGGTCCATGGTGGTGAAAGAGTTATTAACCCCGCCCTCTACACTACCAAATTTAATAACAACAATGTTATTTTACTCAATTAAAGTGTTGAATTCATGTGGCAGCTAAATAAGTTAAAACAAGATAAGGAGGTGTTTTGCTTTATTACCACCTTGCTTTATTCTGTCTTAACCCATTCTTCCTTAAAGCTTCAAATGGACAATTCCAGTTTCCCATTTAGTATAACCCATTTTTGACTATTTATGGTTGTTTTTATCAGTGTATTGCAATATGACAAAGAGAGCCCTCTGATCTGGGTCTTCACTGTTTGCATAGGACAAGTGTACTCTTCACTGGCACACTGTTTACAATGGTCAACTATATATAGGACTAGGGTTCAAAGGGTTAAACAGCTAGGGTAATTTGACTACAGTTAATACATATGACAGCTTAATGCTGGACATAATTGAAGTATTAATGTTCATACAGGAGCATACTGCTTTAATTATAATCCTGTATTACGTAAGCATTCAATTATCTAGATATCTTCAAAGTTCTTTAAAGAATGGCCTTTTAACCCTTTATCCCATAGCCAGCAGGATTTGAATTACACAGGTTCCTTCTTAACCCATTACCTTATAGCCTGTTTCTAGTACAAATGATAGCTGACCACTTAAAGCAGGTTGAAAGTAAAGCAGAATGCACATTCAGGTGCATTCTTCTTTATTTTCAACCTGCTTTAAGCTACTATCTATTAGAAGATAGAAACTATTTCTTATGATACATAATCATGACTGTATAAAATGGAACTACTTTCTTCAGTAGATGAATATATTCAATGCAATAAAATGTGAATCTAGAGCAGAATGCAAGTTAAAACTTTACTTTCATCCTACTTTAGGCTGTGACCTGATTTGAACACAACCAGTCAGTGTCTTGAACCCATTACCACATATCCTGTATACAGTTTTGAATAAGGGTGACCTCTTAAAGCAGGTTGAAAGTAATGCAGAATGTGTCGTAAGGTTTTCATCTGCTAAAGTTTTCATCTGCTAGAACATAGAAAATATTTCTGATGATTATAAATTGGAACTATTTTCTTCAATGGAGGAATAAATTACAAGCGTTAAAATTTGTATTTATGGGGAAATGGATCAAACCTTGATATGAAAGAAATTCTGATACTCCTGCAGGGCTCCAGATAAGAGGGAGTAAACTGCAGAAATCTCACTTATTTCTGCATTTTCTCACTTATTTTAGCATCAAATCCTATGGTGTTACTACTCATTAGAATCGTCTCTTCGAGACGATTCTAATGAGTAGTGACACCATAGGGTTTAAAGCAGAAATAAAGATTTTAGTTTTTGAAATACCCCCCTTATCTGGAGCCCTGCTCCTGCAGAGTAAAGGACTAAAGGAGGAACACCAGTTTTGGCTGTACAGTGAGACCCCTTTATTGTTACCACTAACAAGAGTTGTTAGAGACAGCAAAGCTTGCCAGTGGCACGTTTGGAAACTTACGAGCAGAGCATTTGAAATCAAGGTCACAGGGGGTCCAACTTAATGTGCGCATGGAACGATCTTGTCTATATACACATGCATACCAAACATGAAAGCAATACCTCAGTTATATAAGCACTTTAAACACTTAATGCAGATTTCGAAACCTAAAAGCGGACCCTAAATTTAAGTTAAAAGTCACTGGGGTCCAACTTTTTTCCAGCATGGATAGGTCAATGTTCACATGAATACCAAATATGAAAGTAATATGTCAAGGGACATTGAAGTTATGAGCATTTATATAAAATTGTTCATGCCGTTCATGACAACTATGTCTTGGGTATAGCATAATCTTTTCTTGTACATATATGAGCTTTTTCTTCTCCTTTCACTTTGCTTTAAGCAGCAACCTTCCTTAAAACAGTAGAAGGGTTTTACTGTCCTGCAAATCAAAATCACTACATGAACAGTATCCAATTTCTTTTGAAGCATCATTAATCTAGAAATAATTTCAATTGTGGCATGTGAAAATAGAATAGTTAAATTGAAAGTCTGAACAGTCTTGATAGAAATATAATATTCAATATTATAGTTGACTATGTAGCTTTTGGTGAATTAATATTAGAATAATGAATTTTCAAAGGGCATTTCCATTAATCATGGTTGGCATTTTACAAGTTATTCAAAATATGGCAAACAGTGCAGACCCTGATCAGAGAGCTCCCTAACCCATTACCATATGAGTCTGTTTCTAATTTAAGGAGACATAACCACTTAAAGCATACTGAAAGTAAAGCAGAATGCACATTAAGGTGCATTTTGCTTTACTTTCAGCTTGCTTTAAGATATACCATCTGCTAAGATATAGAAACGATTTCTTATGGTACATATTCATTACTGTATAAAGTGGAACAATTTTTATCGGTGGAGAAACAATCAAAGGTGTCAAAGTCATCCTCAAATCACCTCTATGCAACTCATACATCATATTATAGAATGGCATAAAGTACATGTATAGTACTTTTTTGGTTAGACAGGGAGTGGCTTAGAGCAAGATGAAATTAAAGCAAAAAGCTCCAATAGAAACTTGTTTTAAATTCATCTTGATTCAAGTCTACCTCTCCCCCATCCGTATTTTACACCATTGGAAGCTCCTCATTTAATTGAGTCCATTTATCAGGACGAGGAATGAACATTTATTCAAAATAATCAGTTTTGCTTTAATGTGAAACAATGTTTTTGAACTCTTTGCATGCTAGCTGCAGAACTGCATGTGCTTAAACTCTAATAACAGTGTAGATCCAGATCAGATGCCAACCACACTCTACAACGTCACACCAAGATCCAAACTATTTAACACTCTGACCCAGTTTGGAAAAGATATTTAGAAAATCATATTTTTAGAACAGTAGCAGACGACAATAATTGTTGCAGACGATAATAAAACTTAGCGTTTAACTCTTTCCTCCCTAAAACTTTGAATGGACAACTCCAGTTTCCATTTTAGTCTAGTCCATTTCTGACTTTTAAGGGTTGTTTTTGTCAATGTTTGGCATAATGACAAACAGTGAAGACCCTGATCAGAGGGCTCCTTTCGGAGCCCTCTGATCAGGGTCTTCACTGTTTGCACAGGACAAGTGTACTATTCACATGTACACTGTTTGAAAAGGACGCCTATATGCGGGACTAGGGTTCAAAGGGTTAAGAGGTTTGACTTTGACTGGCAAAAAGTGTTCTAGCAAAGGAGTTATAACTGTTTTAGCATGGGATTACCATCCCGAGTACAAAATCATAAAACCAGTGATTTTGCCAGTAATTCGGCAATAAGCGACTTTCTTTCAGGAATCATACTAGAAATCACAGGCAGATGACTGCTGAATGCATGATAAATATAATGCAGAAAACTACTTCCTGCAATATATTATCCTGCATTTAGCAACCATCAGTTTAAGAGACTGTTTCTTGGCACGGTACTGAATGGTCGTTTCACTCATACCCCACTAGCGACGAAACCACAATAACATTTGCAATTAAACAGTTTGAATTCTGAAGAGACGCAGCATAATGTGGCGTCTCATCAGGATCCAAACTGTTTGACACTCTGACCCTGTTTTGAAAAGAAATTTTCTTTTGTTAGAACAGTATATAGTAGACAGCAATAATGTTGCAGACGAAAAAGAATTACCTAGAATGCAAAGAGTTTAAACAGGTTTGACTGTACACAAATTTTTTGTCATTGTGTCTTCGACTTTACCGACACATGTTTTTTATGGTTGTTTTTTCCAGTGTAATTATGGTTGTACTAGAACTCTAAACTTCAATCTGTGACCAAAAAAGAGCTCACTTCAATTGGCTTTTTTCCGGAATAAGTCAACAAAACTGTTAACCTTGAGTCTAGCAATTCGCATTTCCAAGTTACATATTGTTGTAAACACAATGCTTCAGTAATATTACATTCTGTGAAAAGTCAATTAATTGTCATCTGCTACTAACCTAAAACTGATTTTTTTTCAAATTTCTTCTCAAAATTAGGTGAGAATGTCAAACAGTTTGGATCTTGATAGTTATTTGGCATCTCATCTGGATCCAAACTGTTTCCATAGATAATCATGTTTTGATAGCATGATGAGTTAAAATTGGTAACCCTTTACTCTGTAGCCTGTTTTATAAATTTGAAGATAGGTGACCACTGAAAGCAGGTTGAAAGTAAAGCAAATTGTGCCTTTAGGCACATTCTGCTTTATTCAGCCTGCTTAAGCTATAATCTACTAGAATACAGAAAATATTACTTACGATACTTATTCATAACTGTATAAAATAAAACTATTTTCTTCAGTGGAGACTTCAGTGGAGGAGTGAATTAAACGCATAAAAATGTGTATCTATGGAGTAAAGGATTAAAAGACCAGTAGTAATTTAACTCATTACCCCATAGCTTGTTTCTAGTTCTGAAGATAGATGACCACTTAAAGCAGGTTGAAAGTAAAGAAGAATGTGCCTTAAGGCACATTCTGCTTTACTTTCAGCCTACTTTAAGCTACAATCTGCTAGGATATAGAAACAATTTCTTATAGTAAATATTTATGACTGTATAAAGCGGAACTATTTTCTTCACTGGAGGAATAATTGTGAGGCGTAAAAAGGTGTCTTTATGGGGTAATGGGTTGAGACCTTTGCAAAAAGAATGAGGCTTGATCAGATCAGGATACAAAGTTTGGATCCAGAAGCAAATGTCAAAATTTTAGCGGACAACATTCTCAGCAGACGACAGTTACTAATTGTTAAAAGCTTAAAGACACAAATATTGTAATTAGCGAGAAAATGAAAAGTTTGAAAATGAAATGTGCCTATAAATTTTTCGGCTGATTTACAATCTTGCATAATGATGCCATTAACGTTTCAAGTTTCTTATAGAGCCGAACCTCAATAACTAAAACTTTGCTTAAGCAAAACTTACCCATATTTCAAAGTTAAGACTTTGGAGTAAAGGTAACTTTGAAATATGGATATAGAATAATGGAAATTCAAGTTATGAGATACTGGTACGATAGATTATAGCGAGTTCAAAGTACAGTCAAGCTTCGATATCTCGAACTCAGTTAAGTCAAACATACCAGTATTTCAAAGTTAAAAGGTGGAGGAATAAATCTTAAGCGAAAAAAGGCTTATTTATGGGGTAATGGGTTATCTGTTAAATGAACATTCCTCAGATACACAACAGTTTACTGTCAAAATTAAATAGTTTGGATCAAGATGATACAATACATTAATATGTTGTTTTTTTTCTGATCTAGATCCAAACTGGTTGCAATTAAGTAAATTAAAGTTTATTGGCATGAATACAGTTAACACGTTGCCTGCCGTACAAGTTTGGATCCAGATCAGAAAACACTTTTTGTACAGGCATCTGCTCTGGTTCCAAACTGATACTGACTCTTCTTAAGGTTTTCTTCAATTTAAATATGCATAAATCCGAATTTTACAAATTTTGCAGACGACAAATTCAAAGCAGACGATATTACAGCAGGATAACGGTTAATGGGAGTTGTCTTTCAAGTTTATGACAAAATTTACCAGAGCTTGGACAAGAATCAATATCATGACTGTTACATAATTCAAAGCATCATCTGCCCAATAGAGCTCCAGATATCCGTAAGTTGAGTATTTCAAACACTAAAATCTTTATTTCTGCATTAAACCCTATGGTGTTACTACTCATTAGAATCGTCTCTTCGAGACGATTCTAATGAGTAGTTAAACCATTGGATTTGGTGCAGTAATAAGTGAAAAAATGTTGGATTTGTTCAGATTACTTCCTCTTTATCTGGAGCCTGGTATATATTGATAGAAATTTTGAGTTTGAGAACCATTGATTCTGTTCCTGTAAATTCTGTTTGGATCCTGATCGGATACTTTAATTGCTACTCAGTCACCCCAAAGAGCTTCAAACGGACATTTCAAGTTTTCAATTAGCGGTAGTCAATTTTTGGAATATGTAGGGTTGAAAGAGCTGTCTGCATGATCAAAATCTGTACTGCAACATTGAAGGTAAATCTCTTGTTCTAAATAAAACGAAACAAAAAGGATCTGTACTGTTTTCCTCTGGGTCCGTCTAATACAAGTTTTACTTCAAGATCAATATTTATAGTGGGCAGAGTTTTTAACATGAATATTCAGTTGTACCAAGATTCCATGATTTTTCCATGATATATCCCATTTTTTTCATCACATTATACACAGACAAACATCGTAGGAGTTTAACATTATAGATCTTTTGTGCATAAATGCAAATTAACTCTTTCAATACCATAGATATCCCAACATCGGCCCTATGAACAATGGTTCCCTCCTGTCAACAATGCTTGCCGCGTTCCCAGATAAAAACATACAAGAGGGCCTGAAGGCCCTGATATCGCTCACCATTTGTAATGAAGCCTGATAGCTTTACCGTTGAATTTCACCGTTTTATTCTAAATCCATTCAAGTTTGTCGACCTACTGTAGTATAGTAGAGTACATCAAAGGCAGATAACTAGAGCCTAAACAATACTGAAAGGAAGCCTTTTTCTAGCATTTCAAAGTATATCAAGGGCAGGTAACTATTGCCACAATGATTACATTTCAACAATAATTGCACTCCTTCGAGAACGTATAGCTACCTCCTTTGTGTACAAGTATAATCAAAATCCATTGAAAACTGTAGTTGCAAGAGTGTAAACGCTGTAAAATATATGGCATTTTCAGCAATTCAAAGGTAGATATCTCTTGATCTATTTGTCTGATTCCAACCATAATCACCCTTTTTCGAACTCTTATGGTCATATATAATCTGGGCAAGTTTGAGAGAGCTTGGATAAATATTGTGGCCTCTAGAGCGTAAATGCTGTTAAATATATCATTTTCAGCAATTCAAAAGTAGATAACTCTTAACCTATTAGTCTGATTTCAACCATAATCTAAATTATCCGAACTCTTATAGTCATATACAATCTGAGCAAGTTTGAGATAGATTGGATAAAATTTGTGGCCTCTAGAGTGTAAACAATTAAATATGGCATTTTCAGCAATTCAAAGGTAGAGAACTCTCGACCTATAAGTCTGATTTCAACCATAATCAATCTCATCTGAACTCTTATAGCCATATACAATCTGAGCAAGTTTGAGATAGATTGGATAAAAATTGTGAACTCTGTTAAATATGGCATTTTCAGCAATTCAAAGGTAGATAACTCTTGATCGCTTTGTCCGATTTCAACTAAAATCGAACTCATCCCAACTCTTATGGTCATATACAATCTGGGCAAGTTTTAGAAAGATTGGATAAATACTGTGGCCTCTAGAGTGTAAACACTGTTAAATATGGCATTTTCAGCAGTTCAAAGGTAGATAACTCTTGATCTATTTGTCTAATTTCAACCATAATCGAACCGAACTCTTATGGCAATATACAATCTGGGCAAGTTTTTGAAAGATTGGATAAATAATGTGGCCTCTAGAGTGTAAACACCATTAAATATGGCATTTTCATCAATTCAAAGGTAGATAACTCTTGATCGCCTTGTCCGATTTCAACTAAAATCGAACTCATCCCAACTCTTATGGTCATATACAATCTGGGCAAGTTTTAGAAAGATTGGATAAATACTGTGGCCTCTAGAGTGTAAACACTGTTAAATATGGCATTTTCAGCAGTTCAAAGGTAGATAACTCATGACATATTTGTCCAATTTCAACCATAATAGAACTTATCCGAACTCTTATGGCAATATACCATCTGAGCAAGTTTGAGAAAGATTAGATAAATATTGTGGCCTCTAGAGTGTAAACACTAAAATTGTTGACGACGCACGACGGACGACTGACGACGCACGAAGGACGCCGGACATTCAAGGATTGCAAAAGCTCACCCTGAGCTAGCTCAGGTGAGCTAAAAATGATATGTGATTAACAGCTCTGGCTTTAAGCTGTTTGCAAATGTAAGCTAATTTCCCTCCCTATAACAACCCCCTTCAAACAACACACACACTCTTTGTCTCCCCTTGGGTGTCTTTGTAGAGAGGGGGTACTGTATTACATTTGCAAACAGCGTAGACGCAGACCACAGCCCTAAGCCTCTGATCTGGGTCTACACTGTTTGCCAATTCAGACTAGTATTTATTAACCCTTTCCCCCATAGAAGCGCCTTTTAGCGCATTCAGTTTATTCTTGCCTTGAAGAAAATAGTTCCAATTTATACATTCATAAATATGTATAATACAAAATATTTTCTATATTCTAGCAGATGATAGCTTAAAGCAGGCTGAAAGTAAAGCAGAATGCGCTTAAAGCGCATTCTGCTTTACTTTCAACCTGCTTTAAGTGGACACCTATATTCAATACTAGAGATATGCTATGTGGGAAAGGGTTAAACTACCCAAAAATTGAAGTAGACTGGTTCATGTTTTTGGTAGCTAAAAGATCCACAAGGAAACCTAATAATCCATAACCAAACAGGTTCATCTCAAAGAGTCTCGACACTTAATTAATATTACCAACAAAACAATACTTTTTATCCCATTACCCCAAAGTCAGTTTTCTAGTTTTCATACAGGTGACCACTTAAAGCAGGTTGAAAGTAAAGCAGAATGTGCCTTAAGCTACCATCAGCTAAGATATACAAAATATTTAAATTCTTCCGATACATATTCATAACTGAATAAAGTTGAACTTTTCTGTTCAAGGCAAGAATTAATTTATAGGCGTAAATAGGTGTATTTATGGCGATAATGGTTTAAATGATCAAGAGAAGCTGTCACTCTAAGTTTGATCTTGTCAATCTCTACTATTAGGTTGCTGCCCTTGAGGGGGATTGGGGAATGCTCAACACCATTGAATCCTCGTTACTATTATCAGCTGGTTTGAAAAACAATATTGTCAATGTGCTAGGGCTCCAGATAAGGAGTAAACTGCACAAATCCAACATTTTCTCACTTATTTTAGCATCGTCTCTTTGAGACGATTCAAATGAGTAGTGACACCATAGGATTTTAAGTAGAAATAAAGATTTTAGTTTTTGAAAATACCCCCTTATCTGGAGCTCTGGGTGCTACTTCAGTGCTTGCTATTTTTCTGTGCCAATCAATACAGGCAACATCCTTTGCACTTTTTACATGCAACTTAACAGGTCTTTCACCCATATTTATTTTCTCCTTCCAAGTGCCTCAAAGCAATACAACAAGACTTAATGAAAATCCAAATGTAACCACCCCTGTTGATTTATTTTAGAAAACTTGAATATTCATGAACAATTCTAGAAGTGGACATTTAATGTTCATGAATGTTCTGCATATCCAATTGTAACCAGCCTTGTGGGAAGGTATTGAATTATTTTAGAACTATTCCAGAATATTAATTTGAATATTCATCGACAGTTCTAGAAGTGTCCATTTAACGTTCATGAATAATCTGCAAAAATACAATAAATTTGATGATTTTAGAACTATTAATTGTTCTTGAATTACAAAAGTTCTTGAACTCCTTTTGTAGAATTTGTAAAGTTATACGTGAAGCTCTAGAACAATTCTACTTCAGAACTTGCTATTTTTCTGTGCCAATAGGAAAATACTTTCCCATTTTTAACATGCAACTGTACAGCTCTTTCACCCATGCATGTAAGACGTATTCTGCTTTATTTTAAACCTGCTTTAAGTGGTCAACTGTCTTCAAAACTAGTCTATTAGGGGGAGTATGGGTTAACTCTTTCCTCCCTGAAACTTTAAATGGACAATTCCAGTTTCAATTTAAGTTTAGTCCATTTCTGGCTTTTAAGGGTTGTTTTTGCCCATTTTTGGCATGATGACAAACAGTGAAAACCCTGATCAGAGCCCTCTGATCTGGGTCTTCACTGTTTGCATAGGACAAGTGTACAATTCACATGTACACTGTTTGAAAAGGACGCCTATACGCGGGACTAGGGTTCAAAGGGTTAAGTATGAATGTACTCATGGAATTTAATTTTAATGTAATACAGGCCCTGTGAAATGTGTTCAAGAATTTTAGAATATTCATGAACGTTAAACCACCGCTTCTAGAATTGTTCTAGAGCTCACAGAATTACTTTACAAATTCTACAAAAGGAGTTCAAGAACTTTTGTAATTCTAAAAGAATAACATCTTCTCCACTGTATATGTGCAATTTTTAATTGTATGGGCAAACAAGATAATTTTTTCCCATGATAATAATACAGTGGACGAAAACGTTATTCTTTCCCAATAAACGCGTTTACGCTAAAACTATTATATGCAGTGCAAACAGTTTGGAGCCAGATCAGACGCCGGGTAACCCGGCGTCTGATCAGGCTCCAAACTGTTTGCCACCATGATAAACATGAAATATCAGAATTGTCCAAAACTTGTTCTTTTCTACGTTTTAGTGCTTTGCGTTTGCGTTTAAACGGGAAAGAATAACGTTTTCTCCACTGTATCAATAATGACAGACGTAAAAAAGCAATAATAACTAGAACGGCTATCACTAAAGGTGATAAATACCACCACTATGCAGCACTCTGTCACACTCTGCAGACGTTTTCAATGAGGTTTGACAATGGCAGGGTGCTGCCACCATCATAAAAACTTGGAAAATTTATGGCAAGTATCAAGTAAATCAGGTTGAAAGTGAAGGAGTTCGCCGTACAAGATTTTGCCTGCCAATTTCAAGACCAATTCAAGGCCAAAGGTCAAGGTCACAGAGATTTGAAATGTGTGTCTTGCACATCTACTACTCCTGAGTAACATCTATGCCAAGTATCAAATGAATCGGGTTGAGACTGAAGGAGGAGTTGAAAGTACAAGATTTTGCCTGCCAATTTCAATACCAAATTTAAGGCCAAAGGTCAAGGTCACAGAGACCTGAAATTTGTGTCTTGCACATCTAGTACACCTGAGTAATATTTATGCCAAGTATCAAATGAATCAGGTTGAAACTGAAAGAGGAGTTGAAAGTACAAGATTTTGCCTACCAATTTCAAGGCCAAAGGTCAAGGTCAAGGTCACAGAGACCTGAAAATTGTGTCTTGCACATCTACTACACCTGAGTAACATCTATGCAAAGTATCAAATGAATCGGGTTGAAACTGAAGGAGGAGTTGAAAGTACAAGATTTTGCCTGCCAATTTCAAGACCAAATTTAAGGCCAAAGGTCAAGGTCACAGAAACCTGAAATGTGTGTCTTGCACATCTAGTACACCTAAGTAACATTTATGCCAAGTATCAAATGAATCGGGTTGAAACTGAAAGAGGAGTTGAAAGTACAAGATTTTGCCTACCAATTTCAAGACCAATTTCAAGGCCAAAGGTCAAGGTCAAGGTCACAGAGACCTGAAAATTGTGTCTTGCACATCTACTACACCTGAGTAACATCTATGCAAAGTATCAAATGAATCGGGTTGAAACTGAAGGAGGAGTTGAAAGTACAAGATTTTGCCTGCCAATTTCAAGACCAAATTTAAGGCCAAAGGTCAAGGTCACAGAAACCTGAAATGTGTGTCTTGCACATCTAGTACACCTAAGTAACATTTATGCCAAGTATCAAATGAATCAGGTTGAAACTGAAAGAGGAGTTGAAAGTACAAGATTTTGCCTACCAATTTCAAGACCAATTTCAAGGCCAAAAGGTCAAGGTCACAGAGACCTGGAATTTGTGTCTTGCACATCTACTACACCTGAGTAACATCTATGCCAAGTATCAAATGAATCGGGTTGAAACTGAAGGAGGAGTTGAAAGTACAAGATTTTGCCTACCAATTCCAAGGCCAAAGGTCAAGGTCAAGGTCACAGAGACCTGAAAATTGTGTCTTGCACATCTACTACACCTGAGTAACATCTATGCCAAGTATCAAATGAATCGGGTTGAAACTGAAGGAGGAGTTGAAAGTACAAGATTTTGCCTACCAATTTCAATGCTAATTTCAAGGGTCAAGGTCACAGAGACCTGAAATTTGTGTCTTGCACATCTAGTACACCTGAGTAACATTTATGCCAAGTATCAAGTGAATCGGGTTGAAAGTGAAGGAGGAGTTCAAAGTACAAGATTTTACCTGCAAATTTCAAAACCAATTTCAAGGCCAAAGGTCAAGGTCATAGAGACCTAAAATTTGTGTCTTGCACATCTACTATACCTGAGTAACATTTATGCCAAGTATCAAATGAATCGGGTTAAAAGTGAAGGAGGAGTTGAAAGTACAAGATTTTGCAGACAGACCGACTATTTCAAGGCCAAAGGTCAAGGTCAAGGTCATAGAGACCTAAAATTTGTGTCTTGCACATCTACTATACCTGAGTAACATTTATGCCAAGTATCAAATGAATTGGGTTAAAAGTGAAGGAGGAGTTGAAAGTACAAGATTTTGCAGACAGACCGACGGCCAACCAACCGACCGACGGCCAACCAACCAACCAACCAACCGACCGACCGACCGACAGGCTGATTCCAGTATACCCCCCTCAAACTCTGTTTGTGGGGGTATAATAATGGTAGATATAGCATTTATAATGATGTGCTGTAACTCGTAATAAATTCTTCCAAACTCAATACAGGAAAACTTCTCTATAACAACCACTAAATTGGGTCAACTATTAGGATTTTAAGATAGATAATTGCTTAAAGCAAGGTGACAGTAAAACAGAAAGCTCCTGAAGGAGCTTTCTGTTTTACCGTCACCTTGCTTTAAGCTGTTAGCTGTCTTTTATACAACCAATTAGCCATCTTTTTGTGGCCGTAATAGTGAGGTTTTAAGGAACATTAAGAAACTTTAGGAACATTGAGGCCTAAGAGTGTTGACTGTTTGTGGAGATAGCTAGTTTTAGGTGCCAATGGCGCAATGCGGGCTAATCACGGAGGCGAAACTAGAAAAGAACTAAGGGAAACCTGACACTTTCCATCAGATAAGTTTTCTTATTGATTTGTAATTCCATAAAGTGTCTGAGCCTACAGTTTGTTGACCCTGTCTCTCATTTTTTCCGCTTGAGATGATTAGTAGATATTTGGCAAAACAGTCCGGTAAAACAAGGGTGCCATTCCATCAGGAAACAATTTATATGCCCAAACCTTGATAATTCTCTCTTAATCCATTTTCCCATGGTAACACCTTTTTACCCTTTTAATTTATTCCTCCACTGAAGAAAATAGTTCATACAGTTAAGAAATATGCAACATAAGATATATTCATAATTCATTTCATCCTAGCAGATGGTTACAAAGCTAGACAACAATTTAACCCTTTCCCTTATAGAAGCGACTTTTAGCGCATTCATTTTATTCATCCGCCAAAGAAATAGTTCCATTTTATACTGTCATGAATATGTACCATAAGAATTTGTTTCTATATCCTAGCAGATAGTAACTTAAAGCAGGCTGAAAGTAAAGCAGAATGCGCCCTATGGCGCATTCTGCTTTACTTTCGACCTGCTTTAAAAGGTCACACATCTCAACTACTAGAAACAGGCTATGGGGTAATGGGTTAAGCAGACGATAATGGAGCAATTATTAAAGGTTTTATACATAAATGCAGAGCTCCAGAATGATAATGGGAGTATTTCAAAATCTAAAATCTTTATTTCTGTATTAAACCCTTAAGTGTCACTAATCATTAGAACCCTCTCTTTGAGACAATTCTAATGAGTAGTAACACCATAGGATTTGGTGCTGAAATGAGTTGAAATGCTGGATTTATTCAGTTTACCCTCTCTTATCTGGAGCCCTGATAAATATCTTGTTTGGGGAAACAGCCGTAAATATTGTTAGGAAGAAATCATTATTTGGAGGATTGTTGCATGGAGGACACATTGCAGACCTCCATCTGAGGACAAGACTATTCACATGTACACCATATATAGATGACTAGAACACTACGTAAGTCTTGTCGCTGGGGTTGAATGTGTTAATAGAACCATAGAACCACCTTTTAGCACATTTAATTCCAATTTATACAGCCGTATTATAAGAAATATACTAGATACATTCTAGCAGATGGTAGCTTAAAGCAGGCTGAAAGAAAAGCAGAATGTGCCTTAACCCTTTCCTCCCTGAAACCTAAAATGGACAATTCTAATTTTCAATTTAGTTTTTACTTTTTAGAGTTGATTTTTTACAATATATGTCAAAATTACAAACAGTGTAAAGCCTGATCAGAGGGCTCCTTAAGGAGCCCTCCGATCAGGGTCTACACTGTTTGCATAGGACAAGTGACCTCCTCACATGTACACTTTGTACATTATGACGCATATATGCGTGACTAGGGTTCAAAGAGTTAAGGCACATTGGTTTACATTCAACCTGCTTTGAGTGGTCAGCTATTATCTTCAATACTAGAACGTGCTACGGGGTAACGGATATTAATCGTTTAAATACTGAAAACCTATAATATTATACAGACCACCTTTGTAAAACTGTTTGAAATCGGATCAGGTCCCACTTAATGTGAGGTCTGATCAGGATCCACAACATTTTTGCCACTTTTACTCTGTTTCTGGGAAAGAGAAAGACCAAAACTATTTTCTGAACTGTATCAGATGATTATATTTACAGCAGAGAACAATTATGCAGTGTTAAAAAAGTTATTTTAAAGTACAAACCCCAAAGTACAAGCCAATTACCATCATGTAACTCTTAGAGCTTGATTTTTTATGTAACAATCAACACAAAGAACATCAAATGAGTTAGAATTAGTCGAAACTCGGTACTTTGAACTCACTGAATTCGATCGTACCAGTATTTCATAAGCTAAATTTCAATATGTCAATCTCACTTAAGTTGAACATGCCCATATTTCAAAGTTAAAACGTGGCTATGTTTTAACTTTGAAATATCGATATGTTTGAACTAACGTGAGTTCGAGTTATCGAGTTTAAATTGTATTTTCTTCATGAAACCTTGTGTTTGTACCGTCTTTAGCTATGTATTGTGCGCACTTTTATCGTAAAATCTTTTTTCTGCAATTTGGGGGTGCGTACAATACAGTGGAACAAGACTCTAAAGCCTACCTTGACCAACGGTTAGCGCCCGTAGACCGATGTGTTAAGATTGCGCAATACGCTGCAGGGCTTTAATTGACACCTCCCATACATGATAGCCGGGGATTAGGGCTGTTTATTGGAGATGACACGCTAGTGACCCCAATTATAATCAGTTATGATTGTCCGGGTGTAAACTGTTGATGTTATGACACTTGATTGCTTATAAGTTATTAAAATTAGTCTTCGATCTGAGAATGCAAGCCCTCGATTATTTGAAGCTTCTTTCGAGGGAGCACGTTAGTCGCTACGTATGTATCTAATACAATCTAAATCAGTAAGGCATTTTGAACTGAGAGAGAAATAAAGTAAATAAACAAGTTGTTATTCATAATTATTGCGTGAAATCGCTCAAAAGGAAGTAAACTTAGCTCTGGTTGCATCGTAGAAACAAAGCGTCACTGTATAAACACCCGCCATTTCCGGGCCCGAACTGCGCATAATCGAATTTACTATTTCCGGATTATTCTTTGATTGGCGGCACACGATTTTCAGAGCGAAACTTTTTGTAACTTTTTCGGAACATTCGTATTCTACCGTATTTTTTCATAATTCAATAAATGCTAGTGATGAAATAATTCCATACAATAAATGTTTAGTATTTATGTATTTTAATCCTAATAAACGCATCTACAAACTTACACAGAATAATGCGGGGTGATTCTAATCAGGAACATATTCCGTTCCTGTTCTAATGTGACGCTAGAAATGAAAATTAAGTATGCCCATAAAAATATGTCTGGTTTCGTTTCCAGCATTTTAAACACAGTCGCAGCTCATTTTTTGGAACTTCGAAGGTCGGATTTAACCCCCTGACTATCAGAATACTTGTAATTATCACATATTTAACGGATTTTCTTGGTCCTAAAATATGCCTACGGAACTCTCTTCATTTAAAAACAACTGGGTTCAGCAGGAGAAATCGTGCGTACGACCGCTGACCAAAACCTTGGGAAAAGTTTTTTTCCAGACATTTAACCCTGAAAATAAGGGTGCGTTTTATACACGGATGCGCACAATACTCGGGAAATAACGGTAATTACTTTTCATTATAGAATCCTCTTCTCACGACAATTCTAATGAATAGTCAAAACATAGGGTTTGGTAGAGATCTATATGTATATCATAAGCATTTTAATATTTGAAATACTGTCCTGTTGTCTGAATTAGAATGAGTTATTTTTTTGCATTCATTTTGAAGCAGAAAGCAAGTCGGGAAAGTAACAGTTCAAATCAGAGAAAGAAATCCCGAATCAGCCTGCAGATTTACAGGGAGAATTCAGCAAAGTGGGAAATCCTTGTCACTTCTGGAAGACAAATGTTCTGCAAAAAACCTTTGCATCAACCTTAACCCTTAGCCCGCCAAATAAATTGTTGTCTGCTATATTTCTTGTCTGCTTCAAGTTTCAAAGTGCTTCAAAGTTCATCAAAATTGCTGAAAATGTTGTCCGAGTGACAAACAGCTTGGATCCGGATGAGACGCCGAGTTACTCGGCGTCTCATCCGGATCCAAGCTGTTTGCATAAGGAGCTATAGTCGTGAGTGGCAGGCTAAGGGTTAACTCTTTGCATGCTGTGTAAATTTTGTTCGCAACAATTGTCATCTGCTACTGTATTAAAATATAAAATTTCTCAATTTTTTGTTCAAAACAGGGTCAGAGTATCAAAACAGTTTGGATCCTGATGAGACGCTACATTACGCGGAGTCTCATCAGAATCCAAACTATTTGCATAATTATGTTATCAGGATTTTACCACTAACACACTTAAAATTAAAACATTAAACTTTAAGATTCCTTACAGTGCTGTTGTGTTAACTTCTATAATACTTTCTCCTCTCCATATCTGCAGAAAAACTATCTGAGTGACAAACAGTTTAGATCCAGATCAGGCCCCACATATTGTGGGGCCTGATCTGGATCTAAACTGTTTGCACATAGGTCTTCTTTTAATACTTATTTCCAGTAAAGTATGTGTTTAATGAGTTGATAATGGCACAATAATACTCTTGAGACTATTTCATGCATTTATTTTATGCATGTCATTTGCGTGAACTGCATGATCATGAGGTTAGACTTGTGCACCCTCTAATCCTTCTACCAAAAGTTTCAAAATTAGAAACAGGCTGGGTTAAAATGCAAGTTTATTTCAGAATATTTCATTTACCCAAAGCAGAAGGCTGAGTTGGTTTTTTTTGGCTGGTACAATGGAAGTTATTTTATTCCCCATCAGCTGAGAGAGTCTGGGCAAGCTTCCAGTCTAAATATTGATACACAGTACGACCTATACGACCAACAGAATTAGCTAAATGAAGGGAGCATGCATGTCTTTTAAGAAACACACCTACTTAATGCTGAGCAACAGTAATGCAGAAAGCTCCTTAAGGAGCTTTCTGCATTACTCTTGGTCAGCATTAAGCAGTTAACTGTTCTAGGAGACTGCAATATGCATGTTCTTTTTCGTTTGATACTCAACAGGGTTGCACTGCACCAGAAAATAATGTTTACATTGATTTGTGGAGCTCGCATCATTCATCCTGACCAAGTTATGCTTTGTAATGAGTTTTGAAAATTGTCTGTATTCCAGGTCAGAATGAATACGCTTGGCCAGATGTGCCCGAATTTGCCCTTTTCCCAAACCGGTACACAAAACCAAAGAATATTAATTAATGGTGCTGAATAAGAAATGCAGCTTAAAGCTAGATAAGCCTTCTGCTTTACTTTCATCTTGCTTTAAATCTAAACTCCATAGCCAGTTTCTAGTTTTGAAGACAGGTGACCAGTACAGCAGGTTGAATTTAAAGTAAAGCAGAATAAGCCTTAAAGAGCATTCTGCTTTACTTTCAGCCTACTTTAAACGTTCATCTACTTGGATATAAAAAATACTTATCATGAAGTCTTCATACATTCATGATCGGATGAAGAGGAACTATTTTCTTCAGTGCAGGATTAAATTCGATAAAGCTATTGCCTGTTTTGGACACTCCTATGCAGTAGTTGTTTACTTGTATTTATCCTTTTACTTAGAGCAAAAAATTAGACAATATATTATTTATATTTGGCTGAATCAATTGAAAGAAAATATAAGTCTTCTTATATTCATGACCAGATAAAGAGGAACTTTTTTTTTTCAGCGCAGGATTAAATTTGAGAGTTTCCAATTTCTCTTTATCATGACTTCATTTGCTCAATTTTCTTTTCTTTCCAACACTCTGTGACATTTCCGAATCTTGGTCCAACTCTTTGCATGCTGGGTAATTTTTTTCGTCCGCAATAATTGTCTTCTAATACTGTTATAAAAATAGATTTTTCAAAATATTCTTTTCAAAATAAAATCAGTGTGTCAAACAGTTTGGATCCTGATGAGACGCCGCGTTACGCGGCGTCTCATCTGGATCCAAACTGTTTGCAAAGATAATCACTGTGGCAGATATATCAGCAGTTAGCATGCACAGAGTTAACATGAGGATGCAAGACTGTGTGATAGAAAATTAGCACAAAAAATTGCCAATCAATCAAGCTGCCAGTAATGAACAAACCGCTGTCATACGCATCAATAATTCGAATGCAAGTGACACACTTGAGTTACAGAGGATATTAGCCTTAGAGAACTACTTATGTCACAAACTTGCAAGTTCCACATTTTTCATTTAACCCTTAGCCTGCCACTCACGACTATAGCTCCATATGCAAACAGCTTGGATCCGGATGAGACGCCGAGTAACTCGGCGTCTCATCCGGATCCAAGCTGTTTGACACTCGGACAACATTTTCAGCAATTTTGAGCAACTTTGAAGCACTTTGAAACTTGAAGCAGACGAGAAATATAGCAGACGACAATTTATTTGGCGGGCTAAGGGTTAATAGTTTAATTCCCCCATGAATGCACATGTTTACGTCTTTAAATAATTTCTTCATTGAAGAAAACTGTTTCACTAAATTATATAGTCATAAATATGCAGCAAAAGAAATGTTTTCAATATCTTAGATGATGGTAACCTTATTTTTAAGCAGGCTGAAAGTGAAGCAGAATGTGCCTGAAGGCACATTCTGCTTTACTTTCAACCTGCTTTAAGGTAGCTGTTGACGATCGATACTGCAAGCAGATTTTTCTAATTTATTGTCGTGATTGATGATTTTCCCCCCAATTTTATAGCTGACGGATGAAAATGGTACACATCCCATCAGAATATGCCAATTTACAAAAAATATTTTAATTTTTTACGATTTTATAAGAACATTTAAAAAAAAATTCAAACAACGATATCAAAGCCATCTTTATTTGTAACATGATTAAAATTGCCCAAAATACTCTTTATAAACATATCTAGGGATCCGTGTCTCAGAATTTTAAAATACCGCTTCAAACCTTTTTTATGTAACATCAAAGATTTTTTACGGTTTAAAGTCGACCACTATTACGTAATGCTTTATAACGGACCACTGGAGCTACTTATACAATTTCTGAGACACGGTTCCCTCGGGGAGATAATACCCTTTCATCTGCTTCAAACCGCACGAAAATTGAACCCCCACAGCGAAAGTTAGGGGAGTTAAAAAATACCGCTTGCTTCAAATTATGTAATGCCGGAAACTCCAATTAACTGACTGATGTGTCAATTAGGCTCTCGTGACCGCCCGGTATTCAACTAAGACCTTCTTTTTCAACAAATAACATGACCCAGCTTATGATCAACCATTTCGTTAAACTCCGCCCCAAATTAACAAAGCCAATCATATTAAAATATCGATTTTAATACCGTAAAAGTTGTAAATCACCTCTGACAGCTTCGGAATAAACCACCTATCTAGTCACGTAATTTACGCAATTGAGGCACCCGGCGGGGATTCTGACGCGTGATTTACCGGTAAAATGACCGAGAAAGCAAGAGAGAATTTGGTAACTTGTAGAAAATACCTTTATCTATCAGGATTTGTAAAAAAGTATAAAACGACTATTTTACCATTTATTTCGGTAAATGCTACCTTAATGAAGTATTCACCTGTCTTCAAAACTAGAAACAGGCTGTACAGTAATTTTACTAAGGGTAAAGGTAGTGTGCACTTCAAGATGTATTTGGGACCGAATTTGGTGCATTCCCCCCTATGTGGGGAATATGCATTCCCCCAAATTTCTGTTATAAAACCACTCAATTCATCAAAGACAAGAGATAAGGCTGTGTCTGTAAGAAACATAATAATGCAAATATTTCTTAATTTAACTACCTGTTAATCTTTGAAAAATTAAATTAAATCAAAATCCTTACAATATGCACATACTGTATAATTATGCAAACAAAAAATCTGAGTTAAACAACCTCTAATTCTTTGTAAAGTTTAAGCAAATCAAAATTCTGACAATATGCACGTTTACGGTAAAGAAATAATGTGAAAACAAATATCATGTAAAATTATAAGATTGCACCAGTCCTGATAAACTGAAGGAAGAGTAAGACAAAGTATGCATTGTACATGTACATGCTGATGGACAGACAAAAAGATGAACAGATGGATGGATTGATGGAGATGAATAAAACAATACGTCCCCACCCAACATACAGTTATAATTAACCATGAACCTGTTTAGAATATACTCATTACATTTGTAAACAGTGTAGACCCAGATCAGAGGGCTCCTATAGGAGCCCTCTGATCTAGGTCTACACTGTTTGCTAATTTAGACCAGTATTTCTCAACCTACCCAGAACGATTGGTTCATGTTTTAGCAGTACATGTATTTATAAAATTACCCAGATTTAGAGTAGACTGGTTCATGTTTTAGAAACTGAAATGATCCACAAGGGAATCTAATAACCCGCAAGAGTTACTTAATGAAAGAGTTAACAACTTCTAATACTTGAAAATGACTAGAGACTAGAGTTATTCATTTTGTTGAAGTTTCATATAACAATAGTATGTGGCTCTCAAATGAGGTATCTCGTTTGTTAACAGGGAAATTGTTGACAACTCTTCACTGACAATTGATGAAGATATATTATAAAGGACATTACTAGGCCATCAAAACTACTCTTTATCTTGCCATATTATTCTATATTGCAAAGTTTTTGTCTAGGAAATGATTTCATATTTAAGTTCTTATCAATTTCTAACTCAACTCGTACACCAAATCAGGTTCCAATCTGCTTTGCAGGACAGAAGATTCAATATTCACAGCATCATCTTTGAATTTGAATCTAAGGACTGGGTGCACAAATAGTCACCCTTTATCTACAATCAATGTTATTTCCTGCATGTTTTTAAAATTTATAGTCTTAACCCATTACCCCATAAATACACATTTTTACGCTTTTAACTTATTCCTCCACTGAAGAAAGTAATTCCACTTTTTACAGTGATGAATATGTTCCATAAGAAATATTTTTGTTTTCCTAGCAACTTATAGCTTAAAGCAGGCTGAAAGTAAAGCAGAATGTGCCTTAAGGCACATTCTGCTTTACTTTCAACCTGCTTTAAGCGGTAACCTATTACTTCAAAACAAGAAACAGGCTATGGGGTAATGGGTTAACTAAAGAACACCTAAATGCCAGTGTCAAACAGTTTGGTTCCTGATCAGATACCAATTAATTTGAATTCAAACTGTTTGTAATGTTGAAGTAACTGTCAATGTTGAAGTAACTGTCGTATTATACAGGGTTAAAACTCTTAGCATGCTAGTGGCGAAACTGTGATCACCTTTGCAAACAGTTTGGATCCTGATGAGACGCCACATAATATGGCGTCTCATCAGGATCCAAACTGTTTGACACTCTTGACTCTGGTTTGAAATTCTATTTTTAGAACAGTAGCAGATGACAATTGTTGCTGACACAAATTTATCTAGCATGAAAAGAGATTCAAGCTGAGCACTTTAGGTGAACTAAAAGTACTTGCTTCACAACTGCAAATTGCTTCTTTAAAATGCTTCTGGGACACTTCAATGTTACACGCTTTTTGTGACTTCAACAAAACTTGTCTGCTATCATTCTAAATTCAGAAATTTCTAAAACGTTCATACAATAATAGAGACAGATTGTCAAAAAGTTTGGATCCTGACAGGAATCCAGATAAGAGGGAGTTAATTGAACAAATCCAGCATTTTCTCACTACATGTAATTTCAGCCCCAAATCATATGGTGTCACTACTCATTTGAATAGTCTCGAAGAAACGATTCTAATGATTTGTGACACCATAGGGTTTGATTCAGAAATAAATATTTTAGTTTTTGAAATACTCACATTATCTGGAGCTCTGGGATCCTGATGAAATGCAGATATATTCTGCTTATTTAGTATCTTATCATCTGTCTGTCATGATCTTATTTCAATCTGTTTAGTGTGCAGGTTGTTCAATATCTTCGTTTAGAGAGTACAACTCATACATCCTTGACATTTTTAAATGGACAAGTCCAATTTCAGATTCAATCTAGTCCATTTCCTACTATTTAGAGTTGATTTTAAGATTGTATTGCAAAATGACAATCAGTGTAGACCCTGATCAGAGGGCTACTGCAGGAGGACAAATGTACTCTTCACAGGTACACTGTTAGTTATAATTGTTATAATTTGTCACCTTATGAGTTGAATGTGTCAAAGAGTTAGAATTCAAACTCAAAAGTAATGGGAATAAGCCATTATGAACAACACCGATATGGCTCAGATCACAGATTTCTGGAAATTAACCCTTAGCACGCCAAATAAATTGTCGTCTGCTATATTTCTCGTCAGCTTCAAGTTTCAAAGTGCTTCAAAGTTGCTCAAAATTGCTGAAAATGTTGTCCGAGTGTCAAACAGCTTGGATCCGGATGAGACGCGGAGTTACTCGGCGTCTCATCCGGATCCAAGCTGTTTGCATATAGAGCTATAGTCGTGAGTGGCAGGCTAAGGGTTAATAGTCAGCCAGAGAATCAACATCAATTTGAAAGTATTTGATTCAGTCATGCTATTAGTGTATATTTACACTTACAGAAAACAGTGCAAACCCTGCAAGGAGCTGTCTGATCAGGATCTGCACTGTTTTCTTACAGAATCTATTTAACATTTATCTGCATATTTACACATAACTAAAAGTCAATTAAGTGAAACTTTTTCATATTTCAGTAAAACAATTATAATTGGAGCATAGTTTAAGTCAAACATGCTCAGATTTCAATAGTTAAAATGCGACAAAGCCGTGTTTTAACTTTGAAATTTTGAAATAGGATAAGTTTGACTATTAGGAGTTCGGCCTGGGCTTCGACTGTATGATTACATAATTACAGTTGAACTTCGATATCTCAAACTCAGTTAGGTCAAACATACCCGTATTTCAAAGTTAAAATGTGGCTTAGCCACGTTTGAACTTTGAAATACGGGTATGTTTGACTTAACCGAGCTTAAATAATGCAATTCATGTATCCACAATAGGATAGTTTGAGTTAAGTGAGTTCGAGATATATCGAAGTTCGACTGTATATCAAAAGTTAAAGTCTTTCATACAGGAACTTTCTGCATTATTTTTATCCAGCAATTAACCTATTACCCCATAAATACGCCTTTTTACACCTTTACTTTATTCTCCATTGAAGAAATTAGATCCAATTTATACAGTCATCAATATGTATCATAAGATATATATTCTATAAAGTAGTAGATAGTAGCTTTAAGCAGGCTGAAAGAAAAGCAGAATGCGCCTAAAGGTGCATTCTGCTTTACTTTCAACCTGCTTTAAGTGGTGACATATCTTCAAAACTAGAAACATGCTATGGGGTAATGGGGTAAGCAACCACCTGTCAATACAGTTTTCGACAGATCTTCAATAAGGGGTAGCTAATCAACCCTTTCCCCAAGCAGACCTAGAATCGATTCATTATGTTTTCTTCACAATGTGTTGTTCTATCAAGACTATTATACACTAAATAGATAAACATATAAAACTGTTTCTGCATCATGACAGGTAGATGGTTGAAGCAGGCTGAAAGTAAAGCACTTTAGAAGCTTTCTGCTTTACTTTCAGCCTACTTTAAGCAACTACACACAGATAGAAACTATGGAGGAGCTTTCTGTTTTACTTTCAGCATGCATTAAGGAACCACCTGTCTTCAACTACTGATCAAAACCATGGTGTAGAAAGGGCTATAAAACAATACTGACTGTGCATGGTGCTAATTATCTGACATATCCAGGGCTCCAGATAAGGGGGGTATTTCGAAAACTAAAACCTTTATTTCTGTTTTAAACTCTATGGTGTCACTACTCATTCTAATGAGTAGTGACACCATAGGATTTGATGCTGAAATAAGTGAGAAAATGTTGTATTTGTGCAGTTTACTCCCTCTTATCTGGAGCCCTGCATATCTTGTGATACTGGCCTGCCAACACTACTGACATACTGACCTAATTATCAAGCCCCTTTAGCCTGCAGAAACCAAGTCGTCTGCTGCAATAAAAGTCGTCTGCAGACGTTTCTCATGCTATTGATGAGACATTTCTGGGTCAAGGTCACAGTTACCATTACTTGGCAACAGATCTGGAGCATATTGTGAATATTTTTCGGTAAAAACTTGCAGTATAGTCGTTATGATAGACAATAGAACTGAATGGATTTCAGTTATCGCACTAAACCCTTAGAATGCCGAGTAAATACTGGGTGCTTAAAATGTCGTCTGCTTCAATTCTGAAATGAGATTTCTTGTTTACATGTGAACAATTTAGGTGACAAAGAGTTTGGATTCTGATCAGACATCAAATTACTTAGTTTCTGATCTTGGATCCAAACTTTTTTGGTAAATGGCGAGTTAAACTTATTTCCTCGTATTTGAAGGATTTTAACCTTGGGCAAGCAGACATTAAAATTGCTTATGTATGTGTCACAGTTTATAAACACAGACCATTATTTATTCAACGGTTAAAAACCTATGACAACAATAGCCACACTTTGAAGAAATCATGATCACTCTTACTTAACCCTTTCCCACATAGCATATCTCTAGTACTGAATATAGGTGTCCTCTTAAAGCAGGTTGAAAGTAAAGCAGAATGCGCTTTAAGCGCATTCTACTTTACTTTCAGCCTGCTTTAAGCTATCATCTGCTAGAATATAGAAAATATTTTGTATTATACATATTTATGAATGTATAAATTGGAACTATTTTCTTCAGGGCAAGAATAAACTGAATGCGCTAAAAGGCGCTTCTATGGGGGAAAGGGTTAATTCATTCGCCCCTGTAACTTCAAATGTAAGAATTGAGTAGCCAAGTTTGTTACTACTTAGGATTATTTTTGAAAAATATTGAAAAACGATAAACAGTGCAGACCCTGGCCAGGGGCTCTTTTACTCTAATCTGAGTTGTCCCTGTTTGAAAAGGACAAATGTACTCTTTACAGGTACACTATTTGCAAAATACAAGTATACTCATCACTGCGGTTCAATGTGTTAACTCTTAGGATGCTAGAGGCGGATATATCTGCCACAGTGATTACCTTTGCAAACAGTTTGGATCCAGATGAGACGCCACGTAACGCGGTGTCTCATCAGGATCCAAACTGTTTGCCACTCTGACCCTGAATTTAAAAGAAATTTTGAAAATTCTAATTTTAGAACAATAGCAGACGACAAAGGTTGCAGACAAAAAAGTTACCCAGCATGCAAAGAGTTAAGTGATCAGCCCTTACATTGCTGAATATTCATGTATAAAACTCCCCCACATCCCAAAGGAAATACTGTGGTCCCTCCCTACAACGGCCCTCCCAACAACAACCCCCAGAACCCCACTTCTTACAACGACACTTGCGGCTGTTCCCCAAACAGGACAATTATGTCGAACCTATTCACGGCTGCAATGTTGTCTGCTTAAAATTGTCGTCTGCTGTTTCTGCAAACAATGTAGACCCTGATCAGAGGGCTCCCTCTGATCACCATGGTATGTGCTATTTGTTTTAATTTGCTATTCTTTTCTTCTTTTTATTACAAAATTCAACACAAACAGGTCAGAATAGTGAACAGGGTGAATAGTACCTACTAAATGTTCAGCAACATACTAAAATTTCGGCATAGACAGGGTTATATTACAGGTTTGACTGTAACATATTGTTAATTATTTCACTGGGTAATTCATTATTTTGATGATCATGTGACAACACATAATTTTTGCGTTGCAAGCTTATAAACAACAATTAAAACAGTGATTATCTTTGCGAACAGTTCGGACCCAGATGAGATATGCAATGTGACTTAACACTCTGAACCATTCTTGGGAAGAAATTTACAAAAAAATACATTTTAGAAAAGTGACCAATGACAATTGATATTAAAGACGATATCATTTAGGCATCAAATACATGAAGTTTATCCATTATCCCATAGCCTGTTTCAAATTTTAAAGACAGGTGAACACTTTAACCCATTACCCCATAAATGCACCTTTTTACACATTTAATTTATTCCTCCCCTGAAGAAAATAGTTCCAATTTACACAGTCTTGAATATGAATCATAAGATATATTTTCTTTATTCTAGCAGATAGTAGCTTAAAGCAGGCTGAAAGTAAAGCTGAATGCACCCTAAGGTGCATTCTGCTTTACTTTCAACTTGCTTTAAGTGGTCACTTGTCTTCAAAACTAGAAACAGGCTAATTGGGGTAATGGGTTAAGTGTTCTGCTTTACTTTCAGCCTCAGCTTTAAGTTACCATCTGCTAGGATAAAGAAAATATTTCTTATGCTGCAGTTCATCACAGTAAAAATTGGAACTATTGTCTTCAATGGAGGAATGAATTAAGGGCATAAAAAGGCATATTTATGAGACAATGGGTTCATGTAATGTACAATTCAATTTTACCAGCTTTAAAGAAACAATTTGTATCCATATCAGATGCCTGCCTTATCAAAAAGTGACTGATGTATAGATTTAAGTTTCTTTCAAGTAGACTACAATTCTAAAGCAGATGGCATTTTAACGGCGTTAGTAACTTCTGATTTCAGGTATCGATTTCTTTACAGATAAGATTTTTAACCCCATGTAAAAAGTGAGGCATCTTAACCCTTTCCCCCATAGAAACGACTTTTAGCGTATTTAATTAATTCCTCCGCTGAAGAAAACAGTTCCAGTTTATACCCTCATGAACAATTACCATTACAAATATTTTATATAGCCTAGCAGATTTTAGCTTAAAGCATGATGAAAGTAAAGCAGAATGTGCCTTAAGGCACATTCTGCTTTACTTTCAACCTGCTTTAAGTTGTCACCTGTCTTCAAAACTAGAAACAGGCTATGAGGTAAAGGGTTAATGTGTGTATGCTTGTCAGAATGACGTCAACTTACGTAAGAGACCCAAGGATATCTCAAATTAATCCAGTAAAACCTCTCTATTACCACCACTAAAAAGAAGGCTAATTGCAGGCAGGTAGGAAGCAAAATGGGATTGGGGGCACATTCTTCAACTCTACATTGGCCACTCTTCATTGGGGGGGGCACCACCATTTTTTTGGCTTTTGACATTTGTTTTTTATGGTTGTGCGCTAAAATTTGCTTAAAAACAACATCTGAAAAACGTTTTCTGGCGTTTATCTAGTTCAAATAAGAAAAAATGTTCCTACAGGCCTGAGCTGACTGCAACAAAGACAGCTGACAGCTGACAGCAAGGTAAAAGTAAAACAGAAAGCGCCTGTACTTAAAGATGTCATCTGCCTTTAAAACATCTAATTATTAACATAATTTAGTGGTCATATCAGAGAGGTTTTACTGTTTACATGTAATGTACAGCACAACTCATTCACCACTGAAACTTTTAATGGACACTTCCAATTTCAATCTAAGTTCAGTCCATTTATGCCTATTTAGGGTTTTTCCGGAAATGTATTGCAAAATGCTCCTTAGGAGCCCTCTGATCAGGGCCTACACAGTTTGCAAAATTTTCAAATACTACTTTCCAGAATATAAACAGCTAATTAAGATCTTAAAATCTTTATTTCTGCATAAAACACTATGGTGTCACTACTCATTAGAATCGTCTCGAAGAGACGATTCTAATGAGTAGTAACACCATAGGATTTGGTGCTAAAACGAGTGGGAAAATGTTGGATTTGTTCCCTTTACTCCCTCTTATTTTGAGCCCTGTAAAAGTTACTTTATAATTAATCATGCTTCATCATGAGATGTTTTTCGCTGTGTAATGAATTATTCAAGAGTCTTTGCCGTCAGCATACTGAAATAATTAAACAATGCATCTCATTTTTTCCCTCCTCTCGATGTTCCATATCACATTTCATTGTGAAACTGAAAAACAATTATCTATGCATTCAAATTTCAACTCTGATGGGTTATTAGGTTCCATTGTGGATCTTTTTAGTTACCAAAACATGAAACAGTCATTCCCGGTAGTTTAATACATACTGGTTTAAAGTAGTAAACAGTGTAGACCCAGATCAGAGGGCTCCTATAGGAGCCCTCTGATCTAAGTCTACACTGTTTGCAATTGTAATTGTCATAGGGAATAAAAACAACTTTAAATGTTAAGTAATTGACGTTTTTATCAGTGACAATTATCATTTGTTCTAATGTTTCTAAATGATAATTTCTGCCTTACATATTTAATGCCAAGCTATTCTACTTCTGATATGCTAGCAGATTGTAGCTTAACCCATTACCTCTTAGCCTATTTCTTGCTTCGAAAACAGGTGACCACTTAAAGCAGGTTGAAAGTAAAGCAGAATGTGCCTTAAGGCACATTCTGCTTTACTTTCAGCCTGCTTTAAGCTACCATCTTCTAGGATATGGAAAAAATTTCTTTTGGTACATATTCTACGCTGTATAAACTGGAACTTTTTTCTTCAGTGGAGGAATAAGTAAGAGGCGTAAAAAGGCGTTTTTAAGGGGTAATGGGTAAAGCAGGCTTTACTTTCAACCTGCTAAGTGGTCACCTATTTTCAAAACTAGAATCAGGCTATGGGGTAATGGGTTAAAAAGACCTTAGAAGCATGCAATTAAAAAGACCTTAGAAGCATGCTAATATTTAAATGAAAGCTTAGATCATCACAGGAACATTCCTAAATTTTTTCTTACTCTAAATGTTTAAAAGAAGCAAAATGATAACCATTAGCATGATTCCTTGCTATTTCATCTGGATATTTTTTGTCGAAAAACCATTTAGTTCTGAATAATTATTTTTTCTGCTCATTAATTCATCTGTCAAGGTCTGAAATTGATGCTTTCTTCTCTGCAACATTAGCAGATGTATGATGCTAGTGACAAACAATTTGGAACCACATTCCCAGAGCAACTTGACTATTTTTGTTGAAGACAAAAATATCAGGACTCCAGATAAGAGGGAGTAAACTGAACAAGTCCAACACTTTCTCACTCTTTTCAGTACTAAATTCTATTATGTTACTACTCGTCTATGATGTTAGAATCGTCTAGCAGATATATCATGCTAGTGACAGACAATTTGGAATCACATTCCCAGAGCAACTTGGCTATTTTTGTTGAAGACACCAATGCTCCATATAAGAGGCAGTAAAAGTGAACAAATACAACATTTTCTCACCCATTTCAGCACCAAATCCTATGGTGTTCTACTTATTAGAATCCTCTCTTCAAGACGAATCTAATGAATAGTGACACCATAGGGTTTAACTTAGAATTGAAGATTTTAGTTTTTGAAATACTCTCCTTATCTGGACCCTAGCTGAGACACATTCAATATCGGGACTCCAGATAGGAGGGAGTAAACTGAGCAAATCCAACATTTTCTCACTCATTTCAGCATCAAATCCTATGATGATACTACTCATTAGAAGCGTCTAGCAGATAAATGATGACAAATAATTTGGGACCACACTCCCTAAGCAACTTGGCTATTTTTGTTGAAGATATTAAATATATTCCCCGAGCAACTTGGCTATTGGCAACACTACTTCGATACTAGAAGTAATCAGAGCACCAGATAAGGGTAGTTTTTCAAAAACTAAAATCTTTATTTCTGAATTAAACCCTATGGTATCACTACTCATTAGAATCGTCTCTTCGAGACGATTCTAATGAGTAGTAACACCATAGGATTTGGTGCTAAAAAGAGTGAGAAAATGTTGGATTTGTTGAAAAAACTACCTCTTATCTGGAGCCCTGAGTAATGAGTAATGGGTTAAACCTTTATCCCATAGAAGGTTTCCATTTAACCCTTTGAACCCTAGTCCCGCATATAGGCGTCCTTTTCAAACAGTGTACTTGTGAATAGTACACTTGTCCTATGCAAACAGTGAAGACCCAGATCAGAGGGCTCCGAAAGGAGCCCTCTGATCAGGGTCTTCACTGTTTGTCATAATGCCAAACATTGACAAAAACAACCCTTAAAAGTCAGAAATGGACTAGACAAAAATGGAAACTGGAATTGTCCATTTAAAGTATCAGGGAGGAAAGAGTTAAGAATATAGATGACCACTTAAAGAAGGTTGAAAGTAAAGCAGAATGTGACTTAAGGAACATTCTGCTTTTTCTTTCAGCCTGCTTTAAGCTACCATCTGCTAGGCTATAGAAAATATTTCTAATGGTACATGTTCATGAATGTATAAATTGGGTTTTCTTCAGTGGAGGAATAAATTGAATGCGCATAAAAGTGCCTTTACGGGGGAAAGGGTTAAGAGATTTCGAGATATTGAGGTTTCGAAAGTAAGTGCAAATTAATATTTTTATCAGACTAAAAAAAGTAAGTGCAAATTAATATTTTTATAAGACTAAAAGCTAGTCTAGGTATTATTGCAGGGCTCCAGATAAGGGGGGTATTTCAAAAATTAAATCTTTATTTCTGCTTTAAACCCTATGGTGTCACTACTCATTAGAATCGTCTCGAAGAGACGATTCTAATGAGTAGTAACACCATTGGATTTGGTGCTAAAATAAGTGAGAAAATATTGGATTTGTGCAGGTTACTCCCTCTTATCTGGAGCCCTGTTATTGTATATATATTATAAGTGTTCCCTCTATCTCTACAACAACATCCAATGGGAGACATAGATTGTTTATATTGTTATAGGAAGGAAGGCTTACATTTG
The DNA here is from genome assembly GCA_922989275.2 of Gari tellinella. Classification (NCBI taxonomy): domain Eukaryota; kingdom Metazoa; phylum Mollusca; class Bivalvia; order Cardiida; family Psammobiidae; genus Gari; species Gari tellinella. Next base: position 26,661,449 of record OV277867.1, on the reverse strand, counting down.
CAAACAGCTTGAATCCAGATCAGACGCCCCGTATCCATGGCATCTGATCTAGATTCAAGCTGTTTGTCACTCGTCATTAGTTTTTTCTGTCAAAATGTCCAATATGTAACCGAGTAAAACAGTAGACAACAGTTTTGAGCAGACCTTATTGCAGCAGTGAAAAGGTTAGACATAATTCAGAGCAACAGATAAGGGTAGTTTTTCAAAACTTAAAATCTTTATTTCTGAATTAAACCCTATGGTGTCACTACTCATTAGAATCGTCTCTTTGAGACGATTCTAATGAGTAGTAACACCATAGGATTTGGTGCTGAAATGAGTGATAAAATGTTTGATTTGTTGAAATAATAACCGCTTATCTGGAGCCCTGATAATTGTCTTGTTTAGAGAGAAGCGGCAAGCCTTGTTGTAAGAAGAGAATCAGTATTCCGAGGGCTGTTGTAGGGAGGAAGTACTGTACGCAATTACAACCCAGACACATGATAAAAACACTAAATGTCTGTCCTTGACTTCCAACTCTTTGATAAATTGTCGTCTGCAATAATTGCCGTCTGCTATAGTTCTAACATTCCAATAACTCTCAAAATTTTCTTTTCAAAACAGGGTCAGAGTGTCACCAAGTTTTGACACTAATGATAATGCTTATTTTCTCAACGTCTCATCTGGATCAAAACTGTTTGCTAAGATAATCATGGTTTTTGTCGTCGGAGTGCAAGAAGTTCAAGTGGTAAGGATTGTAAATTGTCCTAGAATGGGGACTACTTTTTTATGAAGTTCATATGTACTGTACTTTCTCATAAGCTGATGTTGTAAAGAATGAGATGATGCATCCTTTCATGGCTTTGAGCAGACTTAACCCATTACCCCATAAACACGGCTTTTAGCGCCTTTAATCTATTCCTCGACTGTAAAAAATAGTTCCAATTTTCACTGTTATGAATAAGAGTAATAAGAAATATTTTCTATATTTTAGCAGATTATAGCTTAAAGCAGGCTGAAAGTAAAGCAGAATGTGCCTTAAAGCACCTTCTGCTTTACTTTCAACCTGCTTTTAATGGTCAACTATCTTCAAAACTAGAAACAGACTATGGGGTAATGGGTTAAATCCTTGTTAGAAGCAGTAACAACATTTATGCACTAACCTTAAGAAGTCAAGTGCCTTTTACCCTTTACTACACTATAGCCTGTCTCTAGTTTTTGAAGACAAGTGACTGCTTAAAGCAGGTTGAAAGTAAAACAGAATGTGCCATAGGCACATTCTGCTTTACTTTCAGCCTGCTTTTAGCTACTTTCTTCTAGGATGTCATTTTATATGGTGCATATTCATTACAGTATAAAATGGAACTATATTCTTCAGTGGAGGAATAATTCAAAAGTGTCAGGGATGGTGATAAGTCAAAAATAGTTCGCTGTTCGCCGACTGTACACTAAGGTAGACTACTTCAGGAGAAACTGTTTTCTTTACATTTAAGGAATAGTCTCGAAACAGAGCCCAACAAGATCATAATTCAGGGTTCGAATTTAAGCTCGCATACTCGCAAAATGCCAGTGGAATTTGTAAATTGCGAGTGATTTTTAAACAAACTCGCAAAAAAATGCCAGTACGGTTTTTCGCACAGCTAAACACAGTATAGCGTCTGTAAGGCTATGCTCGGTTTATTCCGTAGCATTTCGAGTGGCGGAAATGGACCAGAAGACGAGCGAATACTTTTCGTAAGCCAATCATAGCTTCTCTGGCAGTTTCAACCTCTTTTTTGTCTGTAAGCATGACGTAATGACGGACTTTCCCAATTCTCATTGGCTCATGAAACGCGCACTTTGCTACTTCGGAGTTCCGATGTGTAAACAATTCTTATCACAGAGTCTGAGTCTCAACAACCGAAACCGTTCTCCAAAGACGAGGCCATTTAAAAGACTCGCACGAGTACAAGTATACTTCTAATTCTACTGTGACATACTGTTTATTAACCACAGCCCTGAAATATACGACCAGTGAAAAAACGTTTGTATCGTAGACGGATTGGCAATCTAAACCTGACCTAATTTTCGAGTAATGAAATCGTGTGCGGTCTGCCTAGTGCATACAGCATGCATTTTCCCCAATATTATAAAATGTAAGAAAAATACTCCTTTGGTATGTACACATAGATATGAAAATCAAGATCTTATCCCTAATGTCAGCTGTAACCACAAATGTACAACTATGAAATACACGAAGTGTAGGTAGATCGTATCTGATTACTACACGTCTGTGTCGGGTTAAAAGTTAAAATATATATGTTCAGAATGACAGTTTAACTTTCGCAAGTAGTTTTTGCATTTTGTGAGTAAGTTCAATAGTCACTCGCAAAAAAATGCAAGTGTAATTTTTAGCTAATTTCCAACCCTGTAATTAAAGGCCTTTTGAAAAATTTATACAAAGTGCTCAAAAGGGAGACAACTAGAGGTTTGTTTTCCTTGCAAACAGATAGGAGGTCATAGTTATGGCCCTTGAGCATGACACTTTCTCTCGTAGATTTTAAAGAACTTTAAGAAATTGCATTTCATAATGTTCACTAGCATAAGAGGAATTTGAGTTAAAGTATTTTCCAGACAACAGATAGCTAGGACAAAGGGGAATGTTGAAGTCAGAGTTATGGCCCATGTGCATGACATTTAAGCCTCTCAAGAAAATCTTGCTATATAACTTTCACTTGCATATGCAGAAGAATGTGTTATACAAGTGTTATACAAAATGTGTGACAGACAGACAGACAGACAAGACAACTCGCACAAAAACAATTTTTATCCCAATCAAAATATGGGCAGACATAATTTGCAAACTGTGTAAACTCTGATGTAATGCCTTAGAAAATGGAATAGTTTTACACTATGATAATGCCCATATAGCGGTTATGCCTCTAATCTATTATTCCACTGAAGAAAATAGTTCCAGTCATGAATGTGTATTACATGTATATTCTAGCAGATGGTAGCTTAAATTTAAGTAGGCTGAAAGTAAAGCAGAATGCATCCAAAGGCGCATTCTGTCTTACTTTCAACCTGCTTTAACTCTTTCCTCCCTGAAACTTAAAATGGACAATTCCAGTTTCCATTTTAGTCTAGTCCATTTCTGACTTTTAAGGGTTGTTTTTGTCAATGTTTGGCATTATGAACAACAGTGAAGACCCTGATCAGAGGGCTCCTTTTGGAGCCCTCTGATCTGGGTCTTCACTGTTTGCATATGACAAGTGTACTATTCACATGTACACTATTTACACCTATATGCGGGACTAGGGTTCAAAGAGTTATGCAGTCACCTATCTTCAAAACTAGAATCAGATTTATTATGGGGTTATGGGTTAAAATGTAGGACAAGAGTAAAGCAGGAAGCATTAATTGTTCATTTGAAAGATCCACTACTTCATCATACTAAGAAAGTGTTCATTAACCCTCCATAGATACACATTTTAGCCCAATTAATTTAATTCCTCCACTGAATACAATATTTCCCCTTTATATAATTTATGTACAGTCGAACTTCGATATCTCGAACTTGGTTAAATCAAACATACCCGTATTTCAAAGTTTTAATTTTAAAATATGGGTAGGTTTGACTTAACCGAGCATGAAGTTATGAAGTTCATGTGTCAAAATATAGGATAGTTCGAGTTAAGCAAGTTCAAGATATCGAAGTTTGACTGTATGTAGATTTAACCTTTCACTGCTGTGACCTCATCTGTTTAACCCATTAGCTTGTTTCTAGTTTTGAAAATGGGTGACCTCTTAACTCTTTCCTCCCTGAAACTTTAAATGGACAATTCCAGTTTCCATTTGAGTCTAGTCCATTTCTGACTTTTAAGGGTTGTTTTTGTGAATGTTTGGCATTGTGACAAACAGTGAAGACCCTGATCAGAGGGCTCCGAAAGGAGCCCTCTGATCTGGGTATTCACTGTTTGCATAGGACAAGTGCTCTTTTCACATGTATACTGTTTGAAAAGGACGCCTATAGGCGGGACTAGGGTTTAAAGGGTTAAGGCACATTCTACTTTATTTTCACCCTGTTTTAAGCTAACATCTGCTAGAATATATACAAAATATTTCTTATCATACAACGTCATAACTGTATGAATTGGAATTATTCTCCTTATTGGAGAAATAAATTAAAGGCGTAAAAAGGTGTATTTATGGGGTAATGGGTTAAAAACATTGTTGTCTGCTTGATTCTCAAACTTTTAGATAAACTGACAGAAGTAATACATTGAGTGTCACTCATTTTGAACCTGATCAGATGCCGTGTTACACGGGGTCTGATCAAGATACCAACTGTTCGCAAAATACTAGTGTACTCTGGTGAGGCAGTGTAAAGATTAATCTGGATTACTTGGGCAAACAATGAAATAAATGTAGGATTAAAAACTGCTGACAATGTAAGTTTTTGTCTCATTATCAGGAGATGTCAGTGCAAGAGAACTTAAAGACAGGGGCTCCTGCAGGAATCGTCACATAGTTTATGGCTATACCAAAGAATGGTTCTCTATTTAAAGCATAATTTTTATGCCAATAGAAGCCCCTTCAACCCATTACCCCATAAATACACCTTTTTATGCCTTTCATTTATTCATCCACTGAAGAAAATAGTTCCAATTTATACTGTTACAAATAAGAATCATAAGAAACATTTTCTATATTCAAGCAGATTACAGCTTAAAGCAGGCTGGAAGTAAAGCAGAATGCGTCTTAAGGCGCATTCTGCTTACTTTCAACCTACTTTAAGTGGTCACCTATCTTCAAAACTAGAAAGAGGCTATGGGGTAATGGGTTAAGACCATTTAATTAATTTCTCCACTGAAGAAAATAGCTCAGTTTTATACAGTTATATAAATCATGTATCATAAGAAATATGTATTTATATCCTAGCAGATGGTAGCTTAAAGCAGGCTGAAAGTAAAGCAGAATGTGCCTTATGGTGCATTCTGCTGTACTTTCAACCTTCTTTAAGTGATCCCCGTCTTCAAAACCAGAAACAGGCTATGGGTTTATAGAGGCTGGAGACCCTGCTGGAAGCTTAAGGCCTTTGGCTACCGGAAGTCGGTCTTGCGGGCGAGCGGATATGCGTCTTGACGACACAGACTGTTTTCGTACGTGTTTATACTAGAAAATTTATATAAAGGAAATGTTGATACGAATTAGTATAATCCTTCATAGCGCAGTTAGTATAGTGGTTGACTAGCAATCAAACGGTCATAGGTTCGAGACCCATCCGATCCAAATATTTTTTTTAGTGTCCGATTTATTGACTTGTCAATCCATAACGCAGTAATCAAAAGACATGTTATGTTTAGTCTTCGTTGATTAGAACTAATGATGTTTACGGTCCAAGTATATGTCCACTTACCTGTACGTTTTAGTTTAATGACTTACAAAGTTTTAATTCTAAGGTAGGTAACTGTATCTAAACAACAAATATCCCACAATTTAATAAGAAAATATGTTATTACAACAAATCCTGACTGTAATATTTTCTAATTTTTTCAGACTGACTAGTATTTGAATAAAATGAAAACAAATATACATTGAATGAGTCAGTTTTTTGTAATTCAATTTTTTAGCATTTTGAAAAAATTAAATAGCTGATAACATCTTTCTGAACACCTTTATTCAAAATATTTTTAGCTTTTCTTGTAATGAATGTTGTGGACTACTTATTGGGTGAGAATTATAGTCATTAGCTTTATTCATTTTTAAGAAAAATAAAATCATCAAAATTCTAGGTTTTTGTCAGAAAAAAGACCTTAAAGACAAACCACACGATAAATTTTGCCTATATTTACACACATTGTTTCTTAGGCTATTATCATTCTTCATGAAAAGTTTCATAACAATCGTATGGAAACTACGCGCATATGCGAAGTACCTTAAGATAATGTATGGCTCAACCAAAGAATGGTTTGCTATTAAACTGTATAAGTATGTTTTTACATGAATAGATAAGAAGGAAGTGTTTATATATATTTATTATATCCTTGCGTAGGTAGTAATCACTTCTTGGAATAAGAACAATGGAAGTAATTCTAAGGCTCCAGATAACAGGAGTATTTCAAAAACTAAAATCTTTATTTCTGCTTTAAAAATATATTCTAAAAAAATTCTTAGTCCAAATAAGGTCAAGATAAAATTAAGGTTGGGTGATATGGGTGGATTGAGAATGGTCCAAGGCAACAACAATATGAAACTACAATAAACAGTCAAATCTGGTTAACCTTGTACACACAGACGTACGCACAGACAGAAATATATACACAAGCCCATAAAATATCAAAACTCCTTTATTGGTTGAAAAGATACCGAGTGGACAGGAATTTGGATAGATGGACAGAAAGACTGGTCTGATAATGGAATTATGTACTCCTAGAAGTTAAAGGGGTGCATAAGAAGGTGTCAATACAGTCCATAATTGAAGTATAGCAGAGAGTTACAGGAGCTTTTTGCTTTACTTTTACCCTGCAATAAAAAGTCCTACTTCTTCAGAGATTGTCCACTCAACGAGTCTGACTGTTAAGTATAACCACAGTCTGTTCACTGTACATAATCAGGGCTCCAAATAACAATGAGTAAACTGAACCAATTCAATGATTTCTCAATTATTTCATCACCAAATCCTATGATGTTACTACTCATTAGAATCGTCTCGAACAGACGATTCTAATGAGTAGTGACATCATATGATTTAACCCATTATACCCCATAGCCTGTTTTTGGTTTTGAAAATAGGTGACCACTTAAAGCAGGTTGAAATTAAAGCAGAATGTGCCTTAAGGCGCATTCTGCTTTACTTTCAGCCTGCTTTAAGCTACCATCTGCTAGAATATAGAAAACATTTCTTCTGATACATATTCATAACTGTATAAATTGGAATTAATTTCTTCAGTGGAGGAATAAAGTAAAGGCGTTAAAAGGCGTATTTATGGGGTAATGGGTTAATGCACAAACAAAGATTTTAATTTTTGAAAAACTTCCCTTATCTGGAGCCCTGATAATGAAATTACTTTATTCTGTTCTATTTCAGATTTTTGGTCTGGTTTGAACTCTAGAATTTATTTCTTGGAAGAAGCAATTTACCTTACAATTGGTAGTTCTCATTATGACTTACTGGTATATTCTATGTATTCTTGGAAATAAATCTATGGAAATCCTTTTCCCTGTTAATAGCATATATTGATGCTTTTTAAAAACAGTATATATCCAGATCAGACAGCTCCTTAAGGAGCTGTCTGATCTGGATCTACACTGTTTTCTAATAGGATATGTCTGCTATGAGTTATTACAATTTTCCTGGGGAGAAAATTCAATACTTTCAACCAATACAATTGTACAGATAATAGATGTTCATATTGCACAGTTTAATATATATTATTATGAATACTCTGCTGGAGACGGGTTAATTAGAGACAGGAAAATAACAAGAATTCCTGGAAATCACTGCACATGTTTGGAGAGTTCAAGATGCAACAGAAATCATTGCAGCACATGCCATAAATATAACTTCCGCTCAATCTTATCCTATGTAAACAACAGCTTCTGCCCACTGTACAGTGGTATATACAATGCAATAAATTCTGCTTGAAGCAACAACATCCATGGTGTTCTTCTACTCTTTGAATGCTTATGTTGTCTGCAACAATTGTCAGGGGCCCAAGAAATGATTGAGTAAACTGAATAAATCAACATTTTCATGCTCGTTTCAACACCAAATCATAAAGTGTGACTACTCATTAGAATCGTCTCGAAGAGACGATTCTAATGAGTAGTGACACCATAGGGTTTAATGCAGAAATAAAGATTTAAGGTTTTTGAAATACCCTTATCTGAAGCTCTGAATTGTCATTTACTATTGTTCTCAACCCTTTACTCATTTCCAGTTTTTAAGACAAGTGACAACTTAAATAGTAGCAGGTTGATGTGACAATTTATAGCAGCTTGAAAATAAAGACGCATTCTTCTTTACTTTCAACCTGCTTTAAGCTATCATGTGCCAGGATATATATTTTTGATGCATAATGTGGAATTACATGTATTTATGACTGCATATTGTGGAACTATTTCCTTCAAAGGAGGTTTGGATTAAAGGCATAAAAGGTATATCTGTATGTATTGGGTTATGGGTAAAAATATTTTCTGCTTTATTTTCAACACATTTATCTTAAAGAATGAAAGTGAATTACTGGAGGAAAGGGATTTTTCTACATTAAAATTATTGATAGCTGTTTTCTCAGTCACACATTGGACATTTTGACAGAATAATAACAAGTGACAAACAGCTTGAATCCAGATCAGATGCCGCAATATGCAGCGTCTGATCTTGGTTCAAGCTGTTTTCAACTGTTAGCCAATTTCCCTCCATACAACAACTCCCTCTGAACAACTTACAAACTCTTTGTCTCCCATTGGGTGCTGTTTTAGGGAGGGAATATTGTATAATAGTTACATCAGCAAAATATTAGAGGAGACTGGAGTACTTATTTGGAGCAATACCTAAAACCTAAAATACAATAAAAACTTCAGAAAAAACTTGATTATCAATAAAACGAACGAAATCCATCGATTGCGCAATTTTGTTTCCGATTTATATTGCTGTTTGTGAAACAATTTCTCTTTATTTCAGGGCTCCAGATAACAGCGAGTAAACTGAACAAATCTTCTATTTTCTCACTCATTTCAGCACCAAAACCTATGGTGTTACTACTCATTAGAATTGTCTCTTCGAGATGATTCTAATAAGTAGTGAGACCATAGGGTTTAAAGCAAAAATTAAGATTAATAGTTTTTATAAGACGAACGAAATCAATCGAATGTGCAATTTTGTATCCGATTTATATTGCTGTTTGTGAAACATTATTTTCACCTTATTTTAGGGAGGCAGTTCAAGCTCAGCTGAAAAACTGCTTGCCAATGATATTAATCTTATCTCCTTCTGATTGATTTAATTTTTATTCCCCCATGGCCAAATCTGTTACCATGGCAACAAAAATATTTAATTAAGCAGCTCTGCCTGCTGCATCATACATTTTCTAGATCTGAACTAATCTAGTATTTTCTGTTGTTTACAGTGATTGGCCATTACAGCACTGGACCAAGAGGAGTATTTCAAATACCAGTTTGTTTGTTTTTCACCACTTTGGGAATGGGTTGGTACCAATTTCATTGGAAAAAGATGCCCTAAAATGTCGTAAAATACTTGTTTTATGTAAACTGCTAATTTGGGAAAAATTCCGCCATAAAATGCTCACTTTGGGAAAAAGGCCCTAGTTTTCCATTCGGAATGGATTCTCCCCATAAATACTAAAATCATTATGTCCGCATAAAACCCATTGTGTATGTCTCAAAGAAACTGTTCTAATGAGTTGTCACACCATAGGGTTTGTTACAGACGTCAAAGAGAATTTGTTATTACTCCCTCTTATCTAGAGTCTTGCATTAACAAACTCTGTATGTTATCCAGTCATATACCATAAAACCTTGCTAAAAATACTTATCATTCGTTAAAGCCAGGTGACTTCATAACCCATTACCCCATAGCTTATTTCAAGTCTTGAAGACAGGTGTGGTGACCACTTAACCCATTACCCCATAGAAACGCCTTTTAGCGCATTCAGTTTATTCCTCCGCTGAAGAAAATAGTTCCAGTTTATACAGTTGGAAATATGTTTCATAGGGAATATTTTCTTTATTCTAGCAGGTGGTAGATTAAAGCAGGCTGAAAGTAAAGCAGAATGTGCCTTAACCCATTACCCCTTAAAAACGCCTTTTTACACCTCTCATTTATTCCTCCACTGAAGAAAAAAGTTCCAGTTTATACAGCCAAGAATATGTACCAGAAGAAATATTTTCCGTATCCTAGAAGATGGTAGCTTAAAGCAGGCTGAAAGTAAAGCAGAATGTGCCTTAAGGCACATTCTGCTTTACTTTCAACCTGCTTTAAGTGGTCACCTGTTTTTAAAGCTAGAAATAGGTTAAGAGGTAATGGGTTAAGGCACATTCTGCTTTACTTTCAACCTGCTTTTAGTAGTCGCCTATTTTCAAAACTAGAAACAAGCTATGGGGTAAAGAGTTAATGTAAGTTGAAAGTGAAGTAGTCTAGCTTAACTTTTGTCTACCATTAAAGACATTACATGACCAAGCTTGGGTGGTAACACCTAGTATCGTAGAAAGTGCCCATGCACTTACTCGGCTAGCGTCTAGGCAAGGAATCATTCATGCAGGCATCTCATGTGAGGCCCGCACCTAATATTTGATAGCTTGGTTAGTAAAACCCATTGAAAAACCCATTGAGATCTGTTATGTAAGGGCCTCTATTCGAAGCTTCAGATAGCTGAACCGTTACCTCAACAATTTTGTCATGATCTACCTGTATTTTGACACCTAATACAATGGGGGATGAATCAATGAATGGACTGGCTTAATGTCTTTAGCAACCTTATGCCCTATGACTTTGACTGGTGTTTTTTTTCATGAATATATAACAGGGCTTCAGATAAGAGGGGGTGAAATTAACAAATTCAACATTTTCTCACTCTTATCAGCACCAACCCCTATGGTGTTACTACTCATTAGAATCGTTTCTAATGAGTAGGTAACACCATAGGGTTGAATACAGAAATAATTTTTTTTTTTTAAATACTCCCCTTATCTGGAGCTCTATATAAGGTACCATACTGTATATTATACTCCCCTTCTCTGGAGCTCTTTATAAGGTAACATACTGTATATTATACTCCCCTTCTCTGGAGCTCTATATAAGGTACCATACTGTATATTATACTCCCCTTCTCTGGAGCTCTTTATAAGGTAACATACTGTATATTATACTCCCCTTCTCTGGAGCTCTATATAAGGTACCATACTGTATATTATACTCCCCTTCTCTGGAGCTCTATATAAGGTACCATACTGTATATTATACTCCCCTTCTCTGGAGCTCTTTATAAGGTAACATACTGTATATTATACTCCCCTTCTCTGGAGCTCTATATAAGGTACCATACTGTATATTATACTCCCCTTCTCTGGAGCTCTATATAAGGTACCATACTGTATATTATACTCCCCTTCTCTGGAGCTCTATATAAGGTACCATACTGTATATTATACTCCCCTCCTCTGGAGCTCTATATAAGGTACCATACTGTATATTATACTCCCCTTCTCTGGAGCTCTATATAAGGTACCATACTGTATATTATACTCCCCTTCTCTGGAGCTCTATATAAGGTACCATACTGTATATTGACTTGCCGTTTGTTTGTACTGGACATACATTTAAGTGTTCCCGTTATGCTATATCAGGACTAATGGACAATGGGATACATAAAACTCTCATTTGGCACTCTCCACCATTATCAGTATTGACCCCATCCCTAAATAGACAAGCCTTTTCCCCCCCACCATTAGCTTTTCTCACATATAAGTACAGTCGAACTTCGATATCTCGAACTCGCTTAATTCAAACTATCTGATATTTCGACACATGAACTGCATTATTCCATTCTCTGCTTTGTCGAACATACCCGTATTTCAAAGTTAAAACGTGGCTTAGCCACGTTTTAACTTTGAAATACGGGTGTGTTCGACTTAACCGAGTTTGAGATATCGAATTTTGACTGTACACTTTCATTTCTTTACAGTGTCTGTATAAATAAAGAATAACAGAGATTCTACCTTCTGACTGCTTTAAGCAGGCTGCAAGTAAAACAGAAATCTCCCTAATGGGAGATTTCTGCTTTACTTTCAGCCAGCTTTAACTCTTTGAACCCTAGTCCCGCATATAGGCGTGCTTTTCAAACAGTATACATGTGAATAGTACACTTGTCCTATGCAAACAGTGAAGACCCTGATCAGAGGGCTCCAAAAGGAGCCCTCTGATCAGGTTCTTCACTGTTTGTCACAATGCCAAACATTGACAAAAACAACCCTTAAAAGTCAGAAATGGACTAGACTAAAATGGAAACTGGAATTTTCCATTTAAAGTTTCAGGGAGGAAAGAGTTAAGCAGTCACCTGTTTTAAAGTCTGAAAGAAGATACGGGGAAAGGGGTACTACGTTATTGATATATGACTGGTATATGATACACATCAAGTCGCTCTGCCCTGATATTGGTTAGACCAGTTCTCTTAAACTGTCAGTGCCATGCAATGGGATGCTTCAAAACCATATTGAAAATTGGTTTATACAGTGAACCCCCTCTAAACAGGAACCTCTAAATACCAGAATTCTCTCAAAACTGGAAAAAAACCTTGGTCCCATTTCACCATAAATATGCATTTTTAGGCCTTTGATTTATTCCTTCACTGAAGAAAATACATTCATGAATAATTATTTATTATCAAAAATTTCTATTTTATAGCAAAATTGGTAGCTTAAAGCAGGTTGAAAGTAAAGCAGAATGCACCTTAAGGCGCATTCTGCTTTACTTTCAACCTGCTTTAAGTGAGCAGCTATTCAAGAAACAAGCTACGAGTTAAAACCCCTCTAAACCAGAAACCCGTCTTTACCGTAAATTTATATTGTCCCCACACATGTCCGGTTTAGAGGGGTTTCACTGAACACCAAATATGTTATCCAAACTGACCTCTGCATGTTATTCCAAGTTATATTTTTTGCATTTTGACCAAATTAATGATGAAACTGTCTGTAAAGAACACTTCAACAGACAATGAATGCCATTCAAAACCCTAACTAGTATTCATCATTGCTCTAGATTTTGTAAATTCCAAATCTAAAATCCTATTGCCTCTACCAAACCCTATGTTGTGACTTCTCATTAGAATCATCATTTTATGACGTTTCTAATGAGTAATCATGACATGAGTTTTCGTAGAGGCATAAACATAAAGGATAAAAGCATTGGAAATAAGAGATTTACTCACACTTATCTGGAGCCCTTAACCTATCCCCCATAAATAAGCCTTTTAATGCATTTAATTTAATCCTCCACTGAAGAAAGTAGCTCCTCTTTATACAGACATAAATATGCATCGTAAGAAATATTTTCTATATGCATCGTAAGAAATATTTTCTATATAAGTATCATAAGTCGTCTTCTGGAAGAAGGCTGTTGTCATCAGCCTCTAGCTCCAGCTTCTCATTATAGTGAAATTTGTGTCTGGTTGCTATTTGTGCTTCGTAATTATACACTAGATCATTGCCTAGCAGATTGTAGGCTTAAAACAGGTTGAAAGGAAAGCAGAATGCACCTTAAGGTGCATTCTGCTTTACTTTCAACCTGCTTTAAGTGGTCACCTATCTTCAAAACTAGAAACAGACTATGAGGTAAAGGGTTACGTTTCACACTTTTTAGAATACTGGTACTTACAATCCCTGGACATGCCTACAGCGAGGCATTTTTTGAACCTGCAATACTGACATCGGTTTCTGTTCAGCCGTATCACCATACATTTCCCATCTCGCAAACATCTATACTCTATCTGTTTTTGAATGCTGCGTCGGAAAAATCCCTGAAATCAAAATATATCATATTGGAATCTGATTAAGTACAAATTCTCATTTATAGTTTTGAAAGCTTCACCACGGACCTATTAAAAATATACTCATTACATTTCACAATCAGTGTAGACCCAGATCAGGGTCTACACTGTTTGCTTATTCAGAGTATATTTATTAAACTTTCCAGAATTCCAAGTAGACTGGATCATGTTTTGGTAACTAAAAAGGTCCACAAGGGAACTTATAACCCAAAAGAGTCACTTTGCTTCTGTTAACTCTTTGCACTCTATGTAATATTTGTCATCTGCAACAGTTGCCATCTGCTGCTGTTTGTTCTTATAATAAAAATTTCAAACATTTCTATTCAAAATAGGGTCAGGGGGTCAAAAAGTGCAGAGTGTTATACGTTGCATCATCAGGATCAAAACTGTTGTAAATTCCCTGCCAGCTTGCAAAGAGCCGATAGAAATGCTCAGAAGACTATAATAATTAATATTGCTATACTGCAATGTGTTAAACTATCATTGAAATGTATGCTCAATGGGCGGTAATATTACCTAATCTGGAAGTAATACTGGATATAATAATACAGTAAAACCTCGCTATTACGACCACTAAAACCAAGGCTAACTGATTGTATAATAGACAGGTGGTTGCTTAAAGCAAGGTGACACTGTCACCTTGCTTTAAGCGGTTACCTATCGTAAACACCCTAATAATTACCACAATTAAGTGGTCGTAATAGAGAGGTTTTACTGTACTTCTGGGCAGTCATACAGTAGACCATAATTCAAATGACTGTATGCTCAGGTGGCAGGTAAATTTGTATCAAACGGCAGTAAAACTGCCTCAAAGGGCATAAAAACTGTCTATGCAGGCAGCAGCATTGTCTAAAAGGGCAGCAAAAATTCTGATGACAGCAAATCTGTCTCAAAGGGCAGCAATACTGTCTATGATGGCAGTAATTCTGTCAAAAAGGGCAGCAACACTGTCCCAAAGTGTAGCAATACTGTCTCAAAGTGCAGAAATACTGCCCAAAAGGGCAGCAATACTGCCCTAAAGTGCAGCAATACTGTCCCAAAGTGTAGCAATACAGTCTAAAAGGACAGCAACACTGTCCCAAAGTGCAGTAATTTTGTCTAAAAGGGCACCAATTCTGTCTAAAAGTGCAGCAATACTGTCTAAAAGGGCAGCAATAATGTCCAAAATGGCAGCAACACTGTCATTAAGGGCAGCAATACTGTCCAACAGGGCAACTATACTGTCTCAAAGGGCAACAATACTGTCTCAAAGGGCAACAATACTGTCTCTATTGGCAGTAATACAGTCTCAAAGGGCAGCAATACTGTCTCAAAGGGCAGCAATACGGTCTCAAATGGCAGCAATACGGTTTCAAAGGGCAAAAATACTGTCTAAAAGGGCAGCAATACTGTCTCAACGGGCAACACTACTGTCTCAAAGGGCAGCAATATGGTCTCAAAGGGCAACAATACTGTTTAAAAGGGCAGCAATACTGTCTCAAAGGGCAGCAATACGGTCTCAAAGGGCAAAAATACTGTCTCAAATGGCAGCAATACTGTCTCAAAGGGCAACAATACGGTCTCAAACAATACGGTCTCAAAGGGCAGCAATACAGCCTCAAAGGGCAGCAATACTGTCTCAAAGGGCAGCAATACGGTCTCAAAGGGCAGCAATACAGTCTCAAAGGGCAATAATAGGGTCTCAAAGGGCAACAATACTGTCTCAAAGGGCAGCAATAGGGTCTCAAAGGGCAGCAATACAGTCTCAAAGGGCAACAATACTGTCTCAAAGGGCAGCAATAGGGTCTCAAAGGGCAGCAATACAGTCTCAAAGGGCAACAATACTGTCTCAAAGGGCAGCAATACCGTCTCCTAGGGCAGCAATACGGTCTCAAAGGGCCACAATACTGTCTCAAAGGGCAGCAATACTGTCTCAAAGGGCAGCAATACTGTCTCAAAGGGCAGCAATACCGTCTCCTAGGGCAGAAATACTGTCACAAAGGGCAGCAATACCGTCTCCTAGGGCAGCAATACAGTCTCAAAGGGCCACAATACTGTCTCAAAGGGCAGCAATACTGTCTCAAAGGGCAGCAATAGGGTATCAAAGGGCAGCAATACAGTCTCAAAGGGCAACAATACTGTCTCAAGGGGCAGCAATACTGTCTCAAAGGGCAGCAATACTGTCTCAACGGGCAACACTACTGTCTCAAAGGGCAGCAATATGGTCTCAAAGGGCAGTAGTACTGTCTCAAAGGGCAGCAATACTGTCTCCAAGGGCAACAATACACTATAAAAGGGCAACAATACTGTTTAAAAGGGCAACACTTATGTCTCAAAGGGCAGCAATACTGTCTCAAAGGGCAATACTACTGTGTCAAAGGGCAGCAATACTGTCTCAAAGGGCAACAATACTGTCTCAAAGGGCAAAAATACTGTCTCAAAGGGCAGCAGTACTGTCTCAAAGGGCAGCAATACTGTCTCAAAGGGCAGCATATGGTCTCAAAGGGCAGCAATACTGTCTCAAAGGGCAGCATATGGTCTCAAAGGGCAGCAATACTATATCAAAGGGCAACAATATTGTCTCAAAGGGCAATACTACTGTGTCAAAGGGCAGCAATACTGTCTCAAAGGGCAACAATACTGTCTCAAAGGGAAACAATTCTGTCTCAAAGGGCAGCAATACTGTCTCAAAGGGCAGCAATACTGTCTCAAAGGGCAGCATATGGTCTCAAAGGGCAGCAATACTGTCTCAAAGGGCAGCATATGGTCTCAAAGGGCAGCAATACTGTCTCAAAGGTCAGCAATACTGTCTCAAAGGGCAACAATACAGTAACTGTCTCAAAGGGCAAAAATACTGTCTCAAAGGGCAACAATACTGTCTCAAAGGGCAAAAATACTAGACATTGAACATGGCTGTGTTCAGCTTGGATACTGAATGTATGCCCAAAGAGCAGCAACTGTCACATGGGTATAATGAATGAATATTATTCCATACTACAGTTAATTGATTAAATGGGGAGCAATACTGTATCATGTAATCATTGTCAATAGAGCAACAATATTGCATCAAAATCCCATTTGGGCTGAGTGTCTAATAAATAGGACATTGGCGAACCGTGTAGACCCTGATGAGACACTGCATTATGTGATGTTCCATCAGGGTCAGTACTGTTTGCTACATGTATATCATATGAAATATTTTTTCTGTATGAACAAACAGTGCAATGTCTTTAGATCACCATTATATACAGTAAAAACTTGATTCTATGAAATCGCGCTAGTTCGCACATACTCATGTTTCAAAGTTAAAACGTGACTTAGCCACCTTTTAACTTTGAAATACGGGTATGTTCGACTTAAGCGAGATCGACTTATCAAACTTCAACTTACGAAATACTGGTAAGATTGATTTTAGCGAGTTTGAAGTATAGAGTTTCGACTGTATCTATAATAAAATCGTACTGCAAGTATACAGGGAGAGTTCATTGCAATATCCATTCCAGGCATAAATGGGTAATAACAGGCTTCTACTTTATAGAAACATCATATTAAGAGAGTATTAAACCCATCCTATATGTGAAACAGGTGCATCTTTTCCAAGGAGTGAAGACACAAAACACAGGGTTCTCAAAGAACCCGCAAATCAGAGTCTACACAATTTTGGAATTCTTAATTCCTTTTAGCTACACCTTTAATCCTTTGCCCTATATCCTGTTTCTGGTTTTTAAGACAGGTTGAAAGTAGCAGAATGCGCCTTATCCCTTTGAACCCTAGTCCTGAATATAGGCATCCTTTTCAACAATGTATCTTTGAATAGTACACTTGTCCTATGCAACAAAGAAGACCCAGATCAGAGGGCTCCTGAAGGAGCCCTTTGATCAGGGGATTCATTGTTTGTCATAATGCCGAACGTTGACAAAAACAACCCTTAAAAGTCAGAAATGGACTAGACTAAAAAGGAAACTGGAATTGTCCATTTAAAGTTTCAGGGAAGAAAGAGTTAAGGTTGGGGAATAAATCAAATTTGCTACATGGCACTTATATGGGGGAAAGGGTTAACCCATTACCCCATAAATAAGTCTTTTTACACATTTTGTTTATTCATCTACTGAAAAAATAGTTCAACTTTACACAGTCTTGAATATGTACAAAAAGAAATAGTTTCTATACTCTAGCAGAATTTTGCTTAAAGTAAGCTGAAAGTTAAGCAGAATGTGCCCTCTTTAAGTAGCAACTTGTTTTCAAAACTAGAAACAGGCTATGGGGTAAAGGATTAATGGTCACCATTTTCAGAAATGAAAGAGTCTATATGAAATTTCACCATTGCCAGGGTTAACCCATTCCACCATAAATACACCTTTTTACGCCTATAATTTATTCATCCACTTAAAAATATAGTTCCCTTTTAAACAGTCACGAAAATGTATCATAATTTTATGATATATTTTTTACATCCTAGCAGATAATATAGCTTAAAGCAGGCTGAAAGTAAAGCAGAATGTGCCTAAGGCACATTCTGCTTTACTTTCAGCCTGTTTTAAGTAGTACATGTAATTGATTTTAAAACTAGAAACAGGCTATGGGGTAATAGGTTAAACAATGTTTTGTTTTTCTCACCTTGCATCCCTCACATGATGTAACACCATAATGGTACCCTGAGGCCCTGTCTCCACACACTTTACAGGGAACAAATGGCTGCTTAGGACTGTTGGAATCAGCTGGCTGGAGGTTACTCTCCTCTGAAAAGATAGAAATAGTTGAAGGTCAAAGTCAAGGTCACAGACACAACAAAGTAGTACACAGTGAAGCAGTGACAACATGGCAATTTGGTTTGAATTATTTCAGTGCAAAAATTGAGTGATTACTCAATAAATACCCATCTTTGCCTTTAATTTATTAATAGACTAAAGAAAAAATCGTTTTACTTGATGCACAATGAGATGTATTTTATGTTATCCTGGCAGATGGTAACATTTAAGCAGGCTGAAAGGGGCATTGTTTAAATTTACTTTCTGCCTGTTTTAAAATACCGTATAAGTGGTTTTTTCGCGAGAAGGAAATTTTCGCTATTTTCGCGTGTGTATCAAACTCGCGTAAATATAATCCGCCAAATATTCCTAGCTTTCTATAATTCCACTCGAGGCAGTCCACTCGAGGCAGTTTGTCATCTAAACTTCTCTTCATGATTTACATCATATGTATAAATACTGGTATCAGTGCATTACCTGATAGTCTAGGTCCAGATTAATCACAACTCTAGCCTGTGCTCAACTAGAATTCAAAAACAAAACAAAAACACAGCATGGCTTATTTCATAAAACGAAACACCATTTCTTCGTTCCCGTGTTCTTATTCCGGACGACATGCTTGTTAACGTAATACAGAGACGGCTATATAAAACAGAATATTCTGGTACTTAATCGAGTGTCCACGGGTACTGTTACCTTTTCATGTGTGATAACTTATGCAAATATCGAAGTTTGGATCCAGATGTGAACCGGGGATAAACTTGTGAAAAGAACCCAATACCAACAAAGCTGGTCAATACATGTAATTGGGACCAGACATGTATACACGTTCAAATTTATGCATTTTCCATTAAAGAGATCTAAAGACGAGTGTCAAACAATTTGGATCCAGATTTCTTGTTGTTCTCTAGGTATTTTCTATACTCAAACTGTTTTAAAATGCCAATCAAGTCGCCATTGGCAGACAAAGGGTTAATCGCTTTTACAGTTTGACTTATGATTTTCACTCGCAATTAACCGCTTGTCTGCCTGCGGCGTTTCTCCATTGTTTACGCGTATATACGGGTAAACTTAGTGTGAAAACGTTTGGATCCTTGAGAGACATCGATTTACTCGGCATCTGATCTGGATCCAATGGTGACTTTCTGCCGCTTTAATCGTTCATTTACCGAGGAAAGACGGATATCCGCGAAAAATAGATTTGCAATACGCTTACGCGAAAAATGAATACGCTAAAAATTCATTTTCGGTAGAATCGTTAAATTTGTGTCTCGTGTAAAAAAACAACACTTATACGGTACAATCTGCTAGGATATAGAAATCATTTCTTAAGGTACATATTCATGACTGTATAAAGTGGAACTAATTTCTTCAGTGGAGGAATGTAATATATTCCTCCCTTTGATATTATTAAAGGTGTATAAGGTGTATCCAAAGGAGAAATGGTTTCATATAAGATTGACTGTAAAGATCAATGAGTCATACCATCCTGGTTAGAATACAATGTTAATCCTTGCACATCTTGGAGAGAGGATAAAATCTTACATATGCAAACAATGTAGACCCAGATCAGAGGGCTTCTTAAGGAGCTCTGTAATCTGGCTCTGCACTGTTGGTCATACATTAAATAAGTCTGCGAATAAAATCCCTCACGAATCAATATTACCCTGTCATTTATTTGAAAATGGAAGCATTCATTTGAAAATTCAGCATTATCAGCTTTAAAAAGTATCTTAGCTCCAGATAAGGGGAGTATTTCAAAAATTAAAATCTTTATTTCTGCATTAAACACTATCCTGTCACTACTCATTAGAATCGTCTCTTCGAGACAAGTCTAATGAGTAGTAAAACAATAGCATTCGATGCTGAATAGATTCAGAAAATGTTTAACTTGCTCAGTTTACTCCCTCTTATCTAGAGCCCTGAGTATAAGGTTAAAGATGGTAAACCACAAAGAAGGTCATAAAACAGAAGAGAGTTCAATGAGAACTTAGCAAGGTGTGCACTAAACTTATAACTCACTACCAGTACTCCTGATAAGATCGTGTTAGCCCTTTTCCCCATAGAAGCGCCTTTTAGCACATTTAATTTATTTCTCCAGTGAAGAATATAGTTCCAACTTAAATTCTATGTAAAAATGGGGCATAATTCATTAAAAATTGTTTGCGCTGAAAACAGAAGCATAATGAATAAATCATATATGTATGTTTCTAAAAAGAAAGATTTATGAAATCAAACAAAACATTGGTTTGGTGTCTTGTTACGTCCCTTTAACCCCATATCAACATTCAGTTCATCCATACTACTGCACATTTTTTATAACTAATTCACACCTGAAACTTCCAATCGAAAAGTCTTGTTTCAAACTAGAACGGCTATCACTAAAGGTGATAAATACCCCCACTATTCAGCACTCTGTCACACTCTGCAGACGTTTTCAATAAGGTTTTACAATAAGGTCAAAGGTGTAAGCCAAGGTCAAAATGACTTAAAAATGGTATATGACAGTCTGCAACTCCAGAGTAACATTTATGCCAAGTATCAAGTAAATCAGGTTGAAAGTGAAGGAGGAGTTCAAAGTACAAGATTTTGCCTGCCAATTTTAAGACCAATTTGAAGGCCAAAGGTCAAGGTCACAGAGATTTGAAATGTGTGTCTTGCACATCTACTACTCCTGAGTAACATTTATGCCAAGAATCAAGTGAATCAGGTTGAAAGTGAATTTAGGAGGAGTTCAAAGTACAAGATTTTGGCTGCCAATTTCAAGGACTAAAAGGTCACGGTCAATGTCACAGAGACCTGAAATTTGTGTCTTGCACATCTACTACTCCTGAGTAACATTTATGCCAAGAATCAAGTGAATCAGGTTGAAAGTGAAGGAGGAGTTGAAAGTACAAGATTTTGGCTGCCAATTTCAAGGACAAAGGTTACGGTCAATGTCACAGAGACCTGAAATTTGTGTCTTGCACATCTACTACTCCTGAGTAACATTTATGGCAAGTATCAAGTGAATCGGGTTGAAAGTGAAGGAGGAGTTCAAAGTACAAGATTTTGCCTGCCAATTTCAATACCAATTTCGAGGCCAAAGATCAAGGTCAAGGTCACAGATACCTGAAATTTGTGTCTTGCACATCTACGACTCCTGAGTAACATTTATGCCAAGTATCAAATGAATCAGGTTGAAACTGAAGGAGGAATTGAAAGTACAAGATTTTGCCTGCCAATTTCAAGACCAATATCACGGCCAAAGGTCAAGGTCACAGAGACCTGAAATTTGTTTCTTGCACATCTACTACTCATGAGTAACATTTATGCCAAGTATCAAGTGAATCGGGTAGAAAGTGAAGGAGGAGTTGAAAGTACAAGATTTTGCCTGCCAATTTCAATACCAATTTCAAGGCTAAAGGTCAAGGTCATAGAGACCTGAAATTTGTGTCTTGCACATCTACTACACCTGAGTAACATTTATGCCAAGTATCAAATGAATCGGGTTGAAACTGAAGGAAGAGTTGAAAGTACAAGATTTTGCAGACTGACAGACCGAACGATTTCAAGGCTAAAGGTCAAGGTCAAGGTCATAGAGACGTACAATTTGTGTCTTGCACATCTACTACACCTGAGTAACATTTATGCTAAGTATCAAGTGAATCGGGTTGAAACTGAAGGAGGAGTTGAAAGTACAAGATTTTGCAGACAGACCGACCGACGGCCAACCAACCGACCGACAGGCTGATTCCAGTATACCCCCCCCCCCCCCCCCCCCTCAAACTCTGTTTGTGGGGGTATAATAAAATCTGGTCCATTTTTGACTATGGTGTTTGTTTTTCTTCAAAAACATATTACTATATATCCAGATATGAACCGAGAGCACACTGTTTGCATAGGGCAAGTGTACTCCTTACAGGTACACTGTTTGTAAATGACACACATTCTCATTGTTAGGGTTTATTGTGTGAAAGCACAGAAACAAAACAGCTTCATGTTTTTCTATTAGTCAGAGCTCCAGATAAGGGGGGGTCTTTCAAAAACTAAAATCTTTATTTCTGCTTTAAACCCTATGGTGTCACTACTCATCAGAATCGTCTCTTCGAGACGATTCTAATGAGTAGTAACATCATAGGATTTGATTTTAAAATAAGTGAGAAAATGTTGGATTTGTGCAGTTTACTCCTGCTTATCTGGAGCCCTGATTAGTCCTAACACACCATAGGTCTGACATTTCTAATATTGACAATCATAATAACAAAGGCTTAAACACAACTCCACAATATAAACAAAGAAAGACCTGTAAGAATCTCGATATCTGAAATCTGGCCCAGTTCTATAAAAAATAACAAGCCTCTTTATTCTGAAACATTCCTTTCTAATTTTTTTCTTCAGTTTCACAATCTGGCCGTCAGCTTCTTTAGATGCATAGCCCCAAGGGTGCAAGCTCTAACAAGATCACAAGAGACCTCATAAAGATAATTATCATCCGAGTTGAATACAGTGCAAATGAAGTTTTTTCCAGTTCATTGCTTCTTTATCCCTTTCAACACTGAAAACCGCTATTGAAAACTGAAGCAAGTTGTTTTGTTCTGGATCTAAAGGAGGCGAGCGCAATTTGGATACAGAACAGGCCCCACTAAACGTGGGGCCTGTTCTGGATCCAAAATGCACTACTCTTCGATTTTCTGTAAAGTTACAAAGAAGACTGCAAGCCAATTTCACGATATTTAGCAAACAACATTTTTGGCAGAAAAATTATTTAATGTTGAAAATGATAATTATAAGTTGTACTACAGAGGTGGTCCATGCTTTTGAACTCTTTTATCTCATTTTTTTCCATTCTTTATGTAAATTCTACATCTGCATTGTGTGCTGATGAAACAAATGTTAAATTAAGTCATGCACAAGTCTAGAAAAAGAAAGTCAAACTTGTGCTTATAATTGAATCTCAGGAACATCTAAACAGACAGCTGGCTGCTTTTAAAACCCATTACCCCATAGCCTGTTTTAAGCATTTAAGATGGTTGACCACTAATAGCAGGTTAAAAACATGGTAAGGCACATTCTGCTTTACTTTCAGCTTGCTTAAACCCATTACCCCAAAAATATGCCTCTTAACACCAATAACAAATTCCTTCACTGCAGAAAATAGTTCCCTTTTAAACAGTCATGAATATGTATCATAAAAAATATTTTCGATATCCTAGCAGATAATAGATTAAAGCAGGCTGAAAGTAAAGCAGAATGCAGAACCTGCTTTAACCCTTTCCCCCATAGAAGCGACTTTTAGTGTATTTAATTTATTCCTCCGCTGAAGAAAATAGTTCCAATTTAATCAGTCATGATTATATAGTATAGGGAACATTTTCAATATTCTAGCACATGGAGCTTAAAGCAGGCTGAAAGTAAAGCAGAATGCGCCTTAGGGCGCATTCTGCTTTACTTTCAACCTGCTTTAAGTTGTCACCTATCTTGAATACTAGAAATAGGCTATCAGGTTAAGCGATCATCTTTCTTTAAAACTAGAAACAAGCTATGGGGTAATGGGTTAAACTACCATCTGCCAGGGAAAAAAATCCAAATATTTCCGAAAAATCCGGAGAAAAAAAGGTAGACAAAAGGTAGGTAAAAGACAGCCTTGAAAAGCAGACAGCAATTTGTACCCTGATGATAATCTGGCAGTGAAAGAGTTGCGCCAGGTTATACTAACTTTTCTAACAGCAGCTGTGTTTGTGAAACAGCTGTAGTCCAAAAGCCAGGTCTGTTCTCTTGTAAAACATCCTTTTGAGCAACCTTGACCTTAATAATCATTTCCTCAACAGAACAGTATTTTGATGTATTAACAGTTCAATCCATAGACACACATTTTTTACACGTTTAATGTATTCCTCAACTGAAGAAAACTGCAGTTCCAATTTATACAATCATGATTATGTAGAATAAGAAATATTTTCTATACTCTAGCAGATGGTAGCTTAAAGAAGGCTGAAAGTAAAGCAGAATGCGCCTTGAGGCGTATTCTGTTTTACTTTTATCCTGCTTTAAATGGTCTCCTGTCTTCATAACTAAAAACAGTTTATGGGATAATGGGTTAAGTGGGCACCTGTTGTCCAAACTCATAACAGGTTAGTGGTTATTGGGTTAGTAGTTAATTCCGTCAAAAAACATCTTAGAATGGCCACTACTCACTGATGGTATTTTAGGAAGGCAGCTTAACCCTTTCCTCCCTGAAACCTCAAATTGACAATACTAGTTTTCAATTTGGTCTAGTCCATTTTTGTCTTTTAGAGTTGATTTTTACAATATATGTCAAAATGACTAACATTGTAGACCCTGATCAGAGGGCTCCTGAAGGAGCCCTCTGATCAGGGTCTACACTGTTTGCATAGAACAAGTGTACTTATCGCAGGTACACTGTTTGCAAATGACGCATATATGCGTGACTACTGACTAGGGTGCAAAGAGTTAAAGCTTTAACCGTATAGTCAAGTTTATGAACTGCAACATTTGCAAACACCTAGTCATGTATACATTTGTATGTGCATCCTTTGAAAACAATGTACTAGTGAAGAGTTTTGTTTATTGTTTGATTTTGGTTTTACAGCACTGTGATTCAATATTGGTCATATAGCACTGATGTGTCCATGTGTGTTGTGAATGCATGAGTATAGGTGAAAAGTACACTTGTCCTATGCAAACAGTAATGACACAGATCAGAGGGCTCTTTAAAGTCTGTACTGTTAGCTATAGTGCAATACATTGACAAATAAGCAAAGTGTTTGTGAAACAAAAATGTCCCAGCCACAGGGCTCCAGATAAGAGGTAGTTTTTTCAACAAATCCAACATTTTCTCACTCTTTTTAGCACCAAATCCTATGGTGTTACTACTCATTAGAATCGTCTCGAAGAGACGATTCTAATGAGTAGTGACACCATAGGGTTTAATTCAGAAATAAAGATTTTAGTTTTTGAAAAACTACCCTTATCTGGTGCTCTGAGCCAGCAGCTTGTTCAATAATGTAATGCTTTATTTGCAAAATAAGTTAAAGGTCAATGCAATGGGCACATTGAAATTAACATTGGTACAGTTGGAAAAGTCTTAACACAAATAAAGATGCATACAAAGTATGGAAGCCCTAGACATATTGGCTTCAATCTTATAAGCATTTAAAGATTTCTGCAAAAGTATGTTAAGGTCAAGGTCACAAGGTAAACTATTTTGGCATGGTAAGAAAGTTCTTGAGAAAAGGAAGGCACATGCTAAATACAAAAGGCCTAGGTGCAAAGTGCAAGAGTTATAGCCAAGGTTAAATATTTTCGTTAAAGTTTGATTAAATTGGACAAAGGTCAAGGTCACATGGTAAAAAACATTGGTTTGGTTGGAAAGGTCTTGACACAAGAAGGATACATACTAAATATAGAAACCCTAGACCTATTGGTTCTAATGTTATAGGCATTTTAAGATTTTCATAAAAGTAGGTCAAAGGTCAAAGTCAGAAGGGCAAAAGTATTGGCATGGTTGGAAAGGTCTCGACAAAAGGAAGACACCTGCCAAGTATTAAAGGTCAATATGCAATAGTGCAAGAGTTATAACCAAGGTTCAGGTTTTTGGTTAAAGTTTCATTAAAGGTCAAGGTCAAGGTCACATGGAAAGAATAAATTGGTATGGTTGGAAAAACGTTAACACAAGAAAAATACATTCTTAATATGGAAGCCCTAGCTAGCTGTGCCTATTGGTTCAAATGTAAATGAATTTTATTTTTTAACAAAAGTAGGTCAAAGGGCAAGGCAAAAAATGGTCACATTATAATAGCAGGGCTTCGGATAAGGGGAGTATTTCAAACACTAAAATCTTTACTTCTGCATTATCAATTAAACCCTATATAGTGTCGCTACTCATTAGAATCGTCTCTTCGAGACAATTCTAATGAGTAGTAACACAATAGGATTTGGTGCTAAAATTAGCGAGAAAATGTTGAAATTGTTCAGTTTACTTCCCCTTATCTGGAGCCCTGTAATAGAGAGGCTTTACTGTATCTTATATCTTCACTCCAGACCAATGAAGAAGAGCAGTAAAGCTTTTCCTCCACAAACCCAGGGCTCCAGATAAGAGGGAGTAAACAGAACAAATCAAACATTTTCTCACTTATCTCAGCACTAAATCCTATGGTGTAATTACTCATTAGAATCGTCTCAAAGAGACGATTCTAATGAGTATGACACCATAGTTTTTAATTCAGAAATGAAGATTATAGTTTGTGAAATACTCCCCTTGTCTGGAGCCCTGACCAACTATGGCAGGTGACAGCTTAAGTTAAAGCATGCTGAAAGTCAAGCAGAAAGCTCCTTTCAGGGCTTTCTACTTTACTATCAGCCTGCTTTAAGCTGCCAACAGTAGTCAACACAACAGTGAATATTCCTTTGTGGTGATTTGGTATAGAACTGAAATCTTTAAATGAATTTTGAAGAGGACCATACAAGTAACATTTCTGTGAAGTTTGATTAGAACACCATGAAAAGGCTGAAGGCTTAGTTGTGTGATATACTGGGACTGTTTGCTATATTTAGAATATCCGTTTTTAAAATATTAACCCTTTTGTACTGAGTAATTTTTTAATCTGCAACAATAATTATTGTTGCCTGCTAAGGTTGTCTCAAAACAACATTTTCTTTTCTAAACAAGGATAGAATGTCAAACAGTTTGGCTCCTGATGTGACGCCACGTTATGTGGCTTCGCATCAGGAGCCAAACTGTTAGCCATGGTAATCATAGTTGCGCCATTAATTAGCATGCTAAGAGTTATTTTAACTTTTTCAATGCTAGCGGCAGATATATGTGCTACAGTGATTAGGGTACTTTTGCAAACAGTTTGGATCCAGATGAGACGCTGCATAATGCGGCGTCTCATCAGGATCCAAACTGTTTGACACTCTGACCCTGTTTGAAAAGAAAATTGGAAAATTCCATTTTTAGAACATCAGCAGACGACAATTGTTTGCAGACGAAACAAGAAATATCTTTAAAAAAGATATTCGGCGGAATGAGTGGTTGAACTAAGGCTATATAGATGGGTGTGCAAAATTGAATGAAATTGAGGTTTTCAAAGAATTGTAATATCTTGGATTGAAAAGCAAAAAATAAAAGTATACAATTGAAACAGTAACTTTTATCTAAAATGCAAAACTATCATGTACAGAAATGCAAAACAAAACAATAATTTAACTCATATCCTAGCTACTGGTAGGAGATCCTCACATTAATCTATTGATCTATATATCAAACTTCATTCATTGAGTTTCTTGAAACAAACTATATAGCATACACAAATGTACAGATTCAACAGTCTGCTCTACTTCACTCTTGTAAATAATGATGAAACCACACAATTGTGTTTAACTCACTTGAGGCCATTTATATTTAATATTGCTTTTAATGTATGGTAAATGTGTACAAATAGTTAACAATTAAAACAAATTGGTAGTAAACAATTACAAAACACCTAGCTTCCTCTGTATTTCAGATGTCATCTTAAATTGCATCAGCCCCCAGTGTAGTAAACAGTCTGGTCTGTGTCTCTAAATTTTACACTCACAGCCATATCTGGGAAAACTGTAATTGGACATAGACCAGCCTACAGGGCTCCAGATAAGAGGGAGTAAACTAAACAAATCACATTTATTCACTCATTTCAGCACCAAACCCTATGGTGTTACCACTCATTTTGATTGTCTCGAAGAGACAATTCAAATGTTTAGTGACACCACAGGGTTTAATGCACAAATAAAGATTTTAAGTTTTGAAATAATTCCCTTATCTGGAGCCCTGGCTACTATCCAATCAGACTATTCAGTTTCAACAGGTGCTCTCAAGTCTAAATTTCTGATCAAATATAATTGGTTGAAATGTGTGGCCAAACAGAAAGTGTGGCTAAATAGAAACCAGACAGCTCCGCCGAAAAATTACCCAGCATGCAAAAGGTTAAAGCCAATAAAGTTGGAAGAACGACAAGTCTTTGTCTTTTCTAACATTGAAGGATTAAGCTATTAATATTTTTCATATAATTTCATGTTAATCCTTTTAAAGTTTGAATACCAGGACAAAGGTATTATCACACATTTATACTTGTATGTTGCAGTATTAACTTTCCCCTATGTGTCTATTGGGAGATTTCCTTATACAGTGCTCCCTCTCTACAACGACACCAAATGGGAGACAAAGATTGTGTGTGTTGTTCGGAGGGAGTTGTTAAAGGAATGAAATTAGATTACATTTGCAAACAGTTTGAATCCATGTCATTTGGCTTCTGATCTGGATTCAAGCTGTTTGTCACTCTTCATTATTTTTTTCTGTCAAAATTACTAGAACCAGTAGCCATCATAATCAACCCATTACCCCATAAATACGCCTTTTTACGCCTATAATTTATTTCTCCACTGAAGAAAATAATTCAAATTTATACAGCCATGAATATATATCAGAAGAAATATTTTCAGCATTCCAGCAGATGGAAGCCTAAAGCAAACTGAAAGTAAAGCAGAATGCGCCGTGAAACTTTCAACCTGCTTTAAGTAGTCACCTATTTTCAAAATTAGAAACAGGCTATGGGATACAGGGTTAAACCAGGAAAGGGATGAAGCATGGATCTCTCCTTCATGGAATCAACAACAACAACAACAGGGCTCCAGATAAGGGGAGTATTTCAAAACTAAAATCTTTATTTCTGAATTAAACCCTATGGTGTCACTTCTCATTAGAATCGTCTCTTCGAGACGATTCTAATGAGTAGTAACACCATAGGATTAAGTGCTAAAATGAGTACGAAAATGTTTGATTTGTTTAGTTTACTCCCTCTTATCTGGAGCCCTAAACAGTGACCATGCCTTTAGACAATGTCCTTCAATGTCTGACCCCTGAATACAGGTTCTACTGTATGCATGCAATGTAATGTAATTCCTCATACAGTACATAATCATGTACCCAAAATAGCCGCCAAGTCATGACTCTGCTCTGAAGTATTCAGCCCGATTTTCATTGTACCCTTGTCTTTTAACATTTCATGGATCTAAATGCTAATTATTCCCATTACTTGCATTTCAAGAAATAAAAAATATCTCTTCAAATCAGAAGCAATTTCTATCCTCCTAAGCATTGTAAGAGTTTCATATTTCTGCTTGTTTGGCCTTGGATAAGGTTTTTACTATAACGAAAATTTCTTGGTGCACACGTCTTGTTGAATAAAGGAGCGGTGCATTCTACCTGAAGCATATGTAGTCATGTAGTGTGGTTTTTTCGTACTTTGGCATTCGGCCAGACCTACTGACACACTGAGATAAAATCCTGCTTAACCTTTATCCAGTCGTAACATTGTATGCTTCGAAATTGTTGTCTACAATAACTATTTGACTAAGATTTATTCATTTTTTTAAACAAAGACACTTTTTGATGAGTGTCAAACAGTCTGGATCCAGATCAGATGCTGCGTGACGCAGCATCTGATCTGGATTCAAACTGTTTGCAAATATTATCAAGTTCAGATCTGCAGTATAACTGGTTAACCCATTTAACCCTTAGCCTGCCACTCAAGACCACAGCTCCATATGCAAACAGCTTGGATCCGGATGAGACGCCGAGTAACTCGGTGTCTCATCCGGATCCAAGCTGTTTGACACTCGGACAACATTTTCAGCAATTTTGAGCAACTTTGAAGCAATTTGAATCTTGAAGCAGACAAGAAATATAGCAGACGACAATTTATTTGGCGGGCTAAGGGTTAATGCTGAAATGGGACTCTTTCAGTATCTAATCAATAACTAGTTTATATTGATTCTTGAGAGGGGTGTCACCAAAAGATTCAAAGTATGACAACAGTGGGTGTGCCGACCCTGGTCAGGAAGCTCCCCCTGATCTGGGTCTAAACCGTTTGCAAAGGATTGATATATTCAAGATCTGCACAACAAGGGCTAACCATATATCAGACTATGCTTGGTTATGTTTGTAGTTACAAAACAGATCTAGTTTAATTCTATATTCAATATGGAGTAATTTTACTTCTGATCAGGATGCAAACTGTCTGACAATCTGTATGTGACATACATTGTCAAACAGTTCAGATCCTGATCTGACCACAAGTTACTTTGAATCCAAATTGTTTTGCAAATTCAGTGCATGTGCTCGTTGAAGTTTTAGTGCACATGTCCGTAAGGCTTAAATCTTTGAACACTTGAAACTGAAACCGTGATAACCACTGTGAACACCCCAGGCGATTTTATGGTTATGGTTGTCCATGTATTTTGATGGTCGTTCATGTTTAATCATCAACCATCAAAATACCCCCAATTAAACATGGTTTGGATCATGGTTAACCATGACTGACCATGGTAAAAGAGAATTTCTAGTACAATCATGGTAGATCATGCTACAATAATTGTTGACCATGGTTAACCATGATAAAAATCAAAATAACATTTCATGGCAATGTATGACCATGGTCTACCATAAAATAAATCTTAAATCAAAACTTTTTGTAATGCTTAATTAATCTTTGCAAAATTAGCCACCATACAATGTTCTTAGTTCAAGTTTAACCCTTAACCTCATAGCCTGTTTCTAGTTTTGAAGACAGGTGACCATTTAAAGCAGGTTGAAAGTAAAACAGAATGCGTCTTAAGGCGCATTCTGATTTACTTTCAGCCTGCTTTAAGCTACCATCTGCTAGGATATAGAAACTTTTACTTATGGTACATTTACATGACTTTTACATAATTAAATAAACTGGAACTATTTTCTTCATTGGAAGATTAAACTAAATGTGCTAAAAGGCGCTTCTGTGGGGTAAAGGGTTGAGCAGCCACCTGCCTTACCAATTTATTATTAGAGGGGTTTCACTGTATGCTTAAATTATTCTTTGAACTTGATTTTTATTTCGTTTTCTATATAATTGTCACAAAAATATCCTTTGAACTTTTACAGTTACAAATTATTTACACATAAAACATCAATTTTTATTACCACTATCTTAATGAATGATTCATAGATAAATACTTTTTACGTTGAATTCATGTTGAATAATACAATTAATTTCAAATGCAACCAAATTTTAACCAATTTAACTAAGCAACACATGGACTGCAATTATATTTACCGTACCTGAGTTTACTCTGCATTCTAGTGGCGAATATGTCCTCCAGTGATTACCTTTGCAAACAGTTTGGACTCATGTAAGATACTCCATTACGCCGCCAGGATCCAAACTGTTTGACACTCTGACCAAGTTTTGAAAAGAAATTTAGAAAGTTCTGTTTAACCCTTTAACTTATAGAAGCGTCTTTTAGCGCATTCCATTTCATCCTCCGCATAAAAAAATTTCCAATCTATAGAGTCATGAATATGTATCAGAAGGAATATTTTCTTAATTCTAGCAGGTGGTAACTTAAAGCAGGCTGAAAGTAAAGCTTTACTTTCAACCTGCTTTAAGTAGTCACCTATTTGCAAAACTAGAAACAGGTTATGGGGTAAAGGGTTAACCCTTAGCCTGCCACTCACGACTATAGCTCCATATGCAAACAGCTTGGATCCGGATGAGACGCTGAGTAACTCGGCGTCTCATCCGGATCCAAGCTGTTTGACACTCGGACAACATTTTCAGCAATTTTGAGCAACTTTGAAGCACTTTGAAACTTGAAGCAGACGAGAAATATAGCAGACGACAATTTATTTGGCGGGCTAAGGGTTAATGAACAATAGCAGACAATAATTATTGTTGCAGACGAAAAAAATTAATTACTGTAATCTAACTCTTTAAATGCTAAGTATTTGTCTGCCACAACTATCGTCTGCTTCTGTTTGCCATAGGATCATTTTATGTGTTGCGGTGCTGTAAAACCCAAATCAATCAAATCAAATTTAGAACTATCAAATTACTTCAAATATATCCAGTTCCAGCCTTACAAAAGTTATAAAGCTCTAGATAAGAGGGAGTAAACTAAACAAATTCAACATTATCTCACTCATTTCAACACCAAATCCTATGGTCTTACTACTCATTAGAATCCTCTCTTCAAGACGATTCTAACAAGTAGTGACACGATAGGGTTTAAAGCAGATATAAAGATTTTAACTTATGAAATACTCCCCTCTGAAGTAAAGCAGCTTTCTACAACATTGGTTTCATTGTACCCTATATATAATTATATACAGATATATCTAATTCATTTACATTAACCCATATACCCAATAGCCTGCAGTAGCATTCTGCTTTACTTTTAGCATGTTTTAATCTTCTATCTGAAAAGTCATATTTGAAATGCCATCCACTGTTCATTTCCAGAACTACTTTTCTAAGTGCAACTTTAATTAGAGGTGTTAAAAGGTATATTTATAGAGTAATGGGTTAACAGGGCTCTAGATAAGAGGGAGTAAACATGCAAACTGAACAAATCTAACATTTTTTCAATAATTTCAGCACCAAACCCTATCGTGTTACTACTCATTTGGATCGTCTCGAAGAGACGATTCAAATGAGTAGTGACACAATAGGGTTTAATGCAGAAATAAAGATTTTTAAGTTTGAAAAACATCCCTTATCTGGAGCCCTGGGTTAAGCATAAAGGAAATGTTTGCCTATAGCAACCTAAAGGCTAAAACTGACTTACTTTACCAATCATTACGACTTTCCCTTCACTGCACTAAACAAGTACCTACCAGTACCCACATTTCAGCATCAAATCCTATGGTGTTACTACTCATTAGAATCGTCTCGAAGAGACGATTCTAATGAGTAGTAACACCATAGGGTTTAATGCAACTTTAAAATGTTTAGTTTTTTTTAAATACTCCCCTTATCTGGAGCCCTGACAATCCTTGCAGGAAAAGGGTTGGTAACCCGTAACAGTTGTCGACTACATGATAGATGTTCGCTTTTTGTACTTGAACTAAGTACACTAACTTTTTGCATGCTAGCTGCGAAATTGGGATTACCTAACAGTTTGGATCTAGATGAGATGCCATGTTACGCGAATATTTAAAAGCATGCAAGAAGATGCCCATAATCGAAGTTGCCCAACAGATCTTTTATTTTCAACATCATTTTTCAGATAATTATATAACTTAACCCTTAGCCCGCCAAATAAATTGCCGTCTGCTATATTTCTCGTCTGCTTCAAGTTTCAAAGTGCTTCAAAGTTGCTCAAAATTGCTGAAAAAAAAAAGTTGTCCGAGTGTCAAACAGCTTGGATCCGGATGAGACGCCGCAGTTTGTTAATTTGCAAAACACTGTTAAAATCAACCCTAAATAGTCATAAATGGACTAGACTAAATTGGAAATGCCAATTAAAGTTTCAGGGGTGAATGAGTTAAATGTGAACAGTGAGAATATAAATTACGCTTTTGTAAACAACAACAACATGAAGAATGTTAAGAACGTTCACTATATCAGAAGAGTTTGTGCGAAACTGGTAAAAATTCTAAGCACTATGCAAACTAGCCTTGTATATCAGAAGTAGATCAATGTTTATATAAGTTATTAGTGTGTACAGTACAAATGGTGTTAAAAACAGCTGGGCTCCAGATAAGGTGGAGTAAACTTATCAATCCAACATTTTCTCACACAGTTTAAAATCAAATAAAGAGACAATCCGAATGATCACAGGGTTTAAAGCAGCTATGAATATAAAGATTTTAATTTTTGAAATACTCCCCTTATCTGGAGCCTTGTAAAAAGCCAACTCAAAGAGTAATACTACAGACTGCAGCTTAATGTAGAACAATAATAAAGCAAAGAGTACCAGAAATTGACTAGATTTAACTGTAAACTAGAAGTGACCATTTTAACCCTTTACCCCATTATAGCCTGTTTCTAGTTTGAAAATAAGGGACTTCTAAAAGCAGGCTGAAAGTAAAGCAGAATGCACCATCTGCTAGAATAAAGAACATATCCCTTATGATACATACTCATGACTGTATTAATTTGAACTATTGTCTTCAGTTGTGGAATAAACTCAATGTGCCAAAATCCATTCTATGGGGTGGGGGGGGGGGGGGGGGGGTGTAGTTAAGTTTAAGGGGTGAATGGGTTAACCCATCACTCCATACTCTGTTTCTAGTTTTGAGAACAGGTGATAGGTTAAAGCAGGCTGAAAGTAAAGCAGAATGTGCCTTATAAGGCACATTCTGCTTTTTTCAGCCTGCTTTTAGCTATCATCTGCTAGGATAAAGAATTATTTTCTAAAAGTGCACAATCATTACTTAATAAATTGGAACTATTTTCTTCCATGGATGAATAAATTAGGGGCATAAAAAGGGGTATTTATGGGGGGGGGGGGGGGGGGGGGGGAAAGGGTTAAAATAGGTGTGACAGTATAAAACAGCTGTTCCATTGCACTTTTTAAGTTGTCTGATTAGTCAATCTGCTGAATCGGCTGAAGCCAAGATCAAGCATTTCGAACGTGGGAAAATGAGTTTCGTAAACCTTCACATACTGTTACAGTTTGGATCCAAATCAAATGTCTGATCAGGATTCAAACAGCTTGTCCTTAAAGACAGACATCTTCAAATGTTTGGTTAATTTTAGATTTAACCCTTTACCCAATAGAAGCGACTTTTAGCGTATTTAATTTATTCCTCCGCTGAAGAAAATAGTTCCAGTTTATACCCTCATGAACAATTACCATAACAAATATTTCATATAGCCTAACAGATGGTAGTTAAAAGCAGGCTGAAAGTAAAGCAGAATGTGCCTTAAGGCACATTCTGCTTTACTTTCAACCTGCTTTAAGTGGTCACCTGTTTTTCAAAACTAGAAACAGGCTATGGGGTAAAGCAGAAATCATTTGTTAAGCATTCGAAATGTTAAAGAGATCAAAGCCATAACTATATGTAGTCTAATCTTGATATCCCAAACTAGCTATATGTGAGCATACTCACATTTCGAAATTAACCCTATACCCCTTGCATAGCCCATTTACAGTTTTGAAAATAGGTGAGTACTTAAAGCAGGTTATAAGTAAAGTAGAATGCGCCTTAAGGCATATTCTGCTTTACTTTCAGCCTGCTTTCAGCTTCTTTCTGCTAAGGTAAAGAAAAAAAATGTTGGGTACATGTTTATGACTGTAAAAATTGGAACTTTTTTCTTCAGTGTAAGAATAAATTAAGTTTGCTAAAAGGCACTTCCATGGGGAAAAGGGTTAAACTGTAGTTCAGCTACAGTATAACTTTTGCCCGCTGAGTACTCATATATACATGTATATAAACGTTTGCCCACTATGAATATTTATCATCCAAACTATTACATTGGCAAATAAAATAATAAAAAACATTTCCCCAGCAAAGAGTGCATGTGCACTAATGTCAGACAAATCCTTTAAGAAAACAGTGTAGATCCTGATCAAACAGCTCTTTCAAGACAGAGTTGTTTTTAACCCTTTCTGCACAAGGTGGGAATGTGTTAGTTGAATTATGCATCATGTGCATTTCTAAAACAGAGTTCGTCATAGTAACAGTAATATTCATCACCTAGCTACAAGGTGTACACATGTACATGCTTTTTGAAAATTAAGCTAAATTTAAAGATTACATCAACTTTTCTTCTGTTGACCTTTCAATGAACTTTAACTCGCAGAGTTCACAAAAGGTCAAATGCACTGTAGATCCCAAATTAGACCAAAAAAAACTTCCAGCCATTTCACATCATTAACTCCTTATACGCGAACAGCGAAAAATAGTGATTATGTTAGTAAACAGATTAGATCCAGAAAAGATGCAGAATAACTTAGGGCCTCATCAGAATCCAAACTATTTGATACTATGAACTTATTTGGTAAAGAAATTTGAGAAAATTCTAATTTAAGAACAGTAGCAGACGACAACTGCTGCAGACGACAATATCGATAGCATTCAAAGAGTTAATCTGCTGGCAATATCGCCTTGGAAAATGTCCTTGAGTGTCCTCAGTTTCCCCATCTCCTATTCTCATACCAATCTATTCTTGGTTGCAAAGACATTAATCCTTATATTGCTGTAAATGGATAAAGTCATCATTTGCAAACAGCATAGACAAAGATCAGAGGACTCCTCAAGGAGCCCTCTGATCTTCGTCTGCACTGTTTGTCCAACTTTTAGATATTTTTTGGGACAAACCCCCTCAAGTCGATGTAAACTAGTCCGTTTAGATTCCATTCGAAAATTCAGCCAAATAAGGGTTAGGTCTCTAATTGGAATCCAGCTGCTTTTCTCATATCCTATTATTAATCCATTATGACCTATCTAAGCTAATTTCTTTAATGGGCTCTTCGATTTAAGAAACATTGAATTTATGTTCATTTTTAAGTATCATAAACAGGCTGTCTTCAGAAAATTATTAAAGTTACACAAACATGTAGCTGGCCCTTGAATCAGAGAGCTCCTTCAAGAGGATCCTGACCAGGTTCTACGCTGTTTTCAATGTATATAAATATACTGATTCCCAGCATCGAAAGGTTTAGGGTATCTAATCCTCACTTTTCATTGATACAGTCAATCCCCAAAACTGCACTCAACAACAATACTAGTGTCCAACATTTCCAAGTATCAGATCAGGGTTCCAGATAAGATAGACTTCGAGCTACTGAAGACCCCCTTCCCCCCATGTGGGGACTTTTGACGACCATACTTTTCTGAAACCTCATGGTCTTCTGAGTACATTCTGATTTTCTGCCCTTTGTACGTTGGGGCTTTACCCGATCAGAGCAAATTGAAATTACCTCCCCTTTGTGAAAATTAAATTCTGAAAGATTATGTATTGATGACTTCTTTTAGTTGCAAAATAGCTGGTCTTCACAAATATCACCATTGTTTTTATCGATACACACTATTCATCACAAGAATCGATCTAAACGAGTGTTTTCCATACTTTTTACTGAATTATCTCCCCATGAAAATATCAAATACCATAAACATTAGCTAATTCATAGTTTTATTACATTTAAAGCTTATTTGAAAACCTAGTTTTTCTTTCAATTGTGATAAAATATTCAACTGGGTATAGTGAAGGTGTTTTCTAGCATACATTAAATATATTTTCGCGGAAAATATCGTCTTAAATTATAAAATAACAAAAATACCGACAAAGACTTACATACTGTAAATAACAGTAAGAAATAAAATGAGGATAATTAGGCAGTCATGGATCATGGAAACTGATTACCATAGAACATCATGATGATGGGGGTGTGCACAAGTTTATTTCTTAGGGTCTAACGATTCTAATTTGGGTCTTCCGATATACAGAGTTATCCCAATTTCTGTCATGAGTGAACTCCCCTGATAACTGTTGAGTAGCTTTCGGTTTAAGATCACGCAATATTGACTGTGTAACGACTTAGAAATGAATATTGAAGTCGGTTTAAAATACTGTTGCACAGTAAAATGTCCACCTCTGGCATTGCATTTCCCTATCTTTAAACTAAAACTGAAAAAAATACTGATTTAATTCACACTTGAGCAATGTGATGTTTAAATACTTTAAACGTAAAACGTACTTTCAGATACAGTTGAATTTATTCTAGTTACCATTTCCAAAGGGATTGTGAGCGTAATAAAGATTAAAAGAAAGGGAATAATAAAGTTGCATGTGGATTCTTCTTTTCTTTCTGCTTTACTTATGTCCTAAATAAAGCAGTCAATGTCTTAAGCGATCTATTTAGTGACTGCTCAAGGCGTTGCCTGCTGATTGCGACTTACTGTTTTTGCAAAACCAAAACTTTGATCTAGATGGGAGACGCGTAACACGGCGTCTGATCTGGATCCAGACTGTTTGACACTCATCTTTATGTTTATGTACTTAAAAAATGTACAAACCAAAATTTCACAACTTTTGCAGACCACAATTTCGAAGCAAACGATATCACCGCAAGATAAGAGCCAATATGGGTTATATTGTAATATTATATTTCTTTAATTCTAGTACATTACATAACTGTTCATTACATGTAAGGCGATTTAACTTTTACTTAATACTATTATATTGATGAATTAAATGAAAATAATGGATGTTCACTTAAGAATAAAATGATCAATTAAATAGTGTGGTAAATGGCAAACTATTTATCTGGATCAAATCCGTTTGTAACTTCAAGGAGGCATTCGCCTTGAGACCAAGCTGTCAGTGTACCGAGCAGTGGTTCTAACCACCTTGGTGAATGCTAGTGAAACATGGACAGTTTATGCGTGTTATGCCAGACAACTCAACCACTTCCACAGAATCACTCTTCGCAAGCTTCTTGGTATTAGATGGCAAGACAAGGTTCCTGTTCTCAAAAGAGCAAAACTCCCAACTGTACATATGCTCCTTCAACAGTCACAGATGCGCTGGACAGGTAACGTGTGTCGCATGTCAGATGAGCGACTCCCAAAGCAGCTCTTATACGGAGAGCTCTCCACTGGTAAAAGGAAAGTTGGCGGCCAGAAAATAACGGTTCAAAGACTGCATATAGGCTTTGCTTCGCAAGATGGACCTTCACACAGACACTTGGGAAGACCTGACTCAGAATCGCCCTGAATGGAGATCAGCTGTGAGGAAAGTCTTGGTTGAAGGAGCGACAAGTAGGTTAGAGCATGCCAGGAAGAAACGTATGGTCCGGAAGGCTCGAGAAGCCAGTACCTGAACAACACCATCCGACAACGCGTGCACCTACAGTGGGCTTACCTTTGGTGCCAGGATAGGCCTTATTAGCCACATACGCAATCATCCCAGAAACTCAACAACTTGAAGGTGCGGTCATGTTCGCATGGCGATGGACGAACAACACAGGTCTGCCATATCACATTACAAAGGAACATTACGTAACCCAACACAGCAGTCCTACATAGCAAGACATAAGCGCCATTAACACTCCGGGAATGATTTGAGCCCCGTTCTCACTGTCCCGGATTTGGTGATCGGAGAGTCCCGGTTTAGTAAACCGGCAGTCGCCGGGAGTCACCAGGAGTTCAACCTTGGCGACGCCCAGGACGATCTGGGATCGACCGTGTTCATCTGGCTGCCACCGGCTAACAGCCCCGGATGCTTTCAAATGTTTAATACAACCGGGGGTCACCGGGAGTCACCAGAACCGGCTTTATCCTGCGAACACCGGTGCAACGCAGGGAAATGCCGGAGCAACGCCATTACCGGCACATCCGTGGCAGGTCCGTGAACAACCAAGGTGTTAGAGGCATAGAAATGGATTTCTTTTTCTTTTTTTTTTACAAAAATGCAATTTTCTGCATTTCATTTTTAGCGTTTGCGTTTCGTCAGCGTTTAAATAGGAAATAATATCATCTTCTCTATTGTATAGAGTAAATATAATACATAAAACGAAGTTACTCTTTCTAAATAAATGGCTTCATGCTCAAATTTTTATGTACACTTCAAACAGTATGGAGCCAGATCAGACGCTGGGCAAACTGTTTGCCACTCAAATTAAAATGAAGTTTGAACAGTCTACAACATTATAGTGTTCTACTTTATTGTATTGCGTTTGCATTTCATCTCATTTACCCTGAGAGACAAAAGATAACTGATGCTTATTCACCCCAATTAAGTCCTTTCCGGCGAACACCGGGTAGCGTCGGCACGTCACCTTTGAACAACCGGGGTACAACGGGACGCCACCAGTGGTCACCGGGATACCACCAGCGATGACCGAGGTTACACCGTGTTATACCGGGATTAACCGGGAACAGGCCGGCTCTGCACCGTTATTACACCGGGCCAAACTGGGAACTAACCGGGATAGTCAGGGGAGATCCGGCTTCATAGCCGGTTGTCCACCGGGGGAGACACCTGGAATATGAGAACGCAATATATTTTTTTCATGGAAAACGTCCCAGTTCACCCCGGTTCACCGGCTTTTTTTTACCGGGACCTACACCATGACAGTGAGAACGGTGCTTAACTTCTTTTACAAGCCGATTAATGATGAAATGCATATCTGGGTACTGTTATCCACATGATAGATCTACTGCCGTAATGAAAACACAAATCTACTTGCGTTACTTGAACATGAGTTTTTGACTACTGTACCCGCATTATGTTTTTGATACAGATCACAATAATAAATAAATAAATAAGTAAATAAATTAAGATAAAAAAGTTAAAGCACCTGGTTTGGTTGATGACTTTTGATTAACCCTTTCAACACTGAACACCAGTAATGATGACTATTGCAAACCATTTTATCCAGATCATGCTGTACAGAAATTGGATTCATAGAATCTATCTCTTCGCATAAGGACATAAGGATGCTTCTACACTGTCTTAAGAATTCTGAATGCATGCAGACGATGGTGTGAAGCAAAGGTAACTTAATAAAGCAGGGTGGAAATCATGCTGAAAGGTCCTAAAGCAAGGTTAAGATTTACTTTCATTAACTTTGCACTGATGCCTATGGGGAAGAAGGTTTGATATGTAAAGTAGACTGAGACAATAAAGAGAATGAGAGGAAGAGAGAGTGAGAGAGAGAGATAAATAGAGAGACACAGAGAGAGGGGAGAGATAGAGAGGGAAAGAGGAGACATGTGCAGAGAGAGAATTATGAGATCCTGCAAGATTAAATGGTGGAACTAGAAATCAAGTTGATTGACGAAATATTTGACGATGTTAACGATCATAACCCAACTTTAAAAAGTTCTGTTTGCTATTGAATCGATATGAGCATGTACATTAGAGCCCTTTTTTGGGAAACTAGGTGATGATCATTTGAAGGATTATTGCTGTACACAATGCTCAAATTGACCAAGTAGGAGATGTGTATTCATCTTTTGAAAAAAGGAGAAAGCGGAAATGAAGAACAGGGCATGGGAAATGACTCGTCACCTCAGTCCAATACAATCGTAACTCAATACGAATTTATATATTGAGTTACGTTTGTATTGGGCTGAGGCAACGAGTACTATCCGATAACTGAAATGAGTTTTTCAAGGCAAGGTTGTTTTACACAACTTAGGTTAAAATCCCATGGAAGCAAATCTTGTTGCTAGTATGTAGTATTTAAATCATTACCAAAACACGCTTTTCAATCTAATGTGTTTCTTGTTTTGCCCGAAAGGTCCTCAGGCACTTACCTTACTCACATGAAAACTTTTTAAAAGAAACGATCAACTTGAGTGCTTTTCACTTGGTAATGTTGTAAAATAACATGTAATTGGCAACAAAAGGCCTATGTTAATATGCAACTAACAATATACATGTACATATATATCATAAAACTGCTTTTTTACCCTAAATCAAGGGCAGACAATTCAAACAAAAGAAGACTTTTAGTTGCAAACATTATCCTATTCTATCAATTATGTATAAAGCCAGAATTTTTAGTTAAAAATTATTAATTGACGTGTCCTTTTCTGCCCCCAAAAATGTTCGACATAGTAACAATATGACAGAAATTAAAAAAGGGAGGTAATTATTTTTTTTAATTTCACTCAAAGACTGTGCTTTTATAAGCCAAGGGTTATATATTTGGTTTGTGAATATATAAGGCTTTCATGTAAAGAATATTTCATGATTAGAACTTGTTTCTATGATGTATATGTTCAACATTTATAAAGGGAAAACTGATTTGTTTTGTATTAAAATTGCATTTTGTACTTTAAAGGGGAGATAACTTGACTAAATGATGAGTTATGTCAAGGGTTTTTTGCATTTTTACTTTCAGTTGGATAATGTCACACAAATGAATCACTTTGTGTTAGATATATTAAAGTTTATAAAAAAATTAATATTAGTGCAACAACTACACATGAAATTACGTATTTCTCGATTTATGCAAGGGGAGGTAATCTTCAAAGTCAGATTTCTGACCAAAGCCCCAACGCTCAAAGTGCAGAAAATAGGAACTGAACCTACAGACCCTGCACTTTCAGAAAAACATAGTGACCAAAAGTCCCCCTATGGGGGGAGGGTTCACATTATTGGCCAGTAGCCTAAGAGGGAGTATTGAGATCATATCTAACATTTTCTCACTTATACTGCACCAAATCCTATGGTGTAACTACTCATTAGAATCGTCTCTTCGAGACGATTCTAATGAGTAGTGACACCATAGGGTTAAATGCAGAAATAAAGGTTTTAGTTTTTGAAATACTCCCCTTATCTGGATCCCTGATCAGATGCTCATAAAATTACAAGTGGCTGCTTTAACCCATTACCCCATACATACGCTTTTTTATGCCTTTGATTTATTCCTCTACTGAAACAAATAGTTCCAGTTTACACAGACATGAATATGTATCATTAGAAATAGTTTCTACATTCTAGCAGATGGTAGCTTAAAGCAGGCTGAAAGTAAAGCAGAATGTGCCTTAGGTGCATTCTGCTTTTCTTTCAACCTAATTTAAGTGATCACCTATCTTCAAAACTAGAAGCAGGTTATGGGGTAATGGGTTTATGCAGAAGGTTCCTGTTCTGTCCATTAGTTCTGCTGTAAATATGCTCATCGTTAACAAACATAATACCTGTAGAGAGTACACTAAGTCTTGCCCTATGAAAACAGTGTAGACCCTGCTCAGGAGCCCTCTGATCAGGGTCTACACTGTTTGTCATTTTACAATATCTTGTAAAAATCTAAAATTGTCTTAACTCTTTCCTCCCTGAACCTTTCAATGGACAATTCCAGTTTCAATTTTAGTTTAGTCCATTACTGACTTTGAATGGTTGTTTTTGTCAATGTTTGGCATCATGACAAAAAGGAAAGACCCTGATCAGAGGGCTCCTTTCGGAGCCCTCTGATCTGGGTCTTCCCTGTTTGCATAGGACAAGTGTACTATTCACATGTACACTGTGTGAAAAGGATGCCTATATGCGGGACTAGGGTTCAAACGGTTAACTTAATTGGATACTGGAATTATCCATAAGTTTCTAAAATGGAAATTGGAATTGTCCATTAAAATTTTCTGGGGCAAATGAGTTCAGCCTTTGTCTTATTATATTTCCTCAAGGGAGTCATTTACTGAGAAATCTAAAATTAATACTTCTCTGTACTTGGGAGATTCTTGTCATTTTGTCTTGTATCTAGGAATTTCACATCAATATTGTGTAAAACAGAAGACCTTGATTACTTCATTTTAGTTTTCTAAACTAGTAATTAGGCTTGATATTGACAAAGTTCAACGTTAGCATGAAGTCTTTGAATCAGATACCGAAATGAAAACCATTCGAAGGCAGGAAACCGGAGTAATAGCTTTCTCTTGCTGAATGTTCATAATGTTAAACTCCACCCTGTATGAAAATGAATCATCTGAACAATTACATTGGCTAGTAAAATAGTATTCATATTTTAAACTCCGCCCACCATGAGCATCAATCATCTGATTCTGAACAATAACATTGGCTAGTAAAATAGTATTCATATTTTAAACTCCGCCCACCATGAGCATCAATCATCTGAACAATAACATTGGCTAGTAAAATAGTGACCAAGTGTTTAGGAAAGAAAACAGACCCATAACAGATCCTATAAGAATGTAAACCCCTGATCAACTCCTTGAACTTATTACTCCATATTTATGACTTTCAACGCATTAATTTATTAATTCCTCCACTATCATTAACAATTATATATCATAAGAAATGTTTTCTATAATTATTCTTTCAGAAAACAGACTGAAAGTAGAGCAGAATGACGCACCCTGCTTTACTTTCAACCTGCAATAACCCATTACCCCATAAATACGCCTTTTTAAGCATTTAATTTATTTCTCCACTGAAGCAAATAATTTCACATCATACAGTCATGAATATTGTCTATAAGAATATTTTCTATATTCTAGTAGCTTAAGACAGGC
The DNA here is from genome assembly GCA_922989275.2 of Gari tellinella. Classification (NCBI taxonomy): domain Eukaryota; kingdom Metazoa; phylum Mollusca; class Bivalvia; order Cardiida; family Psammobiidae; genus Gari; species Gari tellinella. The sequence goes on along the minus strand of OV277867.1, from coordinate 26,617,416 downwards.
TGAAAGTAAAGTAGAATGCACCTTAAAGTGCATTCTGCTTCACTATCAACCTGCTTTAAAGGAGAACCTGTCTTAAAAACAAGAGCCCCATGGGGCATATTTCGCTCACCTGAGAATAACTGACAAAATGGAGAAAAATATTTATGTCCAGGACAGGGCATTTTTTACCCGATGGGCATAATTTGAACAATCTTGATAGAGGACTTGTAGATGATGCTATGTGCCAAATATCTAAGATCAGGGTACTAGGGTTTTAGACAAGAAGATTTTTTTAAGTTTTCATTGAAAAAAATCTATTTTTAGCTTCTGTGACCTAGATATGCAACCGACCGGAACCATTTGAACAAAATAGGTAAAGGACATCTATAAGTGTCACCATGCCAAATATTAAAGCTCTGGCCATATTACTTTCAGGAGAAGACGCTTGAAAATTTCACTATATAACTATGTAAAATGGTGACCCCCGGGGCGGGGCCAATTTTGACCCCAGGGGCATAATTTGAAGAAACTTGATAGTGGACCTGTAGGTGATGCTATGTGCCACATATCTAAGCTCTGGCCCTTGTAGTTTTTGACGAGAAGATTTTTTATTTTTTATAGAAAAAATCTATTTTTAGCTCCTGTGACCTAGATATGCAACAGACCGGAACCATTTGAACAAAATACGTAAATGATATTCAGAAGTGTCACCATACCAAATTTCAAAGCTCTGGCCATATTAGTGTCCGAGAAGAAGACGTTTGAAATTTTCACAATATAACTCTATGTAAAACGGTGACCCCCCGGGGCGGGGCCAATTTTGACCCCAGGAGCATAATTTGAACAAACTTGATAGAGGACCTGTAGGCAATGCTATGTGCCAAATAGCTAAGCCTTGGCCCTTGTAGTTTCAGACAAGAAGATTTTTTAAGTTTTCATTGAAAACAATCTATTTTTAGCTTCTGTGACCTAGATATGCAACCGACCGGAACCATTTGAACAAAATACGTAAAGGACATCTATAAGTGTCACCATGCCAAATATTAAAGCTCTGGCCATATTAGTTTCAGAGGAGAAGACTTTTGAAAATTTCACTATATAACTCTATGTAAAACGGTGACCCCCGGGGCGGGGCCAATTTTGACCCCAGGGGCATAATTTGAACAAACTTGATAGAGGACTTGTAGGTGATGCTATGTGCTAAATATCTAAGCTCTGGCCTTTGCAGTTTTTGACAAGAAGATTTTTTAAGTCTTCATTATTTTTTCACTTTGGTTGCCATGGCAACCAGAGTTCTGCATTGTTTTTAATTCTTTGAACAAATTTGAAAGAGCTTGACCCAAGGAACATTTCTGTAAAGTTTGGTTGAAATCTGTTCAGCGGTATAGGAGGAGATGTCATTTGAAGCAATTGTTAACGACGCCGGACATCGGACACAGGGCCATCCCAATAGCTCACCTTGAGGCTTGAGCCTTTGGCTCAGGTGAGCTAACTAGAAACAGGCTATGAGGTAATGCATTAACTCCAGTAAGTGGTCACCAGTATGTCCACTACTAGAAACAGGTTATGGGGTAATGGGTTATAACCAAGTGATAAACCTCACTGATTGCCAATTGATGAATGTGGCCAGTACATCACATGGTTAGCTAATCGTATTGATTTTACACAAAAAAACAAATCTACTCCGTTTTTATGGGCAATCACAACCTCCTATCTCATGTGGCAGAACATTTTTATATATACAGTAAAACCCATTATCAGATACAGTTCAATGTAACCATATAAATCTCTATAGACTTCTTAACTCTTTCCTCCCAGAATCTTTAAATGGACAATTCCATTTTCCATTTAAGTCAAGTCCATTTCTGACTTTTAAGGGTTGTTTTTGTCAATGTTTTGTATTATGACAAACAGTAAAGACCCTGATCAGAGGGCTCCTTAGGAGCCCTCTGATCTAGGTCTTCACTGTTTGCATAGGACAAGTGTACTGTTCACATGTTTCTTGTTTGCAAATGACGCCAATATGCGGGACTAGGGTTCAAAGGGTTAATGCAGGACAAAAGTAATGCATAAAGCTCTTGTAGGGGCTTTTTGCATTACTTTTGATAAATGATCTGCATTAAAGTTGATGAATGTTTACTATCACAAAGTCTTTAGAATCTAGTTCACATTAATTTTAGACAGGCCTGTTTCTAGTTTTGAAGACAGGTGATTTTTTAAAGCAGGTTGAGAGTAAAGCAGAATGCATTGCACTCTGCTTTACTTCCAACCTGCTTTAATTAAGCTACCATATCTGCTAGGATAGAGAAAATATTCTTATGTTGCATAGTCATGACTGTATAAAGTGGAACTATTTTCTTCGGCGGAGGAATATTTAAATGTGCAAAAAGGCACATCTATGGAGTTAAGGGCTAAAATTAGATTCACTGCACTCATAAAACATTTCGGCTGTGCGCCCCAGGTGATCACATATAATTATGTACCATAAAGAAACATGCCTTATAATATTAATACACATGAATAATCATGACTGGAACTATTTTCTTTAGCGGAGGAATATTCTAAATGTGCAAAAAGTCACATCTATGGAGTAAAGGGCTAAAAGAAGATTCAATGCCCTCATAAGACATTTCGGCTGTGCGCCCCAGGTGATCACATATATGAACCACAAGAAACAGGCCCATTAATACACATGAATAGTCATGTCTGGAACTATTTTCTTTAGTGCAGGAATATTTTAAATGTGCAAAAAAGCACATCTATGGAGTAAATTTAAGGGCTAATAGAAGATTCACTGCACTCATTAAATATTTCGGCTGTGCGCCCCAGGTGATCACATATAATTATGTACCACAAAGAGACAGACCTTATAATTCACATGACTTAATGACAGTAAAACTCACTATAAAGATCACTAAATTAAATGGAAGTTTGTTTATAGTTAATCTAAAGCAGGTGACTGCTTTAAGCAAAATGAAAGTAGGGCAGAAAGCTCCCAAAGGGAGCTTTCTGCTTTAACTTCATCTTGCTTTAAGCTGTAAAGTTCTATGTCTGTAAAATAACTTTTTGAGTTGTTGTGTGACAAAAGAAGGGAGATGGTTAACAATATCATGTTAAAACAAAAGCTAGAGTAATTAAAAATTCAGTCGTGATGACATTATGTGGGATGCAAATTAAGATTTATTATTCAGCTCGCTTTACTACCTTGCCTGTCAGAGAAATTTGGACAATGAATAACTTAAAACTAAAACAGACCAGCTTGAGCACAATATGTGCTGACAACTCTCCTAATTATTAGATAGTTAAAAGTTTGGATCCTAATGAGACATTTATATAATTATACAGTGCTCCCTCTCTACAACGACACCCAATGGGAGACACAGATTGTGTGTGTTGGTCTGAGGGAGTCATAATTATAAGGAGGGAAAATTAAGACTTGGCTTACATTTGGAAACAGCTTGAATCCAGATCAGTGTTATACTTATAGGGAGGGAAAATTAAGACTTGGCTTACATTTGCAATCAGCTTAAATCCAAATCAGACGCCGCGTTACGCGGCGTCTGATTTGGATTCAAGCTGTTTGACACTTGTCATTATATTCATTCTATCAAAATGTCCACTTATATGTAACTTTGAGAAAAACAGCAGACATCAAATTTAAGCAAATGATATTGCAGCTTTCTGCCTTATTTTTATTTTGCACTAAGCTTTCACTTGTTAGGTCTTAGAGCTCTAAAGTTTAGTTTTTTAAAGTGGAGGTTTCTCTGTTATTGTCAACATACATGAATACTGAAGGACAGATTTAAAGCAGTGAAACTATTTTCACCTACAAGCACCCCAGTACAAGAGACCGTTTGACAAATGACAATAATTCATTATTGTCTGGTAAAGCGTTAGGGTATTGACCTATGCATTCCTATACAGTAAACTTATAGTCAACATTTTTTTTCAACAAAGAAACAGAGATATCTTAGGTAGGTGACAGCATAATACAAGACAAAAGAAAAGCAGAAAGCTCTTATGATGAGCATTCTGCATTTCTTTAGTCTTGCATTAAGCTGTCACCTGTCTTAAAGAGTGCTATAGTGCTATAATCAGAATAGTTGCATAACATAAATTTGACTGTATATTCAATACACACTTTTCATTGGGCTGTTTTGAAATACAGTAAAACCTTGAGATCTCTATTACAACCAAATAAACGAGGGCTAATTGATTTTCTAAAAGACAGGAGACAGCTTAAAGCAAAGTGACAGTAAAACAGAAAGCTCCTTAAGGAGCTTTCTGTTTTACTGTCACCTTGCTTTAAGCAGTCACCTGTCTTAAACACCTAATAACTCATACGATTGAGTGGTCGTAATAGAGAGGTTTTACTGTCCATGATAATCAATCACATACGGTAGGTTTTTAACCTTTCAAGGCTAAATGACTGCCAGCTGCTTCTATTCTAACAAATTTTTTTTCTAAATTTGACTTTCAAAATTGGGTTGCAACAGTTTCAAAACAGTTTGGATCTTGATGAGAGACGCCGCATAATCTGGATCCAAACACTTTGTGGGGCAATAGCTTTTAGTAATTCAGCATACATTGACATTTTTAGAAACCCATCGTGTAGACCCAGATCAGACAGATACTGAAGAGGCTTTCTGACCATGTTCTGCGGTTTTCTTATCAAATCTGTCTTGCACCAGTTTGCCCTCTTTCCTAGGGAAAATTGTCCATACTAATTCTATTTGCAATTTCATATATTATGCATACTCAGCAGAAAATTATTAAATAAGGGTAAACAGCTGATTCAGTTGACTTTAGGCAACCACCTATTTTAACTCTTTGCATGCTGGGTAATTTTTTCGTCTGCAATAATATTCGTCCGCTGATGTTCTAAAAATAGGATTTTCCCCATTTTCTTTTCAAAGCAAGGTGAGAGTGTGACAGTTTGGGCATTATGTGGCGTCTCATCTGGCTCCAAACTGTTTGCAAAGGTTTTCACTGTGAATCATATATCTGCTGCTGGCATGAAAAGAGTTAACCCTTTACCGTATAGAAGCGCCTATTAGCGCATTCTGTTTAATCCTCCGCGGAAGAAAATAATTCCAATCTATAGGGTCTTGAATATTTATCAGAAAGAATATTTCTTTAATTCTAGCAGGTGGTAACTTAAAGCAGGCTGAAAGTAAAGCAGAATGCGCCTTAGGGCGCATTCTGCTTTACTTTCAACCTGCTTTAAGTAGTCACCTATTTTCAAAACAGGAAACAGGTTATGGGGTAAAGGGTTAAGACACTGAAAGAGCTATGAAGAACAGTGTAAAACTTACCCCTTCATTGCCATCATGCAGGGACTAAACTTACAATTTTGATTCAGCTCAGACACCAAGTAATGCAATGTCTCATCAGGGTGCAAACTGTTTGGCACACGTATCAATTATGAGTTATTTAGTCAGAACTATAATAAAACTTTGCATGTGGCATTAAGTTGCACATGAAAAATTTTAGCAGAAATATTTCACCTGTGAAAGCCAGGTACTAGTAAAACAGGTGGTTCCTTCGTAGGTAATGGAGAATTCACATACATGTATACCCAATTAACCCTGTTTCTAGTTTTGAGGACAGATGACTCCTTAATAAGGTTGAAAGTAAAGCATCTAAATGCGCCTTAAGGCACTTTCTGCTTTACTTTCAGCCGGCTATAAGCTACCATTTGCAAGAGTACAGAAAATATCATGATTGTATAAATTGCAAATACTTTTCTCAGTTGAGGAATAAATTGAATGCGTAAATATGCATATCTACCAAGTTAAGGGTTTAGGCAAAGTATTGCTTAAAGTAAAGCGTGAGATTTATGCTTCACTTAATTTTCTCTTACTTTAAGCTGGCACATGTATAGTGGAGAATCTGTTATTCTTTCCCAATAAACTATTATTTGCAGTGCAAACAGTTTGGAGCCAGATCAGATGCCGGGTAACCCGGCGTCTGATCAGGCTCCAAACTGTTTGCCACCAAGATAAACAAGAATTATCAGAATTGTCCAAAAGTTGTTCTTTTCTACGTTTTAGTGCTTTGCGTTTGCGTACGTTTGCGTTTAAACGGGAAAGAATAACAGATTCTCCACTGTATTCAACACCACACTTAAATTTTCATTTTGGCACTTATTTGCATGACTTAATAGAGCAATTCAAGGCCTGCCTTCTGTGGAGAGAAGGGTTAATGGTTAAATGTTCTTAACGCTTTACCCCATAGCATGTTTCTAGAATTGAAGATAGGTGACTACATAATTAAAGCAGGTTGAAAGTAAAGCAGAATGCGCCTTAACTCTTTCCTCCCTAAAACATCAAATGGACAATCCTAGTTTTTATTTTAGTCTAGTCCATTTCTGACTTTTAAGGGTTGTTTTTGGCAATGTTTTGCATTAATTATGACAAACAGTGAATACCCAGATCAGAGGGCTCCATAAGGAGCCCTCTGATCTGGGTATTCACTGTTTGCATAGGATAAGTGCACTTTTCACATGTATACTGTTTGAAAAGGACGCCTATATGCGGGACTAGGGTTCAAAGGGTTAAGGCACATTCTGCTTTTCTTCCAACCTGCTTTAAGCTACTATCTACTAGGATATAGAAACTATTTTTTATGATACATATTCATGACTGTATAAATTTGAACTATTTTCTTAAGTGGAGGAATAAATTAAAGGCATAAAAATGTGTATTTAAGAGGAAATGGGTTAATCAACAGGTAAAATACTACCCCCTACTATGTTCTGCTAAAATGAGTCTTCCCTGATTGATAAAATACTGACTTACTATTAAATGTATAATCTGTTGCCTGGTACCCAGCTAACTGCATTTCATACAGAGCCTGCAGGGAACCAGGGCCATCAATCCTGTTTTCTCCGGGGAATCCAAAGTTTGAACCCCGTTTGGGCGGAAACAGAACAGATCCATATATACCATGATCAGGCAAATGGTCTGAAGTGGAGTCCACTTGGTTAACCGCAGTGAGGTCTGAGAAACAGAACGGAAAGCTGGCCCGCCTTGACGGGCTTGAAGCCTTAGAACAACTGTTGTCTACGTGGTAGGTTTGGGAGGCCCGACGTCCCGCAGAGTCCACATGATACAGATCGACCTGATTCATTTTATATTATTGCCACAGATTGGATCCATTTTGACAATGCTTAAAATCATCCTTGTCCAACACTGTCCAGTTCTTAGATATAACTTAAATCACAATATTTCCAATTAAAGACACATTTCTAATTGATAAATTCCAGGCTCACTAAATTGTACAAAATTTAACTGCAATTAAAATCCTTTTTTTCCTTCAAATTAAGTTCCAATGAATTAAAATCCTTTTAAATCAAAGAAATTATTTATTTCATTTGCTAAGACGAGCTGAGAATTCAGGTCATTCTTGCTCCATTTCTAACTTTGCACTAAATGGTCTGTCACCCGTGCACCGTCAAAAACTGACCAGTGTCCAAACTGCACCGTATGACCCCCTCGAATAATGACCATGTACCCTGTGACCATGAAAACTGGACTTGACAATATCACAACATTACAGGTGTAATTATTAGGTATGATCAAAGAATCAACTAAAACCCTTCACACCCTTCCCCTCCCAGTCTCATACTATTTGCAAACAGTTTGGATCCTGATCAGACGCCGGGTAACCCGGCGTCTGATCAGGATACAAACTGTTTGACACTCATTTCAAAGTCTGTACAGTCAAATGTTGCTAAAAATTAAATTTATGATATAAAAGCAGACGACAAAATTTGGAGCAGACGACAATCTAGCAGTGAAGTGGTTAGACTGGACATCAGCCCTCGGGTCATACGTGGACATACCTGTGCAATAGTGCACCTAATCCTACCAGTTGAAAACTGCCGTCTGCTTGATAAAATAAAACCACCAAACATTTGTTTCCTGACAGAAGAAAAATAACTTTTTAAACTTGATTATGATAAACAAATTGTGAAGTTGTGACCTAAGCAACAATTATTTTAAGAAATCTACCAGACTGGTCAATTATTTTAATATACAAAGCACATGAAGAGGCTTTCTGCACTATTTTTTCTGCTTTAATTAGGCTGTCACCTGTCTTAAACAATGTGTATAGGTCTTCTTGGAAAATTCCAGAACTGTTGCAGACGATTTTAATAGAAGATAAAATTACCTAGCATGAATGAAGACTTAAACATCACAAAATTTTCTCAAGGAATGGCAGACTGACACAATTTAGGTTTGATTGTACTGAACTCTTTGCATGCATATAGTTTTTTACTGTAACATTTGTCGTCTGCTATTGTTTTAAAATTTGAATAACCAAAATTTCTTTTCAGAAATAAGGTCAGAGTGTCAAACAGTTTGGATCCTGGTGAGACACTGTGTTAAACTCCGTCTCATTTTGATTCAAATTAACTGTTTAGAAATTAAGGTGTCGAAATCACTGTGGGAATATCTGTTGCTAGCATGCAAAGAGTATACTTTCTCTTAGTTTTCATGCACTTTACATAATTATAGAACACTACCAATTTAAACTTATTTATATGAAATTTATAAGGAAAACTGATCATTAAAATAGATGTCCAAAATAATGTGCAAATAGATGATAAGCTGCTAGGATGCAAATTGATATAAACTTTTTTATGAAAACAAAACCACAAAGTCACCTGAGTATTCATATTTTAAACTGTGCCAGCTATATATACTTTATCATCTAAAGACATTTCCTCAGTCCATTGATGGAGTCCCCCCCATTGTTCTCGTTAGACAAGAAAGTAACTGTCAAAGAATGTAGCATAAGACACTTTAATGTTTCTTTGCTATCGGCATGTGCACAAGACCCATGCTTTTTGCAAGGAAATTGCCCGACAAGGCGTAATCGCCGGAAGAAGGTCAGGATTTTTTTTAACTATAACATTAGCTAATAAAATAAAGATCACATCCAGAAAGAGTGCAGACTTATGTCAGACAGGTCCCGAGAGAAAACAGGGCAGATCCTGATCAGACAGCTCCTTCAGGAGCTGTCTGATCTCGGTCTACACTGTTTTAAATAGGGGTCAAAATATGCTAATACCAGGAGAAATTTACAACAGGGTTTAAAGCAGATCAGAAGATTAATTAACATTCTGTTTTAAGCCCTTGAAATTTCTCTCTACAATTTTTAAGTGCAAAAGTTTACCTAACAAACAGTTTCAAATGCAAAAAGTTTACCTGACGAACTGTTTTAAGTGCTAAAATGTTATCTACCTAAAAGTAATTAACCTTGTTCCCAATGTATAAAGAATAGCGACAACTGGTAACGACTCTACAAAAGGAAACAAAAATACAGTTGAAACTGGATACTTCGAACTTGCGTCGGTTCCTATGTACCCATTTTTTTCAAAGTTAAAACGTGGCTTATGGCCACATTTTGACTTTGAAATACAGGTATATTCGACTTAAGCAAGATTGACTTGTCAAATATCAACTTATGAAATACTGATATGACTGATTTAGGGAGTTAGAAGTATCGAGTTTTTACTGTATTATGTATATTCATTGTATACTGACAACTTATTTTTAATCAAAGAATAACAATTAACGAAAAGGAGCCCTCTGTCTTAAGTTTTATATTGACAACATCTGTGCAAAATGTTGTCAGCTGAGCTGTACTTTTTCTTCTCATTTCTTTCAACGCTAAGTAACTCTTGTGGGTTATAAAGTTCCCTTGTGGATCCTTTTAGTTTTAGTTATCAAAACATGAACCAGTCTACTTGGTATTCTGGGTAATTTGATAAATATATATTGCTTAAAATTAGCAAACAGTATAGACCCTGATCAGATGGCTCCTACAATCGGAGTCCTCTGATTTGGGTCTACACTGTTTGCTACTTTATTTAAAGCAATATTTTTTTTTAAGGTCTACGGTGTAAAAAGAGTTTATTATATTTGAAGATACATAATCTGAGTGACAAGGGTTTGGATCCTGATTAGAATGTTATTTTTTCCCTGAAAACTGTGAAATTGATTAATTCTAGATTCTCAGCAGACCACAATTTTAACCCTTTACTCCATAGCCTATTTCTAGTTTTGAAGATAGATGGCTACTTAAAGCAGGTTGAAAGTAAAGCAGAATCTGCCTTAAGGCACATTCTGCTTTACTTTCAGTCTGCTTTAAGCTATCATCTACTGGAATTAAGAAATTTGTTTTGGATGGTTCACATTCAAGACCACATAAATTGGAACTACTTTCATTAGTGAAGGAATAAATAACATGTGCTTAAAGGCGCTTCTATGGAGGAAAGGATTTTAACCCTTAGCCTGCCACTCACGACTATAGCTCCATATGCAAGCAGCTTGGATCCGGATGAGACGCCGAGTAACTCGGCACGCCGAGTAACTCGGCGTCTCATCCGGATCCAAGCTGTTTGACACTCGGACAACATTTTCAGCAATTTTGAGCAACTTTGAAGCACTTTGAAAATTGAAGCAGACGACAATTTATTTGGCGGGCTAAGGGTTAAATTAAAGCAGAAAACTTACACAGGTATTCAACAACTGAGATACAGCGTAACACTGCGTCTCATCAGGATTCAAACTATTTGACACTCTGGCCTTATTTTCGAAAGACATTTATAATTTCTTTTTTTAGAACAGTTGCAGACGACATATGTTGCAGAGGAAAATTTACCAAGCATTCAAAGAGATGATATGTTACGTAAAATTAAATAAGGGGAGTTTTTCAAAACTTAAAATCTTTATTTCTGCATTAAACCCTATGGTGTCACTACTCATTAGAATCGTCTCGTCGAGACGATTCTAATGAGTAGTAATCTCATAGAATTGGGTGCTGCATAAGTGAGAAAATGCTGGATTTGTTAAGTGTACTCCCTTTTATCTAGAGCCCTGGGGCCCGTTTTACTAAACAACTTACGCAAAAATTTTGCATAAGTCAAAATCGTTTAACTCTTGTTTTTCGATCATAAACGTTTGCAAACAGCAAATAGCCAGATCAGAGGACGCGCTAAAAGCGCGTCCTCTGATCTAGCTATCTGCTGTTTGTAGCAAGTGATAATAATAAATATAAATTAAAATTTAAAATTTTGACTTACGCAAAACTTTTGCGTAAGTAGTTTAGTAAAACGGGCCCCTGGTGATTTTTTGCTGACAAAGGCACACAATTATCTGACAGCTTCAGGATGCATTTTATGTTTTCAACAAGAGCAGCTAAAGGCAAAAATCGTAATTACCTTTGCAAACAGTTTGAAATTAGAGACACTGAGTTTTCAAAACTAGAAATAGACTAGAAGTTCACGGTTCAATGTAAGTTTGACTGTACACTCACAATGGGAGAAAGACCTTGGTGCACTAGCGGTGTGATGTAAGGTTATTTTAACCCTCAGCATATAATTATTTCAAGGCAACAGCATGAAGCTATTTCCAGACTATAGGGCAACGACCGAGAGGCTATGAACTATACCAATCAAATATATTTGATTGTCTATACAGATTTCTAGCAATCTAGTAAAACAAATGTATCTCACCTTTTTATTCTATTGATACAATTTATTATGGATTTCTATTAACATATATTGTATGTGATGCAGTACATGCGCAGATCCAGAGATTTTTCTCAAAGGGAGTCCAACTGAGAAGATATAACAAGTTTTTAACAAACAAATGAAGATGTAATTTTTTCCAAGTTAACCTATTACCCCATAAATATGCCTTTTTACGCCTCTAATTTATTCGTCCATTGAAGAAAATAATTCCACTTTATACAGTTATGAATATGCATCATAAGAAATATTTTCTATTTTCTAGCAGATGGAAGCTGCAGGCTGAACGTAAAGCAGAATGTGCCTTAAGGCACATTCTGCTTTACTTTCAACCTGCTTTAAGTGGCTACCCATCTTCAAGGCTAGAAATAGGCTAAGGAGTAGTGGGTTAACATGTTTATGCTATAAACATTATTTCAACTGCAAGCAGTTCGAAGCCAGATCAGATGCTGGGTAAAATAGAAGCTATTTTTTCGTGCATTTGCTGTTCAGGATCATGTTCATTTACAGGTACATGGTAATAAGTATGGTAAATATTTAATTTAACAGTCAATTCAAATAAGAATAAATTCCAATAACCTGTCTCTAGAGTCATTTGAATTTTAAAATAGATACATTATTGATAGTTGTCTCCCGATATAGGTATCAATGATATGCCTTTTACTGTATCAATGACAGCTCTAGCTGAGGTAGAGCAGAATGTGCCTTTATGCACATGATTCTGCTTTACTTTCAACCTGCTTTACATGGTCACCTATACCAGAAACAAGGTTGTACGGTAAACGGATAATACATCTCCTCCCACTTTTTAAAGCAGAGACAAGTTAGCCAGGGCTACATATTAGAGGGGGTAAACAGAACAAATCCAACATTTTCTCACTCATTTCAGCACCAAATCCTATGGTGTTACTACTCATTAGAATCGTCTCGAAGAGACGATTCTAATGAGTAGTGACACCATAGGATTTGGTGCAGAAATAAAGATTTTAGTTTTTGAAATACATGTACTCCCCTTAGCTGGAGCTCTGGTTAAATTAGCAATAAAATTTTAAGTTGTGCTCTGTACTGCACTGACCTACCGTTCTGCCGGACATCCTGTGCACTACGTGACTCTACATACAGTGCCCTCAAGCAAGTTTTTTATCAGCTGTCAAACCTTGACAAGCGGTGGTATGCTTCTCGGTGCAACTATAATATAGTTGATACTTCTATGCATACCGGTACATACGGTTAAATCTTAATATCTCTAACTCACTCAAGTCAAATAACCCTTATGTCTTCAATTGAAATTTTGACAATACGAGTTCGCTAGTGACAAACATACCCTTATTTCGAAGTTAAAACGTGGCTAAGCCACGTTTTAACTTTGAAATACGGGTAAGTTCGATTTTGACAAGTTGGAGAAAACAAGGTGTTACTGTATAGTCCTGACAGTCAAATTATCACTTTATACCGTTAATGAACTAATTATACAGGTAGACTTGTATTATACCGTCACTCAAATTGTCAGCCTTTAATACAGGTGACAGCTTAACCCTTTACCTAATAGCCTATTTCTAGTATTGAAGATAGGTGACTACTTAAAGCAGGTTGAAAGTAAAGCAGAATGCGCCTTAAGGCGCATTCTGCTTTACTTTCAGCCTGCTTTAAGCTATCCTATGGTAGAATATAGAAAATATTCCCTATAATAGACATTCATGACTGATTAAATTGGAACTATTTTCTTCAGCGGAGGAATAAATCATATTCGCTAAAAGGCGCTTCTATTGGGGAAAGGGTTAATGCAGGACAACAGTAAAGCAGAAAGCTCCTAACCTATAAGCCCACACCTTTTTACACCTTTTATTTATTTCTCCAATGAAGAAAATAGTTCCAATTTATACAGCCACTGAGCCAAGAATGTGTAGATCTACCATAAGAAATACTTTCTATATTCCAGCAGATGATAGCTAAAAGCAGACTTAAAGTAAAGCAGAATGTGCCTTAAAACATTACCTAGCATGCAAAGAGTTTAACCAATTACCCCATAAATATAGCCTTTTTCTAGAATTGAAAACAGTTAAATACTTAACCCTTTCCTCCCTGAAACCTCAAATAGACAAATTCTAGTTTTCAATTTAGTCTAGTCCATTTATGACTTTTTAGGGTTGAGTTTTACAATATATGTCAAAATGACAAACAGTTTAGACACTGATCAGAGGGCTCAGGAGCCCTCTGATCAGGATATATACTGTTCGCATAGGACAAGTGTACTTCTCACAGGTACACTGTTTGCAAATGACGCATATATGCGTGACTAGGGTTCAAAGAGTTAAAGCAGGTTGAAAGTAAAGCATTATGCTTTACTTTCAGCCTGCTTTAAGCTACCATTCTGCTAGGATATAGAAAAATATTCTTATAGTACAAAAGTCATGTTCCAGACTGCATAAAATAGTCTAGTTGCTTAGGGTGAAAATCGTTACTTGGTGGATTAAAGCATAAAACTTTGTAAACGGGTTGCATTTGCAATATATAATCATAATAATTGGGGGTGCCCGACCTGGCTGCCCTATTTCGGCCAAAATCCAAAATGGCGTCCAAAATGGCCGCCATAAAATAATAAGTTTTGAAAAACGCCCTTATTTGGTAAATTTTCCGAATTAAAAGTGTCTATAAATGTGTAAACTGGATAGAAATACTATACTGTGATATAGTTGGACTCATTTATATAATAAAATTGTTTATTTCTATATAATACTTAATTTCTTTAATCTGAATAGAACAGAATAGAACATAAATTGTCTAAGACATTGACTGACACTTCACAAATGTATATTGTTATTATTTACCCGAATAAGATGGTTCTGATGGTAAATTGAATACATAATCACAATCAATTTATTCAACGTGTTCAACATTATTAGAAAATATCATTCTTTCTTTCTAATTAGAATAGAATCGAACCTCGATGTGTATTTACTGCGTGCTAGAACTGATTTAAATTGAATATTCTCGTATTTTTTCAGTTGAAAATCGATAATTCGTTCATGCTTTAGTCAAACATGTCTGTATTTAAAGTTAGAAGGTGACTAAGATACATTTAACTTTGAAATATTGGTATGTCGACTAAAGACAGTTTCGAGTTTTTAAGGTTTGATTGTATAACAGTTGTACTAGCCCAGCAGGCACACCAACGTTGAATCAACGTTGAATCAACGTACGATTTATATTTGATTTTGAAAGTTGTGTTGACGTTGAACCTCAACGTTGATTCAACGTTGATAATGGTTGAAGTTTCAACGTTGAAATGACGTTGATTCAACGTCAAAACAACATTGTTTCGAGTGGGCTGTCCGTTTTTGTGTGCGTTGTTTTCTCCAGATATTGTTTTATTTTCAAATGCTCCCTTCAACTTAGGTTTTAGGAGCTCTACTCTACTAATAGTAGAGTAGACAACGCATGGGCGTTGGAAGATATTTGATTACAGCTTATCAAATATGGTTGCTTCATTTATTAGTACACTGAGTATCTATAATTAAACATTTTTACATTGAATTGGTTTGCTTTTCTTGCTTTTTGTATTTTATTCATTTTAATTGTAAACTTGAATGTAAAGTTCAGTGCTTACTATTAAGAACTTAGAACTTATTTCTTTTGCATCTAAACTATGAAGTATCAAATTAATATTTAAGTAGAAGTTGTTATGATTATTTATTAAAAAATAATAATTTTTACCTACGTCCATTATCTGACAATGTTGATTCAACGTTGATTCAACTTGGGCAGTAGATTTTTAAATTGAATTTATTTTTTTACGATAAATCATAGTTGACGTGATGAGACATAACCACTGCAATATAATTTATCAGAATTTTCATTTTCAACGATTTGTTTTTTCCCACGACCATTTTCAACGTTGATTCAACGTTGGCAATAAATTCGGTACCGACCCATGGTCGTTCAAGGGTGAAAAAGGGTTGATCAACGTTGCGACGGAAAATCAACTGCTGGGCGACCATTATCAACGTTGATTCAACGTTGATTCAACGTTGTCATTAGATTTTCTAAATTGAATTTATTTTAACGATAAATCATAGTCGACGTGGTTAGACATTAAACACTGCGATATAATTAATCAGAAATTTCAATTTCAGTATTTTTTAATTTTTTATCTACAACCATTATAAACGTTGATTCAACGTTGATTCAACGTTGGCTGTAAATTGGCTACCGATGGATGGTCGTCTATGGTTGAAATCAGGTTGATCAACGTTACGACGGAAAATCAACGTTGATTCAAAGTTGAAACAACGTTGTGTGCCTGCTGGGAGTATGTCAGTTTTGCAGTACATAATCTACATGCATTTCGTGATCAGGATAATTCATAGTTTCCTTTTCATACACTTAAACATCAATTGAGTATTTTAGCATACATACTTTCTAGAGCATGGTGGCATTGCCTCTATAGCCCGTTTAAGTTCTCTGCAGCTTTCTGCTTTTTTGTGAGTGTTCTCCAGGGAAGTGGTCAATTATCATTTAATTTGGTCCAACGAAAGGCGACTTGATACGGGATATTCCGGTCTGACTATAATTTTACTTAAGAACCAAATAATGGTTTGGTAGAGGCTGTTGTAATAGAGGTGGTAGGTCCTGCATAGTTTAACATTTTACCCTGAGGAAACAGTTCCTGTCATAGGTCATTGACTTTGTATAGTTGTGATGTATGATCATAAAGTATTCAAGTGAATCTTTCGATGCACTTATATGCTTCACTCTGCACTTAAACTGGTATTTATAAATGGATTCCTCAAAGCAACAGAAAATTACTTGAGAACATGATTTCAATGTCTTCCACGATGTCTTGGACATGAAGATTTATTCTTGTATCCGCTTCTTCGTGGTCATGGAGCAGTATTTGTGTACTACAGCCTTTGGCAACAACAGATGTGCATGCAGTGATGTAAAATGCTTTGTTTCCTTGGTTTTAATTGACAGCCACATCTCCCGTCAAGAGATCAAAAAGCTCTTCTTTAGATATTTAAATTCTAATGAAATAAGTAGAAATTCACTGGTAGTCTTGTCTGATGTGAAACGTCCTTTCTTGTGCCTTTCCCCTCTTTTTCTCGGATTGCCCCTTTGTGACTATATGTATCACATTTGTGTGGGTCACACACAACATCAACCTTTTAGCAACGTTGAAACTGTCTGTTTGCCCATGGTATGAAAGTATTTTGACTGTACTATGTCGTTTCCAACATGTGGTACTTCCTGTTTATTATTTGGGTCTAGGTTCTCCAATGGTTCCGACTTGCAGGTCAGATGTCTCAGTCTTTCCAGCTGAGAACAAATTTGGTGCCAAGATTGATTTCAATTGGGAAAGAAGTTATTTTGGGACTGAGTTTTATAAAAAATCATAGCAAACATTTCATATACGTGTATAACTAGTATTTGCATACATAAGTCTACTGTAAAACTTTATTAAACCTCTGGGCCACATCAAACTGCGAAAGCTTGACTAAAAAGAATATCATTGCTTTTTAGTTAATCATTGTTACGTTTCAATTTTGGCTTTCCTTTGGTATTTCAAAGAGTTGTACTTTGTTGTTCTTTAACGGAATCTGAATTGCTTGGGTCCTTTCTATTACCACTTGTTGCATATATTCTTGCATCACCTTTCTAAATTTTGCCTAAAGCATTTCTTGTTGCCATGCGTATGAAATTTCAGAATGAATCACACCGCTCATGTGACTCTTCTAGAAATGGAATTTTCTTACTGTTCGATTGTTTACACAAATTATTGACCTACCTACCTTTTGAAAGTCTCTTGTTTTGAGGATCTAATGGTTATGGCTACAAAATGGGTTTTTTATCAAGGTTATTTTTCTGAAATTCATTTAGAATTTTAACATTTCAGGCCAAGATATCACCCATCCAGATTCTCTGTCAGTTCAATGTCACCTTGATTGTTCTGCTCATTTACCCGATGAAGCGATTGGGCAGAAAACTTGTGATTTATTTTTGGAAATACCCAGTATTTTTGGCTAACATTTTTGCTGGTATCAGATAGTGATTTCATAATTCTTGTATGAACTTG
Organism: Gari tellinella; assembly: GCA_922989275.2. NCBI lineage: Eukaryota > Metazoa > Mollusca > Bivalvia > Cardiida > Psammobiidae > Gari > Gari tellinella. The sequence goes on along the minus strand of OV277867.1, from coordinate 26,599,822 downwards.
TAACCAGTGTGTATTGTTGGTGTGGTAAAGAATAAAGAAGAATATGGGACAACCTGCTCTAAAACGCTGACATAAAGTGTGCACTTTAATTAACAATGTGCATGTACAAAAAGGAGAACCAACATCTCTTAACGTAGTATACGGTCCCAGTATGTGAATGTTGAACACTTTCCTGTCATGTTGTTTTTCCAGGCAACACATATTCCGTCATCTCTGCTTGATCATTCATAATTTGGAACGATTCCCGTTTTAATTTAGCTTATATTAAAACTGTCACTTTGTAAGCATATCGTGTTTTAATTAAAAAGTCAAATGAGTTGCAGAAATGAAGGAATAGGCTGTTCCCGGTGATGCCACACCAACTTTTTTGTTAAGGCTTGTCCATCCAGATTCGTCTCTAAGCTACCGACAACCCTCCAAATGCAATCTCAATAGTCGATATGCAGACCTCCAAGCATCATCATGTAGACATTTTCGCAATGTGAATCTGTCCAGTTCCACTGAATGTTTTTGGCTAAAGTAAAGCGTAAATATCTCTAGGCTCTCAAGCTGTCAGTAGGGCACCTACCCCATTACCCTACCCACAAACAACACTGTTGTCCTAGTCCATAGTGTAGGAACAAATAGTTGATTTGTTTTCTTGATATACTAAGCTAAACTAATAAATAATATGGTCAATATCTAATCAAAGTAATGCAATATACAAAATTTCGATGAGACAAACTGTTTCAACTCAATAATATGGTGGTTATTACCAATTATTTTGGCACGAATGGGCTTCTGTAGTTTACAAAAGGTCTAATGAAAAATGCATATTTACTTTTTTATAATATATTTACATTTTATAGGCAATATATGTTTCATCTAATTGGTTATTGTGCATTTCCACAATGTTATACCATAGGAAAATCCTGATTAAATGTTACAAGCTGCGTGTTTGCAGCAAGTCACGAAAACTCATGACAATTACTTTTTATATACTATGTTATTACATTATTAATTCTCATTTAAGTTAAACGTACTACATGTATTGGCTATTTATCAGCCATAATTTCAAAAATAGAAACAAACAGACGTATTGTGTCATGATTATCAGACGCTCAAATCAGAAAAAACATGGTATGGTGGCCTCAATGGGCCATAACCTAAATTCCGTAATCTATCAAACAAATGTTTTTTCTTTAATAATTTGTAGCAATAAGTTATTATTTTATATCTACGTTTTTCTTATAATAGTAATGTGATAAAACATGCAATTTTTAGTATCATTCAGATTTAATGGCCCGGCCTAGCTTTAAAATGGGCAACTTTTTATCACATTCTCAATAATTTTTCGCGAGCTGCACTGTTTTCAATAGAAAAGACGCACCAAATGTAAATTTATCACAAATATACTATACAGTTTATGTATATTTTCTATTAATCTGCTCCAAAACATCACATTATATTGCAGTTCCTACTGCTGAAATGGAGCTCTAAAACGTCTGTGTACGTTGGCCGCCATTTTAAATTTTTCAAAAAGTAGGTCACCTAGCCCGGGCACCTATATGCCATTTGATTCTATAGGTGTCATACTATATATGTGAGAAGTTTGGTGCTTTAATCCACTCTGTAACGATTTGGCCAAAAAATGGACATAAGCAACTAGACTAAAATTGGAAATGTTTTTTTCAGTAGAGGATTAATTTCGAAGCGTAAAAAGGCGTATTTATGGAGTAATAGGTTAAACACAGGTGACAACTGGTTTAGTTCTCAAAGTTGGAGTGTACTGTAGTCCATTTCAAGGTTTTATCAGTGGATGCTTACCAGACATGTTTATATGGCTTCCAAGTTCACAGATTTAAATTGAAGTGTAACTTTTATGTTTTCATTACCTAGTTGTTGAAAAAGGCTCATACCCATTAGGGTATTTATATTACCCAAAGTCTTTACTTACAATGCAGGAACCACATATTATTATACAGTAAAACAACCAAAATATTATTTCCATTAATACGAAGGCTAATTAAATGTATAAAAGACAGGTGACAGCTCAAAGCAAAGTAACAGTAAAACAGAACGCTCCTAAAGCAGCGTTCTGTTTCACTGTTACCTTGCTTTAACTCTTTCCTCCCTGAAACTTTAAATGGACAATTCCAGTTTCCATTTTAGTCTAGTCCATTTCTGACTTTTAAGGGTTGTTTTTGTCAATGTTTGGCATTAGGACAAACAGTGAAGACCCTGATCAGAGGGCTCCTTTCGGAGCCCTCTGATCTGGGTCTTCACTGTTTGCATAGGACAAGTGTACTTTTCACATGTTCACTGTTTGAAAATAACGCCTATATGCGGGACTAGGGTTCAAAGGGTTAAACGGTCATTTATTTTGTTGTAAAAACCTAATAATCACCACAATTTTGTGGTCCTAAGAGAGGTTTTACTTTAGATCCTTTGTGAACAGATATGCAGACCCACCTTGAAATCACCAAATTCCTTGAATCAAACTCTCAACTGCATTTCAAAGTTAAAACATGATCATATTTTCACTTTAGAATATCAGTATACTGTTGGACTCAGCCATGCAGTCCGAGATATCAAATTGCAATTGAAGAAATTTAAAAACGCAAATCCAATTAAGAAATAAGTCAAATTAAAATGCAGACCTTCTAAAGGGGGAAAGGGTTAACTTAATCGTTTAACCCATTTCCCCATGAATACACCTTGTTACGCCTTTAAATTGCCCCTCCACTCAAGAAAATTGCTCTAGTTTATACAGTCAAGAATAAGTACCATAAGAGATATTTTCTATATCCTTGCAGATGGTAGCATAGAGCAGGCTGAAGGTAAAGCAGAATGGGCCTGATGGCCCATTCTGCTTTACTTTCAACCAGCTTTAAGAGATCACCTAGCTATATTCAAAACTAGAAACAATCTATGGGGTAGAGGGTTAAAGGGACTCGCAACCGGATGGTGTACTTGTCAAAATAAAATAAAATACTCAAATAAAAGCAAATTTGTGGCATTATTTGGCTTCTGACATTAAAAGAATATATTCAGTCCAAAAAAAATCTCAAGAATCGTCACCGAATCTTAGATTTTTAGATATTTTCCATCGTTTTTCTATACCGACTAGTAGACGGTATAGTTGTTGTTGTTGCTTCTCTACACGGGCTCAGACATAAACACGAGCCGAATTACGAAGTTGTATGCCCTTTCGATCGCTACACATTGAAATACGTTAAATCGATCCAAGATAAACGGATAGTTCCGTGGTCCATTGGTCTAAGCGGTTTCCCCTATTTTGCCTTCTGTCCGCCAATGCCGGGCCCCGGGTTCGAATCCCACCAGAGACCAATATTTTTTTTTATTGAAATACATTTTTTTTAAACAGAATTTCTTATCCTAAACTAATTCTTTACCATTTATATAAGCGTTTGACACATATTTACAAATTACTATTTTTAATGCACCATCTGGTTGCGAGTCGCTTTAAACTTTCCTTCAGCTTTTTGTTTGTGGTTTGACCTTTTACTGGTCGTCAGAAGGAAATGCTGATCAAAAAATACATAAATTATTGACAGAGGAAACTTTGGTCATGTTATGCCATCATTAAACATTCTAACAAGAGCACCGCAAGCCGGGCACATTATAATGAGTATACGCCTGTCAAATTGATCTTAGAATGTAGTCATACTAAAACCCTATCAAGGTAAAGTGAACAAAAGGGAAAGAACCTTGAAAGTTAGGGGTCATATGCTGACCAAGTTTCAAAAGGATTGGAATAAATTTGTTTGAGAAAGAGAGCGGACAAACAAAAAAAAGCCCGTTTTTGACAATAAAAGGGACATAACTCTTAAATGTCAGAGGCAATCTTGCTGGTTATCGAACTTGACCGAGACATTATGATCATACACATGCTGACAAAGTTTCAAAAGGATTGGAATAAATTTGTTTATGTTAGAGAGCGGACAAACTAAAAAATGCCTGTTTTTTACAAAATAAGGGGCATAACTCTTGAATGTCTAGGGCAATCTTGCTGGTTATGAAACATAACCGAGACATTATGGTAATACACATGCTGATTAAGTTTCAAAAGGATTGGAATAAATTTGTTTGAGTAAGAGAGTGGACAAACTAAAAAATGCCCGTTTTAGACGAAAAAGGGGCATAACTCTTGAATGTCTGGGGCAATCTTGCTGGTAATTAAACTTGGCCCAGACATTATGGTCATACACATGCTGACCAAGTTTCAAAAGGATTGGAATAAATTTGTTTGAGTTAGAGAGCGGACAAACTAAAATATGCCTGTTTTTTACGAAAACAGGGGCTTAACTCTTGAATGTCTGGGGCAATCCTGCTGGTTATCAAACTTGACCGAGATATTATGGTCATACACATGCTGACAAAGTTTCAAAAGGATTAAAATAAATTTCTTTGAGTTAGAGAGCGGACAAACTAAAATATGCCAGTTTTTGACGAAAAAAGGGGCATTATAACTCTTGAATGTCTGGGTCAATCTTGCTGGTTTTCCAACTTGACCGAGATATTATGGTCATACATGTTCTGACTAAGTTTCAAAAGGATTGGACTAAATTTGTTTGAGTTAGAGAGCTGACATGAAAAAGTTAACGGACAGACAGACAGACAGACAGACAGACAGACAGACAGACAGACAGACAGACAGACAGACAGACAGACAGACAGACAGACAGACGGACGGACGGACGGACGGACGGACGGACGGACTGATGGACGGACGGACGGACGGACGGACGGACAGACAGCGCCACGACATAATATGTCCCGTCTGAAGACGGGCGTATAAAAATAACACATTGTTGTGTTTGAAACATCATAATAAATAAGTACTGTTAAATTTTTTGAAGACAAATTGACCACACAAAGCAGTTTGAAAGTAAAGCAGAATGCACCAGAAGGTGCATTCTGCTTTACTTTCAATCTGCTTTAAGCTATCATCTACTAGGATATAGCAAAGATTTCTTAAGGATCGTACTCATGACTGTGCCATGTATAAAATGATTTTTTTCCTTCAGTGGAGGAATAAATTAAGGCAAAAAGGCGTATTTTATGGGGTAAAATCTTCTTACTTTAAGCAGCCACCTGTTTTCACCACAAAAGTATTATACATGTAATCTTTGTTACACATGTAGGTCATTAATTTTGCAATAAAGATTAGCCTCAGAGGCCTGCTCATGATCCAAACTGTTAGTTTAAATAATAGATGGGTGCCTCGGAACATGTGTGTCACCTGCCAGCAAGCATCAGTATGACAGTGTTTTTCCATAAAAAAAATCATTTCAAAATCTTCATTAGAACAGAAGAAATCTGCATGAAAAGAAAATGTTGAAAAGGGGAATAACTCTCACAATATTGATACAAGAGATTATAACCCTTGTGCAATTCACTTCCACTTGTCAAGCTCTTTCCATAAATGAAGTTTCATCTTAAAAGCTTCAGTAGAACAGGAGTTATGAGGCGTGACACAAAATGTGCCACGGACAAACAGACAGACGCTGGAAAAGTGATCCCTAAGTGTCACATTTGCCTACAGCAGGTGACACAAAAACAAACCACACACACACACACAAAATCCCACATAAAACCTCGTTACCCAGCGTCATCCGAAAAAAAAAATTGTTTTTTTTAAATACTCTCTTGTCCCAATTTGGGCAAATACATGTATGCTGTTTTCTGGATTAATGACTCAATGCTTCTCTCTGCTCTCTCCAAGCTGCGGGAGACCTCATTGCATTTTTTAACTCTTTAAAACACTCAATAAATGTAGCCTGCTTAAAATCTCTCCCCTACTCAAATTTCAGATACAAAAAATCAACACATTATATTTTTCAAATATAAATATTCCCTGTGGCAAACAAAATCGGAACCTGTTCAGACGCCGCGTTATGCGGCGTCTGAACAGGATTCAAACTGTTTGCAAAACACAAAAGATACACCGCTTGCACTATAAGGCTTCAATTACCATCAGGGGAATCGATACCATCATTCAAGGGTATTCAACTGGAGTTTTTTTATGTCCAGGAACTAGAGCTTCAACATGCAATTAGCCCTTAACATTCCCGTAATATAGCTTGCTTTGAGATTGCCTTTGTTAATCTTGTAATAGATTTATGCATTTTGAAATCGAGGAAATCTGAAGATGATTAGGTTCAAACAGTATGGATATCTAGGTACATGTATTGTGTAGTGTCTGATCTGAATCCAAACTGTTTGCAAATGTCAGTCAAGTCAAGATCAACAGGAGAATAGTTTGCTTAACTTTCCTCTGGAAGCAAAGAATCTTCTCATTAACTTAAATGGTTCAAGATATTATCAAACTTGTGTTTAAGGTGGTATATCCTTAATGAGATCAGTCCAATCTTATTAGAGGCATACTACCTTAACCCTTTTACCAATAGAAGCACCTTTTAGCACATTTAAATTATTCCTTCACTGAAGAAAATAGTTCAAATTTATAAATACATAAACGATGTACATGTACATGAACCATACAAAATAGTTTATAGGCCTTAGCAAATGTTAGCTTAAAGCAGGCTGAAAGTAAAGCAGAATACACCTTAAGGAGCATTCTGCTTTACTTTCAATCCCCCTAAAGTGGTCACCTATCTTCAAAACTAAGAAGCAAGCCATGGGGTAATGGGTTAAGAGATCTCAGAGCTTTGTTCACAGACAGAATAGACTGTGCTACCAATTGCCATTGCAGGGCTCCAGAAGCTAGATAAGGGGAGTATTTCAAAAACTAAATCTTTATTTCTGCTTTAAACCCTATGGTGTGACTGTCACTACTCATTAGAGTCGTCTCGAAGAGACAATTCTAATGAGTAGTAACACCATAGGATTTGGTGCTGAAAAGAGAGAGAAAAGGGTGGATTTGTTCAGCTTACTCCCTCTAATCTGGATCTAATCAAACATTTTCTCACTTTTTTTAGCACCAAATCCTATCTTTGAGACGATTCTAATGAGTAGTGACACCATAGGGTTTAATTGAGAAATAAAGATTTTAGTTATTGAAAAACTACCCTTATCTGGTGCTCTGACTATACAAATCCAATTTATAAGTCAACCTTTATTTCAGCCATACTGTCACATTTGTACTCTAAAGCCCTTTTCCCACTTTTTGCTATTGCCTGTATCTAGACTACCTTTGAACCTGTCATCACTTAAAGCAGGTTGAAAGTAAAGCAAAATGTGCTACCATCTGCTAGGCTATAGAAAACATATTACTGTCTAGTGTTATGTATGGGATACTTAGCAAGGGGACCAACTTTTTTAGGGGAAGATAAATGAAAGGCATAACAAAAAGTGTATATAAAATTATGGAGTAATGGTTTAGAAATATTTAATTTTCTATATTTTAGCAGATAATTATCTTAAAGTAGGCTGAAAGGAAAGCAGAATGCGCCTTATATAAAGGTGCATTCTGCTTTACTTTCAACCTGCTTTAAGTGGTGATTGATATTCAAAACTAGAATCGGGCTATGCCGGGTAATGGGTAAAACTCATGTTTGACAATAAAATTTGCTACAACTCCAAGTTGTTAGCTCTTGCCTAAAATACAATTAATGGTCCTTACACTCTCTGCAAAGAAAATCAAATAAAGAACCCTGGAGTTTGAAGCATCTTTATCTGATATTGAATATTTTAGCAAATCAGCGCACTGCTTCCTGTCCATAATCCGTTACAAGAAAAAAATATCATGCGCTTGAAAGATTGCACACTTGGGGAGATGTTGTTATTTCCTATCTAACCCTTTACTCCTTAGATAAACATGTTTACGCATTTAGTTTATTACTCCACTGAAGAAAATAGTTCCAATTCATACAGGCAAGAATATGTATCATAAGAAAAATTTGCTATATTCTAGCAGATGGTAGCTTAAAGCAGACTGAAAGTAAAGCAGAATGTGCCTTAAGGCACATTCTGCTTTACTTTCAACCTGCTTTAAGTGATTACCTGTTCTCAAAATAAGAAACTGGCAGGTTACGGCACGTTCTGCTTTACTTTCGTTAATCAACATGCTTTATGTGGTCAATTATCTAAATCTTCAATACTAGAAACAGGCTGGAGTAATGGGTTATTTATACTTACAAGCTATAAGCCACAATTTAGCTTTGAAATATGGGTTAGTTTGATTCAAAGGAGTTCAAATTATTGGGTTAAAAGTTTATTTATTAGCTTTCTTCTGAAACCAATATGCAAGGAAATTGTATGCTTAATTCTTACAGAAACTTTCAGCTTATTAAGTTCTTTATAACAAATTCAGCTCGCGACTTTCGCTTCCAATTATCTAGCAGAAAACTTGCTCAGTTGAGACATTGACTTTTCCTGTTTAGTTTCCTTGGGATAAAAGTACATTAGTATTGATGTTAAACCATGTCAGAAATATGTTACAATCTGGGTGAAAAACTAGGACTCAGAGCTCAAGATAAGAGGAGTATTTCAAAAACTAAAATCTTTATTTCTGCAATAAACCCTATAGTGTCACTATACACATTAGACCCTATAGTATCACTACACATTAAAATCATCACTTCGAGACAACTCTAATGAGTAGCAACACAATAGGATTCGGTGCAGAAATGAGTGAGAAAATGTTGGATTAGCTCAGCTTTCTCCCTCTTATCTGGGGCCCTGCTGGGACTCATTTAAATTTATCACAACCAATCAACAATGTCCTTTTAAGTCATTTGAACCTGAATCTCTGAATGGAAAATTCCATTTCTATATATTTAGGGATGATTTTAATATTATTGCAAAATGATATCTACACTGTTTGCATAAGTCAAGTGTACTGGTTACTATAGTACACTAGCTGTTTGCAAATGAAGCGTATCTATAGCCACTTGGTAGGTTGATAGGAAAGTCCTTGTGGCTCCTTCTCAGCCTGCTTTAAGCAGTAACCTGTTGTTAACACTTTACATCATAGATTTACATTTTTACGCTATCATTAAACTTTATTCTTCAGCTGAAGAAAATAATTCCAATTTATACACTGTATAGTCATGAAATATGTATCACAAGAAATATTTTCTGTTTTCTAGTAGATGTAAGTTTAAAGCAGGCTGATGGTAAAGCAGAATGCGCCTTCAAGTGCATTCTGCATTACTTTCAACCTGTTTTAAGTATTACCTGTCTTCAAAACTAGATACAGTCAATGGAGTAAACGGTTAGAATTAGAAACAGGCCCATGAGCAACATGAGCTCCAGCCTAGGTAAAGGGGATATTTCAAAAACTAAAATCTTTATTTTAACATTAAACCCTATGGTGTTACCACTCATTAGAAACGTCTCTTCGAGACGATTCTAATGAGTAGTAACACCATAGGATTTGGTGCTGAAATAAGTGAGAAAATATTTGAATAGTTCATTTTACCCCTTCTTATCTGGAGCCCTGGAACAATGGTTTAAATAGACAAAAATCCTACTGTTACATAACAATGCTGAGTTATATAACCAGAGGAGCAGCCACTCTTCAATGACAATGCACTCGTAACAGGAATTTCGATCGATTTAGCTCAAAGATGCTGTATGAAAAAAATACCTCATTGTAAACAGGGTTAGAGTTGGGATGTTAAGTCTTCAAATCAATACACACACCAGGCCGTTAAAAACAAAAGGATCCGTTGTTTTTTTGTGTGGAGTACAGTTGAGCCTATGTAAGCCAGGGTAATACAGTCAACCCTGTATACAGCAGCAGCTGATCCCCCCCAAAGAACATGTAAGAGTGGCAGCCTTACAGTTAAAACCTGTGTACAGCATCTGATCCCCCCAAAAGAACATGTAAGAGTGGCAGCCTTACAGTTAAAACCTGTGTACAGCAGCTGATCCCCCCAAAAACATGTACAGGTGTTAGGCTAACAGTCAAACCTGTGTACAGCAGCTGATCCCCCCCAAAAACCATGTATGGGTGTTAGGCTAACAGTCAAACCTGTGTACAGTAGCTGATCCCCCCAAAAACATTGTACGGGTGTTAGGCTAACAGTCAAACCTGTGTACAGCCTACAGTAGATGATCCCCCCCCCCAAAACATTGTACGGGTGTTAGGCTAACAGTCAAACCTGTGTACAGCCTACAGTAGCTGATCCCCCCAAAAACATTGTTCGGTGTTAGGCTAACAGTCAAACCTGTGTACAGCCTACAGTAGCTGATCCCCCCAAAAACATTGTACGGGTGTTAGGCTAACAGTCAAACCTGTGTACAGTAGCTGATCCCCAAAAAACCATGTACAGGTGTTAGGCTAACAGTCAAACCTGTGTACAGCAGCTGATCCCCCCAAAAACATGTACAGGTGTTAGGCTAACAGTCAAACCTGTGTACAGCAGCTGATCCCCCAAAAACATGTACAGGTGTTAGGCTAACAGTCAAACCTGTGTACAGCAGCTGATCCCCCAAAAACATGTACAGGTGTTAGGCTAACAGTCAAACCTGTGTACAGCCTACAGTAGATGATCCCCCCCAAAACATTGTACGGGTGTTAGGCTAACAGTCAAACCTGTGTACAGCCTACAGTAGCTGATCCCCCCAAAAACATTGTTCGGTGTTAGGCTAACAGTCAAACCTGTGTACAGCCTACAGTAGCTGATCCCCCCAAAAACATTGTACGGGTGTTAGGCTAACAGTCAAACCTGTGTACAGTAGCTGATCCCCAAAAAACCATGTACAGGTGTTAGGCTAACAGTCAAACCTGTGTACAGCAGCTGATCCCCCAAAAACATGTACAGGTGTTAGGCTAACAGTCAAACCTGTGTACAGTAGCTGATCCCCAAAAAACCATGTACAGGTGTTAGGCTAACAGTCAAACCTGTGTACAGCAGCTGATCCCCCAAAAACATGTACAGGTGTTAGGCTAACAGTCAAACCTGTGTACAGCAGCTGATCCCCCAAAAACATGTACAGGTGTTAGGCTAACAGTCAAACCTGTGTACAGTAGCTGATCCCCAAAAAACCATGTACAGGTGTTAGGCTAACAGTCAAACCTGTGTACAGCAGCTGATCCCCCAAAACATGTATGTGTGGTAGCCTTACAGGCAAACCTGTGTATAGCAGTAACTGTTCCCTCCAAAGAACATTAATGGGTGGTAGGCTAACAGTCAAACATCTGTACAGCAGCTGAAGCTTTCTGCATTACTTCTGTCCCTGCATTAACTCTTTCCTCCCTGAAACTTGAAATGGACAATTCCAGTTTCCCTTTAAGTCTAGTCCATTTCTGACTTTTAAGGTTTGTTTTTGTCAATGTTTGGCATTATGACAAACAGTGAAGACCCTGATCAGAGGGCTCCTTTCGGAGCCCTCTGATCTGGGTCTTCACTGTTTGCACAGGACAAGTGTACTATTCACATGTACACTGTTTGAAAAGGACGCCAATATGCGTGACTAGGGTTCAAAGGGTTAACCCTTTAATTACCCAATAGCCTGCCTGTTTCTAGTTTTGAAGACAGGTGATCACTTAAAGCAGATTGAAAGTAAAGCAGAATGCTCGTTACCAAGCCTTCTGCTTTACTTGCAGCATGCTTTAAGCTGCCATCTACATATCCAATAGTCATTTACAATGTAGGGCTGAATGGATGATGTTATTAAAACTATAGGCTAAAGCAGCCTTCGATTGTAAACTGAAATTGTCCATGTGAATCAGGGTTGAAAGGGTTAACACGGGGTAATACTGTTTCTCTTTTGAGTAGTGGCGTAACACGTGTTTGACTTTTATTTTTTCATTATCTAACATCAATAGAAGATTAGTGATTTAATCAGTGATATTTGAGATATCAATGAGACCGTGCACCTGTCTTCAATGTAGATCATTCACATGCCACGATGGCAATGGATGCTCTTACCCAAGGCTCCAGATAAGAGGGAGTTTTCAAAAACGAATCCAAATTTTCTCACTCATTTCAGCACCAAACCATATGGTGTTACTACTCATTAGAATCGTCTCTTTGAGACGATTCTAATGAGAAGTGACTACATAGGGTTTCATGCAAAAATAAAGATTTTAGTTTTTGAAATACTCCCCTTATCTAGAGCCCTGTCAGATTACACAAAATGACAAACAGTACAGACCCTGATCTTAGTCTACACTGTTTGCAAGGAACAAGTGTACTCTTTACAATTACACTGTAAATGTATTCTTAGCTTGGGCTCAATGAGTTAATCCTCACTAGGTGACCAGTAAATAGAGCAAAGCTAATCCAGCACTAAGCCTTTCCGTATTGGTATATTTCAATCACTGTTTTACCATAATATGAGTACAAACAACACCAAAATAACATTTGATCTGTCTTTATCCCTTTCATGAACAAATTTATTGTGAGATTTTTACCCCATTACCGCCATATTGTCGTCTGCTTCAATATTGTTTCAAAGTTAGATTTAAGGCAGTTTTATATAAACTGACGTACTTTCAAGAGAAGAAGTGAACAGTTTAACACATAACTTGACGTCTGATCAGGATCAAAGCTGTTTGCAAATGAGCTTTAAGACGTCATTAAGAGTGAACGGGTTAATAATAATCTACTTGCAAGGCTATGCCTATAAGTCACTGACCAAATGGAACTCCAATTGAACAATTCCTGTCCTTTAAGAGATTTCTGATTTATTATTAGATTGATCAGGTTGCTGAACTGTTTATCTGATTACCAATATCAATTAAATTAGAATTTTGCATAAATTTCTTCCAATTAAGAGAACAGACAGGAATTCTTTATTTCAGCTGATTTAAGTTTTGAACACAGATGATCACTTAGAGGCTTTAAAAGCAGGTTGAAAGTAAAGCAGAATGCGCCTTAAGGCACATTCTGCTTTACTTTCAGCCTGCTTTAAACTACCACCTGTTAGGATAAAGAAAAAGAAAAATAATAAAGAAACTATGGTATTTCTTCATGTAAATATTCATGACTCTGTATAAAGTGGAGCTATTTTCTTCAGTGGAGAAATAAATTAAAGGCATAAAGATGTGTATTTATTAACTAATGGATTAAGCAGCAAGCATTTATTCCATTTCTCAAAGAGACAGAATGAGAATCATTCATCTTAATCCTAACCAAGCATGCTAGAATCAATTTGTACTGGGTACTTTCTATAATGGAAGTTCACAGCCATCACTGACAAGTAAAAATTTGTTAACAACAGTTCAACATGCTCTGTGACAATTCACTGAAGAGGTATAAAACAAATGCAAGCTCCTCAATTATCCCATTCCCCCATAAATATGCCCTTTTACGCCTCTAATTCATCACTCCACTGAAGAAAATAGTTCCAATTTATACAGTTGTGAATATTTAACATTAGAATATTTTCTATATTCTAGCAGCTGGTAGCTTAAAGCAGGCTGAATGTAAAGCAGAATGTGCCTTCAGGCGCATTCTGCTTTACTTTCAACCTGCTTAAGTGGTCACCTGTCTTCAAAACTAGAAACAGGCTATGGGGTAATAGGTTAAGGACAAAAATATTGCTTAAAGCTACATGTACTCATGAGCTACTCGATTCAGGACAAAAATTATGCTCAGACTCAACTCAAACTTTGAACCCTCGGGCCAGCGCGCCATTGATAATTAAAGAGAGAGTTGTCCGCACCAAACCCTATGGTTAAACTCTTCAAGACCATTCTAATAAGTTAGTAACTTACTTAGTAGTCACACTTCATGGTTTGGTGTAGACATTAAGACTCAAGTTTTTGGGAATATTCCCCTTATCTAGGGCCCTGTTTTCCACATTACTTCAGTCCTGGTGTACTCAACATCAGCTGTCTTTAGATCATAACAAAGTACATAGATTCTATATCGAAAGGTTGCCTGAGACAGGATAGACCGTATTTGTATATGATAATTCTATCAACACAATACAAACATGATAACTGATAAAGCGGAGAGGGAGACACAACTGGTGATTTCTTGAAGTCAGCTTAACCCTTCTCCAACTATTAGTATATACTGACTCTTTTGAAAACAGTGTAGACCCAGATCAGACAGCTCCTTAAGGAGCTGTCTGATCAGGGTCTGCACTGTTTTCTTGTAGCATCAGCAATCTGTCTGACCTGAGTCTGCACTCTATCCTGGAGGAATGTTTCTTTATTTTATTAATGAGGCAAATACTCACTCAACCTATGGGCTATAATGCCCTAGTGACACATATACAGCAAAAATTAAACCTCTTTATTTAGGACTACTAAATTATGTTAATTACTAAGTGTTTAGTTTTATGACAGGACAGGCCATTTTGGGAAAAATGCAATTTTGGATTTGGGAATTTTTTAGCACGAAAAATCAAATGATTTCGGAATAAGTTTTAGAATTGATTTCACATATTTAAGCTAAATGGCCAGAAAAAAGGCATGTATTAGTTTCTTTCCAGTTTGATTAGTTTTGATGTGAATTTGACATTGGGAATATTTCAATGGGTCTGTTTACCAGACCCGTGGATACACCAGAAAAAGGCCTGCAGGTGATAGCTTAAAGCAAGGTGACAGTAAAACAGAAAGCTCCCTTAGGAGCTTTCTGTTTAACTGTCACGTTGCTTGAATCTGTTACCTGTCTTTAATACAATCATTTAGCCTTCCTTTTAGTGGTCGTTATAGGGAGGTTTACTGTATATGCAGTCCTTATTCAAAGTTCAAACTGTGCATCTGGTCATGTGGGAACAATAAAGACCCTGATCAGGTTAAATTCTTGCAGAAACTCTCTGATAAAGATCTGTTTTGTTCATTTGAAGTTTCAGGGGTCAATTAGTTAACAAGAAGCTGGAGATATAACTGGAAACAAGCCTGGTCAAATTTGAGTCTAAGGCGTTATTTGATCCTCGCTCTACATGATATGAAGAAGAATACTGAAAAAAAATAGTTCCATTTCATAATATATCCTATTCCTAGCTGTAGCAGATGGTAGCTAAAGCAGGTTGAAAGCAGGCACATTCTGCTGTACTTTCATCCTCTTTTAGGTGCTCACATGTCTTCAAAGGAAGAAACAAGCTATGCATTTAAACTATGCCCTAAACATGTTCAAATTCAGAGAGAAAAAAGTGTTTAAAGTTTGGCATTAATATGGCAGCATAACTTGCTACATATGGCCAAATGGTGCTAAATTACGTGGTTTTGATGAAAATGTTAAAAATCACTACATGATGAAACGTGAAATGATAAAAATTTCAAAACGCAAGGGCTTTCTACAGACATACAGAAGAAAATTTGGGATAGCAGCAGTTTGTGACTCGACGTTAATTCAATGTCAGTACTCTCCTGTTAGGTTATGGTTTTACCTAGATCCCACTTCTGACACCAAACTCCAAATACAAATGTAAAAATATAATTATTAAGCAGCTGGTAAAAGTTTAGAGTTCTATAATGTGGTACTGATCACATGTTGCTTAAGTGATGCCAATTAAGGGAACATAATACCATAATGACTAATAAGTCTTTATTTGATATGCATAGATACCAAAATTGGACCATGGTACCAGCAACCACTGTTTGGTTGACTCTCGCTCTCTCTGGAATGATATCAGGATGTTTCACTACCTAAGCATGTTCGCTACCTTGTGGCTTTTGCGGCTGCTTTTTTCGCTACCTGGACATTTTTGCTACCCGGTTTCATTTATCACACCTAATTAGATCTTGTAATATACAGGTACTAGATTCACACTAAAGGACAGGTATGAAAAACAAATTTTGACCAAATATTTGTATTTGTACTTGTAGCAAAACATTTAAGGAACAGGACCACACTCTAGTGTATAATCGTACCGAGACTTAAATGTCTACGTTAAAAACAACCTGGGTAGCGAACTGACAGCGCAAAGGCAACAGGGTAGCGAAACATCCAGTTACCTCTAGAGCCACCCAGCATTAACGCCAGTACTGTATTATACTGTACATGAATATATAAATACGGATCTATTCATACCCATTTTTAACTTTGGTTTAACATCTAGTAGTGCTGCCTGATCATGAGACTCCAATGCTGGTTTTGGAACTGTCATCATCTGTGATCCACTCGCTGACGGAGAGGCATAACTGTCCGGCTGTATGCCGTGTAATGCACTCTCGAATGTATCATTTAACGCGGACATCCTACCCGGAGTGATCGAATCAGCTGTTATTCCATGCACAAAATCCGGTAGATTGCGTGAAACTCCACCATAACAACTATCCGAATTGTGCCTGGCTGCCATAATTACATCAGATTAATGTATGCGCCATTTGATAAAGAAGTTGTCATGCTATTTCTGATGTGTTTTTCTTTCGTGCATGAATAAATCACATCAACACAGAAACAATTGAAATATTCACCAATCCACAAGTAATTCCATGCTAACACACGCTACATATTCCTACACTTGAATGACAGCCCGTCTAATAGTTCCGTTTGAGGTTTGTTTGATGTTTTCTTCTAACTTTTGTTTTTTACACAATGCAAACATTCGGCCATTTTGCATAGCCTGCTTGTTCTCCCCTACACATTTGTACTCAGCTCTGTAATAAACGTTTTTACACTGAGACTAAGCTATCACCTCGGTCGTAGCAGTACGGCACAACTTTGCGTAACATTCATATTTCCCATAAAATACTTATTTCGAGTAAATGATTAACAAAAGTCCACCCAAACTAAAAGCATTTCAATATCATTAACATGCTGCTATCCAAATTGTTAATGGAATCAATGAATCTGGATACGAATTGGCAATTTATTCCGTGCACCAAGGTACATGGTAAACCAGCGGTCATTGACACAATTTACAGTACTGTGTATGCGATGTACGCGTGGTTTGCTATGTGTTGCTTATCTGACACAGAACACACTTTACACGAAACAAGACAGAACAATGGCAGGTAAGCATGTTTGTTAACGGATACCTTGTTTGTCGCAATAAAAGCTCTAAACAAATGTAAATTGTTCATCATATGCGGCATTAAGTTAAGGTCACCTGACCCCTGTGAACTAGGACCATGGTCAACCAAGGTTGACATTTGTCAAAATAACCATGGCTAACCATGGTTTTGAACATTTTTGTTAATCGACCCAAGGTCATTAGCTATGGTTGGTAATGCATTGTAAGCATGTTCAACCATGTTTAACTATGGTTGACATTGCTTTGTTGAACATGGTTAACGTAGGTTGTTTTTTTACCATGGTTAAACCTTGTTTTTTTCCCCATTGTTAACCTAGTTTGTTTTGTGTTGTTGTTTAACCATGATCAACCTAGATTTTAACTATGGTCAACTTAGGCCATGACCATGGTCAACCAATGTTTAAGCATGGTCAATGATAGTTTTTTTACAATGTCAATCAGTTTTGAAATTAATCATCAGGTCCCTAAAAATATTATCAAAGTTTAATTCAAATCTGATGGTCATACATGTGGGTAAATCTCAATTGCCTATTGTTACATATGTGGGTTTACCCTGTTTACAAAGATAATATTCATGTGTAATGATTTTGTTATAGTTTACTAGTGGATGGGGTTACTGGGTTAGCACATGTTATTGGTTGTGTCTTGTAAATACGTACCTAAAACATTATTTGCTGACAATTGAATAGTATGGAAGTCAGCTTTAGTTATGAAATGCCATAAACCTGTTGTCAGGAGTTTGAACTGGATTGGAACTTTGGACTCAATGCATTAGTTTTTGTCCAATTCACATTTAATTTTTTAAAATACACACAACTAAATAGAATTTTAAAACTGTGATGTCATGTGTGTGTTCCCATAATATTCAATAGGTTGTGAAATTTACTCTTTCAGAACAAGATTTTCACTGGTTTGTGAAAATTTATAGTTGATCTACCGGTATTCCACTTTATCATATTTGCTTCTGCAGAAGATGACTCCAGCTCTACTGATGCTAGTGAAATGAAATTTTATATATGAAAAGAGTTGCATAAGAAGAAGTCTCACTTACAAGGACAATAACTCGTGCATCAGTATTGTTGGACTTATTCCCCTTTGTCATACGTTCTTGTCAGGCAGATACTTCTAGTTCTACTGATTCTATTTAAATGAAAATTCATATATGGAAAGAGCTAAGTGAAAGAAATTGCTAAATACAAGGGTTTTAACTCTGGCATCAATAGTTTGGATTTATTACCCTTTATCATTTTTTGTTGTCAGACAGATCAACACATGGGTAAACAACCATGTTTACCCATGCTTGGGATGAACCCATGGTTTATGACGACGGTGCAAAAATAAAAAGCATGTTCAATCATGCTTTAACCATGGTTGGGTCTGGTTTAACCATGGTTGACCATGTCCACTGTTTGCAGGGGCTTTACCTTTTTACCTTTACATTGCATCCTTCATTCATGATCCATCTAACTAATGGAGGAATAGGGGCGAGTGTATTAACCCATTACCCCTTAAATACACCCTTTTACGCCTTTAATTCATTCCACTACTGAAGAAAATAATTCCAATTTATACAGTCATTAACATGCCCAATAAGAAATACTTTCTATATTCTGGTAGATGGTAGCTTAAAGCAGGCTGAAAGTAAAGCAAAATGTGCCTTAAGACACATTCTGCTTTACTTTCAACCTGCTTTAAGTGGTCACCTGACTTTATACTGGAAACAGGCTATTGGGTAATGTGTTAAACACCTAAGATATATCACTATGAGCTTCCTCTGTGTTTACAGTGACACAATTATGTGTCATGTTAGATTTAGTTGTAGATCAGCTTATTTTACTCATTATCCCATATATATGTATATGCTTTTTATGTCGACTCTTAATTTATTCCATCACTTAAGAAAATAGATTCTTATTTATACAAGCCATGCATATGCACCATGAGAAACATATTCCATATCCTAGCAGATTATAGCTAAACCCATTACCCTATAGCCTGTTTCTGATTTTGAAGACATGTGAACACTTAAAGCAGGTTGAGTAAATCAGAATGCGCCTTAAGGCGCATTCTGCTTTACTTTCAGCCTGCTTTAAGTTACCATCTGCAAGAACATGGAAAATATCTCATATTCTAATACAACTCGCACACACCCCATATAAACGAAAAAGGATGCATTTGTGTTTGAATTCTCAATAAAACATGCACACTCCGTACACAGCTAAAATGTGACGTTACTGATGTAATATGGCTTCGAAAATGCCAACCCCAAGTGCCATTGCATTGGTGAAAATTGTGGTTGAATTGAAGTGTTAGAATGGAGTAAGAGTTGAGATGTGTAGTAATTTAATCAAGAGGCCGTAGGCTGAGAGGTTAAATTACAAACATCTCAATGACTACGCATGTTCAATTGCACGATAAAACACTGGTATGAACTTATTATTTCATATTTTGTAGAGATTTCTGACAGCATAAATTGGAACTATTTCCTTCAGTACTGTAGGAATAAATCAAAGGCATAAACAGGCGTAATAATGGGGTAATGGGTTAAAGCAGGATGAAAGTAAACAGAATGCGCCTTAATTAACTTAGACACGGCTATGGGGTTACATGTTGTCAGCGCTCCAGATAAGAAGAAATAAACTGAATAAATTCAACATTTTCTCAATCATGTCAGCACCAATTACTCATTAAAGTCGTCTTGAAGATGATTAGTCACACTATAGCATTAAATGCAGAAATAAAGATGTTAGTGTTTATAATACATTGTACTCCCCTTATCTGGATCATTTGTTACAAATACCTGTCAAGTGTGCCTGGGTCAGCATACAACCTTGTAGTAAACAATCACATAGTTTAAAATTTTGTTCATTTTATATCAATTATGAAACAAGTTGTTATAACTTGTACCTATCATTGTTGATGCTCAAAAGGTGGCTTCTGTGGGAGGAAATCGGATAACCCTAAAATGACGTCTCAACCAGTGACCAACTCGGGATCAAACTCAGGACCGCATTGGTGAGAGGCAGGTGCGCTAACCACAGGACTTTACGGACGCCAAATCATTTATCAGTTAGCTGAAGACAAGTGTCTGTTAAATGCTGAAGAAACATAATGCAGTCTTAACCCATTACCCCATAAATACGCCTTCAATTTATTCTTACAGGCAACAAAATAGCTCCAGTTTATAGTCATGAGTATATCCCATATGAAATATTTCCGATATCCTAGAAGGCTGTAGCTTAAAGCAGGCTGAAAGTAAAGCAGAATGTTTACTTTCCACCTACTTTAAGTGGCCATCTAATTTCAATTTTAGAAACAGACTATGGGGAAATGGGTTTAGGAGTTTTCTGCAGCAATTTTATACTGCATTAAGAAACCACATCATTTGTATTTAAAGCAAATGACAACCAGATTTTGCATAAGAAAATAATTCTTTGATCTTGGTGCCATCGAAATAAATCAATAAACACGTTATATGTCCCCTGATGGCATGCTTTACAGTCTAAATCAGATAAGCCCACTACCCCATAGCCTGTATCTAGTTTTGAAAATAGGTGACCACTTAAAGCAGGTCGAAAAGAATGCAGAATGTGCCTTAAGGCGCATTCTGCTTTACTTTCAGCCTGATTTAAGCTATTATCTGCAAGGATATAGAATATATTTCTTATAATACTTATTCATAACTGTATAAAGTTGTAAGTTACTCTTCACTTGAGTTTGTACTTTACTCTTCACTCGAGTAATAAATGAAAGGCGTATTTATGGGGTAATTGGTTAAATATAGGTGAATTTGAAGTTTGGTGATAAGGGTGGATTAGAAATGGTCAATGGCAACAAGTGTATAAGAATGAGAGCACTAACAGGCACTGTTGATGCAGTACCAGCTGGTTTACCTTAGAAGGCATTGATCAATATCGGGCATAAACATATAGTAAAACCTCTCTGTTACCATCACTAAATTGTGTTTCAGGTGTTAATAAGGCAGGTGACTGATTAAAACAAGGTGAACTTAAAACAGGAGCTTTCTGTTTTATGTTCACCTTGCTTTAAACTGTAACCTGACTTGTATACAATCAATAAGCCTTCATTTTAGTAGCTGTATTAGAGAGGTTTTACTCTATAGCTTTGTAACATCGATACCTGAAGTTACATACAGTTAAATCTGTATTATTTTCTATTTATCCCGTCACTACAGCCTCCAGTGACATAATAAAAGGGGTAGCATAATAAACCTAGGTTTATCTGTACAGTAGCTCGGCAAGCCTCGTGGTCAATGATTTCTCCTCTTGCAGAATAAACAAGTCCTATCTCATGCAATGACATATTATTCTCTATATTTGGACACTTACAAGAATATGGTCTGAAATGAATGTGAGCTTAATGCAGGACAAAAGTAATACAGAAAGTTACTACTTCTTTGTTTAGTGGCTGTTTTAACAAAGGTTTACTGGAGAGGAAATCCTAACATTGAAGCAGTTTATTACTACTTATTCATATTTCTTATGGTACATATTCATGACTGTATAAGGTCAAACTATTTTCTTCAGTGGAGTAATTACTTATGCTCTTTCAAACTGCTTTAAGTGGTCACCTGTCTTCAAAGCTTGAAACATACTATGGGGAAGTAGGTAAAAGATGTAAAAGGGCTTATGTATCGTTACGCAGAATAGTGGACACTCAGGTGGCTCACTTGCACTCATTTTCGCACATTAAAGTAAGAAGGGCACTTTTACATAACTTGTAATAACTTTTTTTTCTGGACAGATATCGTTCCTGTGCAAACGGCCTGTGTTAACTTAATAATTTTCCTTTATGATGAAATTTGTTTGAAAAAATATTTTAATAACATTTTGGTCCTTTTTTAAGTTGAAAAAGACACCTCTTAATCACATTAAACAAAGAGTAAAATGCTGAAAATAAGCCTCGACACGGTTAATATAACACGACCTTGTGCATTTAAACAAATCAATACTAATTCTGTGCAAACGGGTTCGTATAATTGAACATTTGTTCTTTCTTTTGATATAAAAGTAAGAATTGTAAGTTAATGTTAATTTGGTCCTTTTTCAAATTGAAAATGAAATTCATATGTTCAAAAAGTCGTCGGGAGTTTCAATAATACCGATCGATTGCGGAAGCAAATATCCGGTAAAAGCCGAACATTGACGGGCTCTCAAGCTAGCGTAGAGCAGTTTATCGATAATCTAGCGATGTCCACTATTCTGCCTAACGGTGGTAGTTGGTTAACAATTAAAGAAAATAA
This sequence comes from Gari tellinella, assembly GCA_922989275.2. Taxonomy (NCBI): domain Eukaryota; kingdom Metazoa; phylum Mollusca; class Bivalvia; order Cardiida; family Psammobiidae; genus Gari; species Gari tellinella. The sequence goes on along the minus strand of OV277867.1, from coordinate 26,577,708 downwards.
TAAACAAAAATCATACTTTACGCAACAAGCTTTATTGCAAGATACACAAAATACAACAGCTTCCATTCAGATCATAGATAATATATAATTATGTTACCCTCTATTATGACCACTAAAAAGAAGGCTGATTGTCAGTTTAAAGGACAGGTGACAGCTTAAAGCAATGTGAAAGTGAAACAGAAAGCTCCTGCTTTCTGTTTCACTTTCACAATGCTTTAAGCAATCACTGGTCTTAAAAGGCTAATATTTGACACAACTTAGAGGGCGTAATAGAGAGGTTCTACTGTACATCTGTAACTGTCAATATTATGAATTATTAATCTTGGGTTAACCCATTACCCCATACATATGCCTTTTGCACCTTTAATTTATTCCTCTTCTGAAGAAAATGGTTCCAATTTATACTGTTACAAATTAGAACTAGAGCTTGTTTTTGAGAAAAACACATGTCTCCCCCCGGTACCCCGCCCCAGCACCTATAAGAGGAATTAATTCACCCCCTGGCAACCTCCACCCTGGCACCTATAAGAGGAATAAATTCATATGTCAAAATACTGACATTGTAAAATTGTAAGCAATTTATTTTCAGATTAAAATTGTGTGTATACTTACTGTGTGACTTCTGTCATAATTGTTGCAGCCCATATGCCTATCTACATGACCATCCTCACATATAGCTGGTTCATATGTAAAAGTTTGAATGAAAACTCTTACATAGTATAGGAGGAGTTAGCTGCCCAAGACTTTTTCGCTATATAATCTATATAAGGAAAAACTCCAAAGGGCCATAACTTCTGTCAAAATTATTGGAGTCAAAATTCCAAACCACATGACCATCCTCACATATAGCTGGTACATGTGTAAAAGTTTGAAGTAAATCCCTCAAATAGTGTAGGAGGAGTTAGCTGCACACGAATTTTTCGCTATATACTCTATATAAGGAACAAGAGGGCCAGAATGGCCCTTGATCGCTCACCTGACAATGGTGACACTAGGATGGGTCACGTGATTTCAGAAAAGAAGATTTGTAAAACAACTAAGATAGAGGACCTGTAAACGATGATATGTGCAAAATATCTTAACTCAGTGTACTATGGTTTCAGACAAGAAGATTTTTGAAGTTTTCATTGAAAAAATCTATTTTTAGCTCCGGTGACCCAGATATGCAACAGAATTCATCCATATAAGTGAAGGACCTCTAAAAGTTACATCATGCCAAATATCAAAGCTCTGGTCATATTGGTTCCAGAGAAAAAGATGTTTGAACATTTCACTATATAACTCTATGTAAAACTGTGATCCCCGGGGCGGGGCCAATTTTGACCCCAGGGACAAAATTTGAACAACTTTGATAGAGGATCTGTTGACGATGCTATGTGCAAAATATCTAAGCTAAGTGTACTATGGTTTCAGACAAGAAGATTTTTTAAGTTCTCATGGAAAAACAAGAGGGCCTGAAGGCCCTGATATCGCTCACCATTTGTAATGAAGCCTGATAGCTTTACCTTTGAATTTCACCCGTTTTATTCTAAATCCAGTCAAGTTTGTTGACCTATTGTAGTATAGTAGAGTACATCAAAGGCAGATAACTAGTGCCTAAACAATACTGAAATGAAGCCTTTTTCTAGCATTTCAAAGTATATCAAGGGCAGGTAACTGTTGCCACAATGATTACATTTCAACAATAATTGCACTCCTTCCAGAATGTATAGCTACATCATTTGTGTACAAGTATAATCAAAATCCATTGAAAACTGTAGTTGCAAGAGTGTAAACGCTGTAAAATATGGCATTTTCAGCAATTCAAAGGTAGATATCTCTTGATCTATTTGTCCAATTCCAACCATAATCACCCTTTTTCGTACTCTTATGGTCATATACAATCTGGGCAAGTTTGAGAGAACTTGGATAAATATTGTGGCCTCTAGAGTGTAAACACTGTTAAATATTATCATTTTCAGCAATTCAAAGGTAGATCACTTTTGATCTATTGATCAGATTATAACCATAATTGAACTCATCCAAAGTCTTATGGCAATATACAATCTGAGTAAGTTTGAGGAAGATTGGATAAATTTTTTGACCTCTAGAGTGTAAACATCGTTAAATATGGTATTTTCAGCAATTCAAAGGTAGATAACGCTCGACCTATAAGTCTGATTTCAACCATAATCAAACTCATTTGAACTCTTATAGTCATTTACAATCTGAGCAGGTTTGAGATAGATTGGATAAAAATTGTGGCCTCTAGAGTGTAAACACTGTTAAATATGGCATTTTCAGCAATTCAAAGGTAAATAACTCTTGATCTATTTGTCTTATTTCACGCATAATCAAACTCATCCAAACTCTTATGGTCATATACAATCTGGGCAAGTTTTAGAAAAATTGGATAAATACTGTGGCCTCTAGAGTGTAAACACTGTTAAATATGGCATTTTCAGCAGTTCAAAGGTAGATAACTCATGACCTATTTGTCCGATTTCAACCATAATCGAACTCATCCGAACTCTTATGGCAATATACCATCTGAGCAAGTTTGAGAAAGATTGGATAAATATTGTGGCCTCTAGAGTGTAAACACTAAAATTGTTGACGCCCGGACGACGGACGACGGACAATCAAGGATTGCAATAGCTCACCCTGAGCTAGCTCAGGTGAGCTAAAAATCTATTTTTAGCTTCGGTGACCCAGATATGCAACGGACCGGAACCGATTCAACAACATAAGTCAAATACCTCTAGAAGTAATACCATGCTAAATATCAAAGCTCTGGACATATTGGTTTCAGAGAAAAAGATGTTTGAACATTTCACTATATAACTCTATGTAAATCGTTGACCCCCGGGGCGGGGCCAATTTTGACCCCAGGGGCAAAATTTGAACAACTTTGATAGAGGACCTATAGGTAATGCTATGTGCAAAATATCTAAGCTCTGGCTCTTGTGGTTTGTGACAATAAGATTTTTTAAGATTTCCTTATTTTTTCACTTTGGTTGCCATAGCAACCAGAGTTCTGCATGGTTTCAAATTCTTTGAACAACTTTGAAAGAGCTTGACCCAAGGAACATTCCTGTGAAGTTTGGTTGCAATCAAGCAAGTGGTTTTGGAGATGAAGATGTTTGAAGAAATTGTTGACGCACAACGCACGACGCACAACGCCGGACGCCGGACATTGACTGACCACAAAAGCTCACCTTGAGCACTTTGTGCTCAGGTGAGCTAAAAACTACAAAGGGCCATAACATCTGTCAAAATTGTTGCAGCCAAAAATCCAAACCACATGACCATCCTCACATAAAGCTGGTACATGTGTAAAAGTTTGAAGTAAATTCCTCAAATAGTGTAGGAGTAAGCTGCACAAGAATGTTTCGCTATATACTCTATATAAGGAAAACTACAAAGGGCCATAACTTCTGTTAAAATTGTTGCAGCCAAAATTCCAAACCACATGACCATCCTCACATATAGCTGGTTCATTTGTATCCCTGAAATAGTGTAGGAGGAGTTAGCTGCACAATAATTTTTCGCTATATATCCTTGCTTCTTGTCATTTCGCCACTTTCTTGTCAATTCGCCACCTAAGCAAAACTTAGAATTCCGTCACGAGGATGTCCGAAAACTACAGCAGATATCCGAATACTAGGACAGTTTCACTAAGGAAGATTTCAAGCGCCGAAAATGCGAAAGAAACAGGTAAAATAACAATAATTCACAAAAAGTTTCAAATCAAAGGACATGTTGGTAATTTTAACTCTATATGCCCGTTGTTACTTTTTTATTGTAAAGTTTTAAAAGTTATTATTTACTTTTAAAAAATTAAATATTTCAAAATCATTAAACAATGTTCAAATTTCATGAAACAAACTATAACATACTTACAGAGCCTACATTGGCCTAATTATCGAACGACCAATCAGAGGTGGCGAATTGACAAGAAAGCATCCTGGTGATCCAGAGCAATGACCTCGTTCGAAAACGGCACAGTAATTTACATTTGTATATATTTCACAAGTTTTATTTGTATAAATTCGTGTTATTGAAGGTTCAGTTCAGAATTAGATCCGTGAACAAGTAAGAAATGATACATCAGAAAGCGCATGCGCGAAAAATATAGCTAAGGGTGGCGAAAACACAGGTAAACAGGCTACTCTATACATGTACATGTATAAGGAAAACTACAAAGGGCCATAACTTCTGTTAAAATTGTTGCAGGCAAAATTCCAAACCACATGACCATCCTCACATATAGCTGGTTCATTTGTCAAAATTTGAAGTAAATCCCTAATATAGTGTAGGAGGAGTTAGCTGCACAAGAATTTTAACAGACAGACGGACGGATGGACGGACAGACAGACAGAAAGCACAACACCAATATGTCTCCCTCCCCTAAAGGGGGGAGACATAATCATACGAAATATTTTCTATTTTCTAGCAGATAATAGCTTAAAGCAGGCTGAAAGTAAAACAGAATGCGCCTTAAGGCACATTTTGCTTTACTTTCAATCTGCTTTAAGTGGTTATTGGTTACCTGTCTTCAAAACTAGAATTAGGCTATGGGGTAATGGGTTAACTCATTCACCCCTGAAACTTTACCCCTTACTCCATATCCTGAAGATAGGTGACTTCTTAGAGCAGGTTGAAAATAAAGCATAATGCCACTTAAGGGGCATTCTGCTTTACTTTCACCTTGCTTTAAGCTACCATCTGCTTGAATATAAACAATATGTTTATGATAAATGTACAGAATCATGACTGTATGAATGGAACTATTTTCTTCAGTGTGGGAATACAATAAAGGTACTGAAATGCATATATATGGAGTAATTGATCTATGGAGTAATTGGTTAAATATTCCAGTTTCCAATAAATGAATTAAGTCTAATCCATGTTTTGATTTGTACGATTCTTTTATTTTGGCAATATATTGCAAAATGACAAACAGTGCTATAGACCATGATCAGAGGGCTCCTAAAGTATTTGTACATGACAAGTACACCTGTCACTAGGTTTCAATGAGTTAACCTAGCTGTTTTCAAAACTAGAAACGTACATTTGTGGTACAGATTTAACCTATTGAGACTGAACTGTATAACAAGACAGGGCTCAAGATTTAACGGAGTAAACTGAACAAATCCAACATTTTCTCACTCATTTCAGCACCATATCCTATAGTGTCACTACTCATTAGAATCGCCTCGAAAAGACGATTCTTATCGCCTCGAATCGTCTTTTCGAGGCGATTCTAATGAGTAGTGAAACCATAGGGTTTAGTGAAGAAATAAAGACTTCAGTTTTTGAAATACTCCCCTTATCTGGAGCTATGATGTCAAGAAAAGTAACACAAGGCGAGACATGGATAGGTATTTTTAGCTTTATGTCCCTTTAATAACAAGTACATATTTTGACAGGACATGGGTTTATAGTCTCATCCGAAAGACCATATTGCAACAATAGTATAACACCAGCAAAATAAATGCAACATAATTATTTCACTGGGTGAAAAATGGAACAACAGAAAGTAAAGGTAATGATTTGTTCAGGTAGAATTTAACAATTTTTTCACAAGTTTTGTTAGAAATTACAGTAAAACTTGCATTAACCCATTAACCCTTAGCCCGCCAAATAAATTGTCGTCTGCTATATTTCTCGTCTGCTTCAAGTTTCAAAGTGCTTCAAAGTTGCTCAAAATTGCTGAAAATGTTGTCCGAGTGTCAAACAGCTTTGACCCGGATGAGACGCCAAGTTACTCGGCGTCTCATCCGGATCCAAGCTGTTTGCATACGGAGCTATAGTTGTGAGTGGCAGGCTAAGGGTTAACCTATTACCCCATAGCCTATTTCTAGAAACTATTTACTTGAGTGGAGGAATAAATTAAAGGCGTAAAAAGGCGTATTTATGGGGTAATGGATTAACCATGCCTTTACCTATTCCTCATACAAATGCCTCTTCATGTTTTAACTGTCCTGATAAAGACACATACAGCGCTGATATGGATTCAAGCTGTTTGTCATTTGTTATTATGTTTTTTTCTGTCAAAATGTCATTTATGTAAGAAAAACAGCAGACAACAAATTTAATTAGATGATAATGCATCAGTGCAAGCATAAAACATAATTTTTGTGGGAACAACGGTGAATGTCGTTGTAAGGAGGGAGTCATTGTTCCGAGGGCCGTTGTAGAGAGGGAACGCTGTAGTTAGTTTTTCATGCATCATGCTTTAAGACTGAAAGTAAAGCAGAAAGCCCCATAAAGGACCTTTCTGCTTTAATAAGTCTGCTTTGAGCAGTCACTTTTTCTTGAATATTGAAAAACAGCTATGAGGGAAAGCGTCCCAACACATTCTGGATGTAGCGATAGAAGGATAATTTCTGAGAGGTTCAACCATGATGAAATTTAAACCCCAACTTCTGTTGCTTACCCTTATTTATTCAAGATACATTGTAGTATAAAAATACAAAATAAATTTAAGTTAATCGTTTGATTATGCAACATTGTGAGAAACTAGCCCCATATAAAAACACCTTTAGATACATGAATAAATAATAAAAATAAAGCAAGTGTACATGTTCATGTCTCCAAAATCCTCTAATACTATAACATAATATTATTTATTTCTCAAATACAAATTTTAAAAGTTTTACTTTGAAAGATAGAAAAATAAAGTACATTGCCATTATACTGATCTATGCAAATTTCATTTAATAAAATGCCAACTTAATTAAACACATTTAAACATAAGCAGTAACATTTCTCCTGTAATTTAAAGCATGTGAACGAATATCTATTTAACTCTTTGAACCCTAGTCCCGCATATAGGCGTGCTTTTCAAACAGTGTACATGTGAATAGTACACATGTTCTATGCAAACAATGAAGACCCAGATCAGAGGGCTCCGAAAGGAGCCCTCTGATCAGGGTCTTCACTGTTTGTCACAATGTCAAACATTGACAAAAACAACCCTTAAAAGTCAGAAATGGACTAGACTTAAATGGAAACTGGAATTGTCCATTTAAAGTTTCAGGGAGGAAAGAGTTAACCCTTGCCTCCATTACCATGTGAAAGTGTGAGTCCAACTGTGCTTAAGACAGGTGATTACTTAAAGCAAGATGAAAGTAAAACAGACAGCTCCATATTTTTCTTTCCTCCAAATAAACAGGACAGGACACCAATATGCTGTTATGATAAATGCCCTAAAATATAGGATCTGTTACTTGTTGATGTATGAGACAAGCTGATCTCAACTGAGTCTAGATTTGAAATGTTATTAAGCTTGCAATTAAGCGTGCCTTACATCCACTAGTGACAGATTCTTTTTCTCACATAACCAACAATTTTAAGCTGTTTTTTTTAAAGCAAAATGATTTTTTTTAGAACTCCCTGGCGTCAAAACGCCTTTATAAATAGTGATGTTATATAGTGACGTCATCAAAGTGATCTGACACATGTTGGAGACAAGGATATTTGTGATCATTGTTCACTACTGAAACAGGGATAGTTATGTGAGAAATGAGGATTCTCTGATAACTGGTGTTGAATACAGGGGGATGCTTAAAGCATGATGTAAGTAAAGCAGAAAGCTCCTTCTTGCTGTAAGCAGATATCTGTCTTATATACATACAGATTGGTATTAGTTGATTGCACTGTTAGCTACAGAGGAAAGGGTTAACACAAACGTTGGCTGTAGAACACAATTAAAACATGAAAATGACAATGCCCTATACATGTAATACAATGTATAAGATACCCGATGCATTCTTCCCATATAAATAACATGCTAAATCAAACAAATAACTGCTAAATCAGTGTGTCACTGAAGTGAGATTTTGTTGTGTTTACATGAATGTATTTACTCTTCTTCTCTGAGGAACCTAATCTGAGGTAGAGAACATATACTTGTATTGTCTTTCTAAACAAAAACTGATAAAATTGAGATTCAAAAAAACCTTTTAAGATTATGGATGTAAAAGTGTTCCCATTTTTCATTAGTTTTAACTGTATTTAATAAAAATGCAAAAATGACAATAACCAACTAGAAAATAAAACCAAAAAACCAATAAATCATTTATGCATTTTTCAAAAACCTGATTTAATTCAAAATAAGTCTTCAAGAGCAGACTCCACATTGTAAAGGCCTATGAAATTTTAATATTTTATATTTACAATCGCCCTATTCAATTCCATAGACAAAAACAGTGTTCATTTCGTATAAACACCACTTTTTGAGAGGGCGGGACTTGTGGAAAAGTTACGAAGGGGAGGCGGGGCATATGCATTTTTCATTCGCGAATTAATCTTTGGAACTTGGGAAGCAAACATTTGGCGGATTTTTTCAAAATTTGCTCTTAACCGATCTATGCCTTCCTAATAGTGGAAACCATGATTCCCGACTAATATTCTTCTTTATTAATGAAATAAATTGCAAGAAAATGGACATACCTTATAAACAGTGGCTATCTGCGTTTATTTATGACAAAAAACCCGATATTTTTATCCTACTTTAAAATGACGTAAAAAATCGGCATTTTTTGCGCCAAACTGTCAAGTTGTTGACTTAGAATGTAAACAATGGGACTTATTTTTCTGCTTTGGAATGTACACAGCTTCAGTAAATCGGTCATGGCTGTTCCTTATAGGGTACACAGTATTCATGTTATCTATCTCTAATATGGATTAAACATACATGCGTACTAACAAAATGTTTATTTAATGTTAGAAATTACAGCAAATATATTGTAAATATAAGAAATGAACTGATTTTTTTTCAGCGTTCAAGCGAAATGAACGACAGAAAATTAACGGCATATTTACCATGAATCGCTGGGGCGATTCATGGTATCTGCCGATAATTTTCTGTCCTTCATTTCCCTTCAACGCCGAAAAAAATCAGTTCATTTCTTAAGTAAAACGGGCAATTTGAGTTTCCATTTTAGTCTATACATGTACTTATTTGACTACCCTATATTTAGGATTGAGTTATCATGCAATAGTGTTCAAAATGACAAACAGTGCAGACCCTGATCATAGGGTTCCTACAGGACTGTTTGCATAGAACTGGGTCCATGCTTATAAACTGTTTAAGTTGAATCTGATATCGTTCTTAAGCTTTTGATTGGTCAAATTTGAGCATATGCTCAAATCTGACCAATCAAAAGCTTGAGAATGATCTCAGACTTAACTTAAATGCTTTATAAGCATAGGGCCAGGTGTACTCTTCACAGGGAACACTGTTTGTAAAGGACATGTATACTCATAGCTAAGAATCATTGAGATAAAGCACGACAAAACTAATGCAGCAGGCTCAGATAGGAGCTTTTTGCATTAATTTTGACCTGAATTAACCCTTATCATGCTCCGTGCTACTTGGCTAACATTTGCAAACAGTTTAATCCAGATCAAATGCAACGTTACGGGGCATCTGATCTGAATCAAAACTGTTTGCCACTCATACTAAATTTTCCTCAAATTTAAAAAGCATATAAACTGAATGTGTTTTTCCATGGAAGAGGTATTTTGCCGCAGATGACACTTCAGCATGATAAGGGTTAAGCAGTAATCTGTCTATAGTGATCTTTTTGTATTCTTTATCAAGCCATGTTTGTACATAATTGTTATTGTACTATTCAAAATAATAATTTAAATCATTTTACGACATACTTTTAGATTTACTATGAATATATTTCATGACATGTACAAAAAAAAGGTCATGTATCTTATAGTAAAATCATCAGGAAATCCATTTTGAAAAAAGCATTGATAAAATTCAGATTAAAATACTCTAAGGGTATGTAAAAAATATATAAAAAGTACATGTACATTGATTTTTAAAACCCCTTCACTGTCTTTGCATACATTTAAACAATGCTATAAAAACTTGCTTGCTCAAAATAACATTAAATTCCAGTGTTATGCATTTTTATGCCTTTTAAAGACACTAAACAGGAGAGTCAAACTGTTTGGATCCTGATCCTACTCAGTGTTATTCAGTATTCAGAATTAAAACAAGTGCAAATACCAATCAGGGTTTCTCTAAGGATCCAAACTATTTGCAAAGGTCTGTAATACGAATAGTGTTGTTGTAATATTTGGCATCAAAACCTTAGAGTTTATTAAAAAATTACCTCATAGCATATTTCTAGTTTTGAAAACAGGTGATTACTTAAAACAGGTTGAAAGTGAAGCAGAATGCACCTTAGGGTGTATTCTGCTTTACTTTCAGCCTGCTTTAAGCTATCATCTGATAGAATACAGAAAATATTTATTTTGCTACATATTCCTGACTGTATAAATAGGAACTATTTCCTTTAGTGAAAAAATAAATTAGAGTCGTAAAAAGGGGCAATAGGTAACTGGTACTGGTGTGCCTTTTCACCGTACTGGCATACTAGGAGAGGTATTGGCCTAGTATGATGATAGAGCACAAAAGCATTCGTTAACCCTTATCCTGCTGTAGTATCCTCTTCTTTGAAATTGTGGTTTGTGAAATATGTTAAATTTAGATCTATTCATTTTTTTAGATAAAGAAACCTAAAGTCGAGTGCCAAATAGTTTAGATCCAGCTAAGACGCTATGTTACGCTGTGTCTGATCTGGGCCCAAACTGTTAACAAAAAACAGTAAAGTCGCAATCAGCAGGCAAAGGGTTAATAATAGGGTCTTATAATCTTATTGCATTTGATTGCACACAGTCAATTTTAAAATCAATCTCATCAATAACAGCATCAACATAATCATCATGCTAATAACAAGCAAACCCAATGGAGTTCCATGCATTGCCAGTTTCAGTGATGCTCTCAATCTACTTCATCGCTTTACTCACATCACTTTTTGTTTTTATCTTTGTGTTTTCGTTTTTGCTAAAATAGATACGAGGTAGATATCTGCATCACCCAAAATTTCATTAGAAGTGTAGTCAGTAAAAATATCTAATCCTATATGATAGCATTTAACTCATTCACCCCTGAAACTTTTAATGGGAAGTTCCATTTTCCAATTCAGTTTTGTCCATTTATGACAGTTTAGGGATGTTTTCTGCAATATATTGCAAATTGACAAACAGCACAGACCCTGATCAGAGGGCTCCTGCAGGAGCCCTCTGATCTGGGTCTACACTGTTTGTATTGGACAAGTGTACTCTTTATAGGTAGAATGTTTATAAATGACAAATATACTTGTCGCTAGGGTTTATGTGTTTAACCTCTACTTCTGCCGGTCAACACGTCTTTCACTTTGTCAGCCATTTTTTCATACAATGTTTTCTCGTGCATCTAGTTGCCTTACTGGATGATGTACGGGACAAAATGGAGCAGTGTGTCAAATACTTATATTTTGGCACACTAGTTATTCCTATCAGGCCCACTTCCGACCATATCAGTGCGAATTAAGCTCATTTTTGCTAATATATTTAACCCATTACCCCATAAATACGCCTTTTTACACCATAAATTTATTCCACCATTGAAGAAACAGTTCTAAATTTTAGTCATAAATCTGTACAAAAAGAAACATTTTCTATATCCTAGCAGATGGTGCCTAAAGCAGGTTAAAAGTAAAGCAGAATGCGCCTTATGGCACATTCTGCTTTACTTTACACCTGCTTTAAGTGATCATCTGTCTTCAAAACTAGAAACTGGCTATGGGGTAATTGGTTCATAACAAATACAATAAACAGATCTAAATACATAACTCTAGAACAAATATCCAATGAGATTGTATCAGAATAGCAGATCCATGAGTCTGTGATCATAATAATATCAGTTTAAGTGCTATAAAAATCAGTAACAAGAAAACAAAGTATGGCAATGTTGTTGTAAGGATACAAACTACATACAGTACAGTGGAGAATCTGTTATTCTTTCCCAATAAACGCGTTTACGCTAAAACTATTATTTGCAGTCAAACAGTTTGGAGCCAGATCAGACGCCGGGTAACCCGGCGTCTGATCTGGCTCCAAACTGTTTGCCACCAAGATAAACATGAAATATCAGAATTGTCCAAAAGTTGTTCTTTTCTACGTTTTAGTGCTTTGCGTTTGCGTTTGCGTACGTTTGCGTTTAAACGGGAAAGAATAACAGATTCCCCACTGTATAAAGCACATCTCAGATGTGAAAGAATATTGCAAAAATGAAATCCAGTTTCCTTAAAAAATGAAGGACAAACACAGTCTGTCTCAAATATTAACATTATTTTAACATTTAATTGACAGTAAGAACAAATTAACAAACCTTTATACTGTCAAACTTGTGTCAAATCACCAGTTTTTGAAACAGACAAATAATTACTTAACTCATTACCCCATAGCCTGTTTATAGCTCCAAAATCAGGTGACAACTTAAAGCAGGTTGAAAGTAAAGCAGAATGTGCCTTAAGGCACATTCTGCTTTACTTACAGCCTGCTTTAAGCTTTAATGTTAGAATATAGAAAATATTTCTTATGGTACATGTCCATAACTGTATAAATTGGAATTATTTTCTTCAGAGGAGGAATAAATGAAATGTACTAAAAAGCACTTCAATGGGGGAAATGCAGGAAAAAAATAAAGCAGAAATCTGATGTAGTTTTGTCTTGCGATCAACGACCACCTGTACTATAGACTAATTAATAATCTTCCTGTGAGTGATCACTGAGCACAAGTTTGACAGTACAATTGTCCCTAACAAGATTTATAATCTGGGCATCGCAATATGACTGAAATATTGTTAAAGCAACGTAAAATCATAACAAATTCAAAATCTAACAAGATTATCAAAACAAAAACATATCCTCTGGCTTTGCTGGTAGAATATGCATACCATTTATAAATAACTTTTTTTTAAAAAGCCATAACAATATAAGCATGTCAACACAATAGTAGTGTGCATTTATTTAACATCTATTATATTAGAGATTATTTTGTAACAAATACACTATAATGTATCAAAAAGAAACAATTTGATATCTGTAAATAAATATATCACAATTAAAAAGTCTTGCGTAGAAATTCTGAAAACATGCATCAATATTTAAGAACCCAGTTACATTATTCCAACACCAGGTAAACCAGCCCTAGCACAACCCTGGCAATGCCAAGGAAAGGAGCTATCAGTACCAGTATGGGATCAAACCCACAGCCTCTCATGTCATAGCCTGACACATTACTAACTGGGTTATTGAAGCAGTGTGCGGTGTAGAGGTATCATATAGCAATCTTAGCTCTCTAAGACAGTCAGAAATGCTAGATAAAACTTCAGCACAAGTCAAGAGAGACTGATCATTACTATGGCAGCAAAGTTTTCCACCTTTATATAGACATTAGTGTAAAACACTAGATGTTTTTCTCTTTAATCAACCCTTTACTCCATAGATATAACACTTCATTCTTCCACTGAAGAAAATAGTTCCAATTTTCACAGTCATGAACATGTGCCGTAAGAAATAGTTTCTACATTCTAGCAGGTGGTAGTAGAAAGCTGGTTGAAAGTAAAGCAGAATGCACCTTTACTTTCAACCTGCTTTAAGTGGTCATCTGTCTCCAAACTAGAAACAGGCTATGGAGTAAAGAGTTAACCCTTAGCCTGCCACTCACGACTATAGCTCCATATGCAAACAGATTGGATCCGGATGAGACGCCGAGTCATCCGGATCCAAGCTGTTTGACACTCGGACAACATTTTCAGCAATTTTGAGCAACTTTGAAGCACTTTGAAACTTGAAGCAGACGAGAAATATAGCAGACGACAATTTATTTGGCAGGCTAAGGGTTAATAACCTCACACATTACTTACTGGGTTATTGAAGCAGTTTGCGGTGGGTAGAAATTGTCTAGAAATGGTGGCTAGACTATGGAGTAACAGGATTTACACAAGTTAACAATACAATTAGGGACCTAGCATTAAGCAGCAAGTATGGAGGGTATCAGATAATGATATTAAATTTCTAATGAAACCTGGTTAGTATAAATATCACACTGATAAGCATAAATACTGATACACAACTCTTTACAACTTCTAATATCAGTTATTATAACACTGCACAAACTATGTACATCTGAATGCAACATCACAAACTACGTAACCATTTTATGTAGTTTAGCTCCAGATCTATCATCAACAACACATTTTTTACCTTATGCTACAAATAGAACAAATCCTAACAACACATCTAATACAAGCATGCCTTGTCATTGTCATAATTAACCCATTACCCCATAGCCTGTTTCTAGTATTGAAGATAGGTGGCCACTTAAAGCAGGTTAAAAGTAAAGCAGAATGTGCCTTAAGGCACATTCTGCTTTACTTTCAAACTACTTTAAGCCACCATCTTCTAGAAAATAGAAATTATTTCTTGTGATATTTATTCATAACTGTATAAATAAGAACTATTGTCTTCAGTGGAGAAATAAATTAAAGGCGTTAAAAGGTGTATTTATGGGGTAATGGGTTAAATGCAGTTCTGTGCAGGTCCTTTTTCTTCTTCAGTTGCAGTTTCACATGTCTTTCTCTTCGCTTCAATCATATCTTTTAACCCATTACCCCATAGCCTGTTTCTAGTTTTGAAACCAGATGACCACTTAAAGCAGGTTGAAAGTAAAGCAGAATGTGCCTTAAGGCACATTCTGCTTTACTTTCACTCTGCTTTAAGCTACCATCTGCTAGAATATAGAAAATATTTCGTACTATACATATTAATGACTGTGCAAACTAGAACAATTTCTTTTAGCGGAGGAATAGATTAAAGGCGTAATAAGGCGTATTTATGGGGTAATGGGTTAGTTCCTATTATCAGTATGTGACAATTTTGCAGGTCCAAAGGAGAAGTTAACCCTTTACTCCATATATATGCCCTTAAACGCCTTTCATTTATTTCTCTACTGTCACAGGAAAATAGTTCCAATGTATAAGTCATGAACATGCGCCACAGCTTAACCCTTTGAACCCTAGTCCCGCATATAGGGGTCCTTTTTAAACAGTGTACATGTGAATAGTACACTTGTCCTATGCAAACAGTGAAGACCCAGATCAGAGGGCTCTGAAAGGAGCCCTCTGATCAGGGTCTTCACTGTTTGTCATAATGCCAAACATTGACAAAAACAACCCTTAAAAGTCAGAAATGGACTAGACTTAAATGGAAACTGGATTTGTCCATTTAAAGTTCAGGGAGGAAAGAGTTAAAGCAAGCACATTCTGTTTTACTTTCAACCTGCTTTTAGTGGTCTCCCGTCTTTAAAACTATAAACAGGCTATGGAGTAAAGGGAGGAAAAAGCTTCAGATCAAGGAGTAAACTAAACATGTCCAAGATTTCATCCTGTATTTACCTATGGTGTGACTACTCATTAGAATCCTCTCTGAGAGACTATTCTAATGAGTTGTCAGATCATACGGTTTAGTGCAACCATACGCCTTAATAAGAATTTTAGATTTGGCAATATTCCTCTTACCTAGAGCCTTGGATATATGAATCCTTACTTGAGGATTTCTGCATGGTTTATTATCAGATCTGATGATTTCACTTTGTTACAAAATGTTACAAAGAGTGCCGAACAGGTACGCTATATTGCCTACCGGTATATATAGCAATTATTTTTAACCCCCCCCCCTTATTCCGGAAATGTTCAAGATCAGTTTGCCTTTCTCCTCAGTGGGTCAGCTGAGTGACATCTGACAAACAAAGCTGTTGCAAAACCTCCACCGTTGCTGGTCCGTCTGAAATAGAAAAGTAAGACAAGTCTTTAACCCATTACCTCATTAATACGTCTTTTTACGCCTTTAGTTTATTCTTTTATTAAAGAAAATAGTTCCAATTTACACAATTATAAATATGTACCATAAGAAATATTTTTTATACTCTGGCAGATTTTTACTTAAAGCAGATTGAAAGTAAAGCAGAATGCGCCCTAAGGCGCATTCTGCTTTACTTTCAACCTGCTTTAAGTAATAACTTGTTTTCAAAACTGGAATTAGGCTATTGGGTTAAAAACTAAATTTATACATTGAAGAAAAACCAAAAGGAGTAGAACTAACGATCCATCAAAACAGGTTGCAGGGAATTGCTTTTATTTTTACCGACATTTCGTCTATACAATAGATTTCTTCATAGACTTAATCTATACATTGATAACAATGACACTATGACAAGGGAAAAGTTAGCAAGCTACAGGTGAGTTTGTGATAACTGTAGCTTTCTGCTTTACCTAAACAGTCACCTGTGCTCCTTACTAAAAGAAGCATATACATGTATGAGCTTTCTGCTTTGCTTTCATCTTGCTTTCAGCAGTCACCTACAATGACTACTTTCCATGTTTGCCGTGGGGAAGGGAGAGTAAAGTTTGACAGTACAGTACAACCTCTCTATTACAACCACTAAAACGAAGACTAATTGATTGGATAAAAGACAGGTGACCGTAAAACAGATAGCTTTAAGCAGTCACCTGTCGTAAACTCCTTATAATAAACATAATTTAGTGGTCATAATAGAGGGGTTCTACTGTACATTGTTATCAGTACATACTCAGTGGAAAGTAGGCTGTCTGGCCGGCATCTTTCCTTGCTTCTTCTACAGCATGTTTCAGAGCAAACAGAGCTGAACAACTCATACACAGTGGTGGCTCTCCAACAACTACAATAGTCAGCATTTAAGCATTGATTAGCAAAACAAACACCTTATAGGTTAATTTGAAAATAACTAGACATTATGACTCCCTGTTGAAAAAGTAGCAAGATGTGTTTGTGAATCACTATGCAGGGCTGCCATTTCTCCGGATTTTTCCTAAATCTTCGGGGTTTTTTCTGGTACATGGTAGCTTAAAGCAAGCTGAAAGTAAAGCAGAATGCGCCTTAAGGCGCATTCTGCTTTACTTCCAGCCTGCTTTAAGTAGCCACGTGTCAACAAAACTAGAAACAGGCTTTGGGGTAAAGGTGCGATTCGTAAAATCGCACTTGAAAATGCAAATTTGGAAATCTTAGGATTTTTCATGTCAACTTATGGCAGCCCTGACTATGTCCCAGATGTGACTGTGAAATCTAAATGTCTTACATGACCCAAGTTACACTAGACCAAGGGTTCTCTTGAGTGGAGTACACACGTCAAATATGAAGCATTTATCACACATACTTTTAAAGTTATGGTCAATATTAACCTATTACTCCTTAAATAGGCCTTTCCTCACCTTTAATTTATTCCTCTACCGAAGAAAATAATTCCACTTTAGAATATGTATCATTAGATATAGTTTCTATATTCTAGCAGATTGAAGCTTAAAGAAGGATGAAAGTAAAGCAGAATGAGCCTTAAGGTGCATTCTGCTTTACTTTCATCTTGTTTTCAAAACTAGAAACAGGCTATGGTGTAATAGATTAAAGTCATTGACGGACAGACATACAAAATGCTTGTGGTTAGTCACATAAATGAAATCTAACTTTGTTATAGAATGATCTGGAGGCTAACCCTACCCCTAACCCTATGTCCCACAACTGGTCAGGTTAATGTCACAAGAAATGGCCAGGTTAATGTTACAAGAAACTGCCAAGTCAATGTTTTTCACTTATGTGTCTGGCTATGGAAGCCAGTTTTAGCCACGCAACTATCATTTTGTGAGCACAGACAACAAACACACAGACAGACAGACCAAAAATAATATGTCCACAGAGTTTTGATATCCGGGGAATAAAACAAGAGCCCCATGGGGCATATTTCGCTCACCTGAGAATCACTGACAAAATGGAGATAATGACTTATGTCCAGGATGGGGTCATTTTTTATCCGAAGGGCATAATTTGAACAATCTTGATAGAGGCCCTGTAGATGATGCTATGTGCCAAATATCTAAGATCAGGATACTAGGGTTTTAGACAAGAAGATTTTTTTAAGTTTTCATTGAAAAAAAGACTTAGTATTTTTAGCTCCTGTGACCTACTTGTGCAACCGACCCGAATCATTTGAACAAAACATGTAAAGGACATCTAGAAGTGTCACCATGATGAATATCAAAGCTCTGGCCATATTAGTTTCAGAGAAGAAGATGTTTGAAATTTTCTCTATATAACTCTATGTAAAACTGTGACCCCAGGGGCGTGGCCAATTTTGATCCCAGGGGCATAATTTGAACAAACTTGATAGAGGACCTGTAGGCGATGCTATGTGCCAAATATCTAAGCTCTGGCCCTTGTAGTTTCAGACAAGAAGATTTTTTTAAGATTTCATTGAAAAAAATCTATTTTAAGCTCCTGTGACCTAGTTATGCAACCGACCAGAACCATTTGAACAATTTTGGTAAAGGTCATCTAGAATTGTCACCATGCCAAATATCAAAGCTCTGGCCATATTAGTTTCACAGAAGAAGACGTTTGAAAATTTCAGTATATAACTCTATGTAAAACTGTGACCCCCGGGGCGGGGCCAATTTTGACCCCAGGGGCATAATTTGAACAAACTTCATAGAGGACCTGTAGATGATGCTATATGCCAAATATCTAAGCTCTGGCCCTTGCAGTTTTTGACAAGAAGATTTTTTAAGATTTCCTTTTTTTTTCACTTTGGTTGCCATGGCAACCAGAGTTCTGCATTGTTTTTAATTCTTTGAACAAATTTGAAAGAGCTTGACCCAAGGACGATTTCTGTAAAGTTTGGTTGAATTCTGTCAAGCGGTATAGGAGGAGATGTCATTTGAAGCAATTGTTAACGACGACTAACGACTAACGACGGACACAGGGCCATCCCAATAGCTCACCTTGAGCCTTTGGCTCAGGTGAGCTAAAAATGTGTGCAAAGTATAGTATGAATTTGACTAATAAGAGGCTATCGATCAAAATCATGTCTTTAGCCATTTATTGTGCGCACTTTTATCATAAAATCTTTTTTCTGCAATTTGGGGGTGCGTACAATACAGGGGAACAAGACTCTCAAGCCTACCTTGACCAACAGTTAGCACCCGTAGGCCGATGTGTTAAGATTGCGCAATACGCTGCAGGGCTTTAATTGACACCTCCCATAGTCGGGGATTAGGGCTGTTTATTGGAGATGACACGCTAGTGACCCCAATTATAATCAGTTATGATTGTCCGGGTGTAAACTGTTGATGTTATGACACTTGATTGCTTATAAGTTATTAAAATTAGTCTCCGATCTGAGAATGCAAGCCCTCATTATTTGAAGCTTCTTTCGAGGGAGCACGTTAGTCGTTACGTACAGTATCTAATACAATCTAAATCGGTAAGGCATTTTGAAATGAGAGAGAAATAAAGTAAATAAACGAGTTGTTATTCATAATTATTGCGTGAAATCGCTCAAAAGGATGTAAACTTAGCTCAGGTTGCATCGTAGAAACAAAGCGTCACTGTATAAACACCCGCCATTTCCGGGCCCGAACTGTGCATAATCGAATTTACTTTCCGGATTATTCATTTGATTTGCGGCACTCGATTTTCAGAGCGAAACTTTTTGTAACTTTTTCGGAACAATCGTATTCTACCTTTTTTTTTTTAGAATTCAATAAATGCTAGTGATGAAATAATTTGATACAATAAATGTTTAGTATTTATATATTTTAATCCTAATAAACGCATCTACAAACTTACACAGAATAATGTGGGGTGATTCTAATCAGGAACATATTCCGTTCCTGTTCTAATGTGACGCTAGAAATGAAAATTAAGTATGCCCATAAAAATATGTCTGGTTTTGTTTCCAGTATTTGAAACACAGTCGCACCTTATTTTTGGGAACTTCGAAGGGCGCATTTCACCCCTGACTATCAGAATACTTGTAATTATCACATATTTAACGGATTTTCTTGGTCCTATAATATGCCTACGGAACTCTCTTCATTTAAAAACAACTGGGTTCAGCAGGAGAAATCGTGCGTACGACGGCTGACCAAAACCTTGAGAAAAAGTTTTTCCCCAGACATTTAACCCTGAAAATAAGGGTGCGTGTTATACATAGATGCGCACAATACGTGGCAAATGACGGTATATTTATTACCTTTGGATCTGAGGATCCCCAGTGGGTTTGGAGCGTCCTTTAGCAGCTGTATTCTGAAGTCTATTGGTATGTCCTTAGAGCTGGGAGGTTTGTAGTCCTGCAATTCAATCAAACCATGTGACCATTGCATTCATACCAGGATACAGTGTACCCTCTGAAAATCAGACTCCCATAGTATTTCCAATACGCTTAACCCATTACCCCTGTTTCTGGTTTTGAAAACATGTGCCCACTTAAAGCAGGTTGAAAGTAAAGCAGAATGTGCCATTAGGCACATTCTGCTTTACTTTCAACCTGCTTTAAGCTTTCATCTGCTAGAATAATACAGAAACTATTTCTTATAACATAATCATGACTGTATAAATTTGAAGTATTTCCTTCAGTGGAGAAATAATCTAGAGGCATAAAAATGTGTATTTATGGGGTAATGGGTTAAAGTCGGTGGCCTGTGTTTGAACTTAGAAGCTTTCTTCCATAGCCTGACATGCAATTTCACTACATCTAACTGTGTTAACTTTTTCCTCCCTGAAACTTTAAATGGACAATTCCAATTTCCAATTTAGTCTAGTCCATTTCTGACTTTTAAGAATGTTTTTTGTCAATGTTTGGCATTATGACAAACAGTGAAGACCCTGATCAGAGGGCTCCTTTCGGAGCCCTCTGATCTGGGTCTTCACTGTTTGCACAGGACAAGTGTACTATTCACATGTACACTGTTTGAAAATGACGCCAATAGGCGTGACTAGGGTTCAAAGGGTTAATGTCAGGTGACTGCTTACAGCATGATGAATGAATGAATAGTGTTTTATGGCTCATCGCTTACAGCAAGATCAAAGTAAAGCAGAAAGCTCCTTGAGGAGAGTTCTGCTTTGCTTTCATCTTGCTTTAGGCTGCCATCTGTACTAAACAGAATCATTTAATATCAATGACTATTCATGTATGGTGTTTATGCAAAGGAAGGGGTAAAAATGACCAATGGTGCTGAACCCTTTCAACCCTACAGCCCTCTGTAGATTTTCTGATAACATGTGCAAAAAGTGTAGACCCTGATCAGAGGGCTCCTATAGGAGCCCTCTGATCAGAGTCTGCGCTGTTTGACAGTTTCAAAGGTGTTTGTTGTCATATCAAAAATGCAACAGTAGACCGGTTTAAAATGCCTGTACTAGAAGAGTCCAAAAGGGTTAATAAATACCCAAAAGAGATTTTTAGGGTTAAATGGCATTCTAAGGCAGTTATGCGGAGGAGAGAATTTACTGTGTTATACCCATGTGCTGCTGGTGAGGTATTTGCCCGTCTGTGTGTCATAGATAGACTCCTCTAACAGCCAGTAGCCAAGCCCCATCACAAACGCCCCCTCTACCTGACCAATGTCAATGTATGGATTCATACTGGAAAGTATACAAACGTACAGTTATTGTGGATAAAAAAATCATGATATGCATCATAAGAAATGTTTTTTTATATTCTAGCAAATAGTAGCTTAAGGCCCATTCTTCTTTAACTTCAACCTGGTTAAAGTGGTCACCTGTTTTCAAATTTAGAATTAGGCTATGGAGTAAAGGGTTAATGCACAGGTACTTGACACATACATCTAGATCTATTAAACACCCCCCCCCCCCCCCCCCCCCCCCCTTTTCCTTTACTATACTTCTATTATAGATACAAGGTAAACAGCGCAATTCAACACCTAGTCTTAACTATCGACTTAAACTGATGCTAAAATAGACTCGATTGCCGAAATTCTCTTGTGGTACCCTCGGGAAATGATTAATTTATCAATATCTACTTTTTATTTCATCAAATAACGCCACAGTACGTGAATTATAACGAAAATGGGCATCAAAAAGTTTTTGTTTTTTTGTTTTGTTTTTTAAAGGGGGGGATGGGGGGGGGGGTAATAGATCTAGATGTATGTGTCAAGTACCTGTTGGTTAATGTGGCTACTTATGGTAAATTTGACTATAATATGTAGTAACTGGAAACAACACAGTCAAATGCAGTTAAAAAGTGAAGTATGTTTGAAGAAAAAATTGAAAGGAAAACAATGGTAGTCTAGCTTAGGAAAGGTGCCAGCCAAATGCAGAATGAAAGTAAGAGACAGACAGACAGACAGACAGAGGAAAGTACAGCGCTCCCTCTCTACAAAGACACCCAATCCGAGACACATATTGTGTGTGTTGTTCGGAGGGAGTCCTTATAGAGAGGGAAAATTAAGACTTGGATTACATTTGCAACAGCTTGAATCAAGATCAGACGCCGCGTAACGCGGCGTCTGATCTGGATTCAAGCTGTTTGTCAATCTTTATTCTATCAAAATCTCCACTTATATGTAACTTTGAGAGAAAATAGCAGACAACAATTTTAAGCAGACGATATTGCAGCCTTGAAAAGTTTGGACATAGTTGTCCCGTTTTGGGAATTGTGGCAAGTTTCTTTGTAAGGAGGGAGTCGTTGTTGGGAGGGCCGTTGTAGAGAGGGAGTACTGTACAGCTATGCATACCTTTCTCCACAATCAAACAAGATGTCCACCCTTGAGACCTGGTGCTCCCCTGTGAGAACATCAAGCTCTACCTCTGTGCATGTGACACCGTACGAGTTGTAGCGGTACTTGTAGCCTATAGCGGGGGCATACCAGCCATGGACAGCCAGGTCGATCCCCTCACTGAAGCACTCATTGGCAATTTTCAGCCATGTGGGGTCTTTAAGCTTAGCCTTCACCGGGGCCATGCGCTTTATAATCTCCTGGCAGGCATTTACAACAGACTGAAACATAACATATTATATCAGGTAGCTGCTTAAAGAAATGTGAAAGTAAAGAAGAAAACTTTGGCTTTATCTTAATATCCCCTTAAGCTATCGCCTGTATTTAACATCAGATAATTTTCCGGATGTATTTTTTTGGGGTAGCATATGGGACATTAACACTGTTTTCAATCATTCTAGAATGGCTCAAGATTTCCTAATATTTTATTTTCCAATTTTTATAAAGTTTCACAATATTTGGTTAATTTTGCTGATAATCTGACCAAAAATGGATAAGATATTCAGTAAAACCTCTCTAAACCCAACATTCTTTAGAAAAGAAAGTCGACCTCAAAAGACAGGTCACAACAGTACAGGTCGCAGGATAAAAGTAAGACAGAAAGCTCCTAAAGGAAGCTTTCTATCTAACCTTACTTTTATCCTGCATTAAGCTGCCATCTGTTACCAACTGAGTAAGAGACTGAAAATATTGTTTTATAAGCAGAACTCCAGATACAGTGGAGAATCTGTTATTCTTTCCCGTTTAAACGCAAACGTACACAAACGCAAAGCACTAAAAAGTAGAAAAGAACAACTTTTGGACAATTCTGATAATTCTTGTTTATCTTGGTGGCAAACAGTTTGGAGCCTGATCAGACGCCGGGTTACCCGGCGTCTGATCTGGCTCCAAACTGTTTGCACTGCAAATAATAGTTTTAGCGTAAACGCGTTTATTGGGATAGAATAACAGATTCTCCACTGTAAAGGAAGTATTTCAAAAACTGAAATCTTTATTTCTACATTAAACCCTAGAGTGTCACTACTCTCTTTGAGATGATTCTAATGAGTAGTAACACCATAGGATTTTGGGCTGAAATAAGTGAGAAGATGTTGGATTTGTTCAGTTAACTCGCTCTTATCTGGAGCCCTGATAAGTGTCCAGTTTAGAGAAGCTTCACTGTAATTGGAATTTGGAACTGACCATAAGACGTTTCAGATTTCTATGGGTTAAGGCCCAGTCACACGTTACCGGATGGCGTAAAGGGACGTCTAACGGAGAACAACATTTCCAATCCGTTCGTCTCCGTTCGCATTCGTTTCTTGTCCGTTTCTTATTCGCAATTTCGGTATATTCGCTCATTGTTCGGCCATGTCTGGTGATATCCGTTCAATCCGGTGGAAAGTTTTAAACATGTTGAAAACTTGGGAACAGATGCCACCGGACAAAAATGAACGCTAGATGTACGGTAGTTATGCGTTTGTATACGTTTTGTTCGGAATACATGCGTTCATTGTCCTGTACTTGTCCTGTACGTATTCGTTGATATCCGGTGAACCAGTCGGACCATTACCTGACATTTAACGGATCAACCGGAGATGTTCCAGCAACTAACCGCATGTTCAACGGACCAACCTGATGTGTTCCGGCATATAACCGCAGATTCAACGAATTATTACTCGAAATGCATACGCTATGACCCTTGTTGAACTTGAAATATTAAAATTTTGTTTGTTTTTCCGCTTTTTTCTTTGCACATGCTTTCATATATCAAGCTGAAATTTTCTATATGATTCTGTCCCTATAAATTACATATCGACTATTGAGTTCGCATGCCGTCAAAATATGTCGAGTTTTCCATGAGTTATGCCTCCTGAAGGGCGTATTATGTACTGTGAGCATTTCTTGTTCGGTCTATTTTTATCAGTTTTATCGTGACACGAACAAGAACGTTTCTCAAACGTTCCAAGAACGTTGCGTCAGTTTCTCATGCATTCTACTTTCGTTTTATCCGGTATTCCTCAGTTGCCCGTATGGTTATGTCCGTTAATTTACCGGCAATTGTTCGTTCATCATGCGTTTTATTCGTTCCATGCCCCAAACACAAGCGCCTCGCGCAGCAGCGAGGACGACTTTTGTCACCGGATATCTTTCTTAGACAAATTTTCTTTCCGTTTGACGTCCGTTTATGCCATCCGGTGAGGTGTGACAGCACCTTTAAGCAGATATGTTTATCAAACATGCTATTTACCTGACAAACTAGCTCACTTGTAACACTGGAACCAGTAAAACAACTTCCTGCTGCTGTCAGTGTGTTGGTTGGCTTAATCTTTATACTGTCAATGGGGATCCCAAACTCATGTGCACACACCTGTGCCACCTGCAAGAAAACCAAACCATCAAAGTCACTGTGCTGTATAACTTGTTTTCTACTCCCATTATTCAGGGCTCCAGATAAGGGGGAGTTTTCTGAACAAATCCAACATTTTCTCACTCATTTCAGCACCAAACCTTATGGTGTAACTACTAATTAGAATCGTCTCTTCGAGACGATTCTAATGAGTAGTGACACCATGTGTTAAATGCAGAAATAAAGATTTTAGTTTTCGAAAGACTCCTCTTATCTGGAGCCCTGACTGTTTATATATTGTCAGCTCTGATTGTATTTATTTTGAAATAAAATACAGTTTAAACTAACCCCATACCCAGTTTTTAAGACAGGTTACAACTTAAAGCAGGTTGAAAGTAAGTATTTACATCAGCCTTCTTAAATCTAAGCTACATCTGCTAGGATATTCATGACTATGAATTTGAACTACTTTCTTTAGTGAAGGAATAAATTAAATGCATAAAAATGTGATCTATAAAATAATGTGTAAAGAAGCCTCTTGTCCTTTTACACTCGAACAACTACAAGGTATTAAGTTAATGACAGTACAAATAGTCTATTTTTCTATGCCTACCTTAGTGTTGATGCCTTGTCCCACCTCCACACCGCCATGTGATATTGTCAGAGTCCCATCCTGACTGTAGACAGCCAAGTTTACACCATACATTACAGTACCATTAGTCTATGCCTACCTTAGTGTTGATGCCTTGTCCAACTTCCACACAGCCATGTGATATTGTCAGAGTCCCATCCTGACTGTAGACAGCCAAGTTCACACCATACATTACAGTACCAATAGTCTATGCCTACCTTAGTGTTGATGCCTTGTCCCACCTCCACACCGCCATATGATATTGTCAGAGTCCCATCCTGACTGTAGACAGCCAAGTTTACACCATACATTACAGTACCATTAGTCTATGCCTACCTTAGTGTTGATGCCTTGTCCCACCTCCACACAGCCATGTGATATTGTCACAGTCCCATCCTGACTGTGGACAGCCAAGTTTACACCATACATTACAGTACCAATAGTCTATGCCTACCTTAAGTGTTGATGCCTTGTCCCACCTCCACACCGCCATGTGATATTGTCAGAGTCCCATCCTGACTGTAGACAGCCAAGTTTACACCATACATTACAGTACCATTAGTCTATGCCTACCTTAGTGTTGATGCCTTGTCCCACCTCCACACCGCCATATGATATTGCCACAGTCCCATCCTGACTGTAGACAGCCAAGTTTACACCATACATTACAGTACCAATAGTCTATGCCTACCTTAGTGTTGATGCCTTGTTCCACCTCCACACTGCCATATGATATTGTCAGAGTCCCATCCTGACTGTAGACAGCCAAGTTTACACCATACATTACAGTACCATTAGTCTATGCCTACCTTAGTGTTGATGCCTTGTCCCACCTCCACACCGCCATATGATATTGCCACAGTCCCATCCTGAATGTAGACAGCCAAGTTCACACCATACATTACAGTACCATTAGTCTACTTGTCTATGCCTACCTTGGTGTTGATGCCTTGTCCCACCTTCACACCCCCATGTGATATTGCCACAGTCCCATCCTGACTGTAGACAGCCAAGTTCACACCATACATTACAGTACCATTAGTCTATGCCTACCTTAGTGTTGATGCCTTGTCCCACCTCCACACCCCCATGTGATATTGCCACAGCCCCATCCTGACTGTAGACAGCCAAGTTCACACCATACATTACAGTACCATTAGTCTATGCCTACCTTAGTGTTGATGCCTTGTCCCACCTCCACACAGCCATGTGATATTGCCACAGTCCTATCCTGACTGTAGACAGCCAAGTTCACACCATACATTACAGTACCAATGGTCTATGCCTACCTTAGTGTTGATGCCTTGTCCCACCTCCACACCGCCATGTGATATTGTCAGAGTCCCATCCTGACTGTAGACAGCCAAGTTCACACCATACATTACAGTACCATTAGTCTATGCCTACCTTAGTGTTGATGCCTTGTCCCACTTCCACACAGCCATGTGATATTGTCAGAGTCCCATCCTGACTGTAGACAGCCAAGTTCACACCATACATTACAGTACCATTAGTCTATGCCTACCTTAGTGTTGATGCCTTGTCCCACCTCCACACCGCCATGTGATATTGTCAGAGTCCCATCCTGACTGTAGACAGCCAAGTTCACACCATACATTACAGTACCATTAGTCTATGCCTACCTTAGTGTTGATGCCTTGTCCCACCTCCACACCCCCATGTGATATTGCCACAGTCCCATCCTGACTGTAGACAGCCAAGTTCACACCATACATTACAGTACCATTAGTCTATGCCTACCTTAGTGTTGATGCCTTGTCCCACCTCCACACCCCCATGTGATATTGCCACAGCCCCATCCTGACTGTAGACAGCCAAGTTCACACCATACATTACAGTACCATTAGTCTATGCCTACCTTAGTGTTGATGCCTTGTCCCACCTCCACACAGCCATGTGATATTGCCACAGTCCCATCCTGACTGTAGACAGCCAAGTTCACACCATACATTACAGTACCAATGGTCTATGCCTACCTTAGTGTTGATGCCTTGTCCCACCTCCACACCCCCATGTGATATTGTCAGAGTCCCATCCTGACTGTAGACAGCCAAGTTCACACCATACATTACAGTACCATTAGTCTATGCCTACCTTAGTGTTGATGCCTTGTCCCACTTCCACACAGCCATGTGATATTGTCAGAGTCCCATCCTGACTGTAGACAGCCAAGTTCACACCATACATTACAGTACCATTAGTCTATGCCTACCTTAGTGTTGATGCCTTGTCCCACCTCCACACCGCCATGTGATATTGTCAGAGTCCCATCCTGACTGTAGACAGCCAAGTTCACACCATACATAACAGTACCATTAGTCTATGCCTACCTTAGTGTTGATGCCTTGTCCCACTTCCACACAGCCATGTGATATTGTCAGAGTCCCATCCTGACTGTAGACAGCCAAGTTCACACCATACATTACAGTACCACTAGTCTATGCCTACCTTAGTGTTGATGCCTTGTCCCACCTCCACACCGCCATGTGATATTGTCAGAGTCCCATCCTGACTGTAGACAGCCAAGTTCACACCATACATTACAGTACCATTAGTCTATGCCTTCCTTAGTGTTGATGCCTTGTCCCACCTCCACACGGCCATGTGATATTGCCACAGTCCCATCCTGACTGTAGACAGCCAAGTTCACCCCATACATTACAGTACCATTAGTCTATGCCTACCTTAGTGTTGATGCCTTGTCCCACCTCCACACCGCCATGTGATATTGCCACAGTTCCATCCTGACTGTAGACAGCCAAGTTTACACCATAGTTCTGTGTGTTCCAGGGTACACCATACTTCAGGGGCACCACAGATATACCCTTCTTTTTCCAACGGTTAGCCTGAATGAAAATAAACAGTGTACCTCTGTTATCAATTTGTCCATTAAAGCAAATTCTACGTTACTTTCAGTCAGTTCTAAATGGTCACCTGTCTCCAAAATAGAAACAAGCAATGGGCTAAAATATTAAGCTACCCATCTGCTAGGATATGATAAATATTTCTTAGGGTGTATATTCCCAGATCAGGAATAAATTAAAGGCATACAAAGATGTGCATCTTGAGTTGAATACACATGCAAAATATAAAGTCTCTATTACATGCAGCGCCAAAATGTAAAATTCAGTCTTGTTCGCCTCTAAATGATCTTGACCTTTGATGGACATGACCAAATTTATACTAAGCTCAAGTGCTGCTTGAGTTAAGTACACAGGTAAAATATGGTATCTCTATCTTATGCATTGTTAAAATTATAGCCAATGTAAAGCTTCTTGAATTTGCCCTTTTAATGACCTTGGCCTTTAACCCGTTACCCCATAGCCTGTTTTTAGTTTTAAAGAAAGATGACAACTTAAAGTAGGTTGAAAGTGAAGCAGAATGTGCCTTAAGGCGCATTCTGCTTTACCTTCAGCCTGCTTTAAGCTTTTATCTGCTAGAAGATAGAAAATATTTCTTATGTTACATATTCATGACTATATAAAAGGGGACTATTTTCTTTAGTGGAGGAATAAATTATAGGCGTAAAAAGGCGTAATTATGGGGGAATGGGTTAAACGACATGAGCAACTTAAGCTGAGGACAAAAACTTCCTGAGTAGTGAACACATACCAAATATGAAGTCTCTATCACATGTAGTTCTAAAGAAATGGCCAATGTTACATTCAGCCAATAAGACCTCCTAATGACCTTGACCTTTGACCGACATGAAAAAATTCGAACTGCACTCAAGAGTTGC
This sequence comes from Gari tellinella, assembly GCA_922989275.2. Taxonomy (NCBI): domain Eukaryota; kingdom Metazoa; phylum Mollusca; class Bivalvia; order Cardiida; family Psammobiidae; genus Gari; species Gari tellinella. The sequence goes on along the minus strand of OV277867.1, from coordinate 26,548,489 downwards.
TCGAGTAGAGAACACATACCAAATTTGAAGTCTCTATCACCATCATCTATTGTTCCAAAGACAATGTTAAGTTCAGCATATTTGACCTTTAAATGACCTTGACCTTAGTTGGACAAGACCCAACTTTCACTAATCTCAAGAGCTTCATTGAGAAGTAACTATCACATGAAGTTTTAAAGATATGGTAAAGGTTCCAGTTGTGTACCAACAGACAGACAAACAAACAGACAGACAGACAGACAGGACAAAAACAGTATGCCCCAAACAAAGTTGTGTGGGGCATAAAAAGGCATACCTGATGAGTAATGTGTTGAGAAGCCATTAAACAATAGAATGTTTTTGTAGTCATTGAGATGATAGCAGCTTAATTCATTGAAAATTAGAACCTTGTACTTAATTAATGACATACGACGGACATATGTCAGGACAAATATTATATGTACCACATCACTGTGTGGTGGGAGCCTTCTTATTTATATGAATGATTACCTTGTTGAAGTTAACAACTGCCTCCATGCGTTTTTTCAGCTCTGCTGATGTTGTAAGGGACTGTATCAGGCTGGAGATACTGCAGTAAGTTAGAGTCATCCCCCCTGGTGTCTTCTGGTCTTTCTTGTAGAGGTTCAGTTGTCTAACCTCTGTAGGATCTTTATTGAGTGTCTTGGCAACATGCTCCATGATTGTCTCCATCACAAAGATACCAGGAGTTGAACCTGTAAGAAATATAAATTACTCAATACTTCGAACTCGCTGTAAACGATCGTATCAGTATTTCATAAGTTTAATTTCGATAAGTCGCTCTTGCTTTATCGACATACCAGTATTTCCAAGTTAAAACATGGCTGAGCCATGTTTTAACTTTGAAATATAAGTATGTTCCAACTAACATGAGTTCGAAGTATCAAGTTTCAGCTGTAAGTGTAAACACATTGCAGTAAAACTTCTCTATTACGACTACTAAAAAGAAGGCTTATTTATTGTATAAAGACAGGTGACAGCTTTAAACAAGGTGAAAGTGAAACAGAAAGCTCCTTTAGGAGTTTTACTGTCACCTTGCTTTAAGCAGTCACCTGCTTTAAACACCCAATAATTAGCAAAATTTTACTGTTTGTAAAACAGAGGTTTTAGTAACCTTATTAATTCTAGTGAATAGTTCTACAAGATGCAAATCATCCTTACTGACCGTACCCGGTATAACATTCAACCAGAAACTATCACTTAACCTTTATCCAATAGCCTGTTTCTAGTTTTGGAAAATAGGTGATTACTTAAAGCAGGTTGAAAGTAAAGCAGAATGCGCCTTAAGGCACATTCTGCTTTACTTTCAGCCTGCTTCCATCAGAGGAGGATTTTGATTTGTTTTGTTTTGATTTTACGTCGCTTTCAACAGTATTTCAGTCATATCGCGACGTCCAGTTAATTACAGGTGGAGGAAGACCCCAGAAGTCATTTATGCACTGTTTCAGGCACAAATCGGCAACTGGGTAGAACCACCGACCTTCTGCAAGCCAATGCGCTAAAAAACGTACACACAATCATTATCTATCTCTATATACTGCTACACGCCCCTTTCGGGTATTACGAGCAGGGGTACTTTTTAGGTGCACCAATGGGACTGTACCCAGCCGGTCACTTTATCCTGACACCGACGAACCAGTTGTAATGCTAACCCGAAATCCTGAGCGCCAAGGAGGGAAGCCATTACTACCAATTTTTAAGTCTTTGGTTTGACCCGGCCGGGGATTGAACCCACAACCTCCCGCACTGCAAGCGGACGCTCTACCACTAAGCCACTCAGCCGGTACTTCTCAACTACCACAACAGTAACTCACCTGGGGCCCTACAATAGGTGTTGGAGGCTGTGTTTGTTTGTACAGCGTGCTGAGCCATGTGCCAGTTAGGACAATAGTATACTGCAAGGAAAACATGGATAACAGAAACCTGCATAACAAGCATGGTCTATACATAATTTTAGTATAACCTAAAATCGGTCAATTAAAAACCTTTCCCTTTTAAGTGTTGATATTGAGAATGTCGATTTAATTTCTGCAACCAATTTTTCTTATTTTCTAAACTTGCTGTTATCTGATGTTATGAAATACAGTTTGGATCCTGATCAATTTGTTATGACAATAACTTTTCCAGATTATGGCCATATCATTGAATGGTTGCTTAAAACTCATACTAAGCGACTAAGCGTGAAAAAGTTTTAAGTACCTGTAGTACCATATTTATTTATTACACCTCGCTTTGAGTTCCAATGTTAAATTCCCATAGACCTACAGTTAACATTTTGCATGTCTTTTAAATCTATTCAAAATATACTGTCACTCTTTATGATATTCTTTTTGTGACGTCACTCTAAAGGACATTACTTTTTTACTCTGTCCGAAAACGTACTGTCAGCATTGACATGACTTTCGCTATTGGATACATTGGAATGTTTTAAAGAGTGGTAACTTCTGAGCAACTTTTGGCATTTTCTGTACAAGTTGCTTCCTTTTGTCCATTCCTTAACGATTTGCCACCCTTTCGGAAGAGGATATTTGCCACCTAGACAATGTAAAGACGCTGTTTCTTCAATTTACTTCTCATAACGTTCTTCTTTGTTTCTTGTAATATAATTATAAACAATGTGACGTCGTAAGACGGCGACGTCATTCCCCGCGTTATGTACATGTCCGCGCTAAATTGGTATTCACAACACATTTTATAAAAGACGAATAAAACGATTCCAAAGCCAGGGTTGATAAGCTCGGTGTAATAAAATAAATATTAGATGTCAGTTTGCGTGACATTCAAATTGTCAACCCTCGAAAACAAGAATGTCACCCTCGGCTACGCCTCGGGGTGACATGCTGTTTATTGGGTTGACAATTTGAATGTCACGCAAACTGCCATCTAATATTTATATAATATCAATACCAGGCCCAGCGCTTATAAAGCATTTGCGTTGAGTCTGAGTTTGTTCTCAAGCATTTGATTGGTCAGATTTGAGCCTAGGCTCAAATCTGGTAAATCAAATGCTTGAGAATGATTTAAGACTCTACTCAAACACTTTATAAGCATGGACCCTGATATCCCATAAAGGAGTTTGACTTCATAAATCCAATAAATTACCATCACATACTCATATAATATCCTATAAATATTCAATTTCGTTATGAGCGAGCTTCACTATACAGTTAAACCTCTATGTATCGAACTTCGATAAATCGAATACCCCGTTGTGTCGAAGTTTTTTTGAAGTCCCGATCTTTTCCACTATATATTCCTTGTAAAAACACATCCATGAATCGAAGTTATGTGTATCGAATTCCCCGTTGTATCGAAGTTTTTTTCCAGTCCTTTTCATATAAATCCAACATAAAATACCACAAATGTATCGAACATCGATTACCTGTCAACTAACATGGATCAACGGATTACATGACTCGCTAGACTGACGCTAATTTTTCACACCTTCCCGTGAAAACACGCTGGGGTGCTCTTTTAATTCTGCATGCACAATCTGTGTTATCAGTAATAATTGGGTAAGTTTGTCATTTAATTGTTTCACAGTTTTCGTTAATGATATTGACACAAATGAATAAGCACTTATTCATTCGTGATATTGACAACGCCGCCATATTTAAATTTATCCAAATGAGTAAATAAACCGCAAGGACTGTTTTGGACCGACAATTAACGAAACAAGCCAAACTTTGTGAGAAGTTTAATAATACTGATAAACCAGTGGTCGGCATTCTATTATCAGAGCCACAACATGGCAGATGCGCTCCGATCATGGTCTGTCCGGTGAAAGACCCGGTAACCAATCCGTGGGGATAGCTGGGCAGACCCATCTCACAACGAACGACAACTCTGTTAAGATATCGATAACGATATTACTGTATGTTCGTATTTATGCACCTGCAGTCTTGACAACTTCGAAGTCGAAAATTAATCTTTAAAATCATTATTATTTAATCAAATGTTTATTTCAATCTAGAAGCTAAATTGATTGACAGTTACACTGTACATAGTACGATTTTCGGCATTTCAGCCGTAGTTTCGCATCTTGGTGTAATTGACAGCATCAAAGTTGAAAGTAAGATACATGTAGGTTTTTTTCTATGTTTTAATGCGTATAACTATGAATTCTCCTACCTTTGTACACATGTATTGTATTTTGTTATTTATGTTATTGTTTTTATAAACAAGAGGGCCATGGCCCTAAATTCGCTCACCTGAGGACATTGAAGTTTGTACCTAAGTTGACTGGGCAAGACAACATTTTAATATAACTATAAATGGAGTTATCTTCCAGACAAGAAAACATGACAAAAGTGAATTTTGTTGCCAAGCTTATGACCCTTATCCATGACACATCCTCTTATCAATCTATTTCCATTTCCAATAAATGATAATTATTTCACTAGCGTCAGCAGAACTGGAATTATTTTCCTGACAATAAAATATGACAAAGGGGAAAAACTAAATATTGCTGCCCTTGTGCATGGCATTTTCTCTCATCAGTTTCTTTCCATACATAAAATTTCATTACAATAGCATCAGTAGAACTGAAGTTGTCTTCTTGACAAGAAAATATCACAAAGGGAAATAACTAAACAAGAGGGCCATGGCCCTAAATTCGCTCACCTGAGGACATTGAAGTTTGTACCTAAGTTGACTGGGCAAGACAACATTTTAATATAGCTATAAATGGAGTTATCTTCCGGACAAGAAAACATGACAAAAGTGAATTTTGTTGCCAAGCTTATGACCCTTATCCATGACACATCCTCTTATCAAGCTATTTCCATTTCCGGTAAATGATAATTATTTCACTAGCGTCAGCAGAACTGGAGTTATTTTCCTGACAATAAAATATGACAAAGGGGAAAACAAAATATTGCTGCCCTTATGCACTAGGCATTTTCTCTCATCAGTTTCTTTCCATACATAAAATTTCATTACAATAGCATCAGTAGACCTGGAGTTGTCTTCTTGACAAGAAAATATGACAAAGGGAAATAACTAAAAAAACCAATGATGTCAGAGTTATGGCCTTTGCAAATGGCACTTCCTCTCATTAGGCTCTTTCCAAATAGGCAATTTCATTTTACCCATTACCCCATAGCCTGCTTCTAGTTTTGAAAATAGGTGGCCACCTAAAACAGGTTGAAAGTAAAGCAGAATGAGTCTTAATGCACACTTTGCTTTACTTTCAAACTGCTTTAAGCTACCATCTACTAGGATATAGAAACTTATTTCACATCTTACATTTTCATGACTGTTTAACCCTTTCCCCCATAGAAGCGCCTTTTAGCACATTCAGTTTATTCTTGCTCTAAAGAAAATAGTTCCAATTTATACATTCATAAATATGTATAATACAAAATATTTTCTATATTCTAGTAGATGATAGCTTAAAGCAGGCTGAAAGTAAAGCAGAATGCGCTTAAAGCGCATTCTGCTTTACTTTCAACCTGTTTTAAGTGGACACCTACATTCAATACTAGAGATATGCTTAAGTGGAGGAATAAATCAAAGGCCTAAAAATGCACATTTATGGGGTAATGGGTTAACAAATGTCTGAACAAACGACTGAACCATTTCTAAACTTTAGCAGACAACATGTTCAGTTCTGTTGGCCTGATCACTGAGGTCAAATATTATGTAAGAGAACTGTAGCAGCAGCAGTCTGGGAGCTTACCCTTACCAGACTGAAATGATGTCTGCTAAATACCTTCTGTGTGTAAAAAATGTACATTTTTATTTTTTAGAAAATGTTAAGTTGGTAAATGAGTGGCAAATAGTTTGGATCCAGATTAGATGCAGCATTATGTTGCATCTGATCTGGATCCAAACTGTTTGCAAATATTGGTTATTTGCCCATAGTATATTAAGGGTAACTCAGGTAAATACAGTTCTGCCTAAATCAAAAATACTGTAAAACCTGCCTAGAGCAGCACTTAAACTGTGCAGGGTGGTGTCAAATGTGACCCTAGGGATTTCATTTTAACAAACTATAGAGGGATCCACCAGGAGATTCTACTGTACAAATATCAAAGCTTAGGGCCTAGTAGTTTTGGGCAAGAAGATTTTTTAAAGATTTTTGCTTTTTTGCTTTTTCAAGCAGAGTTTGTGCTTTTTTTCATTTTTTTTGAACAACTTCTGTAGAGAAGCATCCAAGGAACATCATGAGCAGTTTGAACTCTCCCTACAATCGGCGGGTTTCAGAGGAGATGTCGTTTGAAGTAAAAGTGAACGGACAGACGGACAGACGGACAGACGTACTACGGACGGTGAGCGGTCACAATAGCTCACCTTGAGCCTTTGGCTCAGGTGAGCTAAAAAACAATGATGTCAGAGTTATGGCCTTTGCAAATGGCACTTCCTCTCATCAGGCTCTTTCCAAATAGGCAATTTCATTTTACCCATTACCCCATAGCATGTTTCTAATTTTGAAAATAGGTGGCCACCTAAAGCAGGTTGAAAGTAAAGCAGAATGTGTCTTAACCCTTAGCCTGCCACTCACGACTATAGCTTTATATGCAAACAGCTTGGATCCGGATTAGACGCCGAGTAACTCGGCGTCTCATCCGGATCCAAGCTGTTTGACACTCGGACAACATTTTCAGCAATTTTGAGCAACTTTGAAGCACTTTGAAACTTGAAGCAGACGAGAAATATAGCAGACGACAATTTATTTGGCGGGCTAAGGGTTAATGCACACTTTGCTTTACTTTTGCATCTTACATTTTCATGACTGTTTAAAGTGGAATTATTGAAAAGACATACAGATAACTCTGACAAAACCAATATTAAACATATGTATAAATATGGCATAAGACATAATTACATAACTGTCAGTGGATCACTTCCAGATCCTGTTTCTCTAAGTATGAATCAGACTGAACCATATCTAAACTTTAGCAGACAACATGTTCAGCTGATCATGACCAGTTCTGTGATACTCACTACCAGTTCAGAGTTGCATAATATTTGACCTCAGTGGCTAGAACTCTTGGGCTTACCCTTACCAGACTGAAATGATGTCTGCTTAAAACCTACTGTATGTGAAAAGTGTACAAAAAAACAATTTAGAAAATGTTAAGTTGGTAAATGAGTGGCAAATAGGTTGGATCCAGATTAGATGTAGCATTATGATTATGTTGCATCTGATCTGGATCCAAAATGTTTGCAAATATTGGCTATTTGCCCATAGTATATTAAGGGTAACTCAGGTAAATACAGTTCTGCCTAAATCAAAAATACTGTAAAACCTGCCTAGAGCAGCACTTAAACTGTGCAGGGTGGTGTCAAATGTGACCCTAGGGATTTCATTTTAACAAACTATAGAGGGATCCACCAGGAGATTCTACTGTACAAATATCAAAGCTTAGGGCCTGGTAGTTTTGGGCAAGAAGATTTTTTAAAGATTTTTGCTTTTTTGCTTTTTCAAGCAGAGTTTGTGCTTTTTTTCCTTTTTTTTGAACAACTTCTGTAGAGAAGCATCCAAGGAACATCATGAGCAGTTTGAACTCTCCCTACAATCGGTGGGTTTCAGAGGAGATGTCGTTTGAAGTAAAAGTGAACGGACAGACGGATAGACGTACTACGGACGGTGAGCGGTCACAATAGCTCACCTTGAGCCTTTGGCTCAGGTGAGCTAATGATAAAGAACACGTCGGATTTATGTTTTATTTCAATATGCTAAAAAGTACACATACGTGAGAACATTACACGCCGGGAACGATAGTTCTTATAAAAAAATAATATGCATTGAAATTCAATACTCAAATCACAACCCATTTATGATTCGAAGCCCCGATGTTTCGAAGTTTTTTCACAGTCCCTTGAAGTTCGATACATCGACGTTTAACCGTATATGTACGCCAGTTTATACCATACACAAACCTCTCCTGAGCAACCAATCAGTACAAAAGAATAGGGATTTCTAAAGATAGGTGTCTACTTAATGCAAAAGAAATACAGAAATCTCAGTATGTAAATGGAGACCAAAAGCAATGCAGAAAGCTCCTGACATTAATTTTGTTTGGCATTATGAGCCACATGTGTTAAGGACCAACAAGAAGACTTACTCTGAGAATCACTAAAGTGAAGTTTTGTGGTTTTGACTCATCCACTGTTTTAGTTAACCGATTACCCCATTGCCTGTTTCTAATTTTGAAGACGTGTGACCACTTAAAACAGGTCTGCTTTAAGCTACCATCTGCTATAAAATATAAACTATTTCTTATGATACGAATTCATAACTTTATAAATTGGCCCTATATTCTTGAGTGGAGGAATACATTAAATGCATAAAAAAGGTGTGTTTAAGGGGTAATGGGTTAAAGGGTGTAGGAAAACTAGACCAACCATTATCTCCCATATGTATAATGTCGTCCACTGTACAATCATTGACAGAATAGCCACAGTCACAGTAGTAGGTCACATCTACACCATTCAGTTTGCCAGCGTCAGTAAATCCAACCTACAAGCAAAACCAGCAATAGTTCCTTTGGCATTGTACAAAAAAAAATTCCAATTATACTTGAAAACCACTATCTTCAGGCAAAAGTAAAAGCCTAATGTTCTTAATCTCTTATCAACAATTTGCATAGTTTTCAAGCTGGAATGTAATTAACATTTCAATCTGAAATATAATCTAATAATAATCTCATAATAATATAAATCTAATATTTTACTAAAAGTAGATGCCTTGGCAACACTAATGTGATCCCTTAATGTAGAATGAAATCTATATAAAGAATTTCCTTGGATTGTTGCCTAAACAGTTTATGTATGACCAATTTGGACTGCTTAACCTATTTCAGTGACACCTTAAATCATTCTGCTTTACTTTCAGCTGGCTTTATGTTAAAATCTGCTAGATATAGAAAGTAAATATTCAAGACTATATATCAATTGGAAAGTTCTATTTTCTCACATAACTACCCCTGTTCAATAGCGAACAGCGATTGCAAATATTCTTGTCTCCTACATGTGTGAGATCAATTTGACTGATGTTACTATAACGTCACTATTTATAACGGCGTTTTGACGTCACAGGGACTCCCAAAAATGCCTATAGCTTTAAAAAAAATTTGTTTGTTATGTGAGAAAAAGAATCTGTCACTCGTCGATGTTTAAGACGAGCTGATCGCAAACTCGTCTAGAATAGAAAAGTTATTAATTTCAATTCTAGACTCGTTTGAAATCAACTTGTCTTAAACATCGTCTCATGACAGATCCTATATGTCTTCAATGGAGAGATAAATCAAGGGCTTTAAACTATTGAGTAATGAGAATGGGTGAATTACACCTTATTCACACAAAAAAAAACCCTTTTTAAATAGCCCTTTTATCTGCCCCTATCATTGTTTAAATAAAACAATATTCTATTCAGTCAAAAAGTGTGTCTATAGGTTCTCAAGTAATTCTGAGTATTTAACCCTTTGAACCCTAGTCCCGCATATAGGTGTCATTTTAAAATAGTATATATGTGAAAAGGGCACTTGTCTATGCAAACAGTGAGGATCCAGATCAGAGGGCTCCTAGGAGCCCTCTGATCAGGGTCTTCACTGTTTGTCACAATGCCAAACATTACCAAAAACAACCCTCAAAAGTCAGAAATGGACTAGACTTAAACGGAAACTGGAATTGTCCATTTAAAGTTTCAGGGAGGAAAGAGTTAAACAATTCTTTGCCATAATGAAACCAAACCAACATTACAACATACCTTGTAGTCAGCTAAGTACGGGAATCTTTTGCCAACATTTTCCATGTTGGTATGGAAGTTCATGGCCAGTCTCACAGGTCTGTAACAACACAACATTAGCGTGTTCAATTACCACTGTTTGTTGTTAAGGTTAGCAGATTGTGCCCCGTGTGCAGCGTGCAGATTACAGTAGAGATAATGTTTTCCTTCCAAATAACTACGGTTACGCTTTAACTATAATTTTCATTGCAAACAGTTTGGAGCCAGATCAGACGCCGGGTAACTCGGCGTCTGATCAGGCTCCTAACTGTTTGTCACTCAGATTAAAACTAGTAGTCTGAATTGTCAAAATGTTGTCATTTTCTATATTTCATTGCGATGCGTTTGCGTTTGAATGAAATAATTACGTTTTCTCTACTGTATATCAGACCGGTAGCCAACTTGCAATCGATGGCCATCGATTTCTTTACTAAACATGCTACAGGGTAATAGTACACAGTCAGTGTATAGCAAACATGTTTGTCTTATAATCAATTACTTTAAAACATTTTCCTAGAGCTTGCTTTTATATTAATGACAGGAATCTGAAAGTTTCGTAAAAACTGCTACTTTGTCTAATTTGGAGCGACAACTAAAGGCACAAATAACAGCAAAACACTTTACTACAGGACAGGCAAAATATAACAAATTCATACTCAAGCAAAGTTGTAACCTTGGTTTCTAAATAGGATCTGGATGGTTTACAATAAAAGTGAGCAGAATATTGTTGGCACTGACCAGAGTACTTCTTTAAAATGTGCCATACAATCATGATCTTCACTGTTTGGAAATTTCCAAATGCCCCCATATTTGAGACACAATACATACATCGAAACAAAAAGCCATGATATTGCTTTAAAATGTTTTATGTTTTAATTTCTCAAACTCAGGCAGGGATCCAGATAAAGACAGTAAACTGAACAAATTAAACATTTTCTATTCATTTCAAAACCAAATCCTATGCTGTTACTACCCATTAGAATCGTTTCGAAGAGACGATTCTAATGAGTAGTAACACCATAGGGTTTAAAAGCAGAAATAAAGATTTTAGTTTTTGAAATACTTCTCTTATCTGGAACTCTGCTCAGGTTTTAGGCTTTTTTACTGAAAGAAACATTGACCTGAGTGTCAAACAGTTGAGGTCCTAATCAAATGCTGTGTTACTCAGCATCTGATCAGGCTCCAAACTGGTTGCAAATGCTTGTTTAGTTGGGCTTGAGTTTATCTCATACATGATGACCTAATGACTAACCTATTCAACAACTTGGCAGCAACTGCACATGACGAAGCTATGGCAAAGTTCCTGGAAATCTTCGAGCCGTAGGCACCACCAAGTCTTTTCACTTCCACATCAACACTGAAAATATGCAGCAAAAGTTTAATGTTAACCCTTTAAGCGATCACCTGTCTTCAAAACTAGTCACAGGCTATGGGGTAATGGGTTAAAGAATAAGTTTGCCTCTTTTTATACCACAAATGTTTAAGTGTTGAATTTTCCTAGAATCCGAGATGGACAGACAAGCATAAATGCATTTATCATATAATCTGCTGTCTGGGAGTTGCATAAAGCCATTCTATAAATATCGTAATCCACTAGTGAAATATTGATTTTGGGTTCTGGCCCAATCTGTTTGTCAACAAATACTGCATGTAGCGGGACCCAAAATGATGTCATTTGCAATGACCTTACCGTAAACAATGTCACTTTTTGGCGGAAAATCTATATGGCGAAAGAGACTACAACCTGGGGCTTCAATTAACTAAATAGGTTTTTAAACTGTTTATGTGATAAATAGAATCTCACTTTCGTGCTCATTATTTATCATTTCGAATTAACTTGTTGACGAAACTAAATATGACGCTCTCCAAGGCTCGAGTAAGGCTTGCATAATACTATTTTAGTAAGCTTGTTTATTAACAAGAGGGCCTGAAGGCCCCGATATCGCTCACCTGTTGTACTGAAGCTTGATAGCTTTACCTTTCTGTTTCACCCGTTTAAATCTAAATCCATTCAAATTTGAAGTATAGCATGTAAACAATTTTGGAATACAACCTCATAATTCTAGTAGTACAGTATATTACATCAAGGGCAGACAACTAGAGCCTAAACAATACTGAAATGAAGCCTTTTCTAGCATTTCAAAGTATATAAAGGGCAAATAACTATTGCCACAATGATTAGATTTCAACAATAATTGCACTCCTTTGAGAACTTATAGCTATATACTTTTTGTTCAACTCTTATAGTAATATACAATCTGAGCAAGTTTGAAAAAGACTGGATAAAAATTGTGGCCTCTTGAGTGTTTACACCGTTAAATATGGCATTTTCTAGCATTTCAAAGTATATAAATCTCAACCTATTGGTCCGATTTCAACCATAATTGAACTCATCTGAACTCTTATAGTCTTATACAATCTGAGCAAGTTTGAAAAAGACTAGATAAAAATTGTGGCCTCTAGAGTGTAAACACCGTTAAATATGGCATTTTCAGCAATTCAAAGGTAGATAAATCTCAACCTATTGATCCGATTTCAACCATAATCAACTCATCTGAACTCTTATAGTCATATACAATCTGAGCAAGTTTGAGATAGGTTGGAGAAAAATTGTGGCCTCTAGAGTGTAAACACCCTTAAATATGTCATTTTCAGCAATTCAAAGGTAGATTACTCTCCACCTATTAGTCTGATTTCAATTAAAAAGATTGGAGAAAAATGGTGGCCTCTAGAGTGTAAACACCGTTAAATATGGCATTTTCAGCAATTCAAAGGTAGATAACTCTTGACCTATTGGTCCGATTTCAACCATAATCAAACTCATCTTAACTCCCATGGTAATATATAATTTAAGCAAGTTTGAAAAAGATTGGATAAATATTGTGGCCTCTAGAGTGTAAACACTAAAATTGTCGATGACGCACGACAGACGCCGGACATTCAAGAATTGCACAAGCTCATCCTGAGCTAGCTCAGGTGAGCTAAAAATGGTAAATAATGAGCACTCATGTAAGATCTTCTATTTATTTTTCCTCACCTGGCAATGGGCACGCCTAGCACCTGTGCTACAGACTTCTGGGCGTTGTCAATCCACTGGGAGGAGGCATACACCTTCATCCCGTCTTCCCGTGGGATACAGACACTGATCTGGGTCTCCATAGAGAAGTGAAACTGGGTGCCACAATGTATACTGCCTGTGATGGCATGCTTTGATTTGGAAATGGCAGCTGAGGATGTAGAATAAATTTATTACGCCATTCATTAAAACAAGAGGGCAAGAATGGCCCTTGATCGCTCACCTGACAATGGTGACACTAGTATGGGTCACGTGATTTCAGAAAAGAAGATTTGTAAAAGGTGACCCCCAGGGCGGGGCCAATTTTTGACCCCAGGGGCAAAATTTTAACAACTTAGATAGAGGACCTGTAAACGATGATACATGTATGTGCAAAATATCTAAACTGAGTGTACTATGGTTTCAGACAAGAAGATTTTTGAAGTTTTCATTGAAAAAATCTATTTTTAGCTCCGGTGACCCAGATATGCAACAGACCAGAACCAATTCATCCATATATGTGAAGGACCACTAAAATTTACATCATGCCAAATATCAAAGCTCTGGTCATATTGGTTCCAGAGAAAAAGATGTTTGAACATTTCACTATATAACTCTATGTAAAACTGTGATCCCCGGGGCGGGGCCAGTTTTGACCCCAGGGACAAAATTTGAACAACTTTGATAGAGGATCTGTTGACGATGCTATGTGCAAAATATCTAAGCTCAGTGTACTATTGTTTCAGACAAGAAGATTGTTTAAGTTTTCATGGAAAAAAAATCTATTTTAAGCTTCGGTGACCCAGATATGCATCGGACCGGAACCGATTCAACAATATAAGTCAAATACCTCTAGAAGTAATACCATGCTAAATATCAAAGCTCTGGACATATTGGTTTCAGAGAAAAAGATGTTTGAACATTTCACTATATAACTCTATGTAAAACGTTGACCCCCGGGGCGGGGCCAATTTTGACACCAGGGGCAAAATTTGAACAACTTTGATAGAGGACCTATAGGTTATGACATGTGCCAAATATCTAAGCTCTGGCTCTTGTGGTTTGGGACAAGACTATTTTTTAAGATTTCCTTATTTTTTCACTTTGGTTGCCATAGCAACCAGAGTTCTGCATGGTTTCAAATTCTTTGAACAACTTTGAAAGAGCTTGACCCAAGGAACATTCCTGTGAAGTTTGGTTGCAATCAAGCAAGTAGTTTTGGAGAAGAAGATGTTTGAAGAAATTGTTGACGCACAACGCACGACGCCGGACATTGACTGACCACAAAAGCTCACCTTGAGCTAAAGGTGAGCAGAATCAATATTCAGATGCAGGAAATATCAATAACTCCTTCCACTTTTGCTATCAGAACAGATTGTTTAAACCCATTACACCATAGATACACCTTTTATTTATTCATAAAAACTTAAAGTAATGAATATGTACCTTAAGAAACATTTTCTATATCCTAACAGAACTGATGGTAGCTTAAAGCAGGCTGACAGTAAAGCAGAATGCTCCTTAGGGAGCATTCTGCTTTACTTTCAGCCTGCTTTAAGCAACCCTCTGTCTGCATTACTAGAAACAAGCTGTTATTGGGAAAGGGTTAAGCTTCAACTTGTACTTAAACACAATCAGCAAGTTTCCACTGGTTTATTTTCTGATCTGGGTATAATAGTCATCCTTAGACACATAATTTATAATGAGTAGTAGGAAAAGGCTACCTCAGAAGTGGATTAAATGTACTGAAACTTTATCAGCCTTACTGTTAGAAGTAAACTAAAAGTGAAACAGAAAAATCTTATGCCTAAACTTACCAGTCGCATTGCCTACCACAATGTCTTTGGTCTGTGGAGGAAACATCATTCCTTTGCTCACTGCATCCCGTATGGTCAGAACTGGAGGTTTGACATTGGTATAGCTAACTTTGATCATCCTGGATGCTGCATAGGCTGTATCTTCATTATCTGGAACATTGAAGACAGACTTATCTAAATCAAGGCTCCAGATAAGGGGAGTATTTCAAAAACTAAAATCTTTATTTCTGCTTTAAACCCTATGGTGTCACTACTCATTAGAATCGTCTCGAAGAGACGATTCTAATGAGTAGTAACACCATAGGATTTTGTGATGAAATAAGTTAGAAAATGTTGGATTTGTGCAGTTAACTGCCTCTTATCTGGAGCCCTGCTAAATATAGATATTGTGTGAAAAGGCTATGCAAACACAGATGACAGTTTGTTATTCTAGAAACAAGAGCGGCAAATTGACACAAAATATCCTATTACCACATCCTACAGGATCCCCCTGATCAGGGTCTTCACTGTTAGTCATTACGTAATAAATTGTGAAATAAAAAACATCCATATATAGTTGACCTGGGTCTTCACTGTTAGTCATTATGTAATAAATTGTGAAAAAAACCCATCCATAAATAGTTGTAAATATACAATCCTTAATTGGAAACCAATTGTCCATTAAAAGTTTCCCGGGGAATGAGCTAATCTTAACCAATGCCATTACCTATCCTAACATTATTGCCCCCTATTCCGTATAGGAAACAAACTATAAACAGAGCCTCAGATAAGGGGAGTATTTCAAAAACTAACATCTTAATTTCTAAATTAAACCCTATGGTGTTACTACTCATCAGAATCGTCTCAAAGAGACGCTTCTAATGAGAAGTAACACCATAGGATTTGGTGCTGAAATGAGTTCGAAAATGTTGGATTTGTTGAGTTTACTACCTCTTATCTGGAGCCCTGTATAAATGTACCTGCTACAACAATGGCCACCGCCTGTCCAGCATACATCACCTTGCCACTACAGAGTATCTCCTCGGGAGCTCCTGGAGCTGGCATAGAGTTGTTCTGGCCTGGTATATCATTGGCTAGTATCACCTTTACTACACCTGACATAGCCTGCAAGAACAATACTAGTCATGATATAGCCATATGGAGCATATGGAGCTGGCATAGAGTTATTCAAATTGAGGTTGGCCGATATGGGAGGATTTGGAATGGTTCAAGGCAACAACTGTTCAAGTATCGAAGCATTCTGGTATGTGGTGTTGAGTCTGGTTGGCCGTAATGATGGACAGGAAAATCACTATATGCCTCTGGGGCCCGTTTTACTAAATTACTTACGCAAAATAAGTCAAAATTTTTAATTTATTATTTTATTATCACTTGCTACAAACAGCAAATAGCCAGATCAGAGGACGCGCTTTAAGCACGTCCTCTGATCTGGCTATTTGTTGTTTGCAAACGTTTATGATTGAAAAATAAGAGTTAAACGATTTTGACTTACGCAAACTATTTGCGTAAGTTGTTTAGTAAAACGGGCCCCTGCATTTTAGATGCCATAGTCATAAAATCAGTTTCAGCTACACCCTGAGTAAATAGGCAATACAGTTTAACCCTTAGCCCGCCAAATAAATTGTCGTCTGCTATATTTCTCGTCTGCTTCAAGTTTCAAAGTGCTTCAAAGTTGCTCAAAATTGCTGAAAATGTTGTCCGAATGTCATATAGCTTGGATCCGGATGAGACGCCGAGTTACTCGGCGTCTCATATGGGACTATTTTGGTCTATTTCACTGGATTGCGTCCCTTAAATACACCTAGTGAAGAAGCCAAAATACGCATTGCGGTTTTCTCCCTTTGTGTCAATACATGACAGATAACCTATTCTTATAAATTTGATAATGTTCGGCTCCGGTCGCCGATTGCCGGAAATTACGTGTTTCCGTGACTTGCCCACGACCCTATCACTGTGATAATAAAACAGACGACATGCTGTGTGTATAATCTTCACTAAGTCTTATCGCCGTGGGTAATAAAATAATCTCACACTATTTCGGGTTCTCAGTTTAAGCAGGTTTCAATGAATAAGCCATTTAATAATATGTAAATAATGATTTATTACATGAAAATGACAACTGAATAATTGCGTTCATTTGGTATTCATTAAGGTACAGTAGAGAAAACGTTATTCTTTCCAGTTGAAACGCAAAGCACTAAAACGTAGAAAGGTAAAAATTTTGGACAATTCTAACGAATTATGTTTATCTTAGAGAAAAACAGTTTAATAGTTTTATCGTAAACGCGTATATTGAGAATTAATAACGATTTCCCCGCTGTAGCTAATATTTGGTACATGTAACATAATAATGTATTTGTGCTATAAGACAAAAATGAAACGTCTAATACAATGTCATGAATATACAGTGTTTGATTTCAGAGTACCAGATCTAAATAATAACTCTTTTTTTTAATTTTTAATTTTTACTTTTACTCAAATCTTATGCAAACATTATTTTTCTGTATCCAAATACACTTTTAATTTTCTTATACACGTTGCTCGCCATTCTCGCCAAAATATTGAATAAAAGTAAATGAACGGCACACACTTCATCATTGTAGACGATTCTCTTTTTTTTCTTCTTTTTTGGCCTGGAACTTTGAACGACAGCTTTTAAGTTTAACTGCCTGAGCAGTTTGGGTCCTCGTAAGACGCCGTGTAACTCGGCCACTTACCAGGACACAAACTATTCGACACAGATTTAATACATGCATTTAAACTAGCTGAAATTTGCTTTGGTAATCATTTCAGACATTTTCATCTTAACAAATAATTCAACATAATACAAAACGTGCCCTGAATCTAAGCAACGCTTTGATCCAAACATATCAAGAAAGCTCTGAAAAAATTGAACACACTAAGTTGAATGAAAGTAAAGGAGCTTTCGGCTTAACTACAGTAACAATCAGAGACATTTATGCAATAAAGCCTCTCTAATGCGACCGCCCAGTCATTATGATTTGGGATTTTTAATTGCAGGCGACTGCTTAGCGCAGAGGTGATTCGTATTGGGGCTCCTTCTTTCCTGCATTAGGCTGTCACCCCGAGGCCGACCATGATACTTATATCGAGTGGTCGCGTTAGAAAGGCTTTATAGATCGACACATCAAACATTTGTTTTATTGTTAGTTAACCATTTCTCTGCCTTTATGACGTAATAACGATTAACCCGTCAAACACAGCCGCTGCTATATTATCGCCCGCATTTTTTTATTCATGCGTCAGCGTTTACTTTATTTTTTTGGGAATTGTATGCAGTTTTAACTTAAGATCAATTAATGTGAGTGTCAAACAGATCGAAAATTGATCAGACACCGCATGCGTAATTAGGATCCAAACTGTTTGCAAAAGTCAGTGTCGTCGGCTTAGGCAGTTAAAAGGTTAATGACAGTAAGCAATCGTATGCCCCTTGTATTTCCGGCTCATTTCACACAACCCTTCATATGCAAACAAAGTATGTTTGAAAATCACAACTTCTTATCAAACAGCGTAGACTCAGATCACTCAAAGAAACCATCTGATCAGGGTTTGCATAGTCTTCCATTCAGCAATGCAGTTTAAGAATGACAGCCCGAAGCAGTTAAATATTGACTAGATTTAACTGGACTGGACTGAAATTTGCCATTTGCATTTTCACGAGTGATTGAATTATCATAAGTATTTTAAAATATATTTATGTACAGTAAATGACCCGTAAAACGACCGTCCGGTCAAAAAGACTTGAGATATGTAACTAAGGGTGGCTGCTTAATGCAGGACAAAAGTGGTCCATAAACCTCTTACAGGAGCTTTCTCCATTACTTCTGACGGTATAAAATTAAATTGAACAGAACATATAAGAATAGATCTAATAAAAGATAGATTTTCTTAATATATTACCTTTTAACAATATAAGCGTCAGTATAATAAATAAAACTATCATCATTTCTTTCTCTCATTTCGGAACTGTATCAGTTAAATGATAATGTAATCTTTAAACAGCTATAAGCAACTATAGTGGAACCCCTCCAAACCGGAAACTCTAAATACCGGAATTCTCTCTAAACCGGACAAAAGCTTTGGTCCCGTTTCCAAATCTTCTTTATTTAATACACATTAAACCATAAATACGCCTTTTTACCTCTTTGATTTATTCCTTTACTGAAGAAAATTGTTTATATATTCTAGCAGATCATAGCTTAAAGCAGGCTGAAAGTAAAGCAGAATGCACCTTAAGGCTCATTCTGCTTTACCTATTGTCCCTGAATATTAGGGGAACAATAGCAAGTTAGTTACCTCGACC
This sequence comes from Gari tellinella, assembly GCA_922989275.2. Lineage (NCBI taxonomy): Eukaryota > Metazoa > Mollusca > Bivalvia > Cardiida > Psammobiidae > Gari > Gari tellinella. The sequence continues at coordinate 26,529,542 of OV277867.1, read as the reverse complement.
AAAGTGTCAACATTCTACCAACCAACTAACAAGTCAGAGGGTTATTGTGTATGTGATGAAAAATTATCCGAATCAATTTGCTAAAAACAAACAATTACTCAACTTTATTATCTCCATCATCAAAGAAACATCTTGCATAACGTCTCAGTTAAAGATAATGAGACCAAATTATTAAAACTTTATTACATCATATCATGATATTACGTCAACTTTACCTAAGTGTTTTTCCCGATCTTATGATGTATTGTTCTCAGTTTACCTTGTAAAAGGTTATTACACGGTTTATAACTAATTGCATACATTTTAGATCTATATAGCACTAGAATTTATTTCAAAGTTACAAATACTCCGTTAATTCTTTTGCGTAAAACTTCCATTTCAGACTGTCCAAAATAAAGCTTATTTAAATTGTCATTTCTTTCGTGAAAGTACTGGACCCTTCTCTATATTCCTCTTATCTGTTTCTATACTGTCTTCACATACTTACAATGGATTCAAGACCTATCATGTAGGATCATATAGGATGATCTCTGATCTGGGACTATACTGTTTGCATTTCGAAGTATTTAAAGGTTATTCAAAGCAATTCAAAGCAAAATATTATTCAACATTCGATCTTTAAGATAACGCAGCATATTGGATAATATTTCATTACAAGAAAATTTGACAACATTTCTAAAAATTTCAAATCCAATTAAATTAGGTAATTTACCTGATCGTTTATTTTATTCAATTTTTCATGACACTTTGGTAAAATAAGTTATTACACATTATAACCAATCACATGTTTAAAACAATTATATATAGATTCATTCAACATAAAACTTTATCAATTCTGCTGCTACAAACGTTTCGTAGAGAATGTCTCAAATTTACGCTTTGCTGCATTTGTCTTTTCTTAATCTGTTAATGCAACAGATTATTGCTAATAGGGTTGAAATATGTCCTTTCCCTTGGCAGATTTATGATACCAGCAATAAACGCCCCGGGGGGTTGCCCGCTTATATTGCTACGGTCGTTAATTTCCGTCGGAAATTTACGAACCTTAACGAGTGGTTCTAATATATCGATATCATGGAATATAGTGTAATTCAACCTAAAAAATACTGTACAAGACACTAAGTTATTTTTCTGAAAATTATATCATTAAAAAGAACAATGTTTTCTTAATTTACTCATAACGGGGCGGATATTTAATTTTGATAAATAAATTGCTTTTAAGAGCCAAGCATGGTACAACCCTCCCCCTTTTTTGCATAATCGTATAAGAATATATAAGCAGCACTTTACTGTTTAAATAATCAAAAAAATACTGTTGAAGATAATATATCATTTTAAAACACAATATACCATAATAAAGTTTAGATGTAGACCTTTCAACTCATAACGGGGCGAATATTGTGATTGGAATAATAATGGTTTTATTGCAGTTACAAAAATTGTCCCCTATCAATTCTTTGTAATCTAAATCGATGGCTTCTTGCTGGACAGTCACGTATCGGCTTATTTTCAAGGGGAGTAACTCCCTCGATTAAGCCAGGCATTTCACTAAAATAGTCCCATATGTCAAATAAACCAGAAAACCATTTTAAGAGTTTTCTGTTTTACTGTCATCTTGCTTTAAGCTGTTACCTGTCGTTAGTAATTACAATAAATAAGCATTCGGTTCAGCGCTCGTAAAAGAGAGGTTTTGCTTTTTTTGTTTACACAGAGCCCGTGAGCGAGCAACATTTGTTACAAGTGGAAGCTACAAAACAAACAGACATTTGGTACATTTCGAATCATTTCTTTCGATTTAATAACACATATGCTAAATCATTTCTCTGCTTAGTGTTCTTATTTCTACTTTTTTCGACAACGCTTTTCTCAAAACTGTTGAAAAGGATGCCTACAACACAAAGTTGACTATATTGTTTATACAGCTACCACTCTTTTATGATAGATATTGCTTTAAGCCTTCTTTAAGGTTCAGATTTGATGATATATAACCTGGTATCTGATAAGGTTATCACGATCGAACCTCAATCATTGTAGATATTTCTTAAACTTTTGATTATTCAGAATCGAGCGTAATGCTAAATTATGTCATATCAAAAGCTTAGGACATCTGACATTATTTATGGGCCGTAAAACACCATTCATTCATTCATTATTTATGGTGCATGTTTAATTTCGTGGCTAACACATTTTGTGAACAAAATCAACGTTTCTTTAAAATAAGACTCAACTCTAATTTCAAAAGGCCGATTACGTGATGACTGAATAGTGCTTCTGCATGTACTTTCTGCTTAAATCTTTACTCCATACAGTGGAGAATGTGCTATTCTTTCCCAATAAACGCGTTTACGCTAAAACGTTTATTTGCAGTAACCCGGCGTCTGATCAGGCTCCAAACTGTTTGCCACCAAGATAAACATGAAATATCAGAATTGTCCAAAAGTTGTTCTTTTCTACGTTTTAGTGCTTTGCGTTTGCGTACGTTTGCGTTTAAACGGAATAGAATAACAGATTCTCGACTGTACAAATGTATTTTAACGCATCTTATTCATTCCTCCACTGAAGAAAAAGGTTCCAATTTCTACTGTCCTGAATGAACATAGTAGGAAATATTTTTATATCCTAGCATTTTATAGCTTAAAGCAGGCTGAACGTAAAGTAGAATGCGCCTATAGGCGCATTCTGCTTTACATTCAAACTGCTTAAAGTGATCATCTATCTTCAGAAACATGCTATAGGTTACTGGAATAAATGTATTTTCATGAAGTTAATTATCCCACGTTTTTGACTGTTGGCAGAATATGGTATTAACTGTTATCGGAAAAATACACGTTAGTCCAGCGGATATGTGAAAGAATCGTGCATTTTATGATAAAAGCATGAAACTTGGTACACTGGTACTATACATTATGAGAAACATTTTAAAGATTGGAGGCATTCTGGATCTGTCCTGTGTCAATCTTGGTGGCCATTTTTAAAATGGCCGCCAATTAGAACAGTTTTCTGCAGTCTAATGGCAATGTGTCTCAGTTTATCATATTTCAACAGGGCTTAATCACTAAAAGCAGCTGCAGCAAGTTTGATGACCTATTACAGAGAAGCCATATAGGAATATTTTGTATCTATATATGGGTCATTTAAGGTTATTTAAATCCTCAATACACCCCCCCCCCCCCCCACTCTAAAAAAAAATAAAAAATTTCAAAACACAGAATTTTAAGTACAGTGGAGAACCTATTATTCTTTCCAATAAAGATGTTTATGCTTAACATTATGTCAATTGCAAACAGTTTGGATCCAGATCAGACGGGTTACCTGGTGACTGGTCAGGCTCTAAACTGTTTGCCGTTTAAAAATAAAAAAATCGTCAGAATTTTAATGAAGTTGATATTTTGTACATTTCATTGCACTATTGTATTTGTATTTATTTTCCTTTAAATGAAAAGAATATCCTCTTCTCCACTGTATAACAGTTTTAAAAGCTTAATGACTTCCATACTATCAGATGCATTTTGGAGGATGTATTGTCTTCATTTGTGAGACACTAAACTTGGCACAGTGGATCAGCATTTGCGTTCACAACCACCTCATTTGCTGAGTAATGTACAGGGAATGGTTTCTTATGCATATCTACATCTTCTTCAACAGCATATATGATAACAGCGCGGTATTCTGAACCGGCAGATGGCAGATTCATCCACATGAGTCCCAACTCGCTAAATCATTATTTAATGTTCAACTAAATTCTGCTGGATCTTGAAGTTGTGGTGCTTTCAGCAAACTCTTATCCCATACGTGGCCAGGCTGGTACCCCACACTTAGGAGATGTTGATACAGAGCATCCTGTGTCGGCGATATATGTTCAGTACTCTTGCCTTTTTTGGCGAACACTATCTGTCTGGCCATGTTTACATTGTTTTCAGAGCTTTCATACATCAATACCACGTACCTGGTGTGACACACAGTCTGATCAAGCTGTTTGTTTTCCTATACCACCAAAACATGATGTTAGTGTCACTATCACATCCTGGTAGCGCATGAACAGCTTGAAGCGAGCTTGTCACATCCTAGAGTCTGTGTCATTGACTAAATGTCCAAGTAGTAGAACCATTTCTTCATTTCAAAGGTAACACACAGCTGTTTACATCCGATATTCTGAGCAAGACTGCTAGCAGAACTTTTTCTGTGTCAACAGTTTTGAGTAAGATATTTTGGCAACCTTGTTTGGTCTCATCTGCGGCATGAAACAACCTCGTTGTATCCGTTTCCTTGTGTTTAGAAGGAAATAACGATTCAGCTTCAAGTGTCTCTCAACAACGCAGCTTCCCCATGAGTAATGAACTATGACAGGAAAGTGTTATTCTATCACTTGTTCACTGAGGAGATTAAATAGCTTGTTTTATTACAGTCTTCCTGCAGGAATTGATGCCAGTTTCCGGACAATCTGTTGTTACCCTCGATCCTTATTCGTGCTCCCATTCCCCCTTTTTATGTGTGTTCGCTTTAAGACTCAGATTTGTAAACATTTATTACTTGATTTAAAATTACATCACCGCGGCAAACAGAATCTGACAATTGTCTCCGTATGTTGTTTATGAACTCAAGTGCATACTCATTAAATTGATGTATAAAACTTGATTGCGTTTGCAATTTCCGCACCATCAATGATGACCATGTCCATTTAGCCCTGTTGAAATATGATAAACCGATACATTTTATATTTTTTTTATATTTTATTCAATTTTTCATGACACTTTGGTAAAATAAGTTATTACACATTATAACCAATCACATGTTTAAAACAATTATATATAGATTCATTCAACATAAAACTTTATCAATTCTGCTGCTACAAACGTTTCGTAGAGAATGTCTCAAATTTACGCTTTGCTGCATTTGTCTTTTCTTAATCTGTTAATGCAACAGATTATTGCTAATAGGGTTGAAATATGTCCTTTCCCTTGGCAGATTTATGATACCAGCAATAAACGCCCCGGGGGGTTGCCCGCTTATATTGCTACGGTCGTTAATTTCCGTCGGAAATTTACGAACCTTAACGAGTGGTTCTAATATATCGATATCATGGAATATAGTGTAATTCAACCTAAAAAATACTGTACAAGACACTAAGTTATTTTTCTGAAAATTATATCATTAAAAAGAACAATGTTTTCTTAATTTACTCATAACGGGGCGGATATTTAATTTTGATAAATAAATTGCTTTTAAGAGCCAAGCATGGTACAACCCTCCCCCTTTTTTGCATAATCGTATAAGAATATATAAGCAGCACTTTACTGTTTAAATAATCAAAAAAATACTGTTGAAGATAATATATCATTTTAAAACACAATATACCATAATAAAGTTTAGATGTAGACCTTTCAACTCATAACGGGGCGAATATTGTGATTGGAATAATAATGGTTTTATTGCAGTTACAAAAATTGTCCCCTATCAATTCTTTGTAATCTAAATCGATGGCTTCTTGCTGGACAGTCACGTATCGGCTTATTTTCAAGGGGAGTAACTCCCTCGATTAAGCCAGGCATTTCACTAAAATAGTCCCATATGCATCCGGATCCAAGCTGTTTGCATATGGAGCTATAGTCGTGAGTGGCAGGCTAAGGGTTCACCTTCATTCAGCAATGCTCATAACAAACTTAATTGTTGGGTTTTAGAACAATTAGCACTTCAATGCAGGACACAAGTAACGGAAAAATGTTCCTTGGTGTTCTTCAATAAGCAGTCACCTGCCTTAAGATCACCATTTAAATGTCACTTTCTAAAGACCTTCACTCTATTTCTATAAAACAAGTGGCAGCTCAATGCAGAACACAAGTAATTCTCTACATTACTTGTGTCTTGCTTTTAGCTACCACCTGCCATTAAATATTCTTTCAGCCTGAATGTTGATACAGAGGTTCTGTATTGCAGTATAGTTAAACCACTCTATTACAACCACTTGAAATAGACTAATTAATTTCACAAAAGACAAGTGACAGCTTAAAACCAGGTGAAAGTAAAACAGAAAGCTCCTACAGGAGCTTTCTGTTTTACATTCACCTTGCTTTAAGCAGTCACCTGCTTTAAATACCTGATATTCAGTACAATAAGGTGGTCGTAAAAAATAGTTTTTACTGCAGTACATACCGTAGCAGCTGATGTATTAATGCCTACATTCTTTATTTCTATAAAAAAGGGGGTAGCTCAGTGCCAGACACAAGTAATACGGGAGCATTACTTGTGTCTTGCATTGAGCTACCATCTGCCATGAAAGATTCTTTCCACTGGAAAGTTGATACAGATGTACAGCGCTCCCTCTCTACAACGACACCCAATGGGAGACACAAAATATGTTTGTTGTTCGGAGGGAGTCGTTGTAGGGAGGAAATCTGGCTTACATTTGCAAACAGCTTGAATCGGGATCAGACGCCGCGTTACCCTGCGTCTGATCTAGATTCAAGGTGTTTGCCACTCGTCATTATGGTATTTTACGTCAAAATGTCTAATATGTAATTTTGAGAAAACCAGTAGACGACATTTTTAAGTAGACTATTTTTCAGTCGTGAAAATGTTGACATAATTATATTGGTTTGGGAACAGCGACAATGGTCGTTGAAAGGAGGAAACCATTGTTTGGAGGGTCGTAAAAGAGAGGTTTTACTGCAGAACATACCATGGCAGCTGATGTATCAATGCCTGCTATAGTTGCACTACCAACCTCTGTCAAGGCAAAGGCAGCAAACAGCTCCCCTGGTTCTGAGGGTATGTCATTGATGTACACAGCTTCTCCAGTCACCTGTTGAATACACACAGTAATAAATGACCTTTCAACATATACAACTTTAGTCCAAATTACAAGTTTATAACCGACACAAGGTTAACTTATAATTCTCTGCCAACACAAATTGTTTAACTCTTAATGCTGATATACCAAATGGACCCTTCAAATTTTTGAATGTCCAGTTCTGGATTCTTGGGAAAAACACATAATCAAACAATATTTAAAGTGACAAACTGTGAAGACCCTGATCAGAGGGCTCCTGATGGAGCCCTCTGATCTGGGTCTACTCTGTTTGCAAAATATGATAATATACATGTCCAATATATATGTCTGTATATTTCTTTATATTTCTGCTATTCAACTCTTTCATTAATAGTTATAGCTGTACCTGTGCTGTCCCCTCTAGTTTGGTCAAGGGCTCTGTTAGGGGCCATTCTTCTTTCTTGGTCTGGTAGGTCTGAACCCCTGACGACAAGGGCCTTTCAAGAGGGGCTCCAGCACTCTGCCACTCAGCAGGGACATTCTTGCCAAGAATATGAACCATAAACTGAAACACACAAAGATCAAGATCAGAGGAAGCACATTAAGATACGGCACTTCCATCATTTTCTCCTCTACATTTCCACCAAACCCTATAAAGGAAATTGTGTCTTGGAATATTAGGTTTTGTGGAGACAAGGATTTCAGCCAATCACCAGCTATCAGCATATATTGATACTTTTAGAGAACAGTGTAGAACCAAATCAGACAGCTCCTTAAGGAGCTGTCTGATTTAGGTCTACACTGTTCAGTCAATCACCAGCTATTAGCATACATTGATACTTTTAGAAAAACAGTGTAGACCCAAATCAGACAGCTCCTAAAAGAGCTGTCTGATTTAAGTCTACACTGATTTCTTGTAGGATGACGCTTTCTGGCGATTTTATTTCATACTATTTAGCCAATGTTATAGTCCAGATAATAGATGTTCATTGTTGATGAAAATTTACGACTCGCCCACAAAGCCCCCTCCATGATTTTGTGTTTTAATAGTTTTAGAAGAAACATATAACTACATGATATTTTATGCCTCTAGCAAAGAGCTAACTTACTCAGAGACCGTCAATGATTTTGAGTTTTAATAGTTTTAGAAGAAGCATATAACTGTGATATTTCATGTCCCTAGCAAAGAACCAACTTACTCTAAAAGCCAGATTTACGGCCAGTTGTTGTCTGAACTGTGTACTGCCATTCAATGGGTCTTCATCAGGCTTTATCTCAGACTTCAGTACAGTTAGTGCCCCTGGAAAAGATATAGCATCTTCATTACCCTATTGCAATTGGAAAGTAATGAAAGTTTGATTATTTTTCAAATTCAACTGATCATATAATAGACTATTAGAAAACTATATAAACAATAAGGAAAACCAGGCTGTCACCTGTGAAACCTGACTTGCCCTTGTGAAGACACTTAAAGCTGTGCTGTCATTGCACCAACTATTCCACATAACTCTTTCCTCCCTGAAACTTTAAATGGACAATTCCAGTTTCCAATTTAGTCTAGTCCATTTCTGACTTTTAAGGGTTGTTTTTGTCAATGTTTGGCATTATGACAAACAGTGAAGACCCTGATCAGAGGGCTCCTTTCGGAGCCCTCTGATCTGGGTCTTCACTGTTTGCATAGGACAAGTGTACTACTCACATGTACACTGTTTGAAAAGGACGCCTATATGCGGGACTAGGGTTCAAAGGGTTAACTCATGTGTCCCTGAAACTTCACTGACACATTTCCAGTCTGGTCCATTTTTCAGAATTAAGAATTCTTTACATATTACTGTATTACAACATTTTGCAAAATGACAAACAGTGTAGACCCTGATCAGAGTGATCCTATAGCAGTCTTTTAATGGAGGAACGCATTAATAGTCTGGTGACTGAACAATAGGTCAAATATGAGTGTTTGAACTTTCGGCCTCATGCTTCAACAGCACATTCCTTTCTCTCTGGTCTAAGATGGAGATACGACAAAAAATAATAAAAAAAAGTAATATACCAAGTTAAAGTCTACTTTCAGTCCGAATGACCGCTCAGCCGACTGTACATATACTCCCCTGATCATCGAGCCATCTTGCCTATGAGCACTGCTAACATATGGCACAGTCAAATGCAGCCGCAGTACCGACTCAGACCCTTCACAGGTACCCATTTTAACCCCTGGGTGGAGAGGAGCAATTCGCGGTACATGTCTTGCTCAAGAACATTCCTGTACATCATCGGGGATTCAGAAAAATCCCCTAGTCAGACCGCTGGTCCGGCGGGGGATCGAACTCACGACCCCTGGTACCGTAGTCCAAGGTGTTAACCATTGGGCCACTACCGCCGGTAACAAAAACATTTTTTCAAGTGAAAACTCTGTTTGGTAACACTATTCTATATGAATTGCTGATTAACAACATACCTTTCATCACATCTTTATCCAGTAACTTCTTGTTGGTCAAGTATTTCTCAGTGGCTGTAGCATGCACCTTTGAAAACATAATGTTCATGGGTCCATTTCATAAAACTTTGTATGACAAATATTGTCATAAGTCAGTTTATAACAGTCTCAATTATCATTTATTTTTCCATCTAATCCTGTCTTGTGACACCTTTTTGGAATCGTCTTGAAATTAAATGTATCTTAAAGTTTTGACTTACGATCGCTTTTGTCGTACACAGTTTATTTAAACGGGCCCCATATAGCTAACTGATGACACAATGAACTTAATGGTAGGAAGTGCTTTATTCAATGGCAGTGCATTAGAATTGAATCCATGAATCGTTTTTGTTTCTGCCTGGACCAAGTTATTCTTTTCTGGAATATTTACATTCAAATACCAGTATTTACCACTCATTTCTGTAATCAATAATTTCTATAACAAAATATAATTAAATCTCATTAACCTATATTGAAGCACAATTGCACTATTTACAAACAGTGTACCAGTTATTAATACACTTGTCCAATGCAAAAAGTGAAGACCATGATCAGAGTGCTCCTATAGGAGCCCTCTGATCAGGGACTGCACTATTTGTGATTTTACAATATCAGTGATTCAGATTGGGCCCGGCCATCTGCAAATTGCCGAAAGAAAATGAAAATGGCCAAGAAAAAATCCTTTCGTGGGACATAAGGGCCGGTAGTTTTAAAGTTTGGCAGACAAAATGACCGATAGATTTTCCGCTGAATACAACAACAGAGAAACAGATAAGCTTTGTTTTGTCTTTTTAACTGATTAATTTCAGGAAAAACGAATTGATTTCAAATTTTTATTGTTCATCAAAAAGGGAACACGAATTGCGCTCCGAGATGCGTCGTTTTTGTTAGGACTGATTTCCGTGTGATAAATATTTACTTGCACACCATTAGCAAAGGGAGGTAACTGTGCACTCACATACATTGATATATGAACGATAAAATCAAAGTTCTCCGAAAATAGTTTTTGGTCGAAAAACTCTCAACAAAATGTCAAAATCTAAGCGTGGAAGAGTCAGATAAACGATAGACAGATGAAAATCATCGGTTGTCAGCTTCTGTATTTAAAAGGAAAGAAACAAACACCTAATGAAAATGTTGGCAGTTTGTTGAACGATTTAATTTCGAACGCTGTTGCATCGGTTGAGAAAAAACCTCACAAGCGGCAAACTTTTTAGATCTTGAAAATCGTAATTTCACATATCAGTACCAATTAGCAAGTTTCTGTTTCAACAAGATAATTTAGATTTAAATAAGATTTCAGCCGTTTGATTATGGCCTAGACTTCTTTTTTTTTGGGACAGAATGGCCGAAGAAAATTTCATCATTTAGGACATGTGTTTAATGCCAATAAAATTTGAATTGAATTGAATTGATTGTGTCCTATTAGTCTATATATTTAGTAGGCCTAATCTGAATCACTGAATATACTGTAAAAACAATCCGTAACAGTCAAACATAAGTTATAGACTCAGCTAGAAACCAGATTGTTCATTTAATGTTTTAATGTTTTGATAAGTTAATGTTTTATTTCAACTGAAATCTTAAATCCACACAACGAATTATATACCTTGTTATGTTTTTTCCAATGTTAACATTAAAGCTGACCTCAATAACTAGACCTCTCTTAATTTGACCTATTATCCAATAAATACACCTTTTTACGGCTTTAATTTATTGCTTTACTGAGGAAAGTAGTTCTGGTTTATGAATATTTACCATAAGAAATATTTTCTGTATCTTAAACCATTGTAGCTTAAAGTAAGGTGAAAGTAAACAGAATGCTCCTTAAAGACATCCAGCCAGTCCTTTCATTGATTCACCCCCCATTGTTTAGTTGGTGTCAAAATACAGGTATATACCGGTATACAGCATGAGAAAAGTCTTCAGGCAATGGCTCAGCTTTGAATAGAGGCCCTTACATAATAGATATCAATAGGTTTTTCTATGGGTTTTACTAACCAAGCTATCAACTATTAGGTGCGGGCCTCACTTGAGACGCCTGAATGATTCTTTGCCTAGACGCTACCACTGTTAGTGCATGCTCTGCATGCTTTGACTCAAACTATATACGGGGGTAGGTGTTACCACCCAAGCTTGGTCATGTGATATCTTTAAGGCGCACTCTTGTTTTACTTTCAACTTGTTGTATGTGGTCACTTATCACTGATTCTAGAAACAGGCTATGGGGTAATGGGTTATGTCAAACTTATCAGTATTATCTCTCATGAAATTCCATAACTCAAGTTCGCTGAAGTTGATCATTCCCATATTTCAAAAATAAGGTAAGCCTGACTTAACCCATTACTCCACAAAGACACTTTTTTACATATTTATTTTTTCACTGCAGAAAAATACTTCCATTTTATGCAGTCATGAATATGAACTATCAGAAATATTTTCTAACCTAGTTTGAAAACACATTTCCAGGCCTCCAGATAAGAGGGAGAAAACTGCACAAATCCAACATTTTCTGACTTATTTTAGAATCAAATCCTATGGTGTTACTACTCATTAGAATCGTCTCTGAGACGATTTTAATGAGTAGTACACCATAGGGTTTTGAAGCAGAAATAAAGATTTTAGTTTTATCTTGATCCCTGACATTTCTGGTACCCTAGAGCAGGCACCTTAAGGAGTGTGCTGTTTTACTTTCAGCCTGCTTTAAATGGCCACTAATCTTCAATACTAGAAACTGGCTATGGTTTTATACTTACAAACTTTGCCCCTATTCCTCCAAACACAATAGACGGAGTGTCTTTGATGAGGTAGTTGTTACTGACATCAATGACCATCTGGAAGCCAGCACTCACATGGGAATGGCAATTCTATAATGAGAAAACAGTTCTTATACAGTATGTAGCTCCACATGATTAGTATTCATTTGATTTAAGATAACACTTTTTGCCTGATTCAAAAAAATTGAAATCTAAATGAATAAGAACTTAACCAATTTCTCCATAATTACATCTTTTATGCTTTTCATTTATTCCTCCACAAATGAAAATAATTCCCCTTTATACAGTCATGAATATCCACCATAAGCTATATTTTCTATATTCTTCATATGGTAGCTTAACTCTTTCCTCCCTGAAACGTTAAATTGACAATTTCAGTTTCCATTTTAGTCTAGTCCATTTCTGACTTTTAAGGGTTGTTTTTGTCAATGTTTGGCATTATGACAAACAGTGAAGACCCTGATCAGAGGGCTCCTTTCGGAGCCCTCTGATCTGGGTCATCACTGTTTGCACAGGACAAGTGTACTATTCACATGTACACTGTTTGAAAATGACGCCTATATGCGGGACTAGGGTTCAAATGGTTAAAACAGACTGAAAGTAATGCAGTAAATTTGCTTCATAAAATAGAAAACAAGAGCCGTATACGGCCCTAAATTGCTCACCTGGAACCGTTGATGTAAATGTAACATATCTTGAAAAGCTGAGAAATTATGACAATAGGATTATGCCAATTGCTGATTGGATGATGCTGAGTGCAAAATATCTAAGCTCAGGGTACTGTGGTTTCAGACAAGAAGATTTTTTAAGTTCTTATTGAAAAAATCTATTTTTAGCTCCTGTGACCTAGATATGCAACGGACCGGAACCATTTGAATAATATTGGTAAAGTACATCTAGAAGTTACACCATGACAAATATCAAAGCTCTACCCATATTAGTTTTAGAGAAGAAGAGGTTTGAAGATTTCACTATATAACTCTATGTAAATTTGTGACCCCCCGGGGCGGGGTCATTTTGAAAAATCATGATAGAGGACCTGAAGATGATGCTTTGTGCAAAATATCTAAGCTCAGAGTACTGTGGTTTGAGAGAAGAAGATTTTTTAAGTTTTTATTGAAAAAATCTATTTTTAGCTCTTGTGACCTAGATATGCAACGGACCGGAACTTTTTGAACAATATTGGTAAAGTACATCTAGAAGTTACACCATGCCAAATATCAAAGCTCTAGCTATATTAGTTTCAGGGAAGAAGAGGTTTGAAGATTTCACTATATAACTCTATGTAAATTTGTGACCCCTGGGGCGGGGTCATTTTTTACCCCAGGGACATAATTTGAAGAATCTTGATAGAGGACCTGTAGATGATGCTTTGTGCCAAATATCTAAGCTCAGGGTACTGTGGTATCAGGGAAAAAGATTTTTTAAGTTTTTATTGAACAATCTATTTTTAGCTCCTTTGACCTAGATGTGCAACGGACCGGAAATATTTGAACAACTTTCAAAGAGGACCATATAAGGATAATTTCTACCAAGTTTGGTAAAAATCCATCCAGTAGTTTAGGAGGAGATGTCGTTTAAAGAAATTGTTGACGACAGACGGACGGATGGACGACGACGGACATAGCACGATCAAAATAGCTCACCTTGGCACTTTGTGCAAGGTGAGCTAACAAGACTGAGTGCAATAAACGCTTATGCTTCCACTGGCATCCTTGACAAGATATTCTGAATCTTTTCAAAATTAGGACAAGGTCAAATTGATATTGGTAGTATGGGTGGATTGGTAATGGTCAATGGCAACAACTGTTTAAGTATCAAAACTTTGTAGTCAGTAATACTGACACTACGCGAAACAGTAGAAATCTAGTGAACAAGACAGCTTAAAACACGTTGCTGCTAATCATCGTCATATAGCCAATTTATCAGTACATTTCTAATCGATAAAAGTCACAGAAACTCTGTTGAGTACGGTACCAATAATGTAGATTCTGAATAGATGCAATATCCTCACTAAGGCCAGTACTTATCAAAACTGTTTGTATCACTTTGTTATCCTTGTTTATGAAGTGCTTAATCATTTCTTATGTACCTGAGCTCTCTTTGTGACTTTATAGAACTTGGTAAAGGCAGATGGCTGGGTGTTTGGCATGGTCATGTGTGTGAGGACCTTCCCTGTCATGTCTGTGCTCAGTAAATTGGTTAATTTATTCTATTATGTACCTGAGCTCTCTTTGTGACTTTATAGAACTTGGTAAAGGTAGATGGCTGGGTGTTTGGCATGGTCATGTGTGTGAGGACCTTCCCTGTCATGTCTGTGCTCAGTAAATTGGTTAATGTATTCTATTATGTACCTGTGCTCTCTTTGTGACTTTGTAGAACTTGGTAAAGGTAGATGGCTGGGTGTTTGGCATGGTCATGTGTGTGAGGACCTTCCCTGTCATGTCTGTGCTCAGTAAGGTGGCTGCTGACACTGCTGTTGTAGAGTCTGCAATAATGGAAAATAGATCATTAACTCATTACTCCATAAATACCATTTTTTCACCCCTTTAATTAACTCCCTAAAGAAAATAGTTACACTTAATATAGTAATGTATATGCACCACAAGAAATATTTTGTATATCCTAGCAGATGGTAGTTTAAAGCAGACTGAAAGTTAAGCAGAATGTGCCTTAAGGCACATTCTGCTTTACTTTCAACCTGCTCTAAGTGGTCACTTCTCTTCAAAACTAGAAAAAGGCTTTGGGGTAACGGGTTAAGGCATTAACAATGAAAATATTCAATCATGGTTTTGTTCAGCAGGATATCATCTATCATTTTTTTCAACTAACTCATCATGCCTTGATTTGTTTTTCAATAAAATTTGCTTTGTAAAAGCTTTGTTTTTGTGTCCTGCCGTGACCATTGCCTCTAAATGACATTGACCTTTGTCTGACATGACCCAACTTGATCTGAGCTCAATGGGCTTCTTGAGTGGAGTACACCTGCCAAATTCGAAATTTCTATCACTTGTAGCTCTAAAGTTATAGCCAATATTAAATCATTCCTTTCAACCCTAAATATCTCTTGTGGGTATTAAGAAGCATGACTTAAGCTGTACTGAGCTCAGGGGTCTCTCGAGTTGAGCTCACGTGTAAAATATGAGATCTCTATCACATGTACAGCGCTCCCTCTCTACAACGGCCCTCCTTACAACGACTCCCTCCTTACAACGACGCTTGCCACAGTTCCCGAAACAACACAATTATATATAACGCTTTTACTGCTACACTATCATCTGCTTAAAATTGCCGTCTGCTGGGTTTTTTCAAAGTGACATATAAGTGGTGATTTTGATAGCATAAACATAATGACGAATGACAAACAGCTTGAATCAAGATCAGACGCCGCGTTACGCGGCATCTGATCTGGATTCAAGCTGTTTGCAAATGTAAACCAAGTCTAAACTTTCCCTCTCTATAACGACTCCCTCCGAACAACACACACAATCTGTGTCTCCCACTGGGTGTCGTTGTAGAGAGGGAGCACTGTAGTTTCAAAATCCATGCAGGAGTTTTCTGCCCAACTTTCCCGTTTGAATACAGAAACAAGAGCCCCATGGGGCATATTTCGCTCACCTGAGAATAGTTTACAAAATGGAGATAATGATTTATGTCCAGGATTGAGCCAATTTTTACCCGATGGGCATAATTTGAACAATCTTGATAGAGGATCAGTAGATGATGCTATGTGCTAAATATCTAAGCTCTGGCGCTCGTAGTTTTTTTAAGTTTTTATAGAAAAAATCTATTTTTAGCTCCTGTGACCTAGATATGCAACAGACCGGAACCATTTGAACAAAATGCATAAAGGATATTCAGAAGTGTCATCATACCAAATTTCAGAGCTCTGGCCATATCAGTGTCAGAGGAGAAGAAGTTTGAAAAATTCGCTATATAACTCTATGTAAAACTGTGACCCCCCCCCCCCCCCCCCCCGGGGTGGGGCCAATTTTGACCCCAGGGGCATCATTTTAACAAACTTGATAGAGGACCTGTAGGTGATGCTATGTGCCAAATATCTAAGCTCTGGCCCTTGTAGTTTCAGACAAGAAGATTTTTTAAGTTTTCATTGAAAAAATCTATTTTTAGCTCCTGTGACCTAGATATGCAACGGACCAAATCCATTTGAACAATATTGGTAAAGGACATCTAGAAGTGTCCTCATGCAAAATATCAAAGCTCTGGCCATATTAGTTTCAGAGGAGAAGACGTTTGAAAAATTCACTATATAACTCTATGTAAAACTGCGACCCCTGGGGCATGGCCAATTTTGACCCCAGGGGCATTATTTGAACAAACTTGATAGAAGATCAACTGTAAGTCTGATTAAGCCCGACAAGATGTTAGGTTAGTATAATGTTTATTACAGCTCAGTCACTATAACTGTATACCTATGTGGATCTGGGCCTTGACTGTTTCTAGCATAACAAAAATGTCTGACACAAACTCTGGATGCTTGTGCTTCATCATCA
This sequence comes from Gari tellinella, assembly GCA_922989275.2. Classification (NCBI taxonomy): domain Eukaryota; kingdom Metazoa; phylum Mollusca; class Bivalvia; order Cardiida; family Psammobiidae; genus Gari; species Gari tellinella. Next base: position 26,513,012 of record OV277867.1, on the reverse strand, counting down.
GATTTCCTGCCCAGCTTCCAGCCTGCAAAACATGAAACAAGAAATCCGTGAAGTTAGATGACAGTGTCCCTGGGACACCCACAGCAGTTGAAAAATAAACTTAGAATCAAGTCAAGTCAACTAGATGTCTCACTATAACCCTGCAATCAGATGTCTCACTATGACCCTTTACTCAATAGAATGATGTGCAGTTTAACATATCTAATTTATTCCTCCACTGAAGATAATAATTTCAATTTATAGAGTCATGAATATTTATCATGAGAAATATTTTCTATACATGTAATACTTTTCTAGCTAATGAAAGCTTAACCCTTCGCTTCCTGAAAACTCAAATGGACAAATCTACTTTTCAATTTAGTCCAGTCCATTTTTGAATTTATAGGGTTGATTTTTACAATATATATCAAAATGGCAAACAGTGTAGACCCTGATCAGAGGGCTCCTTAAGGAACCCTCTGATCAGGGTCTACACAGTTTGCATAGAACAAGTGAACTCCTCACAGGTACGCTGTTTGCAAATGACGCATATATGCATGGCAAGTATTCAAACAGTTAAGCAGACTGATAAGAGTTGACCCTTTCCCCCATGGAAGCGCCTTTTAGCACACTAAATTTATTCATCCACTAAAAACGAGAAACCGCCAATGTCGGTATGGCCGGATTGTCTGCACTTTTGCTTTGTATATATATATATATAAAATAGTTACCCATGGCATGTGATGATGACCTCACTACAACTGTACATGCCAAATTTGGTTGCTGTAGGATTTAAATTTGACAAAAACTGACACTAACAAAAAGGTAAACCAAGACGCAAACGAAAAGGTTAACCAAGAATTCTCTACATCATTGGACCTTGAAATCTAGGTCACAGTGACCTAGTTGTCCATGGCATGTGATGATGACCTCAGTACAACTGTACATGCCAAATTTGGTTGCTGTAGGACTTAAACTTTGACTAAAACTGACACTAACAAAAAGGTCAACCAAAGTGAGGACGGACGGACAGACAGACGGATTTTACGCTAGGATACTTATGTGGCTATTTTCTATTGTTTTCTCTTGCGTGGCTAGCCACACAAGAGACAATTTCTTTTTGCTCTAACTTGGAATAGAATGGTCTGGAGGCTAACCCTACCCCTTACCCTATGTCCCACAACTGGCCAGGTTAATGTCACAAGAAATGGCCAGGTTAATGTCACAAGAGACGGCCAGGTTAATGTTTTTCTATTATGTGGCTAAGAATTTTAGCCACATAAGTATCCTAGGGTGTGTAAGGACGGACGGACGTTCTCACAGTTGGACATTTGTTGGGTATTTTTTTTGTTTAAAAATACCCAACAGTACACAAAAATACCCAACAATAACAATAGGGCAATCACGGAATGAATGGAATCTATTGTTCTCCCTACCCAACAAAGGACCTTTCGTGCGCTCGGACGGACGGACGTACAGACGGACAGACGGCATTCGCCAATCTATAGACCGCATTTTCAATCCGGACAAAAATAATACATGCCCATCCAAACACCTTCCGAACACTCCCTTTTAGAACCCAGACTCGAAAATACTCATTCTTTCCAAGAACTATAGTAGACTGGAATTCTGTGCCACCTGATATCTCGTCAATCCAATCAACAGCAGATTTTAAATCATCAATCATCAATAATCATCAATCGTCAATTAGTTTATTAAACTAACGGCCTTTTCACCCGTTTTGCGTAATTGCACACAACTCTGACATAATCTTCAACTTAATGAAGGTGGTCAGTAAAGTTTAGATGTAGATGTAGTCATGAACATGTACCAAAATAAATACTATATTTTAGCAGATACAATCTTAAAGCAGGTTGAAAGTAAAGCAGAATGCACTTAAAGTGCATTCTGCTTTACTTTCAACCTGCTTTAAGTGGACACCTATATTCAATACGAGAAACATGCTATGCGGGAAAGGGTTGAAGACAGTTATATTGTAGTGATCAGTCAGGGGCGTAGCCAGCGATACGCACGTACGCACGTGCGTAACATCAGTTTGAAAAATGAAAAATCAAACATGGCCAAAAATGGCATAAAAACCGAAGGCTAAGGGGGGTTAGACCTTAAAGTCTAAAATGAAGATTTCAAACACACTTCAGAGCTCACCATTTCAGTTCTAATTTCCATTTTTCTCCCCGGGGGAGAATCCCCGGACCCCCTCCAGCATTGATCAATTTCAAGTTTTAGCAACCAATAACTTAGTAACTACAAAGATGGCAGCTCAAACCTCCGGTGCTACATGTAATATGCTACATGTACCTCTCGTGCGCCTAAACATTGAGTCAAATAGTTATATAATGTTATGTCTTATATAACGAACCTTTGAAGAAAATTGTATGGATCACATATAGTTCGTATTTAGTGCCCAAAATCCCCCACCAACAATTTTTCATAGTTCATATACATGTGGATCGTACGTACAATGTATACCTAAATCGTCTAAAAGTCGAAAGTTCTTGGAAATATATAGGTTAGTCACATTGATCGTGTTCAGTGTCCAAAATCCCTACAAACACACTTCAGAACTCACCATTTCAGTTCTTATTTCGATTTTTTCTCCCGGGGGAGGACCCCCGGACCCCACTTTCATCGGTCAAGTTCAAGTTTCAGAAAAAAAAGAACTTAGTTACTAGAAAGTTGGCAGCCTGAAAAACTTCTACAGTGTTTCGTGTACTTCTCGTGAGTCTTAAAGTCAAATAGTTCTAGCAGTGGAAAAATTAGTCACAAAATAAGGTTGTGTCTAATAAAACAGAGCCTTCAAAGCAATTGTATGGTTCACGTTGATCGTATTCAGTGTCCCTATTCCCTCCAAAAACACTTCAGAGCTCACCATTTCAGTTCTTGTTTCCATTTTTTCTCCCCGGGGGAGGACCCCCGAACCCCCACTTGCATTTTTCAAGTTCGAGTTTCGGAAACTCAGGATCTCAACAACTACGAATTTAAGTCGACATCATAAAAGACTACATTGCTTCTTGTATATAACACTCGTGCGGCTAAAAGTCAAATTACTTTAGCAGAAAAAACCGCTAATCACAAAATTTAATTATATGTTGGACACATTTGTATAGTTCTCATAGATCGTAATCAGTGCTCCAAATCCCTCTAAACACACTTCAGAGCTCACCATTTTACTTCTAATTTACTTTTTTCTCCAGGGGGAGGCCCCCCGGACCCCCACCAGCAGGAGTGGGTACCCCCCTCCCCCTGATGTGCGTAACATTCGTTCAAGCCTGGCTACGCCGCTGTCAGTCTTACATTTCTGACATTGGTGTGAGCAACCCGCTTCAGGAAGAGTGCACACTCTTGTAGATAGGACACACTAGGATCTCCTGGCTTCACCTGGGCAAATAGCTCCATCATCTGAGTGATTGTCACATTGGCCCCCACCTCTACAACAGGGTCAACCTACAACATACATTCCATGTCTTAATTACTCTATAAATATGCCTTTTTACACATTTGATTTATTCCTTCACTGAAGAAAACAGTTCCACCTTATTCTTATAAATATGTACCATAAGAACTATTTTCTATATCCTAGCCCTTTACTTCCAAAATGCTTTAAGTGGTCATCTTCAAAACTGGAAGCAGGCTATGGGGGAATGGGTTAAGATGAGCGAAATGGTAATGCATAACAAACATACTATAGAAAACTCTTTTGAAGCTTTCTTCAGTGATTTTGTGATGTACATGTATAAAGAATCTACCTGTTTTAATAAACCTCAATGCGTCTTAACCCTTTACCCCTTAAAATACACTTTTAAACTTCTGGTTATTCATACACTAAGAAAAGTAGATCTAGTCCCCTGTGGTAGCCTGTTTTCAAAATCTGAAACAGATTACTGGTTAACCCATTGCATGCTGGGTAATATTTGGCGGCCATTTTAAAATGTAGTCTGCAGCGGGTATAACTCAAATATTTGTAAAAGATTTTAGCAGTTTCTGATAGAATAATGACTTGGCTGCAAACAGTTTTAATCTCAGATCAGGCCCCACCTTGTGGGGCCTGATCTGAGATCAAAACTGTTTGTCTAGAGGTACACCTAAAAGTGTGTCCCACATAAAATGGGTTAACCACAAGTTTATTGTCTGTACTTACTGCTATGGTGTACAGTTCCTCAATCTCATGAAGGTCAATGATTACATTATACATCCAGGGGCCAATGTCCTTATACACACCTGGGGGAAATCAAACAAGACAGGGTAAACCTTTCCCTTATAGCTTGTTTCAATGTTTATGACAGGTTGCTGTATAACCCACTACCCCATAAATACGTTTTTTACGCTTTTCATTTATTCCTCCATAGAAGAAAATAGTTCCAATTTACTCAGTCATGAATATGAATCAGAAGAAATATTTTCTTTATCCTAGCAGATAGTAGCTTAAAACAGGCTGAAAGTAAACCAGAATGCGCCTTAACTCTTTCCTCCCTGGCATTGTGACAAACAGTGAAGACCCTGATCAGAGGGCTCCTTTTGGAGCCCTCTGATCAGGGTCGTCACTGTTTGCATAGGACAAGTGCACTATATACATGTACACTGTTTGAAAAGCACGCCTATAAGCGGGACTAGGGTTCAAAGAGTTAAGGCATTCTGTTTTACTTTGAGCCTGCTTTAAGTGGTCACCTATGTTCAATACTAGAAACAGGCTATAGGGTAATGGGATAAGCACGAATCTGGTAACAAACCAAATATGCAGTAGATGAATACATAATATCAGTACAGACAGCAATACTGCCTTATACCTAGAATGGATACATACCATGTCTTAGACATAGCCAAAAACTACAATGGTGCTAAAACAGTGTCACTTATTCAGACAGTACCATGTTCCGTGAGTTTTGGGTTTTTTATTTGCTTTCAATTTATAAGAAACAAGATATGTTTGTAAAACATGTATGGCCCCCCTAGTCACATTGACCTTGACTCTTGACCTTTTGACCTCAAAAGATATAGTGGTCATCAACTCATCAGGATTAACCTCCCTTCTAAAGATGAGAACTGTATATTGAAGGAAAGGTAAGTTATCAGGGCTCCAGATAAGGTAGAGTAAACTGAATAAATCCAACATTTTCTCTCTCATTCAGCACCAAATCCTATGGTGTTGCTACTCGTTAGCATTGTCTCTTCGAGACGATTCTAATGAGTAGTGACACCATATGATAGGGTTTAATGTAAAAATAAAGATTTAATTTTTGAAATACCCCCCTTATCTGGAGCTCTGGTTATTGGTCAGACTTTGTCTACCGATGGACCGACAGACATGTGCAAAGCAATATACCTCCACTTCAGGGTGCATGAAAAATAAGGGGCATTGGAAATCGGTCCATTTTAAGAGAATTTCTGTTTTTCAGAGAATTTTGTTTTAGGAGTTTACTGTATCACTGGTATACTGATGTCATTCTACATTAAGTGTAACTTTACAGGTCCTAGGAGCATTACCTGATCCTGTTCCTCCAAACATGAGTCTGACTGGTACATTCTTGTAGTGTTTCAGCAGACAGTAAAGACTCTTTAATGACTTTGGTTTGTGCCATACAGAATGGCTGGTCACAATCTTCACTGGCCTCTCACAGTCACCTGAGCACGGGCTGCACGGGTTTTTACTGCACATTTTCGTACACAGATCCTATAAAAATAAAACATACTTATACAAAAATCTTGTAAAATTTATTTACTCATGCATCCCAGAAACTTTTAATGGAAAATTCCAATTTCAAAATAAGTCTAGTCCATTTTTGGCTATTAAGGGTTGATTTAAACAGTATATTTCAAAATGACAAACAGTGTAGACACTGATTAGACAGCTCCGATCAGGGTCTACACTGTTTGCATGAGACAAGTGTAATCTTTACAGGTACAATGTTTGTATATGGCAAATATACTTGTTGCTAGGGTTGAATGTGTTAACCCTTCTTCTGCTAAGCACGCAAATATCAAATCTACTGACCCTGTAGTTGGGCTGGAGGGATGCAAAACAACAACAACAAGAGTAACCAGAAAACCCCATTACTCCAAAGATACACATTTTATGCATTTAATTCATTCCTCCCCTGAAAATAGTTCAAATTTATGCAGTCATAAATATGTATCATAAGAAATATTTTTCCAAATCATAGCAGATTGAAGCTTATAGCAGGCCAAAACAAGAGCCCCATGGGGCATATTTCGCTCACCTGAGAAAATAGCTGAAAAAATGGTGATAATAATTTAGGTCCAGGACTGACCTAGATATGCAACAGACCCAAACAATTTGAACAAATTATGTAAAGTATATTTAAAAGTGTCACCATACCGAATATAAAAGCTCTGGTCATATTAGTGTCAGAGAAGCTAGAAGACGTTTGAAATTTTCTCTATATAACTCTATGTAAAACTGTGACCCCAGGGTCGGGGCCAATTTTGACCCCAGGTGCATAATTTGAACAAACTTGATAGAGGACCTGTAGGCGATGGTATGTGCCAAATATCTAAGCTCTGGCCCTTGTAGTTTCAGAAAAGAAGATTTTTTAAGTTTTCATTGAAAAAAATCTATTTTTAGCTCCTGTGACCTAGTTATGCAACCGACCAGAACCATTTGAACAATTTTGGTATAGGACATCTAGAAGTGTTACCATACCAAATATCAAAGCTCTGGCCATATTAGTTTCAGAGAAGCTAGAAGACGTTTGAAATTTTCACTATATAACTCTATGTAAAACTGTGACCACCGGGGCGGGGCCAATTTCGACCCAAGGGGCATAATTTGAACTAACTAGATAGAGGACCTGTAGGCGATGCTATGTGCCAAATATCTAAGCTCTGGCCCTTGTAGTTTCAGACAAGAAGATTTTTTAAGTTTTCAATGAAAAAAATCTATTTTTAGCTCCTGTGACCTAGTTATGCAACTGACCAGAACCATTAATTTTGAACAATTTTCGTATAGGACATCTAGAAGTGTCACCATGCCAAATATGAATGCTCTGGCCACATTGGTTTCAGAGAAGAAGACGTTTGAAAATTTCACTATATAACTCTATGTAAATCTGTGACCCCCGGGGCGGGGCCAATTTTGACCACAGGGGCATAATTTGAACAAACTTGATAGAGGACCTGTAGATGATGCTATGTGCCAAATATGTAAGCTCTGGCCCTTCCAGTTTTTGACAAGAAGATTTTTTAAGATTTCCTTATTTTTTCACTTTGGTTGCCATGGCAACCAGAGTTCTGCATTGTTTTTAATTCTTTGAACAAATTTGAAAGAGCTTGACCCAAGGAACATTTCTGTAAAGTTTGGTTGAATTCTGTCAAGCGGTATAGGAGAAGATGTCATTTGAAAGCAATTGTTTAAGACGACTAACGACGGAGGACGCCGGACACAGGGCCATCCCAATTTATAGCTCACCTTGAGCCTTTGGCTCATGTGAGCTAAAAAGGCGCATTCTGCTTTACTTTCAACCTGCTTTAAGTAATCACATGTCTTCAAAACTATAAACAGACAAGGGGTAAAGTGTTAGCATAATACACCTATTTTGTATAAGTTCAGTGACTAACAGGCAATAACATTTGATCTAACTGGCCAGTGCAATATGGCTTGTTATAGAAATATACCTAGACATTCTACTCATATGGAAGTTGACTAAGTTTCATAAGGATTGGATAATATTTTTAAGAATTACAGAGTGAATGATCAAATCTTCACAGACAAATGAACAGATGGACAAGGCTACAATACAATAATATCAGGGCTCCAGATAAGATGGAGTAAAATGAACAAATTCAGCAGTTTCTCACTCATATTAGAACCAAATCCTATGGTGTTACTACTCATTAGAATCGTCTCGAAGAGACAATTCTAAAGAGTAGTAACACCATAGGGTTTAATGCAGAAATAAAGATTTTAGTTTTTGAAAAACTATCCTTATCTGGAGTCCTGAATATCCTGTCTTACGCCTGGCATATTACCGGTGAAAAGAAAGTATCAATACTTGATAGCCATATATAAAACTGGTTATTCTAATTTGTAAATTTTATTTATAAGCTTCGCCAAGTTTTACCTCAATATCAGTTGTGTGGCAATATCCATTTGTTTCTGTCGTAGCGAATGACTTCATAGCATCTAGGATGGACCTGTAACCTGCAGATGTATAATACAGGGCTCCAGATAAGATAAGTATTTATGCATCAAACCCTGTGGTGGACTACTGAACAGAATTGTCTCAAAGAGACCATTCTAAGGAGTAGTTACATCATAGGGATTGGTGCAGACATAAGCAGAAAATTTACCTCACTTTACTCCATCTGATCTGGATTCCTGTAATATACATGTATCTAACCCACTATCCCATAGCCTATTCCTAATATTGAAGATAGGAGACAACTTAAAGCAGGTTGAAAGTAAAGCAGAATGTTCCTTAAGGCACATTCTGCTTTACTTTCAACCTGCTTCAAGCTACCATCTACTAGAAAATAAAAAATATTTCTTATGATAAATATTCATAATTGAATAATTTGGAACTATTTTCTTCAGGGGAGGAATACATTAGAGGTGTAAAAAGGTGTATTTATGGGGTTATGGGTTAAACAAGGGATAACAAATAAACTATTAGACAACACTTTTATATTAACCATTTCCTCAATTGAAGCATCTTTTGACAAAGCTACTTTTTTTCTCATACAACTGATTTTTCAAGCTTCTACCATGCCCTGTTAGGAAACTTTTCAAGATTTTTGCCAGTGGTTACTTATAGCAATGTGAAAGTAAAGCAGAAAGCTCCTAAATTTTGCTTTACTTTTAAGCAACCACCTGTCTTATACACTAAGAACAAGTTAGTTAAAGGTAAAAGTGTTGAAGTAATAAGCACATGGCTCCAGATAAAAGGGAGTAAGCTAAACAAATTCACCATTTTTTCACTCATTTCAGCACCAAATCCTATGGCATTACTATTCATTAGAATCATCTCGAACAGACAATTCTAATGAGTGGTGACACCATAGGGTTTAGTGCAGAAACAAAGATTTTAGTTTTTGAAATATTTCCCTTATCTGGAGCCCTGGTTTGTTCATTACTAATTCTGCTACACTAATCTGTATACAGTCAAACCTGTACTAAGCTACCACTAAAAAGATAGTATATTTGCAGCATTCGTGACTGATTATCACTTAGCTTAATGCAGGACAAATTAAAGTTATGAAAACTACTTCTTTTGCATTACTTTTGCCCTGCATTATGTAACTTGTCTCATTGGGTTTTGTTGTAGAGAAGGAGAAATGTTCAGACCAATTCTAGCTATACACATGTACAGTTGATCTTGTATTAAGCTACCATTAAATACAATTCGCAAGTGTAATCTAAAATATAGATAATTATTTGCTAATGGATGCAGGTAAAATAATGCAAAAACTTTCTATAGTACCTGTACATCTACATATTATGCCATCAAATGCGTCTTCCACTGTTTGTTTAGTCGGTTTGGGTGTCTGCTGTAATAATCTGTAAATAAAAGAGAAAACCAGATGTGTTCTTGAAACACTATGTCCCTTGACCTCAACATGACCTTGACCTTTGTATTACATCACCAGACTTCTATTGAGCTAAAGAGCTTTTGATTTGATTTGTTATGATTTTACGTCACTTTAACAGTATTTCAGTCATATTGCGATGTCCTTTTAATAACAGGTGGAGGAAGTCCTCCAGAAGCCCTTTATGCATTATTTCAGGCATAAATTGGCAACTGGGTATAACCTGTTTTAAGTCCAATTTTGGTCAAGGTCAAGGTGAAATTGAGGTTGGGTGATATTGGTATACTGGGAATAGTCTAAGGTACTAATTATACAATTATCAAAGCGTTCAAGTAAGTAGAAGTAGTGTTGATGTAAGACAAAATGGTAACTTCTGGTTAACCTCATACAGACAGTTCGATCACTATTTGCCCCCACATCAAAAGAGATGCTGAGGCCATAAAAACACATTTTCCCCCTTGTTCACTATGCCCTTATAAAGCTGCTTATAATGATATAAAGTTGACATGGAAGCTGCATTCTGCATGATGTCTGGACAGACTGATAGATCCCTGACCTAGTAATGTAAAACTTTGAAATATGGGTACATTCAAACTAACGCGAGTTCGTAGAATCGAGTTTTTACTGTATTAATTAATACTGCACACTTAACCTTTAAAAACTAATGTTGCAATATATATACATGTACATTTAAGTTAATCTTCAATAAAAATCACAAACTTTGAGTGACTATATTTATCTCTGTACATCTAAATTGGTTCAGTGTCACTCTGCATTCAACCATAGCTGATAATATCAGGAGCACCGACTGTCTGGTCCCCTGTACTCATACTTACGCATACATATTCATGACCTGAGCAGGGCTACAGAATCCACACTGGCTGCCATTGTGGTCATTCAAAGCTTTCTGAATTGGGTGAAGCCCGTCCCTGAGATTACCAATGCCCTCAACCGTCACAATGTCCCAGCCATCACACATGTACAACGGGCACAGGCACTAGAAAGGGAAGAGACATAAAAGTGATGGTAACAGGCAGTATGATTAACACTTCTTCTGCAATTAGCATATATTGATGCTTTTTGAAAACAGTGAAGACCAAGATCAGACAGCTCCTTAAGGAGCTGTCTGATCAGGGTCTGCACTGTGTTCTGACAGAATTAGTCTAACATAAGTCTGCACTGGTTCTTTGGGAATTTTTTCAAAATGTTATCAGTCAATGAAATGGTTCACATTAATCATCAATCTTCATAGCAGGTACAGTTTTATACAGTCGAATTCGATATCTCGAACTCCCTTAACTTGAACTATCCGATAGTTCGACACATGAGCTGCATTAATTCATGCTCGGTTAGGTCGTTCATACCCATTTTTTAAAGTTAAAACGTGGCTCAGCCACGTTTTAACTTTGAAATACGGGTATGTTCGACAAAACGACTTCGAGATATCGAAGTTCGACTGTATATGAATACTCAGTGGGAGGAGGGATAATGTTGCTATACCTCAGTGTTTAACACACTTACTGCATGGTAGCTTGTTTCTAGTAATGAAGAGAGTAGACCATTTAATGCAGGTTCAAAGTAAAGCAGAATGTGACTTAAGGTGCATTCTGTTTTACTTTCATCCTGCTTTAAGTTACTGTCTGCTAGGATACAGAAAATATTTCATATGACACATATTCATGTATAAATTGGAACTATTTTCTTCATTGCATTAAATTATCTATGGAATAATGGGCTAAGACAGCATATTTCCAACTCATTTATCAGGAAAATCCTTTCTATCAGGAATAGGTAGAAGACTGAATATATTATGTTGGTGATTTTCACTAATGGCTATAGAGTTAAGGATTTAATAGATAGATGAGGTCATGTTTTAACTGCTTACTGAGTTTATTGCATAGCTCTCTCTAGCCCCAGACACTGGGTTTTTACTGGAAGCTAGAACCACACATAGGCCACATCGTCCCTCCTTACACATGTACTTGGTGCCAGTGGATATTCTGTTGGTACGCAGAAACTCATTCAGGGAAGTGGCCGGATCATACCTATTGTCAGCTGAAAGTTTAAAACAAGAAGTGAGAAAAATAGTACACTGGCTCCAAGGTTATGAAGAGTTTGAGTCCAATCTCAAGTCGTTCTCAAGCATTTGATTGGTCAGAGTTGAGCCTAGGCTCAAATCTGACCAATCAAATGCTTGAGAACACACTCAGACTCAATGCAAACTCTTTATAACCTTGTGGACAGCTTGGTATGTGACAACCAGTCCAATAGCATCAAACATTAACCCTTTACCCCATTGCCTGTTTCCAGTTTTAAAGACATGTGACCACTTAACCTGTTACCCCATAGCCTGTTTCTAGTTTTAAAGACAGGTTACCACTAAACCTGTTACCCCATAGCCTGTTTCTAGTTTTAAATACAGGTGTTCACTAAACCTGTTACCTCTTAGCCTGTTTCCAGTTTTAAATACAGGTGTTCACTAAACCTGTTACCCCATAGCTTGTTTCTAGTTTCAAAAACAGCTAGGTGACCATTAAAACCTTCACCCATAGTCTGTTTCTAGTTTTAAATACAGGTATTCACTGAGAGCAAGCTCAAAGTAAAGCAGAATGCACCTTAATGCACATTCTGCTTTACTTTCAACAAGCTTTAACCCTTTCCCCCATAGAAGCACATTTTAGCACATTTACTTTATTCATCCACAGAAGAAAATACATGTAGTTACATTTTTTACAGTCATGAATATAAACCATAAGAAATATTTTCTTAATCCTAGCAGATGATAGCTTCAAAGAGGCTAAAAATAAAGCAGAATGTGCCGTAAGCTGCTTTAAATGGTCACCTATTTCCAAAACTGGAACAGTCTAATGTTTATGGGGTGTGAGTTCGAATCCCAGCAGTGTCGTTCGGATTTTTCATGTGGGGAAGCCGTCCAGCTGGCTTGTGGAAGGTCGTTGGTTCTACCCAGTTGCCAATGTGTGCCTGAAACAGTGCATAAAGGACTTCTGGGGTCTTCCTCCACCTGTAATAAGCTGGACGTCGCGATATGACTGAAATACTGTTGAAAGCGACGTAAAATCAAAAACAAAAGTTTATGGGGTAAAAAGTTAAGCTACCATCTGCTAGGATATAAAAAAAATGTTTCTCTATGACTGAATCAATTCAGTCAAAGACACTTCTATTGGGGAAACAAGCTATGGGGTAAAGGCTTAAAGCGACTCGCAACCAGATGGTGCATTAAAAATAGTAATTTGTAAATATGTGTCAAACGCTTATATAAATGGTAAAGAATTAGTTTAGGATAAGAAATTCTGTTTAAAAAAAATGAATTTCAATAAAAAAAAATATTGGTCTCTGGTGGGATTCGAACCCATGGCCCGGCATTGGCGGACAGAAGGAAAAAATAGGGGAAACCGCTTAGACCAATGGACCACGGAACTATCCGTTTATCTCGGATCGATTTAACGTATTTTAATGTGTTGCGGTCGAAAGTGCATACAACTTCGTAATTCGGCTCGTGTTTATGTCTGAGCCCGTGTAGAGAAGCAACAGCAACAACTATACCGTCTACTAGTCGGTATAGAAAAACGATGGAAAATATCTAAAAATCTAAGATTCGGTGACGATTCTTGAGACTTTTTTTGGACTGATCATATTTTTTTAATGTCAGAAGCCAAATAATGCCACAAATTTGCTTTTATTTGAGTATTTTATTTTATTTTGACAAGTACACCATCCGGTTGCGAGTCGCTTTAACCTATTCCCACCATAAATACACATTTTTATGTTGTTTGTTCAAGAAATAGTTCAAATTTATAGTCATCAACATGTATCATAAGATATATTATCTATATTCTAGTTGATGGTAACTTAAAGCAGATTGAAAGTAAAGCAGAATGTGCCTTAAGGCACATTCTGCTTTACTTTCAACCTGCTTTAAGTGGTCAAATATTCAAAACTAGAAACAGGCTATGGGGTAAAGGGTTAAGCCTGTTTGATACATGACATTGTATATGTTATGATGCATATATACCTACCTCTGCTGGTTGTGCTTATACTTTATCCCATTACTCCATAGTCTGTTTCTTGTTTTGAAAACAGCTGATCACTTAAGGCAGGTTGAAAATAAAGCAGAATGCATTGTTACTTTCAGCCTGCTTTAAGCTATCATCTGCTAGAATATAGAGAAAATATTTCTTATGATACACATTCATTATTGTATAAACTGGAATCATTTTCTTCAGTGAAGGTATAAATTAAATGTGTTAAAAATCAAGAAATTGGTAGAAATTGGTATTGGCAACACATCTCTACGCATGAAAATAAACACTTTAGCACAGGTCAGTGTCATTCCAATACAGCACTTCACATCTTTAACCCATTACCCTTAGCCTATTTCTAGTTTTGAAGATAGGTGACCACTTAAAGCAGGTTGCCTTAAAGCACATTCTGCTTTACTTTAAGCCTGCTTTAAGCTATCGTGTGCTAGAATATGGAAAAGGATAATTTCTTGTTTCTAACTGTATTAAGTTGAACTATTTCGTTTATTGGTGGAGTAATTTAAAGGCGTAAAAATGGGGTAATGGGTTAAGCATAAAGGGACCACTTTGAACACATGCTCAAGCATTTAACAGCCTATGGAGGCAAATCCCTCTCTATAAAAGGGTTAAGGGGATTTTCACTGATGATTTTGGGTGAACATTTTGAATTTACCCCAAGGCCTGTTTCCTATTTTGAAGACAGGTGACCATTTAAAGTAGGTTGAAAGTAAAGGAGAACATGCCTTAGACTAGCATCTGCTAGGATATAGAAAATGTTTCTCATGGTACATAAGTATGCGTGTATAAAGTGGAATCTTCAGTGGAGGAATAATTTCAAGACAATTTATGGAGTTATTGGTTAATGGTAGACTACAGCATCAGTTTAATTAAATCTTTGAACCCTATAGTCATGCATATATTTGTAATTTGCAAACAGTGTACATGTGAGGAGTACACTAAGTCTTGTCCTAGGCAAACAGTGTAGATCCTGATCAGAGGGCTCCTTAATTAAGGAGCCCTCTGATCAGGATCTACACTGTTTGTCATTTTGACACACATGTATATTGTAAAACTCAACCGTAAAGAGAAAAAAATTGGACTAGACTAAATTGAAAATTAGAATTGTCCTTTTGAGGTTTCAGGGAGGAAAGGGTTAAGTCACTTTGTACCTTTGTATGTTTTGCCGTTGACAGTCAGGTTGATGTAGGATCTGTCCTGTGGGAAGGCTTTGAACTTGAAGAAGTGTCCACATCCATCACAACTGCCAGCATACACCCCGTCCTGCAAAGTCCCCGGGGTGGGTACATGCCTAAAAATGAATAATAGACCAATAGTTCTGTTGTTTACACCCCTTTCCTTTTTTTAAGTACAGTTAAACCTCAATATTTAATATTATGACCACTAAATCGAAGGCGAATTAATTGTATCAAAGAAAGGTGACAGCTTAAAGCAAGGTGACAGATAGTTTTTCCCGTCACTTTGCTTTAAGCAGACACCTGCCTTAAACACCCAATAATTAACAAAATATAGTGGTCAAAATAGAGAGGTTTTTCAGTAATACCTTTTCTTATCCTTTACATTTATACTTCAAGCCTTCACTGAAAATGAACCAAAGGATTTTTCCTGAACCCTATCAAGTAGTCAGAGCACCAGATAAGGATAGTTTTTCAAAAACTAGAATCTTTATTTCTGAATTAAACTCTATGGTGTCACTACTCATTAGAATCGTCTCTTTGAGACGATTCTAATGAGTAGTAACACCATAGGATTTGGTGCTAAAAAGGGTGAGAAAATGTTGGATTTGTTGAAATAACTACCTCTTATCTGGAGCCCTGGTAGTGCTAAACTGTTGAGTAAACTCTTTTAACACTAAGTAACTATTTGGGTTATTAAGCTCCCTTATGGATCATTTAAGTTACTTAAACATGAACCACACAGTCTTCTTGAATTCTTGGCAGTTTCATAAACACAGCTCTAAATCAGCAGAGAGTGTATGCTTTGATCAGAGGGCTCCTAAATCCGAGTCTGCACTTTTTGCAAGTCTAATGAGTATATTAAAGAGGTCCATGGTCTTGAAAGAGTTAACCAATTACTCCATAGAAACATCTTTTTTTAGCCTTTAATTTATCCCTCCACTGAAGAAAATAATTCCAATTTATATAGTTATGAATATGTATTAAAGAAATCTATTTTATATTCTATCAGATGGAATTTAAACCAGGCTGATAGTAAAGCAGAACGTGCCTTATGTGTCACCTGACTCAAGGAGAGGCGTGTAGATGG
This sequence comes from Gari tellinella, assembly GCA_922989275.2. NCBI lineage: Eukaryota > Metazoa > Mollusca > Bivalvia > Cardiida > Psammobiidae > Gari > Gari tellinella. The sequence continues at coordinate 26,497,149 of OV277867.1, read as the reverse complement.
AGGGTAGCTCCAGGCCCTCGTCCTTGTTCAACGACGGTTTCCTCGAGTCAGGTGAACCCATCAGGTCACGTGACCAGCACTAGTCGAACAGTCAGTGCCGTCGAAGGAAGTGAGACACATCCGAAAATTACACAGGTAATTTCAAAATTGCTCTGAGTTATGGAAATCAAATTAGAATTAATCATCTAGAGCATGGAAACAAATTTTTTAGTTGACTGGGGTAATGTCTTTAAAGACACTACCCCAGTCCATTCATTGATTCCAACCCCACTCCATCCATTGTTCTCACTAGGCGAGAACGTAACTGTAAAGCATGATAAAATTGTGCAAGCAATAGCTCAGCCATCTTCAGTTTTCTATAGTGGTCCTGACATACTAGATCTCAAGGTTTTTTTTATTGGGTTTTACTAACCAAACTATCAAATATTAGGTGCGGGCCTCACATGAGATGCCTGAATGATTTTTTGCCTATACACTAGCGAAGTAAGTGCATGCTCCCCATGCTTCAACTAACTTTCTACAGGGCTAGTAACCTGGGCCTTTTTTCCAAAAATTGGGAAGGGGCCTTAGCTTTTCATTTTGGGAAATTCAAGCGCGCTTTTCAGCCAAATTGGGAAAGTAAATTGACTTTCAAGACACTTGAGAAACAACATAAAAACAGTAAATAGAAAGTTGCTTTAATTTAATAATAGTTATTTGACATTTAAATAGGACTGGTAATTGAATAGGACGTACACTTCTAATGCAGTTTCATCCTCAGAATATATGCTTTTTTCTTGCGAATCATATAATGCATAGTATTTGGGGGAAATTCTTTCAAGAGGCTTTTTGCAATTGGGAAGACACCTGTTATAGGCCCCTGTTATAGAAGGTAAAAAAGCCTTGCATTGACGGACATGAGCCCCCCCCGGACACGAGCCCCCCGGCCGATTTTGCGCAGGCAGACACGAGCCCCCCGCCTGTTTTGCGCGGGCGGACATAAGCCCCCCTGGTCGGACAGATAATTAACTAATGTTTTGTTGATATTTTTAGCATTAAATTATGTTTTTCTTCGGCTATAAATATTGCCTTGCTTGTTTGTAATAATTCACCAATTATTAATTGTCTCATTTAAATCATGATACCTCGTTGGAAGGATATAATGATGATAGATCTAATCATTTATATTGTCAACTTGATTACACAATAGTGACAAAATAAGATAATCGTTGCCTATTAGCGAAGCAAACTGTCGGTAACACTTTGATGATACAAATAATTAATTGTTTTATTGTCTCTTGTTTGCTGAAGAAACACCGCCAGTGAAACGTGTTAGGTTGATAGATTGATTGAATCCATTGTCCTTATAATCGTAAGTTAAAGGTGTTGTGTGTGTCTCATGTCCGCCCGCGCAAAACAGGCGGGGGGCTCGTGTCCCCCAGCGCAAAATCGGCCGGGGGGCTCGTGTCCCGGGGGGCTCATGTCCGCTTACCGTCAGTGATTATTCTAGAAATCAGATGAATGAGACCTCCGGATGCACATTCTGTAAAACGATGAGTCCTTGAGACAAACATTGAGTTCTTAACATGAAAAATTAACCCAATATCCCATAATCATTCCTAGTTTTGAAGACAGGTGACCACTTAAAGCAGGTTGAAAGTAAAGCAGAATCTGCTTTACTTTCAACCTGCTTTAGGCTGCTATTTGCTTGAGTAATAGGTTAATAAAGGCCAGAAAAACTATGGGTCCATGGGACTCGCAACTTTTTAAATAATGAGTCCCTGACAAATTTAATGAATATAGGACTCGGGATGCACAGGTGAAATTATCACTGCATTTGTTGTTATTTCTGATAAGGTTTAAAGTCCTACATAAGCTCTCTCATGTGCGAAAAGCCCTGCAGCTGGGATGACAATGGATAAGAATGGCCAGATCTTATCTGTAAAAGGTGAGAAAATCACACCAGTATCTTGTACAGGTAATGAATTTCAATTAACAATCACTCACCTTGATTAAATTACCAATTAAAGAGGCTAATTGAACAATTACACCTGCAATTAGATTATAGATATACTGCGTTTTTAATTAATTCTTAAAAATGTTAAATGACATTTTTTATTAAATTTTAAAGTGTTATATATATGAACCGACTTTAAAAAATTAGAATAAAATTGAATACACTGTCGTATCCATGCTTAATATGCACCTAGTGAAGTGAAGAAATAAGTTCTAGCAGTCGACACATTTCATCATTTGTATCATTTATTCTTTCGTGTCATGTCTAAATAAATAACGTATGATATAAACCATTATCAAAACACTGCAAAGAAAAGATTAAAGTAAATGTACGTACTTTGCATGACACACAGGACAGTTTACAAAACCATTTAGATCTAATCTTTCCGACATTTTTTGGTGGTTTGTTTTGATCCGGAGGTGACTTACTTGCAGGACTTGGCCTTCACCTTTGGAACAGTATAATGCGCGAACTAACGGGTGATGGACAATTCGTCAAAGTGAAAACTCGTCAAAAAGGAATTATTGTACAAAAGGGGTAGTCAACTCGTCAAAAAGGTTTTTGTATACTGATTTAATTATACAATAAATATAACGATGTTCCAGATAGGGAATTAAAAAATAGTATTAATATATAATCTGCTCTTTTCTAATATTTTCGATCTCTAAGGACAAACTTTCATTTAAAACAGTGTAGACCCTGATCATAAGGCTTCGGCGCTATCAGATAATTATAAGGTAACACACGAATGAAGAACCCTCATTCGTGGTTCACAGTAAAATCGTGCAAAATGACAAACAATGTATGAATCTATAGAGAAATCAAAAACTGTCGGGAGCCCTTTGGTCCGGGTCTACACTGTTAATGAAAACTCGTCAAAAAGGAATTATTGTACAAAAGGGGTAGTCAACTCGTCAAAAAGGTTTTTGTATACTGATTTAATTATACAATAAATATAACGATGTTCCAGATAGGGAATTAAAAAATAGTATTAATATATAATCTGCTCTTTTCTAATATTTTCGATCTCTAAGGACAAACTTTCATTTAAAACAGTGTAGACCCTGATCATAAGGCTTCGGCGCTATCAGATAATTATAAGGTAACACACGAATGAAGAACCCTCATTCGTGGTTCACAGTAAAATCGTGCAAAATGACAAACAATGTATGAATCTATAGAGAAATCAAAAACTGTCGGGAGCCCTTTGGTCCGGGTCTACACTGTTAACAAATTAAATGTTTATCATCTACATATTTACATTATGGTGCAAACTGTCAAACAGTGTAGATAATGATCATAAGGCTTCGCGCTATCACATAAGTTCTTATCAGTATCCAAACTGCTCGACACATGTTGGATCACTGAGCAACACATTCCAGTGTACTTTTGCCTATGATGATTACATTAATTGGTTTGTTGTTTTAGCAGTTTAATACCAGTGTAGATATAACAGGTCGAGTAATTGCCAATCAACTTTTCGCACCAGATAATCAACAATGCCCAGCCAATTTAAGTGATTTGCACGTGGGGCTAGAGATCTACCGTTTCTTATTAAAGCATTGCTTGTGTGTTAAATTTAGCAGAACAGAACAGAACATTCTTTTATTTCTCACAGTTTACAAATATTTTGTAAAAACATGTGAACAAATACATATCAATAATTTCATGTAAAAGGTTGATATTTTTCAAAGACAGTGGTAATGTGGTTTGATATCTTGAGCGTTAGCTCCTAATTAGATACAGCAATAACAACAAGTAAAGTAAATGGGAGGAGGGGGGGGGGGGGGGGGGGGGGGTGTGAGCGAAAGGCGCAAAAACCAAAACAACGAAAAAAAAAGAAAAAAAGAGAAAAGAAAAAGATTAACTTAGCTATTAGGAAAAATCAAATTGGGGACAAAGATACGGTATTTAAATAGAATCTTCATATTAGTAATAGGCTTGATTACAAAAGATTGTTATTCTCCTTTTTTATTTGGGGGACAGCATAAAAATTAACCCATACAACCATTGCGGCGAGTATATTCGTCGTTTACAAAACAGTGTACCTATGAGGAGTACACTTGGTCTATGCAAAAAGTGTAGACCCTTATCTGGAGGCTATTGACAGCCCTCCGACCAGGGTCTACACTGCTCGCAATTTTGCACTGTTTTGGTAAAATAAATCCTTTTATGTAGAAGAAGACTTAACTTAATTGGAATTTGTGACAGTTCATTTAAAGCATCAGGGGTGAATGGGCTAAGGTCGAAAGATTCTAGCATTAGATCAGTGTCTAAACCATATGTACCCAGACTCAATTTTTAAATGATTTTAAATAACACATTCTATCAAGGATACGTCACGAAGTATTCTAATAGAAGTTACTATTGCTTAATGTATGGGCGAGGGCATAGCTGATTTCTGCATTACTTTTGTACTGTCTGATTTAAGCTAAACCTTTCTCTTGTAAATCAATTATGCTTAAACACTAAATAAAATGTACACTCAATATAATACATTGAAAACTCTCCCTATTATGGTAAAGTGTAATTTTATTTGGACAAATCGGCATCAATATTCATCTTACATATAGATCTATTTAAATTAGATCTAGTAATATATGTTACAACTTTAAATGCTAGAAAATCCCCTCAACGTCTTGATAATTGTAAATTTTACCGATATAAACCTATTCGTTTAACAAAAAAGTATTATTTTATATATATTTAAACAGGTTAGTATATACCCCAACACAAAATCCTTTTTGACGAATCGTCTTTCGCCATTACTATATATTGCCTTTTTGACGAGTTTACACTTTGACGAATCGTCCGTAATTCGAACTAACCAAGCATAAAAGCTCCGTAGAGTTCGGCTATCTCCGGTTTGAAAAAATACATACATGTATGAATGATGAAATTAGACCGAAATAGACAGCTATAATTAGACATTACGTGATCGCATGGTTACATGTCCTATATATATAAACGACTATCCGTATTCAATCACATTATTTATAGTGGGACTGACGGACAACAATGGCTTGTTAGTTCACATATATTATTTAATTGAGGAAATTATCATCGATACCACGGAATTACATTTGTAATTTCGTGTATCAAGATGCTAAGAATGACAGGTAAGAATTATTTTCTGCGAGTAAATTAATTGTACCACAGGGAATCGGCTCATAGTCAAAGTGATACATAGGATATATAATAATAATTTATAGTATCTATATATAGAGCACTTTGACTATGAGCCGATTCCCTGTGGGTAGACCTATGTAAACTAGAGTAGACCGAACAAACTCATGGCTACAGATAAGGGGGAGTTGTTGTTGTTGTTGTTGTTGTAGTAGTTTCCTCCGTTGACTTGTCGGAGCACCGTTCAATTTTATTTGAACGTGTAATTGGCGAGTTTTGTTGTCTTGGAGGCACACTTTGTCTTGATTTCACTTTGGTTCACTTGACTCTATTTGTCGGTGATATTCTATCACACCATATATGAATATTTAACCGCACTTGCCACTTCTTAAAGTAAATATTGCATGAGGCACTTCCTTTGTTGTATAGCTATTCTAATTATTATAGTGAGCATTAAGGTTGAGAATCAGCAGCCTAAATTTTCAAGTTAGTAAACTTAACAAATTCAACATTTTCTCACTTATTTCAGCACCAAATCCTATGGTGTTACTACTCATTAGAATCGTCTCTTCGAGACGATTCTAATGAGTAGTGACACCATAACGTTCAATGCAGAAATGAAGATTTTAGTTTTTGAAATACTCTCCTTATCTGGAGCCCTGCAAGCTTTACCTGTTTGATCTGTCACGAGAAACATGCCCCGACCTTTGACCGCCCCTATTGACGTCATCAGTTACCCCATGCTGTATATTGATGAAATAGTTATGTTCTGTTCCTAGCAGAGGCTGATTGATCTAGTCATACGTGATTGAATGTAACTTGAGAAAATGCTTTTTACCAAATAACATGTAGATCTATCAATTCATAATCACTCTTGAGTGATTTTAATACATTAGATTTCTAATATAATTTTCGAAAATAGCTTCATTTTTATTTTTGGTCACTTTTCAAAATTTCACCGAGGCAAGTGCCTCGGTGTGCCTCAGCTTTGATATTTGGTAAATAGTATTTCCTGATGGATTCCTCTCAAGTTTGTTCAAATCAAAGCCCAAGGGTCAAAATTGACCCCACCCTAGTGATTTTTCCAGTGCCGCTTTATACCAGTCTATGGTCCGTTTTCTGCAGAGCCCACTGTACTTTCCCCAGGCCCTTATATTACTTAGGGCAAAATAGCCAACATTTGCAAACAGTTTGGATCCAGATCAGACGCAACATAAATTACATAATGCTGCATCTAATCTGGATCCAAACTATTTGCCACTCATTTACATACTTAACATTTTCTAAATTGATTTGTACATTTTTCACATATAGTAGGTTTTAAGCACACCATATTTCAGTATGATATGGGTAAGCCAGGCTGCCGAACTGTTACATAATTATTGACCCCACACAAGTAACGGTGTCTGCTGAACATGTTTTCTGCTAAAAGTTAGATCTCGAAATGGTTCAGTCTGCTTCATACTTACAGAAACAGGATCAGGAAGTGATCTTCTGACAGTTATGTCTTATCCCATATTTATACATATCTTTAATATTGGTTTTGTCAGAGTAATCTACATATGTCTTGTCATTTTTTCTTGTTGAGGAGATATATAATTCCAATTCTACTGATGTTAATTAACCCATTCCCCCATAAATACATGTACCGATGTTTGTTAACCCATTACCCCATAAATATGTATTTTACGCCTTTAATTTATTCCTCCACTGAAGAAAATTATTCCACTTTATACAGTCATAAAAATGTAAGATAAGAAATAAGTTTCTGTAACCTTAGTAGATGGTAACTTAAAGCAGTTTGAAAGTAAAGCAGAGTGAACCTTAAGGCTCAATCTCCTTTTATTTCAACCTGCTTTAGGTGGCCACCTATTTTCAAAACTAGAAACAGGCTATGGGGTAATGGGTAAAATGAAATTGCATATTTGGAAAGAGCCTAATGAGAGGAAGTGCCAGTTGAAAGGGCCATAACTCTGACATCATTATTTTTGGAGTTATTTCCCTTTGTGATATTTTCTTGTCTGGAAGACAACTCCAGTTCTACTGATGCTATTGTAATGAAATTTCATGTATGGAAAGAAACTGATGAGAGAAAATGCCATGCACAAAGGCAGCACTATTTTGTATCTCGCCTTTGTCATATTTTATTGTCAGGAAAATAATTCCAGTTCTGCTGACGCTAGTGAAATAAATATCGTATACCAGTAATGGAAATAGCTTGATAAGATGTGTAATGGGCATAAGCTTGGCAACAAAATTCCCTTTTGTCATGTTTTCTTGTCCGGAAGATAACTCGATTTATAGTTATATTAAACTGTTGTCTTGCCCAGTTAACTTAGGTACAATGTCCTCAGGTGAGCAAATTTAGGGCCATGACCCTCTTGTATATCCTTGCAGATGGTAGCTTAAAGCAGACTGGGAGTACAGCAGAATGTGTCCTAAGGCGCATTCTGCTTTACTTTCAACCTGCTTTAACTTGACCATCTATCTTCAAAACTAGAAACAGGCTATAGGATAAAAGTTCAACATATACATAGCTTCAGGTCATTATTTAGAAGTTTAGACTGTTCAAATTCACACACAAATATTGAAATATTTTTCAATATTTGTGTGTGAATTTGAACAGTCTAAACTTCTCAATAATGAATACTACCACACAGTTAAACTTCCACCAGAACTTCAGGTCATGTATTAAAGAGCAGTATAGATTATTGTTCAAAGATTTAGAGACAGAAGTGCTGTTTCGCATACTCTGAAATGCCAGTATCTACAAAGACTGCAACACTGTACAGTAAAACCTCTCTATTAAGAACACTCGATTGTGATATTAGATATTTAATGCAGGTGACTGCTTAAATCAAGGTGAACGTAAAACAGAAAGCTCCTATAGGAGCTCTGCCACCTGTACTTTATGCAATCAATTAGCCTTCTTTTTAGTGGTCGCAATAGACAGATTTTACTGTAATTGGTAAAAGCAGGTCGTACTACACTTTGACAAATCACTTTATACTCAATATCTCGTCTCATAACATTATTTTCTCATTTTCTGTACAGGATACCAGGACTAATCACGGACCACTGAAGATGGCCAAAGATTACGAGGACAATTAGGGAAGACAACAGTGGATGAGATACCCCTATGTTTTGCTGGAGCAGAATGGTCACCTAGCTACCTACACCACTCCTGCTGTTGGCCACACTAACAAGACTCGTGTACACAACAATTCTACAGCCTAACATACTTCCAAGCTTGCTGGACATGAACCAGGTTAGGGTACACACAGGAGCCACAGCATACAGACAAGAGCAATGGACATTTGTCATCGATACTGTCACCAGCAAAATGGCGGGCCAGGATCCAATCTCCCCACTCCTTTGCCTGCGCCCAGACTTCCTGGGTGCAGGCAAAGGAAATACCATCAGCATTTTCATTGAACTCTGTAAACTCTCTAGACTTTCAATATCTCGTTTAGAAAATTCTGCTTCTATTGGTCAGTCATTGCATGAGGAAGTAGATGAAGAAATGATACAGGATGTGCCTGAAACTTGCACACCAGCTACAGCATGCAGTGAAACACAGATACCAACCAGTTCAACAAGCTATTCCTCAGATCAGCTTTATCAGGTGTTTGAACTCGACTCAACTGGAGTACCATCAAACACAATCGAGTACCAGCTAAACAGTAAAACCCTTCTTCTGTTTGAGACATTGACAAACATGCAAATATCCTTTAGGACAGAAGTATACAAACCAAAAGAACATCGTCTCAATGTTGATCCAAACATTTTCTATTGTAAAAACTTATTTTTAAAGGACAGAAAAGGGAAATTCTTTCTTTTTATATGCCACGAAGACATCGACGTGGACCTTAAAAATCTGCGGAGAAACTTGAATGCTTACAGAAATTTTAACTTTGCTACTTCTGCGGACATGGGGCACTTGTTGGGAGTTGAGCCTGGTGGGGTTACACCACTTGCACTCATGTCCGAGCAATCAGCAGAGGTGACAATGGTGATCTGTAAAAGTTTGTTTAAGGAAGGATCAACTGTAATGTTTCACCCAATGGACTCTAACATAGCCACTGAAGTAACCATGACCGATCTATTGAAATTTCTAAAACACTTTAACCACCCCGTCTTTGTTGTTAACTCTTTGAACGCAAAGTAATTTTGTCTTTAATTAATGTCATCGGCTATAATTCTTTCATTCTTTAGTTTTCAAGAAATTACAGTAAAACCTCTCTATCACCACCTCAAAATGGTGTTAATTATTAGAGGTATGCGACAGGCGGCTGCTAAAAGCAAGATGACAGTAAAACAGAAAGCTCCTGTAGGAGCTTTCTGTTTTACTGTCAGCTTGTTTTAAGCAGTCACCTGTCTTTTATACAATCAATTAGGCTTTGGTTTAGTGGTTGTAATAGAGATGTTTAACTGTACATGTATAATCAAAACAAGGTCAGAGTGTCAAACAGTGTAGATCCTGATGACACAAGGAGTTACTCAGCATCACATCTGAATTAAAACTGTTTGCAAATTGTTTCTTTCGTTGTTAGCATTCAAAAAGTTATTCCAACCAAATCATTCACTATTTGACATACATCATTAAAGATACAGTAAATCCATACTATTACGACCAATAAAAATCTTGAATCCACAAGTGTTTAAGACTGACTGCAGCTTAAAGTAAGGTGATAGTATAACAGAAAGCTCCTAAAGGAAGTATCTGCTATACTATAATTTTGCTTTAAGCAGAAAACTGCCTTAAACACACGAAGTCAAGCTTTTTTATTGGTTGAATAGTAGAGTTCTATTGTATTTATTAAAAAAAACAATATTTGTTTTTATTTATGCTTTTCGGTGGATTACCACGAAAAAGCAGTGGATGATCACTTGGTAATCCACTGCAGTGGATTATCACCAATCGCTTTTCTTATGAATTTTCCCCGTAGGGCTCCCCAAGAATCGTAGTCAATCGTGTCTTATCGTTAAAATCCGGCAGTCCGATTTGTCGCGAACTACTCACCGGAAGAGCACGAATCCAAACTCGGGAGCAACGAAGTAATTCGGATGACGTCATTATACCGCCAACTGTCACGCCACATGTGTTCGACATAAAACGTGGGGCTCAACACGGGATAAATAATGTACGTTCGCTTTCAATTTTGAAACAATTTCGTTTAAAAAGTGGCTTTAAAGCATAAATAAATAGAATAACTGTGTTTTTTCAGTGTAAGATCGAATTTAATCCATTTCGTGAACATCAGACTGTTATATTTTCACTCGTGGCTTCGCCACTCGTGAAAATATAACGTCTGATGTTCACTCAATGGATTAAATTTCGATCTTACACTGAAAAAAACAGTTATCCTCTATGTATTTTATTCACCCCCTTGCAATATTGAATAGCGGACCCTTTTCAAAATTGCTCGTCGCCACATGGCCATTTCATGTGTTGCGGTGCCGTAAAACCCAACTCAATCAATCAATTCAGAATTGAAATGATCTCTTCAATTTTTTTAAATAAAATATAATCGATAATACAGGAGTACATTTCTACAATAGTTGTATGTTAAACAGTTGGAAGCCAGATTAGAGGGCTTCTCAGTGAGCCCTTCAATCTGGTTCTACACTGGTAGAACTTAAAAGAATATTTATCTTTCATCCTCATAAAGAGAGGCGTTAAGTTATAACCTGAATCATGCTTTAACCTAGTGAACCCTAGTTATGTCACAATTTATGTGTATATTCATCCTTTGCAGTGTATTTGTGTATAGTACACTTGGCCCCTTAAAACAGTGTAAAATGACTACCCTCTCTGATCAGTATATAAGCTGTTTGCTGGTGTCAAAGAAATATTCAGAAGTGAAAGGTATACATTGTAACATAATTCTGGAATCAATGACCTATTAAGACTTAACATTTTATAAATTTGTTTTTTTTATTTTAAAGGGACTCGCAACCGGATGGTGTTCTTGTCAAAATAAAATAAAATAAAATACTCAAATAAAAGCAAATTTGTGGCATTATTTGGCTTTTGACATTAAAAAAATATGATCATTCCAAAAAAGTCTCAAGAATCGTCACCGAATCTTAGTTTTTTAGATATTTTCCATAGCGTTAGTTTCCATAGTTGTTGTTGTTGCTTCTCTACACGGGGTCAGACATAAACCCGAGCCGAATAATGTTCTATTAATAGCTATCATTGAAGTACGTTAATTCGCTACCATATATATAGAGAGCGTCCGTAGCCGAGGGCATAAAGGCGATGCCTCATTTTTCATTTTTGTCTCCGCATGGATGGTCACGGGTTCGAATCCCACCAGAGCCTCTTCTTTTTCTTTTTTTTTGGAAATGCATTTTTTAACAGAATTTATTATCCTAAACTAAATTTTACCCATTTATATAAGCATTTGACATATATTTACAAATTACTATTTTTAATGCTTGATCCGGTTGCGAGCCTCTTTAATTCATGAAATAACATTTTCTAAAATATTTCTGTCTTTCTTTCTAAATAGAATTATAAACCATATTAAGAAGTTTTATATAGTTGATTCTAAGCTAATGCTGCTATTTATTTCATTTTAATTTGCTTAAAGATAAAATAACCCAAAACATGTTTCTCATCAGTGCTTTAATTTAATATGTTTATCTATGGATAGATAAATATTTGTAAAGATCTGGGATGCTGGGGGCAAATAGTGCAAAATGTCATGCATGCTGCCAAATATGACAAACATTTCACTTTTCTTCATTATTAAACTCATTCACCCCTGAAACTTATAAAATATTTATATATGGAGAAATAGGTTAAATTGTTCCTAATTCACATACAGTCTAACCTTTGCTAAAGAAGCCAAATGGTCTAGTCTCAAATATAGTTGGCGGCTTAATGCTGGATAAAAGTAAAGCAGAAAGCTCCAAATATAGTTGGCGGCTTAATGCTGGATAAAAGTAAAGCAGAAAGCTCTGACAGATTGGCTCAGTAACACGAATTTGCCTACGTACATTTCAGCTGTGTAGCATACAGTTGAAATATACACATTTCAATGGAGAAGGTTGGAAATATCTAAACACTAGTAGCTGCTTCATGCAGGCATACAAAGATGCAGAGTTTCAGAAGAGAAGCCTTTCCATTACAGTAAAACCTCTCTATTACGACCCACTAAAACGAAGGCTAATTGATAGTACAAAAGAAAGGCAACAGCTAAAAGCAAGGTGACAGAAAAACAAGGAGCTTTCTGTTTTACTGTCACCTTGCTTTAAGCAGTGACTTGTTTTAACTTTTAAATACCTAAAAATTAACACAATTAAGTGCTCATAGTTAAGAGGTTTTACTGTATTTTGTTTTTTTCTATAATGGTGTAAAGGTCTTTATAGGATTCTAGGATGTATAAGATACTGGCACAATAAGCTGCCACTTGTCTAGCTGACAATTCACTCTATTTGCCCCCAAAATACAATTTTAAGCATGATTTTAAAACCATATAAGCCTGTAGAAAAGTTTGCAACAAACTCCTCATGTTTGATTTTAAACAATCTTTCACATTTTATTTCAATTCAATTCAATAAATATACCAAATCTTGTCCAGGGAAGTTTTTTGAAGTTTCACAGCACTTAATTTTCCTCCTCAAACACTTATAAGCTGGGTATTTAATCACTGAAGCACTTAAACCTTATCACCAGAGACTTGCAACTATGATCCTAATCACAAGAGACTTGCAAATATGATAATCTGTGTCGAGTAGAGGCGTTACTGTTGTGGTACTGTCTGTCCTTGTGTTTGCATCATTTCTAGAGCCCTGAGACTGCCCTGTACACTGTTAATGTTAGATTGCCAGCGAACAAGATACTGGTGAAGCAGCTGCCACTGTTGACGGCCAAAGGTTCGATGTGTAGTCGCTGTAACTAACACTTTCTTCTGTAACTGGTCAATCTTGGCCATGATAGCTCGAGTCTTCACAACTGAAATGAGAGGTTCATTTAGTAAGAGATACATACAGTCAATTTTATATTAACTCTTTCAACATTTAAGTAAGTCTTGTAGGTTACTAGAATCCCATTTTTTGTGCTGGTCTACATGAAATTCTGGGAAGTTTGATAAATATTGTTCTAAAATAGCAAACTGATGACACTGATCAGAGGGCTCCTATAGGTGCCTTCTGATCTGGGTCTACACTGTTTGCAAATGTTACGAGCATAATTTAAACAGGTCTATTGGTGTTAAAAGAGTTAACCCTTAGCCTGCCACTCACGACTATAGCTCCATATGCAAACAGCTTGGATCCGGATGAGATGCCGAGTGACTCGGCGTCTCATCCGGATCCAAGCTGTTTGACACTCGGTCAAAATTTTCAGCAATTTTGAGCAACTTTGAAACTTGAAGCAGACGAGAAATATAGCAGACGACAATTTATTTGGCGGGCTAAGGGTTAACATGTTGACCAATGAAAAAAGACAGGTTTCCAAATATGTCTTGTCTGGTTCTGATTGCTTCAAAAAAGATTGGTTTTTACAAAAGATTGCAAAATGAGTGTAGAATCAGCAAAGAGGTCTCCTGCAGGAGTCTTCAAATCTGTTTACTCTGCTTGAGCAGACAGAACTGGAAACTGTATAGACATACTTCAGCCTGCTCTACTCTTATTGTCAATGGGAAACAAGTATACATATCATTTGCAAACAGTGCAGACCCAGATCAGAGGGCATCTAAAGGAGGGTCTGCATCATTTGTTATACTTTTTGTCATCTTTTGAGCATGTGACATCTCTTGAGAAACAATATGAACTGATCCTTGTTAAGGAAAATGGAGTGGTCTATTTGGAAAGTCAGCAGTGTAAGGCTTAATCACAAACCGACTGCAGCTAAATAGATTACTTTCACCAACAATGGAAAAGCATTACCTCTTTGAATCACTACATTAAAAGACAGATGACAGCTAAAGCAAGGTAAACGTTAAACAATAAGCTCCTGAAGGAGCTTTCTTTTTTACATTCATCTTGCTTTAAGCAGCCACCTTGGCCCACCTACCTTAAATACCTGATAATTACAACAATTAAGTGGTTGCATTAGAGAGGTTTTACTGTAAAAGACTTACCATCGATAATAAATTCTTCAACTTCATTTTCACTAACGTCCATCTCCTTCTGTATACTGGCATAGTCCAGGTCCTTCCTCACCTCTGCCATCTGCATAAACGTCAATATCCGCATCTTACGCATGTTCTCTTCATGTGACAGACCTGCGAAAAATAAACATCAACCATTTTAATCTTTACAATGCTGAATTTTCAGTTGACTCACAGGGCCCCAGATAAGAGGGAGTAAACTGCACAAATCCAACAAATCAAGTTTTTTCTCATTCATTTCAGCACCAAATCCTATGGTGTCACTAAGAGACTATTCTAATGAGTAGTGACACCATAGGGTTTAATGCAGAAATAAGGAATTTAGGTTTTGAAATACTCCCCTTACCTGGAGTTCTGCTTAACAGAACATGGATTGTTGTTTCGTGTTAATATGTCCGCTTAACCCATTACTTCATGCAGCTGCCTTTAATTTATTCCGTCAATAAAGAAAATAATTCCACTTTATATAGTCATGAATATGTACTGTAAGAAATATTTTCTGTATCTTAGTAGATGGTAGCTTAAAGCAGACTGAAAGAAAAGCAGAATGCACCTTAAGGTGCATTCTGCTTTACTTTCAACCTGCTAAAGGTGGTCACCTGTCTTCAAAACTAGAAACCAGCTGCAAGGTTATGGTTTATGCAAGACAAACATAAAGCGTAACAAAGTCTTTTAAAGCAACATACGCATTTCATTATTTTAAGAATACCTTCTCATTAAAAGTTAAATTGCCAAGCATGTTTGAAGCAAAAAACAAAAGATCAACACACCATGCAGACCTTGATGAAATCCTTCTGTTAATATAGCATCATTGATTTTCTACACAAAACATGCACAGTTTAGTATAGAATTTTCATGATGCAGAAATGTTCTCATGCAAATTTTAACAACATTCAATCCTAGCGACGAGTATTCTCATCATTAACAAACAGTGTATCTGTGAAAAGTACAATTGTCCTATGCAAACAGTGTAGACTCTGAACAAGGGGCTCCTACAGAAGCCCTCTGATCAGGGTCTAAACGGTTTGTCATTTTGCAATAAACTGTTAAATACACATGTAGTCTAAAATGGGCTAGAAATAATGTCGGTTTAAAGTTTCAAGGATGATTGAGTTGATGCGAAATTCAGTTTTGCATCAAGTCAATCATCCTTGAAATTTTGAATTCAATCAAACAAACACATCCACTGCTTCACCAATTGTTTTATATTATAAAGCAACAAATGAAAGCCATTTCAAAGCAAAACATCAGGGGATAAAAAAAACATCATTCATATGCATGTATAATAAAATTGATGAAATGTTGATGCTAGAAGAAATGGTAAAATCTGGTTAACCTGGTACACACGGACTAGATAATTACTCCACACAGATTGGACTATCACCATATGCCTCCTACATGAGGCTACAACTATAGATGCTCGGGGCATAAATAACCCAACTTGAATACTCCTGCAGAAAGACGGGTCATATTTTATGAACACAAGTATTTCTTCCATATTCCTTCCTACTCCAGAGCTCCAGATAAGAGGGAGTAAATTGAACAAAATTTAAACATTTTCTAAACTCATTTCAGCACCAAATCATATGGTGTTACTACTCATTAGAATCGTCTCGAAGAGACAATTCTAATGAGTGGTAGCACCATAGGGTTTCAAGCAGAAATAAAGATTTTAGTTTTTGAAATACTCCCCTTATCTGGAGCTCTGCTGTACTCTTCTACATATGCACCAATAACAAATATTTACTGGTGGTATTCAATAGAGGTCGCTTCTTAAAAGCAAGATAAAAGTTAAAGGAGATAGCTCCAATAGGAACTTTACATTACCTTCATCTGGCTTTAAGCAGTCACCTACCGTTAACAGTTGGATAAACAGTAAAAACCCACTAATACGACCACTAAATTGTTTTTTAACTCTTTCCTCCCTGAAACTTTAAATGGACAATTCCAGTTTCCATATTAGTCAATTCCATTTCTGACTTTTAAGGATTGTTTTTGTCAATGTTTGGCGTTATGACAAACAGTAAAGACCCTTATCAGAGAGCTCCTTTTGGAGCCCTCTGATCTTGGTCTTTACTGCTTGCACAGGACAAGTGTACTATTCACATGTACATTGTTTGAAAGGAATGCCTATTTGCGGGACTAGGGTTCAAAGGGTCAACTATTAGGTGTTTAAGGCAGGTGGCTGCTTAACTAAAAGTGAGCATTCTATTTTTATTTTCACCCTACTTTAACCCTTAGCCCGCCAAATAAATTGTTGTCTGCTATATTTCTGCTTCAAGTTTCAAAGTGCTTCAGAGTTGCTCAAAATTGCTGAAAATGTTGTCCGAGTGTCAAACAGCTTGGATCCGGATGAGACGCCGAGTTACTCGGCGTCTAATCCGGATCCAAGCTGTTTGCATATGGAGCTATAGTCGTGAGTCGCAGGCTAAGGGTTAAGCTACTGAATTTCTTTCACACAATCATGTTTCCTTATTTGTAGTGATCATAATAGAGGGGTTTAACTGTAAGTGGTTTGGCTAGGAAAGAATAGTTTAAAAGCATGGGGTAAGCTGGGTCATGTTCAGAAGCACAAAGCTAAGAGTCAAGCCAATTTCATGCTGATCTTCTGTGGCATCTCCACTTGATATAGCATCAGTGATTTCTGCATAATACATTGAACGTTTCACACAGATTTTCCTAGATGCAAACTCACTATCAATGTTTTATCTTCCATAAAGCAATTGATGTTGCCATTGCTAACGGCTTACTGCAAAGTTATGTTGAACCATTGTCTATTCACACGCAATAATAATAAAGCAGATAAACTTTTAGGCCATGGTCCTATGTTATACAGTGTCTGAGATGAGTCTGAGATACAATAAAACCTCTCTATAATAACCACTTTATTGACTTAAATATTAGGTGTTTACGACAGGTGACTGCTTAAATCAAGGTGACAGTGAAACAGAAAGCTCCTTCAGGAGCTTTCTGTGTTACTGTCACCTTGCTTTAAGCTGTCACCTGTCTTTTATACAATCAATTAGGTCGAGGTTTTACTGTAGTTTGATTTGTCTGATTGAGCCTTTACTCCAATCTGACAAATGGAAAGTTTAACCCTTTCCCCCATAGAAGCGCCTTTTAGCGCATTCAGTTTATTCTTGCCCTGAAGAAAATAGTTCCAATTTATACATTCATAAATATGTATAATACAAAATATTTTCTATATTCTAGCAGATGATAGCTTAAAGCAGGCTGAAAGTAAAGCAGAATGCGCTTAAAGCGCATTCTGCTTTACTTTCAACCTGCTTTAAGAGGACACCTATATTCAGTACTAGAGATATGCTATGTGTGAAAGGGTTAAGAACGACCTCAGACTTAATTCAAACGCTTTAAAACCATGGGGCCATAAATGTCAATTGTAAATGCAAGTAGGAACAAGCAGAGTTTTGTTGAATCCATACATGTCGCTTTCTGCAATCTGCAGACCTGTGGACTGATGTTTCAATATAATACCTATAACAAAAGAAAAGGTTATCACTTAACCTATGAAGAACATTAATTCATTAAACTGGCCTTTGCAACCAGTCTGGATCCAGATTGAATGAATATTATTTTACGACCCATCAACACAAATGATCATTTAGAGCTGAGGTCTGGATCCGGATCAGATGTCAAGTAGCTCTACTTCTGATCAGGATCCAAAATGTTTGTTACTACACCATGACTGCGTTCCATTTCTTCCATGATAATTAATCCATTTTAAAACAATTGCAGACAATTATTGTTTAAATATTTTAAGGTTTAAAAGGGTGGGGTAAGCTGGGTCATGTTCAGAAGCACAAAGCTAAGAGTCAAGCCAATTTCATGCTGATCTTCTGTGGCATCTCCACTTGATATAGCATCATTGATTTCTGCATGACACATTGAGCGTTTCACACAGATTTTCCTAGATGCAAAAATACTACCATCATTCATTTCCAAAGATGAAAACAGTTTAATTTACAGCGCATCTTTAAGCCATCTATCAAAATCTAAAAATCTGACACTTTCATTCCATTTAAACATTAATTTTACCCTTTACTTCACAATAAACACATCCTTTTTTGGCCTCAAATTTGTTTCTCTGCTGAAGAAAATAGTTCCAATATATATGAACCATAAG
Source organism: Gari tellinella (assembly GCA_922989275.2). Taxonomy (NCBI): domain Eukaryota; kingdom Metazoa; phylum Mollusca; class Bivalvia; order Cardiida; family Psammobiidae; genus Gari; species Gari tellinella. The sequence continues at coordinate 26,478,758 of OV277867.1, read as the reverse complement.
CAAGAGTTACTATATCCTAGAAAATGATGGCTTAAAGCAGGGTGACTGTAAAGTAGAATGTGCCTTAAAGGCACATTCTGCTTTAGTCTTACCTTGCACTTTAAGTGGTCACCTGTCTTCAAAATTAGATACAAGTCTATGATTAATAGGTTAAGATAAATTTCAAATATTGATTAAAGCAGTGATTGTATTTAAACCAAATGTATTCAATCTAATCTTAATTTATTGTCCTTATTCTCCCATCCAGCCTTTCAAACTGGGGAAAAAAGTTTTGAAGTAAAACCATTCCAAAGGAAAGAGAAACTTATGTTGTGGATGAAACCTGCCTAGTGTGTCAAAGTCTTAAGCATAGCTGACATCACTTACAAATCTTTTAGCACATTCTATAAGTAAAGCCAAAACTCAAACACAGCAAACCAATCACACATAACTAAGTAAAACCTGTACTAAGCAGTCATTTAAAAATTATTAATTACATAAAGGTGGAAACTTAATACAGGGCAAAAGTAATACAAAAAGCTCCTTCAGGAGCTTTTTGCATTACTTTTGCCCTGCATTAAGCAACCACTAACTGTCTTGTCGTTGGAGATCACCATGCCTTATCACTGAATGGCTGCTTATCACAGTTTTTACTGTACTTACCTAAAGATTCTATGAAAGCTGCATTATTCTTGTAGAACTGTTGGTACTGGGAAAGTTTCCCAGTGACAAATATAGTTAGCAGCTGAAAAAATACAGAACAAATCTGAGTATATGTACAAACAAGTAAACAGAAACGAGTTAACAGGAACAACTACCGTAACACCAGCTGAAATGATTGTGACTTCAGATTAGATTCAGACAGACAAAAGCTATCCAAAGATTCCATGTGTCCAAATACCAGAATCCCCAGCTAGTACAAAATCCTATTTACTATTACCTATACCTCGTGGAAATGCTTTTTAATACCTATTCTTCCTAGAAATGTCTTTTAGCACAATTACTTATTCCAGGTAATTTTCTGTTCCTTTTAGAAATGCCTTTCCACACTATTCCCTATTCCAGATGGAAAGCCTTTACTAGACATGCGCTATTCATTAGAAATGCCTTTTCTTGAATTTCCATAATCCTCAACAAAATTCCTTCAATCACAGGTATGCTGCTTGCACAGGATGCATACATACCTGTCTAGGGTTTAACCCTGCATACATACCTGTCTAGGGTTTAACCCTGCATACATACCTGTCTAGGGTTTAACCCATTACCCTATAAATATGCCTTTTTATGCCATTGATTTATATCTCTACTAGAGAAAATAGTTCCAATTTATACAGTCATGAATATGAAACATAATAAATATTTTCTTTCTCTAGCAGATGGTCACTTAAAGCAGGCTGAAAGTAAAGCAGAATTCACCTTAAGGCGCATTCTGCTTTACTTTCTGAACCTGCTTAAAGTGGTCGCCTATCTTCAGTACTAGAAATAGTTCATGGGTTAAGGGGTTAAACTACTCATACTTACATCATGGATTTGAGCTCCTTCCAAAAATTTGACAGGTTTTAAGGTCAACAAATGGTCTAACAAGAAGGTGTTTGGATCCTCAAGACAAGTAATTATACATCTGCAATGAAACAATTCAGAACGTTATTAACAATCATTTCATACCATCTTACTCTTCAGCCAACAAACATCTTGTTATTACTAGTGACCCAACCATAATTATGTATGTATGTTGGAACAGAAATCTGTTTAACCCTTTACCTCATATACTGTTTCTAGTTTTGAAGACAGGTGACCACTTAAAGCAGGTTGAAAGTAAAGCAGAATGTGCCTTAAGGCACATTCTGCTTTACTTCCAGCCTGCTTTAAGCTTAATTCTGCTAGGCTATATAAATTTTTTGTAATGGTAATTGTTCAAGGTGTAAACTGGAACTATTTTCTTCAGCGGAGGAATAAATTAAATACGCCAAAAGTCGCTTCTATGGGGAAAAGGGTTAAACTGAAACTTACCTCTGTGCATCATCTCGTGCCTGTGATGCGTTGTCCTCTGTATATGTTCCCAGCAATTCTATCATCACTTTAGTGGCCTGTTCACTGAATGTACATAAAGGGTATGACAGTGATTATATACAAACTACATAAATCTATTAAATTCTTTTAAAACCCAGATTCAAGTACTCTTATAGGAGACGTCAGAGCAGACCTCATTAGCAGCCCTCTGATGAGGGTTTGCACAGTTTGTCATTTAGCAATTCAGTCAACCCTCAGGCCTGTGTTAAGTGGCCTAAAAAGATGATGTATCTATAGTATTCATCACAGGTGGCAGCTTAACATAATGCTCCTACAGGAGCCTTCTGCGTAAGGTTTTCCTACATTAACCAATTACATATCTTTCTAGATCACCATACATCTTCATTAATTGCTTGTTTAACCGTTTGAACCCTAGTCCCGCATATAGGCGTAATTTTCAAACAATGTACATGTGAATATTAAATTGTCCTGTGCAAACAGTGAAGACCCAGATCAGAGGGCTCCGAAAGGAGCCCTCTGATCAGGGTCTTCACTGTTTGTCACAATGCCAAACATTGACAAAAACAACCCTTTAAAGTCAGAAATGGACTAGACTAAATTGGAAACTGGAATTGTCCATTTAAAGTTTCAGGGAGGAAAGAGTTAACACAGGTTTGACTGTATATGGTAAACACAACCCTAAATGGCCAAATCACATTTTAGCTGAAAGCAAGATAATTTCAAGTTTATCCAAACTTGTTTGGAACTCATTCAGTGTCCAAATAAACTCCAATGACGTTTTGACAATTAAGAGTTGTTTTTTACAATGTATGAAAAACAAAAAGTGCAGACCCTGATCAGAGGTGCACACAGTTTGTGTTGAAAACATTCCTTTACTAGGCTTGATTTAGCCCCAATGTTAAGTTTTCTTTTCACACCATTTCTGACAATAACAACTTGGCCTGACTTTCCCTTCTTTATTGTGGTTCTTGCTTACAGGGCTCCTACTAAGAGTGGGTAAACTCACCATTTCCAACGTTTTCTCTACCAAGTCCTATATTGTGAACACTTTTGAGATGATTATAATTGGCGGATAGAACATAGGGATTAGTGGAGACATAATGAAGTCGGTATTTGAAATAGCTTATCTTGAGCTTGGAGTTCTGGGTTTATTTTACAGTATACATGCAACAGATTTTTCAGGGATATGACAAATAGGTGAACAATGGAATTTACAACCTACCTTAATTTTGCTATCAACAATGTCTCATGCAGTGCTCTGTAAATCATTTGAATTTTCTGTGTGCCCTTAACGTCCCAATTTGATATCCACTTTTTCACCTGCAAATGAGATCAGAATTAAAGACAAGAGCCCCATGGGGCATATGTCGCTCACCTGAGAATAGCTGTACATCAAAATGGAGATAATGATTTATGTCCAGGACGGGGTCATTTTTTACCCGAGGGGCATAATTTGAACAATCTTAATAGAGGACCTGTAGATGATGCTATGTTCCAAATATCTAAGATCAGGGTACTAGGGTTCTAGACATGAAGATTTTTTTTAAGTTTCCATTGAAAAAATCTATTTTTAGCTCCTGTGACCTACATATGCAACAGACTGGAACCATTTGAACAAAATAGATAAAGGACATCTAGAAGTAACACCATGCCGAATATCAAAGCTCTGGCTATATTAGCTTCAGAAAAGAAGACGTTTGAAAACTGTGACCCCCGGGTGGGGCTAATTTTGACCCCAGGGGCATAATTTGTACAAACTTGATAGAGGACCTGTAGATGATATGCAATCGACCAGAACCATTTGAACCTTATTGGTATAGGACATCTAAAAGTGTCACCATGCCAGATATCAAAGCTCTGGCCATATTATTTTCAGAGGAGAAGACGTTGGAAAATTTCACTATATAACTCTATGTAAAACTGTGACCCCCGGGGCGGGGCCAATTTTGACCCCAGGGGCATAGTTTGTACAAACTTGATAGAGGACCTGTAGATGATGCTATGTGACAAATGTCTAAGATCTGGCCCTTGTAGTTTCAGACAAGAAGATTTTTTAAGATTTCCTTATTTTTTCACTTGGTTGCCATGGCAACCAGAGTTCTACATTGTTTTTAATTCTTTGAACAATTTTGAAACAACTTGACCCAAGGAACATGGTTGAAATCTTTTCAGCAATATATGAGGAGATGTCATTTGAAGCAATTGTTAAAGACAACAATGACTGTATAAAGTGAAATTATTTTCTTCTGTGGAAGAATAAATTAAAGACATAAAAAGGAATATGTATGCGTTAATAGGTTAATAAATATCATTATTTACATTTTCTAAATATAGGAAACTATATGTAAATGAGTGGCAAATTTGGATCCAGATTAGATGCAGCATTATGTGGCATCTGACCTGGATCCATACTGTTTATGGCCAAGAATTAATTGTGGACTGATAGACAGAAAGATAAACAAACAAACAAACAGACAGACCAAAAGTAATATGCCTTGAACTAAGTTGTGCTTGAGCATAAAATAGCAGACATCATAATTTCTGCTATGTATCTCAGTGACCTGAGTTCAGAGCTAGCTTTAGGTCAGTTATGCAATAAGAGACCGTCTCAGGGAGAACTGACTATTATCATGCTGAACTGTTGTCTGCTCCAAATGTTTGTATGTGAAATATGTAAAAAATAATAACTTATATTTTCTAAATATAAGAAAATATGTAAATGAGTGGCAAATAGTTTAGATCCAGATTAGATGCTGCATTATGTGGCATCTGACCTGGATCCAAACTGTTTGCAAATATAGGTGATTTAGTATAAGGGTGCTTGAAACCCTGCTTAAACCTTCAGTAAAACAGTATAACCTGAATAAAGCGGCAATGAATCCTGCATAAAGCGGCAATGAAAAAATCCCTATGGTGAATCCCTATGGTCAGTTTTAGTTTTGATATTAACAATTTTGAGAGAGAATCACCAGGAGATACTAAAAAACAAATATCAAAGCTGTGGGCCTAGCAGTTTTTTACAAGAAGATTGTTTAAAGTTTTTCACTTTTTTAAATAAATTACAATAAGTAGTCCACTTGAAAGTTTCATTTTAACAATTTCTGTAGAGAAGCATCCAAGGAACATCATGAGCAGTTTGAATCCGCCCTACAATCTCCGGGTTCAGAGGAGATGTCGTTTGAAGTAAAAGTGAACGGACAGACGGACAGACGTACTACGGACAATGAGCGGTCACAATAGCTCACCTTGAGCCTTCGGCTCAGGTGAGCTAAAAACTAGACAAAAGGCTAGTAAAATATTAAAATGCCCCCTCTGCACCAAATCATTTTCAAAGGTTATCTTTTAATCAATTACACAATAAAAAGGACCTGATGCCTTTTATTAGGTCTTCTAATGAAGAAAATGGCTCCAATTTATGCTATCATGATAATGCACCGTATAAACTAGTTTCTACATCCTAGCAGATGATAGCTTAAAGCAGGCTGAAAGATCCTACAGCATCTAGAAAATCACAACCATATTATGCTCAACATTTACAAAATTACAAAGATATTAGTTTTGACAATTTTCATATGGATTATTCTTCCTGTTACATGTATTGCATTTACCTTGTAAGAGTTGGTTAAGAAAAAATTAAAAACCTTAAGTGACCATTGGAATAATTCAATCTCAAATTAGATAGCCACTGAACAGTTTTTGGGGTAAGGTATATTTCAGATGAAAGATATAAAGAATTAAACCATACTTTTAAATAATCATTTCATTTAAACCATTTCTCCAAGTATGGAGTATAATTGAATCACATGTTAAACGTTTTTGTTTTTTGGAAACTAGTATGTCCTGACTTACCCCTTAGAAGAATCTTTTTCAGATGATTCTTTTGATCATTCAAAAGATAGCAGGACTCCATTAACTCTTTGAACCCTAGTCACGCATATATGCGTCATTTGCAAACAGCCTACCTGTGAGGAGTACACTTGTCCTATGCAAACAGTGTTGACCCTGATCAGAGAGCTCCTTAAGGAGCCCTCTGATCAGGATCTACACTGTTTGTCATTTTGACAATTATTGTAAAAATCAACCTTAAAATGTCATAAATGGACTACACTAAATTGAAAACTGGAATTGTCCATTTAAAGTTTCAGGGAGGAAAGAGTTAAAGAATGTGTAAACCACTTATTTCCAATGATTTATTCTTTATGCCTCCACCAAACCAGAGCACCAGATAAGGGTAGTTTTTCAAAAACTAAAATCTTTATTTCTGAATTAAACCCTATGGTGTCACTACTCATTAGAATCGTCTCGAAGAGACAATTCTAATGAGTAGTAACACCATAGGATTTGGTGTTAAAATGAGTGAGAAATGTTTGATTTGTTGAAATAACTCCCTCTTATCTGGAGCCCTGACCAAACCCTATTGTTACATTGTTTTAATTTACATCCACTTCTGCCAACATTGGGCTATTTGGACAATCACACACCAAATCCTATGCTGTGACTACTCATTAGAACTGTCACAAGAGACAATTCTTATGAGTAGTCTCATCATAGGTGTTAGTGGAGGCATAAGGGTTTTAGGTTTTGAAATACTCAACTTATCTGGAGCTAACATGGGATTCAGTACAGAAACAAAAGAGCAGAGCTCCAGATAAAGGGTGTATTTCAAAAACTAAAATCTTTATTTTTCCTTTAAATCCTATGGTGTCTTTGAGACAATTCTATTAATGAGTAGTAATGCCATAGGCTTTGATTTTAAATTGAGTGAGAAAGTGTTTGATTTGTTCAGTTTACTCCTTATCTGGAGCCCTGAAAAGAGACTTTTTTTAAGTTAATGCCCTCTTGTCTAGAGACCAGCAAACAATATTCAGAAGAAATTCCACACATTGAGTACTGCATACCTCTTCCAGATCTGTAGTCACCATGGTAGGTAAGTCAGCATCTTTTGCCAGCTTCAGCAAGCTCAAATAGATATCTGCCCGTAATGGAGACTTCTCATCCAAACCGAAAAACAGGTTTGACAATCTAACAGAAATCAATAAATATAAATATTTTGATTGAGTATATAACAGAGCACCAGATAAGGGTAGTTTTTCAAAAACTAAAATCTTTATTTCAGAATTAAACCCTATGGTGTCACTACTCATTAGAATCGTCTGTGAGACGATTCTAATGAGTAGTAACACCATAGGATTTGGTGCTGAATAAGTGAGAAAATGTTTGATTTGTTGAAATAACTACCACTTATCTGGAGCCCTGATATAATATTCATCAATACAAAAATGATATGGAGAGTGGCACACACATTCATATATGTTTTATTCTTCTTCCTGCTAAGTGCAGGGACAAGCAATTGTGACGTCACGAAAAGAGTGCAAAATGATTTATTTGTATGACATTCAATGAAGCAGGGCTGCCATAAATTGATCATGAAAATTTTCAAGACTTCCAAATTTTCTATTTTTCAAGTGTGGTTCCTTAAAACAGGTTGAAAGTAAAGCAAAATGCACTTTAGCTTTTATCTGCAAGGATAAAAATCTGAAAACTTGGAAAAAAACTTTACTTTTGTTCCCAAATTTATGCATACAGTTTTTCAGCTATGTAAACCCTCATATGTGAGCATTAGCTCTTGGCACATATGAAATCTCTATCACATGTGATTGTAAAATTACCGCCAAGGTTAAATTAGCCCATTTGACCTCTTAATTTCTAAAGGATTTAGACCTTTGTCAGACATTAAGTTGTACACACCTCAACAGCTTTTTGAGTTAAGTAGACATTCCAAATATGAATTTTCTATCAAATCATTCAAATGTAGATTAAAAGTAATGGCTATGGTTAAAGTCATGGAGTAACAGACTGACAGATTGTGAGACAAGGTAAAAACAATACGTCCACGACTTAGGTCGTGGGGGGTAAAATTATACTGCAAGCTGCATTTTGTTTTTGTCCTGCATTAATCAAGGGCCACCATGGCCCTAAATCGCTCACCTGGTTCACCATGTAAATCTTGACCTATAGTGATATAGATTACGACTGAACATGACCCACAATAAACCTCTAGAGTGTAAACAAGAATTTTCTATGATTTGACCTAGTGACATAGATTTTGACCAGACAAAATCCACGTTTGATTTTGATCTAGATTCAATGTAGGCAAACATTCTGACAATATTTCATTCAGATCTAATGAGATTTGTAGCCTCTAGAGGGTTAACACTGTTTTTCTTTGATTTGACGTAGTGACCCAGTTTTTGACCAGACATGACCCATATTTGAACTTGACCTAGATATCAATTAGGCAAACATTCAGATCAAGTTGCATTAAAATCCAATAAAATTTGTAGCCTCTAAAGTAATAAGGTTTTTCTATAATTTGACCTAGTGACCTAGTTTTTGACCGGACATGACCCACATTCACAATTGACCTAGATATCAATTAGGAAAACATTTTGACCAAGTGTCGTGAAGATCCAATGAGATTTGTAGCAAGGTGTTAACAATGTTTTCCTATGATTTGACCTAGTGACCTAGTTTTTGATCCGACATGACTCATATTCGATCTTGACCTAGATATCAATTAGGCAAACATTCTGACCAAGTTGCATAAAAATCCAATGAGATTTGTAGCCTCTAGAGTGATCACAAGTTTTTTCTATGATTTGACCTAGTGACCTAGTTTTTGACCGGACATGACCCATATTTGAACTTGACCTAGATATTAATTAGGCAAACATTTTGATTAAGTTTCATTAAGATCCAATGAGATTTGTAGCCTCTAGAGTGTTCACAAGGTTTTTCTATAATTTGACCTAGTGACCTAGTTTTTGACTGGACATAACCCATATTTGAACTTGACCTAGATAATAATTAGGCAAACATTTTGATCAAGTTTCATTAAGATCCAATGAGTTTTGTAGCCTATAGAGTGTTCACAAGGTTTTTCTATAATTTGACCTAGTGACCTAGTTTTTGACCGGACATGACCCATATTTGAACTTGACCTAGATATTAATTAGACAAACATTTTGATAAAGTTTCATTAAGATCCAATAAGTTTTGTAGCCTCTAGAGTGTTCACAAGGTTTTTCTATAATTTGACCTAGTGACCTAGTTTTTGACCCGACATGACCCACATTCGAACTTGACCTAGATTTCATCAAGACAAACATTGTCATCAAGTTTCATGAAGATCGGATGAAATTTGTAGCCGCTAGAGTGTTCACAACCAATTGTGGACGGACAGACAGACAGACGAAGGACATCCAGCGATCCTAAAAGCTAACCTTGGCCCTTCGTGCCAGGTGAGCTAAAAATCACCTGTATTTGCCCACTGGTGGTCTAGTAAGTGGTGGCTACATAAAGATTGACTATTATTTCAGCATACATGTATTTGTAATATGCTGCCACTTACATTCTTATTCTAACAGGTCCTTTCTTGTCTCCTTTGGTGAACTTTGCAACATTTTGACAGAAGGCAGACACTGGCTCTTGATTTTCTTCCCCAGATATCACCAACATCATGGAAATAATACCATTGAAAACCATCTCCAGGTCTAAAAAGTTACAAGAAACATAACTTCATTTAGTCTGCTTTCATCATGACAAAATTTGACCCTTCCCTCATCATTATGACATAGGTGCTTTACACATTCAACCCTAGTGACGAGTATAGTCGTCATTTACAAACAATACCTATGAGGATTACACCTGTCCTATGCAAACAGAGTAGACCCTGATCAGAGGGCTTTTCAGGGTCTACACTGTTTGTCATTTTGAAATATAGCCACGACCAAGTCATGTCACCTGATGAATAGTCAGTGCCGAGGAAGGAAGTGTGAAATTTCCGAAAATTGCACAGGTAAATAATTTATCACTCTGAGTAATGGAAATCAAGAAATAATGAATCATCCAGAGCATAGAAACAACCTTTTTAGTTGCATATATCAGGGCTCCAGATAAGAGGTAGTTTTTTCAACAAATCCAACATTTTCTCACTCTTTTTAGCATCAAATCCTATTGTGTTACTACTCATTAGAATCGTCTCGAAGAGACGATTCTAATGAGTAGTGACACCATAGGGTTTAATTCAGAAATAAAGATTTTAGGTTTTGAAAAACTAAGCTTATCTGGTGCTCTGATATATACCAATATTGTTTAACTACTCATTGTTAAGAAATTTAGGAGAAAAATATAACGAAACCCTTCAATAAGTTTATAACAGGGCTCCATATAAGGGGAGTATTTCAAAAACTAAAATCTTCATATATAGTAACACTATAGGATTTCCGTTTTGGTGCTCAAATAAGTAAGAAAATGTTGGATTTTTTGGTTTAGCCCTAGTTTAAGCTTGCTAAGGCTAACCTAACTCACCGGAGTCATTTGCAAGCTTCTCCCAGCACACATTACTAGCCTCTATCAATTGAAGCACATCTTTCACAGCATTTTCTCCAATGTTCTCCTCGGAAACCTCTGCACCTTGTTCTTTTAGATAAGTTAGAAGTTCTCTAGTCTGAAATACAATTTTTCATTTCATTAAAAGTATAACTTAAAAGTTAATAATTCAAATATAGTTTATCCTATTTTATAATTGTTATAAATTCATGTACACAAACACAGCACTTGAATTAAAACAGCTTGAAACTGTTTAATGCCACTTAACATTCCTTTTTTGTTTAAACTTTTTATTCAATTATGGTAGAGCTGTCATTGATAGGAACGATATCGATGTATCGCCAATCATTTTTCATTGATTGATTATAGATACACATTTTCTGATTCCCTAACTCGGGCCAGACCCTACAGTGGCTACACATGTACAATATGGCCGTGTAAACTATCAGTTCTCTCGATAAACGTTTTAAAATTGGATTTAATGCGGAGCACAGGTTTTTATTTAAGAATAGTCTTCTCGGACATATGGCTTCTGTTGTAATAAGGGAACTTCTTTAGGGTCACCCGAAAAAAGCCTGTTTTCGCGAAAACAGGCTGAGCTTACGAAAACAGGCTAGAAAAAAGGTTTTATGTTGTGAAAGTATATTTAAAGCCATGAATAACAGTTTATTAGTCTATTATAAAATAATAATCGTCATTCCTACTCAAAAAGGTGCTTTTATTGCCCCAAAATCGGCGTCAATATGAAAAGTGCCGGTCCGACATGATGACATACGAAAACAACCGAACACACCACTTAGAAGCTATATGTATGTTGTACCGATATCGTATTATACGGTATTCATATTTTTTTTATCGTTAATACGGTATTAATATTGTTTATTCACCAATATATTTTAACAAATTATCAAAAAAGATGCTTTTGATGGCTAGCAATCGTCGCAATATGGAAAAATGCTGACCTGCCTTAACTTACGAAAACAGCCTGAAAACACCATTTGAAACAGATATGCTGTACAAATATCGTTATGGCATGCAAAGAAAAATGAAACAGAGTTGGTAATATAATTTGTCTGGCTAAAAGTCGGCAACAAATGTTCAAGAAGTGAATAATGAAACTACGGAGAACGGTCAGATTTTATAGGGATCGAGCGAGATGAATATCAATTAAGTTCTCAAACATGTCAGCACGAGTGGCTTTAATAATAATTAGCGACACTCATGAACTGTTCAAACATGTCAGCATGAGTGGTTTTAATCATAATTTGCGAAACTCTTAACTGTGCTCACTACTAATTATTCTTATCGTTCACACTTTGTCATTCTCAAATACATTTCAAAGCCATATTGCGGCCCAGTAAATCTATTGTCTGGATCCAGGTCATATTTGTTATTATTCGAATCTCATTATATGGTATATTGAAGAGATATTTCTGCATTGCCTTTATCCACAATTAAAACTGTATTCAAAATAACTGTTTCTTTGAATATGTGTGTCTCTTATCAAGACCTAGCGGCAAATCGTCTCTCTCATCTTCTTCGTAATAGGTTCTCCGTGTCCGGTCCGAGTTTCAATACAGTGTAGCTCCATTATATCGCGGAAATTGGGGTCCACGAAATGAAATCCGCGATGTGGTCGGATCGCGATATAGCCCAATTCTGAGCTGAACTAAATTCTGTTGTATATTCCATTGCCAAACTCTATTATATCAATGTCATGCAATAAACACGGTTTCTTGGTTGATTACCTTGTTGTTGCTAGTCAAAACAAGTCTTTATATGCACTGTCATATCTAGCATCAGCGTTTTCATGTGTTCTATACCAAATGCGTACTTTCGTTTTTGACAACGGCCGCCATTTTGATTTAAATGTGTGTGTGTATCAGTAAGATTCAGTTACTCGTGGAAACTACACTTAATGCCTATATCGCGACTAGAAAGCGGATAAAATGAGATTTTCTCGGTTGAATTGTCAAAAAACAACGTACCGCGGTATATGAAATTGAAAGAACAATGAAACCAATTTACAGTTCACAGGTTAAATTTAATTTATTTCTTGGCCGACATTGTTCGAGTACGTTGTTATCAGGTACGAATCGCAGTTATAATTGTAAGCGTCTGATTGATATATCAAAATGTGAATGACTGTGATTTTAATGTCTGTGGTTATCTCTCCACTGCTATTAATGCGGATTAGTCGACTTTGATAGTTATAACTCAATCAGGTTAGTTCACTAATTATTGCTAAATAATGAGGGGAAACTCACGAGTTCACTCAAGGCCTATTGTTTGTTTGTTAGTGCACCTGTCAATCAACGCAGCGGGATGACACACGCGCAGTCCACAGATGGTGATAATTGAAATTATTAATTGACACTGATTACGCAATTATAGCTACCTGTTAAAGGAAGATATAATTATGAAAGAAACAGAAATGATCGCTACTCGGCTTTTATTGACTTTTAGCTTTAGTATACATATAGGAAAAAATGGGGTCCAAGCCGCGACATATTGGCTTTCGCGAAATAGCGGACCGCGAAGTAATGGAGCTACACTGTAGTTTAGTAAATATTTGTAATGTCATCGGTATGTTAACCAGTAGGGGTGTAACGATTCGGCGGTGTACCGATATATTGCGGTGTGAGCTGAATAATATTGCCCCGCGGTTCAGATTCAGAAAAACCGATTTTCTTTGCCTTATTTAAAAACGGTAAAAGAATGGACAAACTTACTTTTGTTTCGCGGAATTGTTTTCGAAACAACGCGTAGTAGACGCAGTCCGGTGTTTTATCCATATCCCTAGCCGGTGTAATAGTACTATTTCGTTTCCGTTTAATCTCGCTCAACGAGACGCTCTTATTAAGAAACAAGTAGCGAATCAAGGGCCTGGTTGAACAAGATTAATACAGTAAACACGATGGCAGATGCTTGTTCCATACTTACACGGTATATTGCAATATATTGCGATTCGATTTCTCCGTATTGCGATAAACTGCGATGCAGGTTTCGGCGAATCGTTACACCCCTATTAACCAGTCTGTTCCACTTTGTGATAATGACATCGAAACGGATGGGCTCGACAGATTTTCTATCAGATTAAAATAGACAACTTGCAGACGATGCTTTTTTTTTAACAAAGTGTTAAGGAATAACTGTTACTGTAGCATTTATCTACCATTCTGTCTTTGTGTTTAGTTATGTAGCTGATAATTGGGACGGGTTCAATATAGACAATACTGAGAACAAACATTAAAGTATACAGAAACAAAATATGATACAAGCACGTAGGTGGTACACTTAGTCCTGGTACACTACTGCCGTGGTTCACTTCGTCCATAAATCAACCGGACGATTAAAATTTGCTGTCCCACCTGTTTACGAAAACAAACGAAAACACATGACATAAATCTGACCATATGGTGAAGCTTTCACAACAAAACAATAAGCTAAATTCTACTCTCCAATTTGAGCTTTACACTGTCTTTTCACTGTAAACATCCATATCTTATTTATGATTACCTGGTCATCGACATTTAAGTCGATGAATGTTGGTACGCTCATGTTTCCGTCGACCGGCGAAAAAAGATGGCGCACGTGTTTTACTGCAATCTCTAAAATAGTTTTCTATTTTAGACAAACAATTTAAAGAATCGTCTTTTTAAAAATCTTAAAATTTAATATGAAATAGTATGTATACATAAAATAAGCCATATCTATCGGTTATCTGATTTTTTTTCATCGAAATGTTTTTGTTGGAGGCTATATATATTTGTAATCAGAAACAAAATGGAGGACGTCTAACAAAAAAATCTGCACTGACACGAAAAAAATATCGATAATTTGTAAGTAAAAAGAATCAAACATAATCAGAATAATCGTGAAAGAAACATTGTAGTTTATTTTTCGTTTGGTATGAATGGACATGAATTACATGCAGCAGAAACTTTCCAGAGCCCCTAATTTAGTCTAAGTTTCTAACTTCTTCATGCTCATCATCATGGAGAAAGGACAAATGGAGAAGTATCCGGCCTGCTCGCGATTTATCGTGTCGTTCAATCAGCGGCGCTCGCTGGCGGCTAGAAAACAACGTTTTTCCGAAAGTTTGGTGTTAATAGAAATGCTTTTAATGTTATCTTTTCGTTATAAATTTTAATACAGATGTTTTATTAGACCATGATCTCACGACTAGTACAGAATTTGAGGCGATAGCTTATAATTTGTTTGTTTAGTGAGTTTGTGAAAATGAGAGAGAAAACGTACAGTACTGTATTTTCCGTTTTTCCTACGAAAGTTTGGTGTTAATAGAAATGCTTTTAATGCTATCTTTTCGTTATAAATTTTAATACAGATGTTTTATTAAACCATGATCTCACGACTAGTACAAAATTTGAGGCGATAGCTTATAAATTGTTAGTTTAGTGAGGTTTTGAAAATGAGAGAAAAACGTATTTTTTCGTTTACCTACGAAGTTTGGTGTTAATATAAATGCTTTTAATGTCATCTTATCGTTATAAATTTTAATACAGATGTTTTATTAGACCATTATCTTACGCGTAGTACAAAATTTGAGGCGATAGCTTATAAATTGATAGTTTAGTGAGGTTTTGAAAACGAGAGAAAAACGTATTTTTTCGTTTACCTACGAAGTTTGTGTGTGTCTATATTTCTCTGTCACTGTCTGTATTTATGTCTCTGTTTCTCTTTGTGACTGTCTCTCTGTCTGTCTGTTTTTCTCTTATCTCTGTCTGTCAGTCTCTCGCTTCTTCTTTTCTGTCTCCATCTTTCTGTATGAATGTCTGTCTGTCTCTCTGATGATCCTCATGCGGAGAAAAGGTAAAGTGTGTCATAAAGAGCTTAATTTGAAAAAGGGGTAAACTATATTTTAAGAGACATACTCTATGAATCCGACATTTTTGCAGCCTGGTCTGGATTACAACTGTTTGCAATTGCAATAGTCATCATGTTACTGGTATTCAGTAATGAGAGGGTTAATCCAGTCATCAACCAAACCAGGTGCATTGATGTTGTTTTTGTTTTGTTTTTTGTTGTTGTTTTTTTAATTCAATTCTATTATCTTTATTTTTTGTGATTTGTATAATATATAAACATCATGCGGTTACAGAAGTCAAGAACACATGTTCAAGTTACACGCACGGGTAGCATTGATCTTTTTCATTAAAGTAGCAACCCGCTGGTGTGACTGTCCATCTTCATAGATAATCGGCATGTTCAAGAAGCATGGACTTCATGCTGGGACAGTTTTATGACGCTGATAATTGTCCTGCTAATTTGGTGCGGGTTCTGTATACGGTTACGTAATGTGTCACATTCCTTTGTGATGTGTAATATGGTAGACATTTTGTAAGTAAATAAAGCTAAGGACGAGTGTCAAACATTCTGGATCCAGATCAGACGCCGTGTTACGCGGCATCTGATCTTGATCCAAGTTGTTTGCAAAAAAAAAGTAAAGTTGCGATCAGCAGGCAAAGAGTTAAGCAGTCAGTAAAATAGATTGCTTAAGGCATTGGCTGCTTTATAATTTACTCCGTTATATAAGACATAAGTAAAGCAGAAAGAAACGGAGATCTCATGTTATCATGTTTGCAATTAATTTCTGAAGATAATGCAAACTGTTACTTCTTTCATAGAAATGGGACGGATAATATGTATATTTTAGTCTGGCTGTAAAACTAACCCTAAATTCATTTTTTTGAAGTAATATGTTAATAATTCTAATTTTCCTTTCAATAATAATAATGATCACATACGACATAATAATACAGTTACAACTTTGGCCGTTTTGGATTTTGGCCGTTTGACGCGCACTCCTTTCAAAAGTCTCATTACATACAAAATGGATTTTTATTTTTGCTTCCAAGTAAATATTTCCTCCATGTAGAACATTGTAACAATGCATGAACACATTTTTAGAAGTTTAGAAGTTTGCTTAAGTTTTTATACGGAAGGAATTCTTTTCTTACGCGAGTTGGTCTAGCCATATCATTAGCCAGCAACCTTTGTAGGTCATCATTACTTTTTTCGCTTCAAGAAAAACCCTGGTATTTTAACAACCGAAAGATAAGTGTCACGGCTTTATATCAAGACCTTTTTTTTTTAAATATATAATATATATCGGACGAAAATTATGGATTAAATTCAAGTTTTTGAAACGGGACGTAGTATATATTTCGCGATCGCCTGCTCTCGTTTATCGACTATTTCATTTGGCCATCGCTCTTTAACTCGCCATAAAATTTGTCGATTTCGAAAATAAACACTTGCATTTTTACAACTGAAAGAAAAATATCTAAGCTTTCCTTTAAGACCATTTCTTTGAAAATCGGTGGAAAATTGAGGGTTTTATGAAAGGTTTTGTAACGGGGCGTGATATATTTATGCCCGAGTGATTGCTCCCTTTTATCGGCAAATTCATTTGGAAACCACTCTTTAACTCGCCATAAAACGGATCAATTTTAAAAAATAAAATCTGTTATTTTTACAAGTGAAAGATAAATATCTTAGCCTTCTTTTAAGACCATTATAATGAAAATCGGGTGAAAATTAAGGATTTTATGTAACTTAAACTAACAGTAGGTAACCATTCAACACGATAAAAAACGCGATAGCCCGCTATCGGCGTACCGGTGCAGTTGAATTATCGATCGATTAAGCGTTATCGCACATACAGGTAACGGACGACACCATTTTCGGGAAAATGCAGATTTGAGTATACGTTACTTCTCCATTTGTCCTTTCTCCATGTCATCATCAAATAACGTCGTAGATCTAATCATGGAGAAAGGACAAATGGAGAAGTATCCGGCCTGCTCGCGATTTATCGTGTCGTTCAATCAGCGGCGCTCGCTGGCGGCTAGAAAACAACGTTTTTCCGAAAGTTTGGTGTTAATAGAAATGCTTTTAATGTTATCTTTTCGTTATAAATTTTAATACAGATGTTTTATTAGACCATGATCTCACGACTAGTACAAAATTTGAGGCGATAGCTTATAATTTGTTTGTTTAGTGAGTTTGTGAAAATGAGAGAGAAAACGTACAGTACTGTATTTTCCGTTTTTCCTACGAAAGTTTGGTGTTAATAGAAATGCTTTTAATGCTATCTTTTCGTTATAAATTTTAATACAGATGTTTTATTAAACCATGATCTCACGACTAGTACAAAATTTGAGGCGATAGCTTATAAATTGTTAGTTAAGTGAGGTTTTGAAAATGAGAGAAAAACGTATTTTTTCGTTTACCTACGAAGTTTGGTGTTAATAGAAATGCTTTTAATGTCATCTTATCGTTATAAATTTTAATACAGATGTTTTATTAGACCATTATCTTACGCGTAGTACAAAATTTGAGGCGATAGCTTATAAATTGATAGTTTAGTGAGGTTTTGAAAACGAGAGAAAAACGTATTTTTTCGTTTACCTACAAAGTTTGTGTGTGTCTATATTTCTCTGCCACTGTCTGTATTTATGTCTCTGTTTCTCTTTGTGACTCTCTCTCTGTCTGTCTGTTTTTCTCTTATCTCTGTCTGTCAGTCTCTCGCTTCTTCTTTTCTGTCTCCATATTTCTGTATGAATGTCTGTCTGTCTGTCTGTCTCTCTCTCTCTCTGATGATCCTCATGCGGAGAAAATGTAAAATGTGTCATAAAGAGCTTAATTCGAAAAAGGGGTAAACTATATTTCAAGCGACATACTCTATGAATCCGACATTTTGCAGCCTGGTCTGGATTACAACTGTTTGCAATTGCAATAGTCATCATGTTACTGGTATTCAGTAATGAGAGGGTTAATGCAGTCATCAACCAAACCAGGTGCATTGATGTTGGTTTTTTTGTTGTTGTTTTTTTTCCAATTCAATTCTATTATCTTTATTTTTTGTGATTTGTATAATATATAAACATCATGCGGTTACAGAAGTCAAAAACACAGGTTCAAGTTACACGCACGGGTAGCATTGATCTTTTTTTATGAAAGTGGCAACCCCCTGCATGTGTCCAGTTCCCTAACATGCACTTCATAGATAATCGGCATTTCAAGAAGCATGGACTTCATGCTGGGAGAGTTTTATGACGCTTATAAATGCCCTGCTATCTGTGTACGTTACGTAATGTGTCACGTTCCTTTGTGATGTGTAATATGGCAGACATGTAGTTTACAGATGAATAGACCTAGCGATCAGCAGGCAAAGAGTTTAGCATAGATTGCTTTAGGCATTGGCTGCTTTATAATTTACTCCGTTATAGAAGACATAAGTAAAGCAGAAAGAAACGGAGATCTCAAGTTATCATGTTTGCAATTAATTTCTGAAGATAATGCAAACTGTTACCTCTTTCATAGAAATGGGACGGATAATATGTATATTTTAGTCTGGATGTAAAACTAACCCTAAATTCAATTTTTTGAAGTAATATGTTAATAATTCTAATGTTCCTTTCAATAATAATAATGATCACATACGACATAATAATACAGTTACAACTTTGGCCGTTTTGGATTTTGGCCGTTTGACGCGCACTCCTTTCAAATGTCTCTTTACATACAAAATGGATTTTTTTTTTGCCTCCAAGGAAATATTTCCTCCATGTAGAACATTGTAACAATGCATGAACACATTTTTAGAAGTTTAGAAGTTTGCTTAAGTTTTTATACGGAAGGAATTCTTTTCTTACGCGAGTTGGTCTAGTCATTTCATTAGCCAGCAACCTTTGTAGGTCATCATTACTTTTTTCGCTTCAAGAAAAACCCTGGTATTTTTACAACCGAAAGATAAAAAATATATATATATATCGGACGAAAATTATGGATTAAATTCAAGTTTTTTAAACGGGACGTAGTATATATTTCGCGATCGCCTGCTCTCGTTTATCGACTATTTCATTTGGCCATCGCTCTTTAACTCGCCATAAAATTTGTCGATTTCGAAAATAAACACTTGCATTTTTACAACTGAAAGAAAAGTATCTAAGCTTTTCTTTAAGACCATTTCTTTGAAAATCGGTCGAAAATTGAGGGTTTTATGAAAGGTTTTGTAACGGGGCGTGATATATTTATGCGCGAGTGCTTGCTCCCTTTTATCGGCAAATTCATTTGGAAACCACTCTTTAACTCGCCATAAAACTGATCAATTTTAAAAATAAAATCTGTTATTTTTACAAGTGAAAGATAAATTTCTTAGCCTTCTTTTAAGACCATTATAATGAAAATCGGGTGAAAATTAAGGATTTTATGTAACTTAAACTAACAGTAGGTAACCATTCAACATGATAAAAAACGCGACAGCCCGCTATCGGCGTACCGGTGCAGTTGAATTATCGATCGATTAAGCGTTATCGCACATACAGGTAACGGACGACACCATTTTCGGGAAAATACAGATTTGAGTATAAGTTACTTCTCCATTTGTCCTTTCTCCATGATCTAATATCCCATAAAGGCTTTTACATGAGTTTCTTTGCAGTTTATAAAATGAAATAGGCACAGCCTATGCTATAACTTTTTATAAGCGAGCACAGCTGTAAACTTTGTGAGCCAATTTAGAATGATCTATCCGCACAAGCATCATTCCAAAATGTCTTGTTTCTTCTTCTTCTTGATAATTTTCTCCATCAAGATTGATAATTACACGAATGAAGAACGACCTTTTCGGAAACGTCCTATTTACCAATGCATTTTCAAAAAAGTGCCATTGTCGATTAGAGGTGTAACGAATAAACGATAGGTCGACCTATCGATCTATTGCAATAGTACCGACTCCGAATCCGATAGCAATAAGTCGATAACATTTTTGAAAGTCCATACTATTGCCGATAGTTACTACATCTATCGATAGTAACGATAGTGGTACTTTTAGTGGAAAACTGTTCTGTCAGAATCAGCTGATTTGACTAATTATTTGTTTATTAAAATCAATCGACAAACGCTTGTATTTCTCTCTTATTAATTTACCGTAAAGCGTCCAGACGATGTGATCGCATGTTTTTAGGAAGGTAAAGGCCGAGACCGGGTGGAAAATTTTGAAATGAGAATCAATCACTTATATATAATCATTTACCATTTAATTAATTTAGTTCGTAATTTATATACGTCTTTTCCTCTTACTTTTAATCATTTTAGATTAGTCATAAGACTGTAAAAAATTGAATTAACTTGAATCCTGGTTCTGGAAAACGAGACACTGGCATTCCATTCGATCTTAGTGTAAACTGAAAGTAGTGAAAATGGCAGACGAAGTGGAAATTGTTGACAACAAGAAAGGTAAAACTGCAGTTTGGCAGCACTTTGTCTTCGTCAAGCAAAACGACACAGTGGATCAAACAAAATTTGCATGCAGAAACTGTAATATAATACTAAGTGGAAACACATCCATTTTAATCGATCACATGAAACGCATACACACGTCTATGGCAATAGCGAACACAACGAAAACGTCTGAAAACTTCCTTCAGAATACTACCTCGAAGCCAGCTAAACAATCCTCTGTTTATAAGAAAATAGTTATTAAAACAACTATCGTGATAGTATGGCGATAGTTTATTGACTATCGCAATACTATCGGGATAGTATTTGAACTGTCACAATACTATCATTTAGCGTTTCCCATAGCCCTTTTTAGCATGGCGCAGCGCCGTGTCCCTTTTTTACCCAGCCATCCTGCCCTTTACAAGCGCCGAGCTGCCCTATTTTCATGTTGGTGGCTTTTTTGCCCCTTTGATCGCCCTGCTGGCTTGACACGCGCTGATAAGACCTTGACAGGATACTTGGTAAATTACTTAATAGATTGCTAATTGACCCCCTACTGGGGCGATATGAATTGAACCATATCGCAAGCGTTCGCATCGTCAAATGAATCGCGATATCTGACCAATGGAATGCCGAGAACTAAGGAAGTAAACCAATCGGCAAGAAAAATCTGCAATGTAAAAGTCCGCTAATATGACGACTAATTAAGTTTCCCAAAATGCCCCAGGCGGTAAATCTTTCATAGCACCTTCTATTAATAACCAAAACTAAAGTACTTTACTGTATTTTTCAACTTTACACGATGAGAACGACAATCCGGATGTTATTGTTTCTACTGCGCATAATTTTAGCATATCCTACAATCTGAACACCTCGCTTATCATTCTGTTGACGAAGGCTTTGTGATAAAGCCGAAATATCCAGACTATATTTGCTCTGAGTCAATGGATTAAATTGAAATTATGGACAATCCAGAGCAAGAAAACAATCTACATTGTTACATCATGTATTTAAAGTCAAATTTGTGTTAAGCAGCCATTCAAATTAAGATAATATACATGTATCAATGTTTTGTATAGATGGAGACTTCACCCATTACTCCATAAATACACCTTTTTATGCCTTTAATTTATTTGTCCACTGAGGAAAGTAGTTCAAATTTATAGTTATGAATATGAGTATGACTATGATATGTATTACGAATCATTTTCTATATTTGTGCTGATTGTAGCTTAAAGCAGGCTGAAAGTAAAGCAGAATGGGTCTTTAGACACATTCTGCTTTACTTTCAACCGGTTTTAAGTTGTCACCTATTTTCGAAACTAGAATCAGACTATAGGGTAATGACTCTAATGAACTAATAGATGACAAAGGTAAAGAAGAAAGCTCCTCTTTACCTTTGTCACACATTTAAAGCAGTCATTCATCGTTAGACAGATGCATACTACTCTAAAAGGGTGACAGCTTAACACATCTGTGTGATAGTTGCTGACAGATTAAAATCCATTTCTATCTATATTGTGTATTCACAGTAAAAGTGAGGGCAGCAAACTGGTGAGCAATGTGTGCTCTACCTAGCCAGCCAGGCTCTGGTGGTCCACCGAAGAGAAAAGAGATTTACAAGTATGAGGCGCCATGGTGTGTCTACAGCATGAACTGGAGCATAAGACCAGACAAACGATTTAGGTTGGCGCTCGGAAGTTTTGTAGAAGAATACAACAACAAGGTTTGTACATAGTCTTAACCCTTTCCCCCCCATAGCCCGTTTCTAGGTTTGAAAATAGGCGACTACGTAAAGCAGGTTGAAAGTAAAGCAGAATGCACCTTAAGGCGCATTCTGCTTTACTTTCAGCCTGCTTTAAGCTTCCACCTGCTAGAATAAAGAAAATATTTTTTATGATACATGTTCATGACTGTATAAATTGGAAGTATTTCTTCAGCGGAGGAATAAACTGAATGCTCTAAAAGGCGCTTCTATGGGGGTAAGCTTCTGAGAATAAGATACAGTCAAACTGTAATGACTCTTTCAACACTAAGTAATTAATGTGGGTTATTATGTTCCCTTGTGAAATATTTTAGTTACTTAAACATGAGCCAGTGACTGAATCTACTAAGAATTCTGGGCAGTTTAAGAATTACTGCTCAAAATTAGAAAAAACAGTGTTGAATGGTTGTTTAATATAATGACGAGTGACAAACAGCTTGGAACCAGATCAGACGCCGCGTTTGCAAA
Organism: Gari tellinella; assembly: GCA_922989275.2. Lineage (NCBI taxonomy): Eukaryota > Metazoa > Mollusca > Bivalvia > Cardiida > Psammobiidae > Gari > Gari tellinella. Next base: position 26,455,873 of record OV277867.1, on the reverse strand, counting down.
TGTAAGCGAAATCTACATTTTCTCTCCCTATAACGACTCCCTCCGAACAACACACATAATCTGTGTCTCCCATTGGGTGTCGTTGTAGAGAGGGAGCACTCTTTCCGCTCTTTACAGGTTAATATTGGTTAGTTTTTGCACATGGTTTGGACCCAGTTCAGGCCCTACACTTGAGGAGCCTGACCTGGGACCCGTTTCATAAAACTTCGTACGACAAAAACGATCGTAAGTCAAAACTTTAAAATACTTTTCAAGACGATTCCAAAGAGATGTAACAAGACAGGATTAGATGGAGAAATAAATACTTATTGAGTCTTTTATAATCTGACTTACGACAAGATTCGTCGTAAGAAGTTTTATGAAACGGGCCCCTGAATTACTCAGAATCAGTTTCTGCAAGTCTGATGTTGTAATCAAAACATACTAAGACCTAGACGCTGACCAAAATTTCACTGGAAAAAAATGCTTTAAAATAACAAGTGAGTTGTGACAATTTTTCCTTCATGCATGTACTTAAATCAACTGCTAAGTGGGGATAAAGATGTTATTACCTATTTATGTATTTTTAGGTACAAATCGTATCTCTAGATGAGGAGACATCTGAATTCACTGCCAAAGGAACATTTGACCATCCATATCCCACAACAAAAATCATGTGGATACCAGACACGGTAAGGGACTCAAACCAGTGACCATGATAAGTGAGAGTTAACCCTGTCAACACTTTCCTTGTGGATCTTTTATCATTACAAATTCTGGGTAGTTTAACCCTTAGCCTGCCACTCACGACTATAGCTCCATATGCAAACAGCTTGAATCCGGATGAGACGCCGAGTAACTCGGCGTCTCATCCGGATCTAAGCTGTTTGACACTCGGACAACATTTTCAGCAATTTTGAGCAACTTTGAAGCACTTTGAAATTTGAAGCAGACGAGAAATATAGCAGACGACAATTTATTTGGCGGGCTAAGGGTTAATAAATACTGTTCTAATTTAGCAAACAGTGTAGACCCTGATCAGAGGGCTCCTATAGGAGCCCTCTGATATGGGTCTGCACTTTTTGCAAATGTAATGTGCATGGACAAATTGGTGTTGAAATTGTTACTCCTTTCTTCCATAGAATGAACCGAAAATCGCCTAGCTATATAGCATGATACAGCTGAAAGCAATATGATAGTAAAGCAGAAAGCTCTTTAAGGAACTTTCTGCTTTACTTTCATCTAGCTTCAAACTGTCACCAGTATTCAACACTATAAATAAATATTTGATTGTGGCAGTTTTGTGGTGTAGAAGGAGTAGATAGTGACCCTTTCTACCAGATTAAATTGAAAATCACCTATACCAGGGTACAGCTGAAAACAAGAAAGATGACAGTAAAGCAGAAAGCTCCTTTAGGAGCTTTCTGCTTTACTTTCATCTAGCTTCAGGCTGCCAACAGTGTTCAATTTCATAAATGAATATACAATTATGGCAGTTTTGTGGAGGAGTAGGTAGAGATATTTTAAGATGCAGGGTTAATTAGAAATGTCCATAATTTTCTCCAGGATGACTCAGTGGCTCCAAATGTTAATCATTAATGTGACTGCTTATCAGAAATATAATAGATGCTATACAATAAAAAACAACCAGTTTATGATTATATATGATATATATTCAGTCGATACTCGATACTCTGAACTCGGTTAAATCGACCTACCAGTATTTCATAACTTTAATTTCAATAATTTGATATCGCTTAAATCGCCAAGCCACGTTTTACCTTTGAAATATGGGTATGTTCGAACTTTTAATGGGAGTTCGAAGTATCGAGTTTGACTGTATATAACTACAACAAGTCTGGTATAATGTATCATTGTATGCCTATTTGATTATACTGTAGAAGGGAGTGTTTCCTGACCTGCTGGCTACAAGTGGAGACTATCTGCGGGTGTGGAGAGTTGGGGATACAGATACAAGGCTTGAATGTTTACTCAATAATGTAAGTCTTGGAACAGTTGTTATTTTTTCTTGCATTTTTAGGACCAAAATTTGGCCACATTTGCCTACCTGAAAGGCACACACATTCATCCATATTATTCTGGGATATATTTTAGTATTGATCCATTACTCTATATTAAATACAAATTTTTGTGCATTTAATTTATTCCTCCAAAAAAGAAATAAAGTTCCGCTTCATGCAGTCATAAATATGTACCATGAGAAGTACTTTCTATATTTTAGCAAATGATAACTTGAAGCCCGCTGAAATAAAGCAGAATACGTCGTTAGGTGTTTTTTTTTAACCTGTTTTAAGTGCTCACATGTGTTCAAAACTAGAAAGAGGCCATGATGTGGTAATGGGCTAAGGAAAGTTTAAATTTTTAGCTTGACAGATCAAAGAAAAGTGGGAACTAACATAGTCACTTTGTGTCAGCAAGACAATTCTTATGCATAGTCGCTACAAAAGGTTTGATTGAGACATAAAGAAAAACCCACCTTAATTGGAACTCTGGGGCCCGTTTCATAAAACTTTGAACGGCATATGTTGTCGTAAGTCAGATTATAACAGTCTCAATTATTATTTATTTCTCAATATAATCCTGTCTTGTGACATTTCCCTGGAATCGTTTTGAAAAGACGATTCCAAAGAGATGTCACAAGACACGATTAGATACAGAAAATTAAACTTATTTTAAAGTTTTGACTCATAACCGTTTTTGTCGTACGAAGTTTTACAAAACGGGCCCCTGAAGTCCACATTAACCTTTCTAAGAGCAGAAGCTGTGTGGGAAGTTTCTGCCAATGTGACTGATTCAGGGCTCCAGGTATTTCTGCTTTAAACCCTATGGTGTCACTACTCTCCGAGACGATTCTAATGAGTAGTAGTAATTATAAGTACCATAGGATTTGGTGCTGAAATAAGTGAGAAAATGTTGGTTTTGTTCAGTTTACTCCCCCTTACATTATGTATCTGGAGCCCTGGACTGATCTCAGTAGTACTACATTGGATGTATCTTGTATTTAGACAACTGAACGTAACAAATTAGTGAAAGAACATGACTTGGTAAGAACTGTTAACATGTTTTTGTCAATTAACATGTTATATTAGATCATGGTGAGGATCTAGTTTTTGTTGGCTCACCTGGCACAAAGTGCCAAGATAAACTTTTAGGATTGCTAGATGTCTGTTGTCCATCTGTCATTTGTAAACACTCTAGCGGCTACAAATTTCATCCGATCTTCATGAAACTTGATGACAATGTTTGTCTTGAAAAAATCTAAGTGAACTACATGTATTAGGATCGCTAGATGTCTGTCGTCCATCTGTTGTTCATTAACAATCTAGGGGTACAAAATTCATCCAATCTTCATGAAACTTGATGACAATGTTTGTCTTGAAGAAATCTAGGTTAAGTTAAAATGTGGGTCATGTGTCATGTCAGGTCAAAAACTAGGTCAAATCATAGTAAACCTTGTTTAGACTCTAAATGCTACAAATTTCATAAGATCTAAATGAAACTTTGTCAAAATGTTTGCCTCATTAATATCAAGTCTAAATTGAATGTGGGTCACATCCGGTAAAAAACTAGGTCATTAAGTCACGTTCTGCATTGTGTATCCAGGTGAGCGATCTAGGGCTACTTTGTCCTCTTGTTTTGTCTCTCTGTAACAAAGGAGCAAAAGCAAAACTTAAGTATTGTTGTTTCTTTGGCGGCAACCAGAGCTCCAGATAAGGGTAGTTTTTCAAAAACTGAAATCTTTATTTCTGAATTAAACCCTATGGTGTCACTACTCATTAGAATCGTCTCGAAGAGACGATTCTAATGAGTAGAAACACCATAGGATTTGGTGCTGAAATGAGTGAGAAAATGTTTGATTTGTTGAAATAATTACCTCTTATCTGGAACCCTGGGCAACCTTTGGTTTTTGTTGAACTTTTATGAAACTGGGCTGCTGGGATGCATAACTTAAACTATAATATATTTATAACAGAGAAAATCTCCATAAGATGAACATAAGTTTCTTTTATTTCTAACTTAAACTACTAAGAGATGAAGTGCACATTGCGTTTAAGAGACAGGGGTCCATCTTACGAAACGTCATGCAACAAAAATGGGTGTCAGTCATAACTTTAAAATACATGTATATCTTATTTCTGATTTCTCCATCGATCCTGTCTTGTGACATCTCTTTGGAATCTTCTTTTCTTTGAGAATTTTAGAATCTGACTATCAACCATATTTGTTGTACAAAGTTTTGTAAGACAGGTCCCAGTTCAGAAATCAAGAATGCCTTAAGTTCTCTTTTGTATCTTCTTTGTATTGAGACATTTGATTCTGGGATATCCAAAAGTAATTTGGTTCTTGCGATTACTGTCCATCTAACTGTTTATCCAGTTTTCCAATTACTTTTTTTTAATAAAATTACATCAGGGCTCCAAATAAGTAGTTTTTCAAAAACTAAAATCTTTATTTTTGCATTAAAACCTATGGTGTCACTACTCATTTAAATCGGCTCTTCGAGACGGTTCTAATGAGTAGGAGTACCATAGGATTTGGTTCTGAAATGAGAGAGAAAATGTTGGATTTGTTCAGAAAACTCCCTCTTATCTGGAGCCCTGTTCATCTTCATTGAAAGATTTGCATGATAAAGCCAAGGGAGCTTTCTGTTTACTTTTATTTTACTTTAATGAGTTACCTGCAGTTAGATATTGGTTATTTCACTAATTTGCACACATTGCTTTAGAGGAAAGGATCAACACCTTATCAGATATCTTTTTATCTAGAGAACGTATGAAGAGAGAGGACATCTTCGTGCAGTAGTGCAAGAAGTTTCAATCAGGCGCATTCTGCTTATCTTGCAACCTTCTTAACCCTTTGAACCCTAGTCCTGCATTATAGGTGTCCTTTTCAAACAGTGTACATGTGAATAGTACACGTACCCTGTGCAAACAGTGAAGACCCAGATTAGAGGGCTCCGAAAGGAGCCCTCTGATCAGGGTCTTCACTGTTTGTCATTATGCCAAACATTGACAAAAACAACCCTTAAAAGTCAGAAATGGACCAGACTAAAATGGAAACTGGAATTGTTCATTTAAAGTTTCAGGGAGGAAAGCGTTAAAGTGGTCACCAGTCTTGAAAACTAGAAATAGGCTATTGGGTAATGGGTTATAGCCGGTTGAAAGTAAAGCAGAATGTGCCTTAAGGCACATTTTGTTTAACTTTCAGCTTGCTTTAATCTACATGTACCATTTGTTAGTATATAGAATTTTTTTCTTATTGCACATATTCATAATTATATAAAATGGCACTATTTTGTTTCAGTGGAGGAATAAATTCAAGGCGTAAAAATGTGAAATTATGTGGTATTGGGTTAGATGGTCATATAACACTGACGTGGCACCATTTTAGAAATTTCAAGCTTTTAAACTCTTTATTCCATAGCCTGTTTCTAGTTTTGAAGACAGGTGGCCACTTAAAGCAGGTTGAAAGTAAAGCAGAATGTGCCTTAAGGCACATTCCGGTTTACTTCCAGAGTGCCTGGGCCATTGTCTCTCTCTTAACGACCCACAACACCATGCAATTACACACAAATAACTACTTTCAGTCTACTTTAAGCTGCTATGAGCTGCTAGATGAAGAAAATATATTTTGTATGACACATTTACATATTCATAACTGTTTAAATAGGAACTGTTATCTTCAGTGGAGGAATAAATTAAAGGTGAAAAAATGTGTATCTATGGAGTAATTGGTTAAAGTTTAACCCATTACCCCAAACACTGTTTCTAGTTTTGAAGATATGTGACCACTTAAAGAAGGTTGAAAGTAAAGCAGAATGCGCCTTATGGCGCATTCTGCTTTACTTTCAACCTGCTTTAAGGTAGCATTTACCGAAATAAATGGTAAAATAGTCGTTTTATACTTTTTTACAAATCCTGATAGATAAAGGTATTTTCTACAAGTTACCAAATTCTCTCTTGCTTTCTCGGTCATTTTACCGGTAAATCACGCGTCAGAATCCCCGCTGGGTGCCTCAATTGCGTAGATTACGTGACTAGATAGGTGGTTTATTACGAAGCTGTCAGAGGTGATTTACAACTTTTACCGTATTAAAATCGTTATTTTAATATGATTGGCTTTGTTAATTCGGGGCGGAGTTTAACGAAATGGTTGATCATAAGCTGGGTCATGTTATTTGTTGAAAAAGAAGGTCTTAGTTGAATACCGGGCGGTCACGAGAGCCTAATTGACACATCAGTCAGTTAATTGGAGTTTTCGGCATTACATAATTTGAAGCAAGCGGTATTTTTGAACTCCCCTAACTTTCGCTGTGGGGGTTCAATTTTCGTGCGATTTGAAGCAGATGAAAGGGTATTATCTCCCCGAGTGAACCGTGTCTCAGAAATTGTATAAGTAGCTCCAGTGGTCCGTTATAAAGCGTTACGTAATAGTGGTCGACTTTAAACCGTAAAAAATCTTTGATGTTAAATAACAAAGGTTTGAAGCGGTATTTTAAAAATCTAAGACATGGATCCCTAGATATGTTTATAAAGAGTATTTTGGGCAATTTTAATCATGTTACAAATTAAGATGGCTTTGATATCGTTGTTTAAAATTTTTTTTAAATGTTCTTATAAAATCGTAAAAAATTAAAACATTTTTTGTAAATTGGCATATTCTGATGGGATGTGTACCATTTTCATCCGTCAGCTATAAAATTGGGGGGAAAATCATCAATCACGACAATAAATTAGAAAAATCCGCTTGCAGTATCGATCGTCAACAGCTACCTTAAACTATTATCTGCTAGAATATAGAAAATATTTCTTATGATCTTTATTTGTGACAGTATTAATTGGAACTATTTTCTACAGTAGAGAAATAAATTTAAATGTGTAAAAAGTCGTATTTATGGGGGAATGGGTTAAATGCCCAAATACATAGTTCTGTACTGTTTATTCTCAGATGTGCATGAACACCATTTCAATTTGATAATATAATGCCTACATATATTTATGAATAGATAGTATCATTTGTTATATTTAAACCAGATTTACAAGTCATATGCAACATGCCTTCATACATTTCTGGGGAAAACCCTGTACGGGTATGTTCGACTTAAGAGAGATCGAAATATCTAAATTCAGCTTATGAAATTCTGATACGATATACAGTAAAACTTCTCTATAACGGCCACTAAAATGAGGGCTAATTGATTGTATAAAATACAGGTGACAGCTTAAAGCAAGGTGACAGTAAAACAGAAAGCTCCTGCAGGAGCTTTCTGTTTTACTGTCACATTGCTTTAAGCAGTCACCTGTCATAAACACTTAATAATTAATACACTTTAGTGGTCATAAAAGAGAGGTTTTACTGTATTTAAGTGAGCTCAAAGTGTCGTGTTTCGACTGTATGTAAAACTTATAGAAGCTGGTATGTATCAATTAAATATACATATTGCTTTTCTCTCAATGACAAAAGTGATGTTTATTCTTCCAGAACAAGAATTCAGACTTCTGTGCGCCATTGACTTCGTTTGATTGGAACGAGGTGGATCCTAACTTACTGGGTACCTCCAGTATCGACACAACCTGTACAATCTGGGGATTGGAGGTAACTTCTGTGTAAATCTATTGGACAATATGATCAAGTGTTTTATGCTTTTAAAAATCTTTGAATACTCGCTGTAAGTTTTGAAATTATTGACAGCATTTCAGAGGTGTAGATAAGGTGCGTATCTGCGTATTTACGCAATTAAAATTGGTGAAATACGCAATTATTTCAAAACTAACGGGTGACAGTACGCAACAAAAACCCAATTATTTAAAAGTTAGTGCGTAACAAACAAACTAATACTCAATTGTTTTTCAATTTGTGTAAACAAAACTTGCATATAGAACTGTGTTCGATAAACGCCGAACATATTCGAAACGGGATGACGTAAAGTGCACCTGTTACAGCATCTCGATTCTAAATTTAACGGAAATCATAGAGGGAGTCCGAATGAGTTGCCATGAAAACAAGTTATCAACGCACCATCGAAACGGTTCAAAACAGTGCGTGTTATTATCAAGATTGTCAATTTACCAGTGCTGGGAGATAAGCAATTACGTAATCTTAAATAAACAATGTCCACATCCAACGCTATTTTCCCGTTGTAATAAGCAGTCAGAGAACTGCCACATTAGGAGTGCCTTCGTATACTTAAATTTGGCTTTCTCTAGCTACTGTTTTTATGGTTTTGCTTTTCTGTTCAATAAAGCATTAACAGCCATGATTGTTTTACCTAGAAAGATATCATCCACAAATGGTTTATGGTCTCAACGTCCCAATACCTCAACGTACCAGACGGAACGTCCCTATTATCTGGATGGAACGTCCCACTTTATAAAAATTATAGAAAATCAGTTTTATTTATATTATTGTTGTATAATTTATTGTTTTTGAGATTATTCACGATATATAATCTGATTGATTTAGGATATCTGTTATTACAAAAATGAACACCCGATCGTAGAAAAAATTGCAAATAGTACACTCCGACGGCCGTGACGGCAGCTAAAGCTAATCTCCTGATAACCTTTTCAAACAGTTTCATCCAGATTAGAGACCAACTCAATTCTCATCATATATTCCAAACTGTTTGTAAATTGGATATTAATAAAGTCACATATAGAGGATATATTGATTTAAGCAGGCGTCATATTTAGCAGAATTCATTTTCTTTGTTTTCATCGACGGGCGACTCGAAATGCAGAGAACACCACAGGAAAAGGGTTTTATGTTGTAATAGCGTATTTAAAGGTATCTGTGCACCAGTTTATAAGTCATATATGAATTCCCGCTCAAAAAGATACTTTTATTGTTCAAAAATCGGCGACGATATGAAAAATGCCGATCCTACCTAACCTTCGTAAACACCAACTAAAATAAATTTGATGTACTAATATCGTATTTAAAGGCATATATATATTGTGTTTAAATAACTGTGTCGACACCCCTGTTAAAAAAGGTGGCTTTTCTTGGTTTACCCTGAATCGCCGATAATTTGAAAATACCCACCTTCCTTAACCTATTCATCCCTGAATGGACAATTCCAGTTTCCAGCTAAGTTTTGTCCATTAATGACTATTTAGGATTGAATAAGACAATATATTGCAAACTGACATACGAGCAGACATTGGGCAGAGGAGCCCTCTGATCAGGTTCCTCACTGTATTCGTATGACATGTGTACTCTTCATAGGTACATTATTTGTTAATGACGAGTATACTCGTCGTTAGGGCTGAATGTATAAACCTACGAAAAACGCCCCGAGTTCCCCATTTAAAATAGGGGTTATGCATTAATTCTATTTTTGGACTTTTTTCGACACTCCGATACCGAATACAACATTTAAAATAGGTTTAAGATATAGTCTTGAAACTTATTATATCAATTAAAATTTATAGTATGAACTATGGTCGAACATTGACGACCATATAAAAGTGCCGAGTATCCGGGACATACGAAAATAAAAGCCGAAATCAGCATTTAATATGTACATAACATAAGCTCGTTCCCTTGTGAATATTCTTTCCAGACTCCACCCACTGACTAATTAACTAAATTTCCACTCTGTTATATTAATTAACAATCGTTTTTGCTAAACAGTTGTGACAACTCTGATCTATGATAACTCTATAGACAGGTATAGTAGGCCCTGACCTATGTCTGCTCTGTTTGCAGAGGCGTTAAAAGGCTCATTTGGGAAAGGGGTAAAAGACCTACAAATTGGTGTTAAAACAAAAATCCCATTCAAAATGATTCTTTTATTGGATTAAATGCGGCTACACTTAAAACTGAATTCTCAATCTGCCGTTAAAATTCGAAAAATCTCATTTATGAAATTTAACTTGGTACTTTTATATTGACACCGATTTTAACAGTCCACAAAGGCATCTTTTTGAAACTTGACTGAAATTAGTCGCAGGTTCGAAAACACATGTAATTTCAAAGAAATCGTAATATCAGTAAAACTTACACATACAGTGAAGAAGACGTAATTCTTTCACGTTTAAACGCAAACGAAATGCAATTGCAATAAAATGTAGGAAATGACAACTAGTAGTCAATTCTGAATATTTATTTTAATCTGAGTGGCAAACATTAAGGAGCCTGATCAGACGCCGGGTTACTCTCCAAAATGTTTGCAATTTCAATAATAAGTTTTAGCAAAAATGCGTTTTTTTGGAAAGAATAATATGTTCTCCACTATAATTACCTAACAAATCAATAGTCCAGTCAATATTATCTGTAACAAAACTGATTCGACTCATGCACACAAACACGTAAGGGACGGGTGATTGACAGGACCAGGTCTTTTGAAGTTATAACGACACAGCTTCTTACAGGTTAACCGCTTTCTGATGACATGTACTGTTTCATCTGTTTCTGCAGACTTTATTTTCGGCAGTCGGCTCCACTTCAAAGTCTTTGATGTTGCCGCGCAGAGGGCGATTTTTTTTGTTTTTAAAAAGGGACCACCTGATGAGAAGAATCACCAGTCAAATTATCAGAACACACTGTTTAAATGTTATTTAAAAAAAATTGTAATAGTTATGCACCCATGCAAACCTGGCCTATTAAACAACCGCTGTACCCAGACCATTTAGCCTTATCTATTTTGTTAAGTAAACCGTGTACACTGCTCAGATGAATCCTTCACGAGTTCTTTGATCAGAATCTGCACTATTTGATGCCCCCGGTATCTATAAATGCGAATGCGTATAGCGTTGTCAAGTCCGTGTGTCCGTCCGTTAAGTAGACTTTACCGTTTCCTCCAGCATCAATACCACTTACTCAAATCCCTAGATACTTATACAGTTGTTCAGGGCTCCAGATAAGGGGGGTATTTCAAAAACTAAAATCTTTATTTCTCAATTAAACCCTATCGTGTCACTACTCATTAGAATCGTCTCCATAGGATTTGGTGGTAAAATGAGTAAGAAAGTGCTGGATTTGTTCAATTTACCCCCTCTTATCTGGAGTCCTGGTTGTTGTCTTTAAGTTGGTTTACGGGTAAAATATTTAACCCTCATCATGTTTTAAAGTGTGACTTGTCTAATAATTGCAAACAGGTTGTTTCCAGATCTGGATCCAAACTATTTGTCACTCATTTCAACTTTTCTTCTTTTTCAAATGCATGAAAACTAGTTTTCAGCTTATCAGACAATATGTTTAAAAAAGACGACAATTCAGCATGAACACATTAAAAACTCTTTGATCAAATCTTCAAAGTTAGCCGACTTCGCTTCCCCGCTCAACATATTCAACTCACAAGTAGAGTTTGTTGTTTTCTAAAAGTGATTGACAGCGGATTTTACTAATAATTATCCAATTGAAATACACCTTTTGGGAGCATGAAACTTTCCTATTAGGGTCCAGATGTGAAATTAACAAATGGATAACGTTTCTAAATCTTCGAGTTACGATGTTCGTGTGTATGTAATGAGTTTACACGCAGTGATCTGTGAATGATTTTCTGGAATTTGCTGAAGATAAAAAATAAACTTGGCGAAAACAAAACACTTTTCATGGGAGTATAATTATAAGGTAAATCGTTAATTTCATTCAAGTGTCATATATAAACCAATAATTTGCTGTCTAATTATGATCTATTATGATATCAATATCTTTTTTTTTATAATGGCAATTTCGAATTGGAATTGAACGTTTGCTAAATAAATGAAACAAGTTGGAAGTTGGTTTCTCTGTGAATCAATCAGACATTTAAAAACGTTAAGAAACGTTAAGAAAGTCGCAAACATTTGAACAATTTATCAAAGCGTGCCGATGTTCACACCCTCGCGAAAAATATGCTATGCGATTATCAGCGCGTGCCGAATACACAGTCAGTGGCATATTAGACTTGACACGTGTATTTGTTACGCCTCTCGTCTGCAACTTTTCCCTTTCATGTATGCCGACATTTCAAAGAGTGTAATCGTAGACATGAAACATATACACAGTGAAAAATGGTAGCTACTTGGGTGTGGCATTAGCGAAAGGAAACTTATCTTCTACGAAATACGAAGATTAATGTGATGCTATAAGTGGATAAAACAACCCCGACTAACGGAGGATAATACTCACATAGGAACATCGTATGTACACAGTATGTAAGCAAAAAATATTTCATTAAATCCCAGTTACTCATTTAAATCACTATTTCACGTTTGCATCAATTAATAATTGTCAAATACGAGTGATATATATAATTTTTTAAAAATGGCACGTTGGATCCACAAATGGTACGTTGATGTAGTGGGGCGTTGATGCGATGGGGCGTTGAGACCAGACACCCCACAAATCACCTGTGATAGTAACGTATATTTCATGTGACTTAATCTTGAGGGTGTGTCCGAGATTCCGCGTTTCATTGGTTGATGAATTAAGACAAAGGAATTATTTTCCCGCCTTTTACGAGCTGTACCGAACACTCACGAATCAATGACCACTGCACGGCATTAGCTCATTGCATAAATTATTTTCCGTCGCACACATTTTAGGGAATACCTACTAGATCTATCTTTAGAACGGATTTCCGAAAATCTTTAATTGGCAATAATGAAGCACATTTCTCAGGAATCGTTCTATATAAGTATTTAGATTTTATGATTTTGACATCTTTTTCATTTCTGTGAGAATTTATGCACAAGCTTTCTTAATCTGAATCTGAATGTATACGTTGTAGACACCAAAAATGGCTTTCACACGACGGGGAGAGTGCGCATGGCTAAATTATTCCAAATTTCTGAGCTTCATGCGGAAGCTAGATACTGAGTCCGCGTTCACAACAGAGTCACTCAATTCGTTCCACTCTTTCTGTTTATTTGACATTGGAACAGGGAAGCTGTCGATAGTCGGTTAAAAAGCTTTGCAGCTTATGTTCATTGTTATATGTCTTGCCGACTCAAAATAAAAATTTATTTGATTTGATTTGATTTGAGTTTCATAGAGCTATATCGGAGTAGAGCTTTAAAAATCGGGTCGTGTGTCTGGAAACTATTTTTAGGGCTACTTTCACTATCTAACTACACTCAATATGTCAATCAACCCCCTGGTGTGTGTTACGAAATGAACAAAAACATGCATTCTTTCACTAACGCTGACTTATATTTGCTTGCGCACCATTGTGCTTACATCAAAATACGCGGAATGCGCTGGAATTCAAAGTGATTATCATGTATATTTTGATTGTAACTTCGTTTTACCGACAGCTTGTTCAAACTTTCAGCAGCATATGAAAGCATCTATACATACATGCATATATACTTCCGTGGTTTAAAGATGCTGAGGATTCGTTTTGATGTTCGGTGATATTAAAACGAGGGGAAACAATACTTCATTAAGGATATATTTGTTACTTTTTCAATGAATTCGGACACCCTCTAAAATAATTTATTATGTATTCAGACAGCAAAACATACAGTATAATTGTTATTTGTGTCCGAACTGTTCGAGTAAATACGGTAGGAATTCCTCCAAGTTTATTTTCCTACAGTAGTACTAGGCCTACCGAATTGTATTACAAATCATGGGGTTCTGGACTTTGGATACCCAATCGAATTAGAAACCATGGGGTTGTGGTCAATGCAATACCCAATGCTTTTTCAAAAACCCAATTCATTTAAAATCCATGGAGTAATACCCAATTCCAAGACAAAGCTTATCTACAACTCTGGCATTTGCAAACAGTTTGGATCCAGATGTGGGGCCTGATCTGGAGCCAAACTGTTTGACACTCAGATTCAATTTCTGCAACATTGAGATTGCAAGAAATACATTTACTTGAGATACATTTGACAAAATAATACAAGAACATCACACAGCACATACATTTGTAGATATTTTGAATTTCGGAAATTCCTGGAAATCTAGTTGGTGTTCAGAAATTATGGGAAATCAGAATCTGTGATTCAGAGGTTATGCATCATTTTCTTTTAACCCATTACCCCATAGCCTATCTCTAGCTTTGAAGACCAGGCGACCACTTAAAGCAGGTTGAAAGTAAAGCAGAATGCGCCTTAAGGCGCATTCTGCTTTACTTTCAGCCTTCTTTAAGTTTAACCCATTGCCCCATAAATACGCCTTTTTACACCTTTAATTTACCTCTACTGAAGTGAATAGTTCCAATTTATACTTTAACAAATAAACATCATAAGAAATGTTTTCTGTATTCTAGCAGATAATAGCTTAAAGCAGGTCGAAAGTAAAGAAGAAAGCTTTAAGTGATCATCTTTCTTTAAAACTAGAAACAAGCCATGGGTTAAGGGGTTAAGCTACCATCTGCTAGAATATAGAAAAAAATCTTATGATACATATTCATGATTGAATAAAGTGGGACTATTTTCTTCAGTGTATGCATTAAAAGGTGTATTTATGGGATAATGGGTTAAATTGGCTTATTTTATGCATGCATGCACTTTTCCAAGAGGTGCTTGACGCAAGTTTACATGTAATTGTTTTTCTGTTATGTTGTAGACTGGACAGGTGCTTGGCAGGGTTAATGTTGTGTCGGGCCATGTGAAGACCCAGCTTATAGCTCATGACAAGGAGGTGTATGACATAGCCTTCAGTCGGGCTGGTGGAGGGAGAGACATGTTTGCCAGTGTTGGTAAGATAGGGTAGAAATTGTAAACATGTGGCAAGAGCCTCAAGGGACTACTGGTATTAACCCATTACCCCATAGAAACACCTTTTTACACCTCTAATTTATTCCTCCAATGAAAGAATTAGTTCGGTTTTATACAGTTATGAATATGTCTCATAAGAAACATTTTCTTTATCCTAGCAGATGGTAGCTTAAAGCAGGCTGAAAGTAAAGCAGAATGCACCTGAAGGCACATTCTGCTTTACTTTCATCCTGCTTTAAGTGGTCAAGTATCTATAATATTTGACACAGGTTATGTGGTAATGGGTTAAGATCAGGTGATAGCTTAACCCATTGAACCCTAATGACATGTATACATACCCTTTACAAACAGTATACCTGTGAAGTGTACACTTGTCATATATAAATATTGTATACCCAGATCAGAGGGGTCCTTTACTAATTGTAAGTTTGCATTGTATTATAGCACCATCTGAAACTGGACTAGATTTAATTATTTGAAAATTTAATTTTTCTTTGTACAATTAGTCGAAAGCAGGATAAAAGTGAAACAGAAAGGATGTGCTATTGAAACTTTCTGTTTTACTGTCATCCTGCTTTCACCCGTTGCAAATTGCACGCTAGTAATGCATGTACATGTCTTTTGCAAACTGTACCTGTGAGCAGTACACTTGGCCTATGCGAATAGTGAAGACTCAAATCAAAGTGCTCCTGAAGGAGGCATCTGATCAGTGTCTACACTGTGTTTGTTATTTTGCAATACATTGTAAAAATACAAGTCTAAATATTACAAAGTGGCCTAGAATAAATTGGAAAATGGAATTGTCCATTTAAAGTTTCAGGGACAAAAGGGTTAAAGCAACTCGCAACCAGATGGTGCATTAAAAATAGTAATTTGTAAATATGTGTCAAACGCTTATATAAATGGTAAAGAATTAGTTTAGGATAAGAAATTCTGTTTAAAAAAATGTATTTCAATAAAAAAAAATATTGGTCTCTGGTGGGATTCGAACCCGGGGCCCGGCATTGGCGGACAGAAGGCAAAATAGGGGAAACCGCTTAGACCAATGGACCACGGAACTATCCGTTTATCTCGGATCGATTTAACGTATTTCAATGTGTAGCGATCGAAAGTGCTTACAACTTCGTAATTTGGCTCGTGTTTATGTCTGAGCCCGTGTAGAGAAGCTACAACAACAACTATACCGTCTACTAGTCGGTATAGAAAAACGATGGAAAATATCTAAAAATCTAAGATTCGGTGACGATTCTTGAGACTTTTTTTGGACTGATAATATTTTTTTAATGTCAGAAGCCAAATAATGCCACAAATTTGCTTTTATTTGAGTATTTTATTTTATTTTGACAAGTACACCATCCGGTTGCGAGTCCCTTTAAGTAGCTAAATGTGCATAAGGGATTTTTTGCAAAATCAACTTTGTTTGTCTGTGAAATGTTAGAACCAACAATAAATACAACACTAGCTGAAATAATTACAGTGTACTTGTACATCATCATCACTGTACATCATCAAAATGTTTACATTGTATCTCTTTTACTGAACGAGCCATACAACTTTGCAGACTAACCAGTCTATTGATTGGTATCATAGAGATCAGGGCTCCAGATAGAAGGGAGCTTTTCGAAAAAATCCAACATTTTCTCACACATTTCAGCACCAAATCCTATGGTGTTACTACTCATTAGAATAGTCTCAAAGAGACGATTCTAATGAGAATTGTAGAGACACCATAGGGTTTAATGCAGAAATAAAGATTTTAGTTTTTGAAAAACGGTACTTATCTGGAGCCCTTTTGTTTATCGACAAGATTACATTGAACTTTTATAAACATAATTACAGGTGCTGATGGCTCAGTGAGAATGTTTGACCTGCGACACCTGGAGCACTCCACTATTATCTATGAAGATGCCCAACATCATCCCTTGTTGAGACTGGGCTGGAACAAACAAGATCCAAACTATCTCGCTACAATGGCCATGGATGCCTTAGAGGTAGGCAGATTTACAGCACAACCTTTCTTAACCCTTTAACCCCATAGTCTGTGTCTAGTTTTGAACAAATGTGACCACTTGAAGCAGGTTGAATGTAAAGCAGAATGTGGCACAGTGCCTTAGGCACATTCTGCTTTACTCTAAGCATGCTTTAACCTTTCCCCCATAGCCTGTTATTAGTATTGAATATAGGTGTCCACTTAAAGCAGGTTCAAAGTAAAGCAAAATGTGCCTTAAGGCGCATTCTGCTATACTTTCAGTCTTCTTTAAGCTATCATCTGCTAGAAATAGAAAACAATTTTTTATGATACATATTCATGACTATAAATTGGAACTATTTTCACCAGTGGAGGATTAAATGAAATCCTTAAAAGATGCTTCCATAGGGGTAAAGGTTAAGCTACTGTTTGCTAGGGTATAGAATATATTTCTAATGGTGCATATTCATAACTGTATAAATTAAACCTATTTTCTTCAGTGAAGGAATAAATTGAAGGCGTAAGAAAGTATAGTTTTGGGGTAATTGGTTAAGTGGCTCTTCAGATTTGTGTGATTTAAAGACTCTAAGAAAGATTCAACATATTGCGGTACAAAATAATGTAGAAATCTCTTAAAGGTTAAGTTTTTCCTTGCTTATTCATTGCTCAAGGGAGATTTTTCCCTAATTACAACTTTATTCCTATTCATATAAGCTTTAGGGCGTTGTGGTTACAATTTCCATGCTTATATTTAGAAGACTGAGAGTGGGTCTCCTGAGACTTTTTATGATAAATATCATAACAAGGTAAAGTATGAAAAAGCTTTATTATAATAGAAATGGTTAAATGTTGCAATAATATGCAAAATTGTTTGTTATAGTCACCTTATGATTTAAACACATAATGATGACTTGTTTAGATAGAGGATTGTTTTTTCTTGTGTCCAGGTTATCATCTTAGATGTGCGAGTTCCATGTACCCCTGTAGCTCGCCTGAACAACCACAGAGCCTGCGTTAACGGTATCGCCTGGGCGCCACATTCCAGCTGCCATATATGTACAGCAGGTGAGATCATAACTATCTAAGCATGTTTGATTTAGACTTATAATTTTGTTGTTCTCTGGCTTTTCAAAATATTCCTTTTGTGGAAGATAAATGGACTGTTAGAAATGGTTTCTAGATTGTGGCATGTTGCTGCTTAAAGCAGGCTTAAACTATGGCGATTTCTTCTTTTCTTCAGCCTAAAAAATCAGCCATTTATCTTAACTTCGTCACTGCCTTGCTTCAAGTACAGTTTGCAAACAGCTTGGATCCTGATCAGACACATCAAACACTGTTTGACATTCATTACAATATAATTTAGTAAATTTAAATTTGAGAAAAAAACCCAGACAACAATTGTCTAAAGCAAATGATGTCATGGAAGTAAAGAGGTTGCAAAGTGTAACACAAGCATGGCGATCTGTAGGTCAGAGGTTATGAAACTGCCTCAATTTAAGCATGCAACAACTTAATTTCTTCTATTAACACAATCTGGATGTGTATGGAACTTAAATTATTTGCTCAAAGTATGCAAAGTTAAACATGTGTGAAACAAAAAATAGAAATATAATAGTTTGTAGGTCTGTTACCTAGGTTACAAAATATTTGTAGCTTTAGCAGCATGCTTATGCTGAGCATGTTGCTAAAATTAAGAATGCTTTGTAACCATGGGAACATGTCTAAAATCTTATTTTACAAGAGCTTGCACTTAATGTGGTAGCTGATTAACACACTACCCCATAAATACACCTTTTAACACCTATTATTAATTCCCCCACTGAAGAACATAGTTTCATTTTATACAGTCATGAATATGAATCATGATAAGCATTTTCTATACTCTAGTAGATTTTAGCTTAAAGCAGACTGAAAGTAAAGCAGAATGCACCTTAAGGCACATTCTGCTTTACTTTCAACCTGCTTTAAATGGCCAACTGTCTTCAATACTAGAAAAGGCCATGGTGTAATTGGTTAATAATGATTAAATCACTTGCATGCTTACACTGAGAAAAATTCATAACCTCAGGCCCTGAAAATAGGTTGCTACCAGTCATAACCCTTGCTGTTCATTTACAAGACTTTTACTGGTCAAATAGGCCTAATTTAATCTTGGCCAACAGTAGGTATACTGTTCCTCAAACACTTCTTGTTTATTTTCCCAATAGGTGACGATCACCAGGCATTGATCTGGGACATACAACAAATGCCACGAGCCATTGAAGACCCCATCCTGGCATACACAGCAGCAGGGGAGATAAACCAGATACAGTGGTCGTCCACTCAACCAGACTGGATTGCTATATGTTATAATAACTGTCTGGAGATCTTGAGAGTGTGATAGTAGTCAGAGCTTCAGATAAGAACAGTGTTTCAAAAGGCTAACATTCTCACTTCTCAACCCATTACCAATTGATACGCCTTTTTTACACCTTTTATTTATTTCTTCACTAAAACAATAATTCAAATTTAAGCAGGCATGGATATGTATCACAAGAAATATTTTCTATATTCTAGCAGATGGTAGCTTAAAGCAGGCTGAAAGTAAAGCAGAATGCACCTTCTGCTTTACTTTCAACCTGCTTTAAGGGGTCACCTATCTTCAGAACTAGAAACAGGCTATTGGGTAATGGGTTAAATAAACCCTATGATTTGACTACTCATTAGAAAGAATCATATCTTCCTGATGATTCTAACAAGTAGTCATAAACAAGGGGTTTCAAGAGACAGGAAGGAGAAAAATGTCGCAAATGTTAACATTCTTTTTTCATTACCTAATCCTATGATATGACTTCTCGTTAGAATCGTCTCTTTGAGACAATTCTAATGAGTAGTCACAACATAGGGTTTTCAGGATACTTAAAGGAGAAAATGTTGGAACATCCTTATTTTTCAACGAAATCCTATGATGTGACTACTTACAGTGGAGAATCTGTTATTCTTTCCCGTTTAAACGCAAACGACGTACGCAAACGCAAAGAACTAAAACGTAGAAAAAAACAACTTTTGGACAAATCTGATAATTCTTGTTTATCTTGGTGGCAAACAGTTTGGAGCCTGATCAGACGCCGGGTTACCCGGCGTCTGATCTGGCTCCAAACTGTTTGCACTGCAAATAATAGTTTTAGCGTAAGCGTGTTTATTGGGAAAGAATAACAGATTCTCAACTGTAGTTGAATGGTCTCAAAGAGATACTTCTATTGAGTAGTCACAACATTGGGTTTTGAGGAGAATATAAAGGAAACAATGTCGGAAATGTTAACAGCCTTATTTTTCAACCAAAGCCTATGAGTGACTACTCATCATGTGAGGAGCTCATTTGAATGAGTAGTCACAACATAGGATGGATGTTGAAGAGAACATTAAAGGAGAAAATAAAAAAAGCCAACATCCTTATTTATCAACCTAATCCTATGATGTGACTACAACTGTCTTAACCCTTTGAACCCTAGTCCGGCATATAGGCGTCATTTTCAAACAGTGTATATGTGAATAGTACACTTGTCCTACAGGTGCAAACAGTGATGACCCAGATCAGAGGGCTCCGAAAGGAGCCCTCTGATCAGGGTCTTCACTGTTTGTCATAATGCCAAACATTGACAAAAACATCCCTTAAAAGTCAGAAATGGACTAGACTAAAATGGAAACTGGATTTGTCCATTTAACATTTCAGGGAGGAAAGAGTTAAAAGAGATTATTAGAATGAGTAGTCACAACATAGAGTTTTGTAAAAAAAATGTTTGAAATACTTAATTTACTTACACTTATCTGAAGCACTGCAGCTATAGGTGAACTGCAGGAAATAGACTTTGGTTGTATGGGGCATGCATTGACTCGAGAGATGACTATGGAATAGCAATGCATCCATGCATACCCTTTCGTAGAGTAACCAGCTGATGACAAAACCTGTGTAAAGAATTACGAGGCAACTCTATATTGAACAGTGTATGTGCTTGCTGAATTGGGAAATACAGTTGAGGTTTGATAGCTCAAACTCACTTAACCAGTTACCCCATAAATATGCCTTGAATTTATTCAACCATTAAAGAAAAAAGTCCCATTTTATACAATCACAAATATATACTATGAGAAAATTTTTCTATATTCTAGCAGGCTGTAACTTAAAGCAGGCTGAAAGTAAAGCAGAATGTGCCTTAAGGCACATTCTGCTTTGCTTTCAACCTGCTTTAATACTAGAAACAGGCTATGAAGTAATAGGTTTAATTGAACAAAGCTATATTTCTACAGATCAGTTTTGATAACTCCAGATTGCTTCAGGTGAATTTACCCATAGTTTTAAAGTTAGAATGAAGTAAAGCTACTTAAGGTGGACTTAAGAGAGTTTGGACTATGGGAATTCAATTGTATGATGAAGTGTACAGTGGAGCGACGGGAGCAAATTATAGTGGTGTGGGCATGATATATGTCAAGGACATTGCCAGCAGGTTAGACCCAGATTGGTCACAATTAACAGAGATTTAGATAAGGTGTGTATTTCAGAAAACAACTTCCTTGTGTCTACCAAACACTATGTTATGATCACTGTCTTCAAGAAGATTCTAAGGAGTGGTCACAACTCAGGGCTCCAGATATGAGGGAGAAAACTAAACAAATCAAACATTTTCTTTCTCATTTTAGCACCGAATCCTATGGTGTTACTACTCATTAGAATCGTCTCAAAGAGACGATTCTAAATAGTAGTGACGCCATAGGGTTTATTCCAGAAATAAAGATTTTAGTTTTTGAAATACTCCCCTTATCTGGAGCTCTGCTGACAACATAGGGTTTGAAAGAGACTCGAAGGAAAATAAGTTTGATATGTTAAGATTTATACGCCGACATCTTCAGCTCTGATAAAGAAATTCAGAATCTGACCAAGGTCTGAACTGTTTGTTTATCATCAGATCATGAGAATTTGTTGACTTAGATTTGCAAACATTGTAGCCCTAATATTTTCATCCGAAATGCTGATCAGGTATTACAAGTTGTACGTCATGTCATTTAGTCAAATTTTTCATTATACATGTATGGCTATGATCCGATCATCATTGTTTATGATGTAAAACTGTGTTCCTGTTTGAGTTTTACAGTAGAACCCCCTCTACTAGAGCAACTAAAAAGAAGTATGTTTAATAGCTTTAAAGTCAGATGACAGGCTAAAGCAAGATGAAAGTAGAACAGAAAGCTCCTGGCTTTATAGTTAGGTGACAGGCTAAAGCAAGATGACAGTAAAGCAGAAAGCTCCTAAGGGAGCTTTCTGCTTTACCTTCATCTTGCTTTAAGCAGCCACATGCCTTAAACACAAAACACTTCACATCATGTAGTGGTCATAATAGAGGGGTTCTATTGTATTGCAATTGATCTGTCAGTTAAATATTTAGTTTGAAACAAATCAAGGGTCTTCTAATAATAAGTAAAACTCTGCTTTTCTAACTAATCAAGAGAATGCTTAGATTTTGGTGTTTCAATGCATGTGACTACTTAAAACAAGATGAAAGTACAACACTTTAGGATTTGTCTGGTTTGCTTTCATCCTGCTTCAGCCATTCACCTAACTTTGACACCAAATACTCAGCCTCTTTTTGATTGGTTATTAATGAGGGGGGTTACTGTAAATAGTAAAATGAAGTCAATTGTAAATAATTATGCATCACATTTGTAGATAATTCCAGTAGTTTATTTAAATCATCACTGAGACAATTATGCATTGATAAACATAACCATCCATTGAAATAGAATGCTAGATTTTAGATTTTGATTTCCTTTTTACAAAAAAAAACCCTACCAGCTTTAACAGTTGAGTTGTAAATATGGTGAAAAATTTCTTTTTGACAACCGGTGATGCTAGTCTGTTGTGTTTAGATGAATATAGTAAAAGCTTACAATTATGTTTACTTCAAAGCAAACTAACTGATAGTGGGTAGTTAACCTATTACCCCATTGCCTGTTTCTAGTTTTAAAGACAGGTTGCCACTTAAAGCTTTACTTTCAAGACTAGGAACAGGCTATTGGGTCATGAGTTAAACACTGAAAATATTGAACTAACAGTTTTGATATTAAGCACACAGTCGACCATGTTGTATCCTTAATCATGTATACAGAACAAGTATATGTGTGTTTTAGTTGTATATATCACTCTGCTTATAATGTCTGCAAGTTTGAATAAAATGTACAGAGGATTTCTTAAATTTTTATGCTCCCTGTACAACTAAGTTGGGGCATTTGTTTTGCAAGTAGCGATTTGTGCCTGAAACAATGCATTAAGAGCTTGTGGGGGGGTCTTCCTCCACCTTTAATTAGCTGGACAACGCACTATGACTGAAATATTGTTGGAGCAACGTTAAATCATAACAAAACAAAACAAATATTTGCATTACTTTTGTTCAGTGGTTGTTTAATGCAAAAAATACTTTTACGCTTCTAGCTATTTGTACTTTGGCAGAGAAGTGTAATTCTTCATGTGAGCTACTATACTTTTTCTTAGTACTTATAAAAGAGTGGCTTATCATTTCCAACACAGCATTGGCTGGATCATATACTTAGCATTTGCAGAAATGTTATGACGTAATGTGGCAGTTAGTGAAAACTTGTTGCTAATTGCCATTAGGTCTTTTTATGTGTATCTTTTTAGCTCACCTGAGCACAAAGTGCTCAAGGTGAGCTTTTGTGGTCGGTCTTTGTCCGGCGTCCGTCGTGCGTCAACAATTTCTTCAAACATCTTCTTCTTCAAAACCGCTTGCCTGATTGCAACCAAACTTCACAGGAATGTTCCTTGGGTCAAGCTCTTTCAAAGTTGTTCAAAGAATTTGAAACAATGCAGAACTCTGGTTGCCATGGCAACCAAAGTGAAAAAATAAGGAAATCTTAAAAAATCTTCTTGTCAAAAACCACAAGGGCTAGAGCTTAGATATTTGGCACATAGTATCATCTATAGGTCCTCTATCAAGATTGTTCAAAGTTTGACCCTGGGGTCAAAATTGGCCCCGCCCGGGGGGTCACCATTTTACATAGAGTTATATAGTGAAATGTTCAAACATCTTCTTCTTCAAAACCACATGCCTGATTGCAACCAAACTTCACAGGAATGTTCCTTGGGTCAAGCTCTTTCAAAGTTGTTCAAAGAATTAGAAACAATGCAGAACTCTGGTTGCCATGGCAACCAAAGTGAAAAAATAAGGGAATCTTAAAAAATCTTCTTGTCAAAAACCACAAGGGCTAAAGCTTAGATATTTGGCACATGGCATCATCTATAGGTCCTCTATCAAGATTGTTCATAGTTTGACCCTGGGGTCAAAATTGGCCCCGCCCCGGGGGTCACCGTTTTACATAGAGTTATATAGTGAAATGTTCAAACATCTTCTTCTTCAAAACCACATGCCTGATTGCAACCAAACTTCACAGGAATGTTCCTTGGGTCAAGCTCTTTCAAAGTTGTTCAAAGAATTTGAAACAATGCAGAACTCTGGTTGCCATGGCAACCAAAGTGAAAAAATAAGGAAATCTTAAAAAATCTTCTTGTCAAAAACCACAAGGGCTAGAGCTTAGATATTTGGCACATAGTATCATCTATAGGTCTTCTATCAAGATCGTTCAAAGTTTGACCCTGGGGTCAAAATTGGCCCCGCCCCGGGGGTCACCGTTTTACATAGAGTTATATAGTGAAATGTTCAAACATCTTCTTCTTCAAAACCACATGTCTGATTGCAACCAAACTTAACAGGAATGTTCCTTGGGTCAAGCTCTTTCAAAGTTGTTCAAAGAATTTGAAACAATGCAGAAGTCTGGTTGCTATGGCAACCAAAGTGAAAAAATTAGGAAATCTTAAAAAATCTTCTTGTCAAAAACCACAAGGACCAGAGCTTAGATATATGGCACATGGCATCATCTATAGGTCCTCTATCAAGATTGTTCAAAGTTTGACCCTGGGGTCAAAATTGGCCCCGCCCCGGGGGTCACTGTTTTACATAAAGTTATATTGTGAAATGTTCAAACATCTTCTTCTTCAAAACCACATGCCTGATTGCAACCAAACTTCACTAAGCATTGTCTACAGGTCCTCTATCAAATTTTGCCACTGGGGTCAAAGTTGGCCTTGGCCCGGGTGTCGCCATTTTACATGGAGTTATATAGTGAAATTTTCAAACACATTTTTCTTTGAAATCAATATGGCTAGAGCTTAGATATTTTGCATGATGTAATGTCTAGAGGTCTTTCACATATGTTGATGAATTGGTTCCGGTCTGTTGCATATCTGGGTCACCAGAGCTAAACATAGATTTTTTTCAATGAAAACTTTAAAAATCTTCTTGTCTGAAATCATAGTACACTGAGCTTAGATATTTGGCACATAGCATCGTCTACAGGTCCTGTATCAAGAGCATTCATATTATGTCCTTGGGGTCAAAAGTGACCCCGCCCGTGGGTCAAAGTTTCACAAATCTTCTTTTCTGAAATCACTGACCCATCACCATGTACAGGTGAGCGATTAAGGGCCATTCTGGCCCTCTTGTTGTCTTTAAGTTATGTAGCAATTCATGTTCATGCTTGTTTTTTTATACCATTATTTTACTTCCTGAATGTGTTCTACCTTTTAAAATTCTGGGGTCCTTCTTACGAAACGTCGTATTACAAAAACGGTTCTAAGTCAAAACTTTAAAATACCTCTAACTTTGGATTTTTCCATCTAATCCTGTCTTATGACACATCTTTGGAATCGTCTTCAAGATGATTCCAAAGATGTGTCAAAAGACAAGATTAGATGGAGAAATGAATTATACATGTAATTGAAAATTTTTAGAATCTGGCGTACGACAATATTTGTTGTTTGACGTTTCTTAAGACGGGCCTTAGCCTTTTAGATTCAGAACCTGATATGTGTTCAGTGACCATTCTTTTACAAAGGATGGAAAATCTGTATAAATACATGTTGAAGTTGACATGAATTGGCATTTCAGATAAAACCATATTAAACAAATCTTCAAAAGCACAGAATTCTGTATGAAGACATGGTAAAGCTGATATGAATTGGCATTTCAGATAAAAACCACAGAAATCTGTATTAAGACATTAAACACGAGTTAGAGGGATTTCAGATAAAACCATATTTAACCAAATTTTCAAAGTTGACTAAGAAAACTATTAACTATTAAGAAAACTTTAATAAATGCTTAACATATACAGAGAATTTCAAATAAGTTTATCTCATATGTAAACCAGTGTAAGACACATTTTTATCACATTAGTTATACTTTTGTTGTGAAAACACAAAAAATGCTGGAAGTAGTCCAAAAATATTTCAAGAAACTTTATTAGAAACTTTATTTGCCCTGAAAGTCATAGTTGCTGTTTTAAATTAAGATTTTATACACATAGCAGTTGTTTTTAAGATATATAGAGGATAATTGTTTTTTTCAGTATAAGATAGAAATTTAATCCATTGAGTGAACATCAGACGTTATATTTTCACGAGTGGCGAAGCCACGAGTGAAAATATAACAGTCTGATGTTCACGAAATGGATTAAATTCGATCTTATACTGAAAAAATAAAATTATTCTATTTATTTATGCTTTTAAGCCTCTTTTTAAACGAAATTGTTCGACAATTGTGAAAGCGAAAGTAAATGATTTACCCCGTGTTGAGCCACAACTTTATATCGAACACATTTTCGAAACAGTTTCCCGTATGATGACGTCACTTATTTATTGATTTGACGTCATCCGAATTACGTCGTTGCTCCCGAGTTTGGATTCGTGTTCTTCCGTTGAGTAGTTCGGGACAAATCAGACTGCCGAAATTTAAAGATAAGACACGATTGACTACGATTCTTGGGGAGCCCTACGGGGAAACTTCATAATAAAAGCGCGCGTGGCGATAATCCCACTGCTCAAAGCAGTGGATTACCAAGTGATAATCCACTGCTTTTTCACGGTAATCCATCGAAAAGCATAAATAAAAAATCTGACTTGCAATCTATCAAACTTTTCTGCAAATTCAAGTTTTACTGTGAAAAAATAAATCTGTGGAGTTATATGTTTGGGCTAAATGTATCTGAATATTTCTAGGAAAAAATGCAATTATTTTACAAAATAAAAAGGTGTAGTTCAGATTTAGCAGGAATATTGGTTTCAGATTGTTAATACTGCAAGTATAAACAAGATTGAAGAACAGGATTTATACTCTTGAAATATTTGTGAAATAAAACATGAAAATTCAAATATTGTGTTACTACTGTTTTGAAACTGCCCATGAGTAGTTACACCATAGGATTTGGTGCGGAAATGAGTGAAAAAGTGTTGGATTTGTTCAGTTTACTCCCTCTTATCTGAAGCCCTGGGGCCCGTTTTACTAAACAACTTACGCAAAAATTTTGCGTAAGTCAAAATCGTTTAACTCTTATTTTTCGATCATAAACGTTTGCAAACAGCAAATAGCCAGATCAGATGTTGCGCTAACAGCGCGTCCTCTGATCTGGCTATTTGCTGTTTGTAGCAAGTGATAATAAAAAATATAAATTAAAATTTAAAATGTAGACTTACGCAAAAATTTTGCGTAAGTAGATTAGTAAAACGGGCCCCTGCTGTTCAGTGTTGTAGTTCACCACCACTCTTGCCCACACACTCACTCACTCTTTACAAGTACATGTACATTGTTAGAGTTGAATGTGTTACTATCATCCTAAATGCAATTGTAAGATTATAGTGTTAGATTAGTCATTCATTTACATACTCAAGCATTAGATGGGGAAAGAACAAGGAAAAAGCCTAATATTATATAATCTTTAATATGGAAAGATCTACTTAACTATCATACATACACGGTAACTATTTGGTTAGTTTGCAACAGCTCTACAACGGCACCCAATGGGAGACAAAAAAATGTGTGCATTGTACAAAAGGTGTATTTTAGGTAAGGAAATTGGCTTACATTTGCAAACAGCTTGACTGCCGACGTAATTCGTCATTACGTTTATTTCTGTCAAAATGTCTATTATGTAATTTTAAGAAAAACAGCAGATGAAAATTTTAAGCAGAGGACATTGCAGCCGTGAATAGGTTGGACATAATTGTCTTGTGGGGAAGAGCGGTAAACGTTGTAAGGAGTGAATCGTTGTAGGGAGGGAGTCTTGAATTCGTTTTAAAATATTCATGAAACAGAACTATTTTAATTTTTCAGCTAAATGATCTTATCTAGGTATTTACAAAATGTGAAATTCATTTGAAGGTGAAGTCTCAACAACACACTCACCCACTTGATCTTCATCTCCTTTCTGATGAAGCTGGGATAGCTATACTATCTTAACCCATGACCACATTAATCCTTTAATGCTTTTAATTGATTCCTCTGCTATAGAAATAGTTCCACTTTATATGTCATTGACATGCACCGTTAGAAATATTCCCTACATTCTGGGTTACTTTCAACCTGCTTCAAGTGGTCATCTATCTTCTAAA
The DNA here is from genome assembly GCA_922989275.2 of Gari tellinella. NCBI lineage: Eukaryota > Metazoa > Mollusca > Bivalvia > Cardiida > Psammobiidae > Gari > Gari tellinella. Next base: position 26,427,753 of record OV277867.1, on the reverse strand, counting down.
CTATAAATAGATTATTGGGTAAAGAGTTCATCATCATATAAAAGACTGCTGCAATACTGTTTTAAAGTAAGATTTAAGGAAGTACATGTATAACTGATAATACAAGTGTGAAACAGTCTGGATCCTGATCAGATGCCACATAATGTGGCATCTGATCTGGTTCCAAATTATTTGCAAAGTATTGCAGCGAAAGAGTTAAATATATATTCCATACCGATTTAACTTGTTTAACTCAGAGCTATACCCAACAATAGTCATAGTCTCTTAACAATTAGTTATAAAGCCTTTACAAGACTAAACATGTTATAGTGCCCCCTCCCTACAACCCACGGCCCTCCAAACAAAGATTCCCTCCTTACAACAAGGCTTGCCGCTCTCCTCTCAAAGAAGACGACTAGGTCTAACCTATTCACGGCTGTAATGTCGTCTGCTTAAAATTGTCGTCTTCTGTTTTTCTGAAAGTTACATAATGGACATTTTGACAAAAAAAACAAACTGAATAACAAGTAACAAACAGCTTGAATCGAGATCAGACGTCGCGTTACGGGGTGTCTGGTCTGGATTCAAGCTGTTTGCAAATGTAAGCCGATTTCCCTCCCTATTATGACTCCCTCCGAAGAATGCACATCATTTTTGTCATCCATTGTGTAGTTGTAGAGAAGAAGCGCTGTATATAATTTCTTGCATATACATGTATCATTCTTTCTGTTATACTTCATTGTCAGGGTTTTACCTGCTTTAAAAGTGTCTTCAGTTATTTCATAGAATATTATGCAGGTTTCAGTCATTTTTACTAAAGCAAAGAGATAAGAGTATCAAACCGTGAGGTCCCAGCTGAGACAATTTATTTCTCGTATGACCTGGGTCCACACTGTTTAAAAATACCATTGCGTTTAGACCAAGCCTATTTTTATCCGATATCACTGATGAAGTTGTATCTCTTTGCCCCCTTTCAGGAATGAACAATTGTCTGTAAGAATGGTCTTCCCCTGAGTTTCTAGAACAAATATGTCTTCCTGTCATTCGCAGAAAACAAATTTAGAAACAAGTTTTTATCCGTATCGCAAGATGATATACTGTGTGACTAATAGGAACTCAAACTGTATGCAATGTTCATTCTCTCATGTACAAATGCACTACATGTATATGCTACATAATATGTAAGCACAGAAATGATATTATGCAGTCAAACATGTATTACACGTAACTACATCATGACACTGGAATAAAGTGACCATTTGCAAAAGATTGGAAAATTTACAGATTGATTTAGGGCAAAAGTGATGCCAAAAGCTTACATGTGATATTTCTGCATTCCTTTGGTCTTGCATTATTTAGCCACCTGTCTTAACACATTGAACCTGACTGGCAAGTTTGTCCATTACAAACAGTGTCCATTAAAAGTTTCACAGTTGAATGAATTAACTCTTTGAACCTTAGCCACGCATATATGCGTCATTTGCAAACAGCGTACATGTGAGGTGTGTACATGTCCTTTGCAAACAGTGTTGATCAGAGTCTACACTGTTTGTCATTTTGACATATATGTCAAAAATGAACATATAGTCAAAAATGAACATGAATAAATTGAAAATTAGAATTGTCTATTTTAGGTTTCAGGGAGGAAAGGGTTATACCAATTTATGTAACTAGTGGTTGCTTAGCCAAATTTACAATTAATACACTGATTCTTTATTTCTATTTCTATTTGCAAATATTTAAGTTATAACCAATAGCAATTTGAGATGCTTCTATAAAACAGAAATTTGATTCAATTTAACGACTTTTCCACAAAATTATTATTTACAATGGTATAATTCACCATTTGAGTGAATCTAAGATAATGCTGTATCTTTGTTGTAAATCATACTTTATCCGCATGATGCTTTAGTTAACCCTTTCCTCAATAGCTAAACATTTAAATTGCTTACATCCAACAGAGGCAAGACACTTCCTGAAAGAAGATGAAAGTAAAGCAGAAAGCTTCCCTCATTATCTTTCTGCTTTACTTTCATCTAGCTTTAAGCTACATGTATTCAAAATGAATATTTATTTATGGCACATTTTGAGGAGTTGGTGGAGGTGCATTTAGGCATTTCTTTATATATATGGAGGAACTGGGTACATGATATAAGCCTATCACAGCTGATACACTAAAACCTTATCATTCTGTTGTCCAACATACAGACAATCAGTGTTTCCATCATAAAACATTGATATAGGTTTATCCAGTCCCTCCTTTCTTGTAAGAAAGATGCCAATTTTCCTGCAATCAGATGTTATTTGGTGAATATTTTTATCTCCATTACAGACATAAACAGTTCCTGTTTTATCAATAGTTACCCAATGTGCATTTGTCAAATCGGTGTCTGTATAGATCCCATAGACATGACCTGACAAGGAGAGCCTGGTTACTGTCTCTTTAGTACTGTCTGGTACATAAATAGTACCTGTATCCTGATCTACAGTTAGGGACCAAACATCGCTAAAGAGCTGCTCTCCATTTTCATCTTTTTCAATAGAATGCAGCACATTTCCCATTGTATCTATGATCTCTATTCTCTCTGGGTATATAAGGCTGACTACAAACTTGTCTTTGATACATGCTATGCCAAAGCAGGCACCAGTTGTCTTAATCTTCTTGTGTTCATATAGCCTGTCACCTTCGACTCTGAGGAGAACAATCTCTTGGTCTAATGTTTGTGTCACAGCAATCTCACCAGTCTCCTCTGTAGATGTTATACCTCTAGGAGCACTTGTTAACTTATACTCCGCTATAACTGTAGACTGTTTTATGTCAATCAACTTCACTTTCTTGCTTTCTTTGTCAGCGATTGCTAATCTCCCACTTGTGATCTTGGCCAATCCTCTGATATCACATGCTTGAGAATCACTATTTATGCTCACACGAATCTCTTTGACCTTTGTAGCCTTTGTCTTTATTCCATCTCTCCTACAGAGTTCCCCAAGACTGTCACTATGTCTAAGAAAGTTTTCAAGCTGTTCACTGGGTTGAAACTGGTAGTCACTGACAGAATTACAGTTTGAAATATCTTCTAGTAATTGCACAAGTGATTTCAATTCACGCTTGCCTGTTTTCATGGCAACAAACAAATTACAGTTCTGTCCATTCTGCTTTAGCCCCTTCAGTTTTGAAAACACCTTTTTAGTTAAATTTTGTAGAGTGTTACAAGATTTAATGTTTTCATCCATTTTTTGCATATCTTGCATCTTCATGTTTTCAGCCTCTGTCTTTATATCTTTCTCTAGCTTATCAAGAGCCTCATTCGTGTCTTTTCGTACTTGTTGTACTTCATGCAGCGCTTTCTCAAAGTATGACTGAGACTTTAGTTTGTTGCCTCGAGATGTATGAATAAGAACGTCTGTCTGCAACACGATCATGTCAAGCTTTTTAATCAAAGTAGAAAACTCTTCCCCATTTCCTATATCCTCGGCAGTTGTAGGAATATCATGGACTCCTTTACAATTCCTGTGGTCTAGAGTTATGCAGACTCCACATCCAAGACAACCATGGTCCAAGCAGAAGTACTTTATAACCTCCTCTCCATGCCGAGAACATTTTTCTGTGCAAATATCGAGATAGCCTGTAGTACTACTGTTTTTCTTGGCCTCCTCGATGTTCAGTAGTTTGTGGTGTCGTGTTAGTGGAGGCTTTAGGTGATAACTGTAGCATTCCACACACAGAAACTCTGAACAGTCTTCACAAAAACCAACAGCTATGATATGTTTGCCATCTCCATTACATGGCTGGCAAATATTATCAAATGTCACATCAGAATCAGCTAAAAAAGTCTGGCTTAATACTGTCTCTTCCGCGGATTCAGCCATGACGATTTAAATAGTTATAAACGTAACTGTTGTTTGCGCTCGCGCTTATGATATTCACTACATTGTGTTTTGCCCTAACATGTCTTAACCATATAATAATTTAACCCTTATAGTGTTTGCACCAAATGTATGACACTCTTTGCAGTGTAGACCCCGATCAAAGTATTTCTTAAGGATCCTTCTGATCAGGGTCTGCACTGTGTGTCACACCTTAGGATGTTTTGGGATAACTCCTTGATTCTCAATGTAAACTATGTATATGTGAACAGATGAACGCATTTGAAGATTCGGCATGGTAAGGGGTTATCTGCTGAATTTTAACACCGTTAACCCTTAGCCTGCCACTCACGACTATAGCTCCATATGCAAACAGCTTGGATCCGGATGAGACGCCGAGTAACTCGGCGTCTCATCCGGATCCAAGCTGTTTGACACTCGGACAACATTTTCAGCAATTTTGAGCAACTTTGAAGCACTTTGAAACTTGAAGCAGACGAGAAATATAGCAGACGACAATTTATTTGGCGGGCTAAGAGTTAAAATTGTGCATTACCCTTCTCAGTTGTCACAAGAACATTTAGATGTTACAGTCAAACCTGTGTTAAGCGACCACTCAACGAAGTTTGAAAGTGATCTTTAAGAAAGAGTAGCCGCCTCACGCAGGACAAAAGTAATGCAGAACTAGAGGAGCCTTCTGTATTACCTTTGTCCTGCATTAAGCTGCCACACGTCATGAATACTTCCAGCATATGTTCTTTTTAATGGTTGCATAAGACAAATTTGACTGTATCACGTGGTTGTCTGAATTACATGTATTGATTACGACTTGCGTTATATAGTTAACATACCCGGTGTACACGTACTTGGTCATACAGTTGAACATGTTTCCAGCAGTCATTTTATGAAGACTCATTTGCATCTTTTATGACATTTAGCTACTCCACTCATGATAGAAGTTTGTTTCAAATTATTTAGACAGGGGCAAATTGAAACATTTTGGTTTCTACATTCCACTGGGGGCCAACGAGGTATCACGAGGTTCGTTTCGCACAGAAGTCCTGTATATGTTCCGCATCGATAAAGTGCATATTTTGTGTACCCAAAACGAAAGTAAAACACGAATTTCCTTGAGTGTCTCTCAATTTCGCCTATACTTAGCCGGAACATATTATCAAGAAGGTCCGATGGTAGCAGGGGGCGCAACGTAATGTAGCGAATGTTGATATTTAAGCGACGCTTTAGAGAATGTTAGTAAGATGGCGGACAAAACGTGATGTTTTCTGGATGAAACGGATACAATTGTGGTAAGTTTCAACATTTTATTACATTTCTGAATAAAAAGTATATGCGCATCAGGTGACCGCAGGTTTCAAGAAAGCTCACAACTTTAGATCATGAAGGTAGCTGTCTTCGTTATCGAGCCAACCCCGGGACAGTTTTCGAAGTTGGAAGTTGTAAATTGTCATCGCTCTACTTTCGTTTTTATAAGTCATTCAGTAGACGTTTTTAGACTAGTCTGACGTTATTGAAACGCCTTTACTGTAAATTTAAACTCATTAAAGCTTAAATTCAATATCTGCCGATTTTAAGCACTTCGTCGGCACCCGCACGCCCGATTTTTCCCTTTTTAGGTACTTTTTGGAGAATGTTTATAATTAAGCCGATTTTAGGGAATGTTGGTCAAATTAATTATTTAGTTTTTTTCCTTCACCTCATATTTACAGTCACATCCAAACCACAGCAGACGGCACTATTCTGTGTACTTAACTAAACGGAACACATTAAGAAGAAATTACTAGAGCTCTACTCCCCGCCGATGAAATTGGGAGTGAGATATTGCTTTGGCGTTATCCTTCCGTCCGTCCGAAATTCGTTTCCGTGCTATTTCTCAGCAACTACTGACTGGCTTTCATCGAAACTCTGCACAAGCCTTCCATACCAAGAAGAGATGAGCATATCTTTAGCGTGTCCCGGTCGGACCTTTTAACACAGAGTTATGGCCCAGATTAGTTCTGCACTATGTAAAGTAAAACAGATTTCAACGAAACTAAAAATTATGCGTCTATCCTCATGTCCCATCCGCACCGTTTAACACACAGTTATGGCCCCTATATAGTAACATTCTATTATGCTTTCTCGACAACTACTAACTGGATTTCAAGGAAACTTTATGGGAACTTTCAATACCCTAATGAGATATGCATATCCTCTGCTTGTTGGCATTGACCTATACAATTAGATATTGCGGAAAATGTGTCGTTCCCGCCAAAACAGTTACAGACAATGACATGTCTCATGAAATCTTCTAAACTTATAATCCTTGAACTTTGGTTAATATGTCCTGTCGTGGGATATAATGCGCAATAATAAAGACTGCTTTTTATTATTTTCAGGCACATGCAATCATGGCCGAGGAAGAACCGTCACATCTATTTGAGTGCACCATATGTGAAAAAATTCTCACGAAAACAAACGTTAAACGTTCACATTCAAACAAACAACTCTGTCGAAATGGAATGTGAATGTGACAAAAAGTTTGCAAACCAGTATTATTTGTCTCTACATCGCCAAGGAAATCATAAAAACAGTAAAGGTTGTTGTGTGTGTCAACTCTCCTAGGACTCTCCCAGTTGAGCTTTCTGAAAGAGAATGACTTTAGCCTGCATTTTAAGCGGCTATCCGTCTATAATAGACTTCCCAAAGACTTTCTTTAGAGTGACCACTACACTCAGGTTTGACTGTAATACCCCCAAGAGCCGACATCAGAATATGGGCTGAGGCTATTCTTGATATAGTTGACTGTTTACTGCACCAGAAAAGCAGTACAGAGTATTCCTGTGAGTTTTCAATTTGCGTTAAGCAGCAACCCGCCTTAAACCCATTCGGTACCATAAGCATTTTTGCCAACAATGCATACAGCGCTGTCCCAGATTGAACGACGACTTTTAGTTTAAACAATATTTTATTCAGAAGAAAGGCAAAGCCTATGTGAGTCCTCTCCAACGACGACTTTTCAAGTGTTTTCAATGTTTCACCCTGTAGTACCTGTAACTGCAATCATAAACAATTTGATACATTCCTTAAACAAAAGTGGGACAAGCGAGTCAAATCCAGATTAATACTTGTTAATCTAGGTCTAGGCTGCTTGTACATGTAGTTGAGAAGGCGTAATTCGTTCCCAATGAACGCGTTAATGTTAAAACAATAATGCCAATGCAAACAGTTTGGAACATGATCAGACACCGGATACCCCGGCGTCTGATCAGGCTCCAAACTGATTGCCACTCTGCAATTCTAGATAAATCATCTATTATTCCAATAACTCACCGTTTTCTACATTTAATTGCATTGATTGTGTTTGCGTTTTGTTCCGTTTAAACGGGAAATAATAACGTCTTATCCACAAAGCAAATAATCAAACAACACCAATTTACCTCGCTGAAACTTGGAACGTTCAGTCTTTGTTACGAAACAAAAATGAAAAACAAACAAGCTTACATTAAAATTCAAAAGTTTGGCCTGTCATCTATTTTTGGGTTTTTTATTCAATTCCCGCTCAATTCCCGCAAAGACTATGACGCTCCGCACACCGAAATCGAACCCCGTTATTGGCTGATAAACTGGAGTGAAAGGTTGAACGGTAACTGACTTTTAAAACCGGGCAACGGTAATCAGTTATAGTCATTTATTTGAAAATTATGGAACATAACCTGTTCGCTCCCTACGGTCGCTCCAGGTTATTTTCCGTTATTTTCAAAAATTAACTACAACGAATACTTACATACAACACGTATATATATGCAAAGTAATTAACACTTTTCTCTCGTCATAAAATTCTTCCTTTTCTTGTGAGAGTTAATAAGAAGCAAATTAAAATACATAACTACTCATACTGTTACATATTACTAAAAGCACTGGCGATACATTGAAATGAAATGCAACCCAATTGCTTGAAGAGAATCTGCTAAACATCACAATATTTCTTCTTAATTAGACAAAACTAACCGATAAAAACCACTGACATATCAATTTCGAGGGATGAATGCGAAACGAGTGTAAGTGCATATAAAATAAGAAGCACTTACAGTAGTTTCGCGTTCAGTCCGCGTTATATAGTCCTAAATTAAAACGAACTTAAATGTGTAAACGAAAGTTATCTGTATCAGTAGTTTATCTTTATCATGCACATTTATGCTGTCTTTCAAACATATTTGAACCGTAATGTGCCTTTTAACATTTTTTTTATTATAACAAAACTATAAAATCAATAAATTTAATCTCTAAAATAAAGAAGCGCTCGAAGTTTATATGAAAATAAAAAAAAAATATGAAAACGGCCATCAATAAATTTCAGTCATGGCACTATTAATGAATACAATCGTAAAAGAGGAAAATGAAAAAAAATCTGAAAACACTAACAGACTAACTGTTAAGTTGCCAAAATTGCCATCATAAGTAAGTGTACATCGCGGATAAAAGTAGTAATTCATTTGACCAACATTCTCTAAAATCGGTTTAATTATAAACATTCTCCAAAAAGTACCTAAAAAAGGAAAAATCGGGCGTGCGGGTGCCGACGAAGTGCTTAAAATCGGCAGATATTGAATTTAAGCTTTAATGAGTTTAAATTTACAGTAAAGGCGTTTCAATAACGTCAGACTAGTCTAAAAAACGTCTACTGAATGACTTATAAAAACGAAAGTAGAGCGATGACAATTTACAACTTCCAACTTCGAAAACTGTCCCGGGGTTGGCTCGAAAACGACGACAGCTACGTTCATGATCTAAAGTTGTGAGCTTTCTTGAAACCGACGGTCACCTGATGCGCATATACTTTTTATTCAGAAATGTAATAAAGTGTTGAAACTTACCACAATTGTATCCGTTTCATCCAGAAAACACCACGTTTTGTCCGCCATCTTACTAACATTCTCTAAAGCGTCGCTTAAATATCAACATTCGCTACATTACGTTGCGCCCCCTGTGGTAGGTAGAATGGTTTCTCGAGCAATCTACGTACACATTTAATAGTAATCATTGTATTACTTGCAAAATAACATAGTAATTTATCCTATATTGTAAATGTTTCAAATGTATGCTATTTGGTAAACAATGCTATTAAACATGATATGAACATTACCTTTTTAGATTGATTGTATCAATGGAATATTATTTGGGTTATAAAGAATCTGTAGTAATGCAATAAACGGATTTTAAATCGAGTTTAACAAATTAACCGTGCCGCACAGAGTATGTATATGTTACTAAACGAAGTCCATTTTATATGTATATGTATATGTTACCAACTGAAGTCATTCTTGAATTTATATAGGATGCAAACCGCCACGTATCATGCACTTACTGTTACCTACCGTTTATCTTGAAAATAAATAATCTCCATCAAATCTGTTGATAGTGAAAGTCCAGTGAGAAATTTTTAAAAGTTTAACACACAAAAAAACCGGTCCATTTCATGTAAGTTTCTGAAGCAGTTAAAAGTGCAGGACTAGGAAATGAATTCGATCAATCAACTGTTGCGGAAGCAGATGAAGCTGACAGAGTGGTTGATTTGTCCGAGCAACTGGAATACACTATAATTGTTATGCACGAAACAAGTTCAAAGCGACATAACTTCTTAAAAAATGTTGCATCCCGAATTGAAAACCTCATGAACACCTTCGCCTATGTAATTAATTAATTAAAGTTTTCAGTATGTTATTTATAGGAAAATACTCAAAGGGCTATAATTTTGTAAAACAGAAACAGCCAATATTTCAAACTACACGAACACTTTCATATATAAGCATTTACTCTGGGAAAGTGTTAAGAAAAGTGTATGAGAAGCTGCACAGGTTTTTCCTATATATATTGTATTTATGAAACAATTATCTAATAATTACCTATATACCAACAGATGGTAGCTTAAAGCAAACAGAATAAAAGTACCTTAATGCTCATTTTGCTTTACTTTCAATTTGCTTTAATAAGTGACTATCCGTCTTCAAAACTAGAAACAGGCTTTAGGGTAATGGGTGAATGTCTTTTATATTACACGTTTTATCAAAAAGCGAAGAGAAAATAAATGGATAGTACCAAGTGTGACCATACCACATGGTCTGTGACGCAATATGTGGATACCACTGGCAGTCAAATTGTCAACAAAATCCCTCCATTCGGAACTTCAATCAAATGTAAGAAATTTGTTTTAGCCGATTTCAACGAAACATAGCCTATGACACTGGGGAATAGATTTATTACAATGGTACCAATGGATTTGTCACCAAGGTAATACATTTTGCTCGAAAATGGGGCAAATTAGTTGGCAATATCTAGTATTAAATTGTCGTGGTATCATTGTGTGTTGCTAACATTTCTGGATATTTGCCTCGTTTTCAGATAAAAAGTATCCATCTAGTGACAAATACATTGTCATCATTTTAAAATAACGTATTAATACCCTCAGCATAGGCTATGTTTCCTTGAAATCGACTCATAAATAAAAGAAACCCATTTGATTAAAATTCCGAATCGAGGCTTTTTGGTGATAAATTTAGCTGTCAGTTGTACCAAAATGAACGTCACAAACCACTTGGTATGGTCACACTGGTATCGCTTGACTGGACGGCCTCGTCGATAAAAGTGCGCCCACATTTGCTCTACGTCGGGCGTACGGCGCTCGCAGAAAGGTTAAATCGGGCAGCGGGCATTATATAATTTTGTGAAGATTTGTAGCCTAATCCCATGCATGTATATATTATGCAATGAATATGTTTAAACTAAACGTGAAATCGGAAGATTCTTGCGCTGGCCGAAGAAATCCTACGGCGGCAGTGTGGCGGCCGCACGGCAAATCCCAAAGTCTTACAGGCCATAGAGGTCGCCGCAGTTTTATAACGCGTAGTTATAAAAATAAAGTTCATTTCTACGATGGCCGTAGAAAACGACACGCCGTAGAGCGGTTCTGCGGCTGCCGTACGGCCACCGTGCGGCCGCCGGGACTCAATGGTTAAATTTACTATTCAAGTATTGGGCATTTGCACTTTTGTTCATATGTGTCTATTGATCTAAAAGTTGAATTGGATGTTCTTATGAGACATAACGCTATCCATATACGGCATTTGAGTTCTCGGTGTAGTTGGACTGATATGAGTTATGTGCACATGTAGCAAGCCAATGTGTGTAGCAGAAGCAGCATTAACACTGCACATCAACGGCCGCCGTACGGCGATCGCCTTGGGTTTTATTAGAAATCGCGGCCGCCGCGGAGGCGACGTACGGCTGCCGAACGGAGACCGCACTGCCGCATGTTTTTTCACCCCCAAAACATCAAATCTCGCCTTGCGGCGGCCGCAGCAAATGTGAGCACAACATACGGCGGTCGTAGGAAATCTACGACGGCCTGGAAATTGCTACTCGCCGTAAAAATAATAATCCGTGCGACTGCCGTACGGCCGCAGCAGCAAATGTGAGCTAGGCATAAACGATACATTTTCCAATCCATTTTTTAAGTGTCACTTCAACAGAAATCAATTAATTGACTTCAGGAGGTAACACATACACCTTCTGTTGGTAACGTATACACGTAAATGCGACTTCAGGAGGGCACATACACACTCATAAACCCTTCAGGGTACTGTGAGTGATTCAAAGTTGTATACATGTACATTATTGTGAAAAATAAGTTGAAAATTTATGGAAAAATAAAGCTATTAATAAACATGCATCATGTCTGAGATGGGGTTACCGAATATTTGTAAATATAGTGGATCATTCCAATGTTTTTTTTCGATAATCGCCCGGTAATATTCATTTAAGAGTGAAAAATTGACGTTTGTGCTTGATATACATACTTATTTTCTATAAATAATGCAAGAAATGGTATGTAAACAGTTTATTCACGAACCTATACTGTAATTTGCAAAGAAATAATTCAATTGATATGTGTGTCTATGGACACAAGTGGTTAATGCGAATGTCAGCGTATAAAAAATAGTACACAAATGGGTGTGTTTACATGGATTGTAGGTGCGAAACATATACAGGACTTCTGTGCGAAACGGGCCTTCGTGATACCTCGTTGGCCCCCAGTGCTATTGTAAACATATTTATTATCGATATTCAACGGAGAACGATAAAAACTTGTTACAAATAACCGTGCCATAAAATCATGTTTGTCACCTGGTCAAATACAACCGATTCAATGCCTTATCTCGAGTACCATATGGTTATTTGCAAACAGTTTGGATCTTGATCTGACACCGATCGAGTAACTCGGCGTCAGATGAGGATCCAAACTGTTTGACACTTATTACAATAATACTTTAGTCAAATTAATCTTAAATTTAAATTTAATGAAATAAAGCAGACGAGTGTACCTGGAGTGACGTGAATATATATGTCATTTTACTAACAGTGTACCTTTGTATAAATCACATGTGGTATGCAAACAGTGCAGACTGCAATGATCGGGTTCATATATAAACCATCTGGTCAGGTCTGAACTGTTTGCCATTGTTTCAATACATTGAATTAAAATCAAAGCTGAATAGTATAATTGAAACAGACTAAACTGGAAACTGGAGTTTTCAGGGGGCGCAACGTAATGTAGCGAATGTTGATATTTAAGCGACGCTTTAGAGAATGTTAGTAAGATGGCGGACAAAACGTGGTGTTTTCTGGATGAAACGGATACAATTGTGGTAAGTTTCAACACTTTATTACATTTCTGAATAAAAAGTATATGCGCATCAGGTGACCGTCGGTTTCAAGAAAGCTCACAACTTTAGATCATGAACGTAGCTGTCGTCGTTTTCGAGCCAACCCCGGGACAGTTTTCGAAGTTGGAAGTTGTAAATTGTCATCGCTCTACTTTCGTTTTTATAAGTCATTCAGTAGACGTTTTTTAGACTAGTCTGACGTTATTGAAACGCCTTTACTGTAAATTTAAACTCATTAAAGCTTAAATTCAATATCTGCCGATTTTAAGCACTTCGTCGGCACCCGCACGCCCGATTTTTCCTTTTTTAGGTACTTTTTGGAGAATGTTTATAATTAAACCGATTTTAGAGAATGTTGGTCAAATGAATTACTACTTTTATCCGCGATGTACACTTACTTATGATGGCAATTTTGGCAACTTAACAGTTAGTCTGTTAGTGTTTTCAGATTTTTTTTCATTTTCCTCTTTTACGATTGTATTCATTAATAGTGCCATGACTGAAATTTATTGATGGCCGTTTTCATATTTTTTTTTTATTTTCATATAAACTTCGAGCGCTTCTTTATTTTAGAGATTAAATTTATTGATTTTATAGTTTTGTTATAATAAAAAAAATGTTAAAAGGCACATTACGGTTCAAATATGTTTGAAAGACAGCATAAATGTGCATGATAAAGATAAACTACTGATACAGATAACTTTCGTTTACACATTTAAGTTCGTTTTAATTTAGGACTATATAACGCGGACTGAACGCGAAACTACTGTAAGTGCTTCTTATTTTATATGCACTTACACTCGTTTCGCATTCATCCCTCGAAATTGATATGTCAGTGGTTTTTATCGGTTAGTTTTGTCTAATTAAGAAGAAATATTGTGATGTTTAGCAGATTCTCTTCAAGCAATTGGGTTGCATTTCATTTCAATGTATCGCCAGTGCTTTTAGTAATATGTAACAGTATGAGTAGTTATGTATTTTAATTTGCTTCTTATTAACTCTCACAAGAAAAGGAAGAATTTTATGACGAGAGAAAAGTGTTAATTACTTTGCATATATATACGTGTTGTATGTAAGTATTCGTTGTAGTTAATTTTTGAAAATAACGGAAAATAACCTGGAGCGACCGTAGGGAGCGAACAGGTTATGTTCCATAATTTTCAAATAAATGACTATAACTGATTACCGTTGCCCGGTTTTAAAAGTCAGTTACCGTTCAACCTTTCACTCCAGTTTATCAGCCAATAACGGGGTTCGATTTCGGTGTGCGGAGCGTCATAGTCTTTGCGGGAATTGAGCGGGAATTGAATAAAAAACCCAAAAATAGATGACAGGCCAAACTTTTGAATTTTAATGTAAGCTTGTTTGTTTTTCATTTTTGTTTCGTAACAAAGACTGAACGTTCCAAGTTTCAGCGAGGTAAATTGGTGTTGTTTGATTATTTGCTTTGTGGATAAGACGTTATTATTTCCCGTTTAAACGGAACAAAACGCAAACACAATCAATGCAATTAAATGTAGAAAACGGTGAGTTATTGGAATAATAGATGATTTATCTAGAATTGCAGAGTGGCAATCAGTTTGGAGCCTGATCAGACGCCGGGGTATCCGGTGTCTGATCATGTTCCAAACTGTTTGCATTGGCATTATTGTTTTAACATTAACGCGTTCATTGGGAACGAATTACGCCTTCTCAACTACATGTACAAGCAGCCTAGACCTAGATTAACAAGTATTAATCTGGATTTGACTCGCTTGTCCCACTTTTGTTTAAGGAATGTATCAAATTGTTTATGATTGCAGTTACAGGTACTACAGGGTGAAACATTGAAAACACTTGAAAAGTCGTCGTTGGAGAGGACTCACATAGGATTTGCCTTTCTTCTGAATAAAATATTGTTTAAACTAAAAGTCGTCGTTCAATCTGGGACAGCGCTGTATGCATTGTTGGCAAAAATGCTTATGGTACCGAATGGGTTTAAGGCGGGTTGCTGCTTAACGCAAATTGAAAACTCACAGGAATACTCTGTACTGCTTTTCTGGTGCAGTAAACAGTCAACTATATCAAGAATAGCCTCAGCCCATATTCTGATGTCGGCTCTTGGGGGTATTACAGTCAAACCTGAGTGTAGTGGTCACTCTAAAGAAAGTCTTTGGGAAGTCTATTATAGACGGATAGCCGCTTAAAATGCAGGCTAAAGTCATTCTCTTTCAGAAAGCTCAACTGGGAGAGTCCTAGGAGAGTTGACACACACAACAACCTTTACTGTTTTTATGATTTCCTTGGCGATGTAGAGACAAATAATACTGGTTTGCAAACTTTTTGTCACATTCACATTCCATTTCGACAGAGTTGTTTGTTTGAATGTGAACGTTTAACGTTTGTTTTCGTGAGAATTTTTTCACATATGGTGCACTCAAATAGATGTGACGGTTCTTCCTCGGCCATGATTGCATGTGCCTGAAAATAATAAAAAGCAGTCTTTATTATTGCGCATTATATCCCACGACAGGACATATTAACCAAAGTTCAAGGATTATAAGTTTAGAAGATTTCATGAGACATGTCATTGTCTGTAACTGTTTTGGCGGGAACGACACATTTTCCGCAATATCTAATTGTATAGGTCAATGCCAACAAGCAGAGGATATGCATATCTCATTAGGGTATTGAAAGTTCCCATAAAGTTTCCTTGAAATCCAGTTAGTAGTTGTCGAGAAAGCATAATAGAATGTTACTATATAGGGGCCATAACTGTGTGTTAAACGGTGCGGATGGGACATGAGGATAGACGCATAATTTTTAGTTTCGTTGAAATCTGTTTTACTTTACATAGTGCAGAACTAATCTGGGCCATAACTCTGTGTTAAAAGGTCCGACCGGGACACGCTAAAGATATGCTCATCTCTTCTTGGTATGGAAGGCTTGTGCAGAGTTTCGATGAAAGCCAGTCAGTAGTTGCTGAGAAATAGCACGGAAACGAATTTCGGACGGACGGAAGGATAACGCCAAAGCAATATCTCACTCCCAATTTCATCGGCGGGGAGTAGAGCTCTAGTAATTTCTTCTTAATGTGTTCCGTTTAGTTAAGTACACAGAATAGTGCCGTCTGCTGTGGTTTGGATGTGACTGTAAATATGAGGTGAAGGAAAAAAACTAAATAATTAATTTGACCAACATTCCCTAAAATCGGCTTAATTATAAACATTCTCCAAAAAGTACCTAAAAAGGGAAAAATCGGGCGTGCGGGTGCCGACGAAGTGCTTAAAATCGGCAGATATTGAATTTAAGCTTTAATGAGTTTAAATTTACAGTAAAGGCGTTTCAATAACGTCAGACTAGTCTAAAAACGTCTACTGAATGACTTATAAAAACGAAAGTAGAGCGATGACAATTTACAACTTCCAACTTCGAAAACTGTCCCGGGGTTGGCTCGATAACGAAGACAGCTACCTTCATGATCTAAAGTTGTGAGCTTTCTTGAAACCTGCGGTCACCTGATGCGCATATACTTTTTATTCAGAAATGTAATAAAATGTTGAAACTTACCACAATTGTATCCGTTTCATCCAGAAAACATCACGTTTTGTCCGCCATCTTACTAACATTCTCTAAAGCGTCGCTTAAATATCAACATTCGCTACATTACGTTGCGCCCCCTGGTTTTAGAGGTGTGGGTTGATGATACACCTACGGTAAAACAGCTATTATGGATTTTTTGAATACAACTTGATGATGTTAACATGGTGAATTCTAGCGACGAGTACATATATATATATATACTTTTCCTTTACAAATAAAATACAGTCATGTACCTGTAAAGATAGCATGTCCTGTGCAACGTAAAGCTTCTAAGGCAGTCCTCTGATCTGGTCTGCACGATTTGTCATTTTGCAATATATTGCAAAGAACAACCTTAAATAACCAGAAATGGCCTAGACTCAATTTAATTTTGGAATTGTCCATTTGAAGTTTTAGGGGTGAAATATTTAACTTTATATGTATATGCTAAAAGCAAGTTGAAGGTTAAACAAAACAAATTTAGAAGCCTTTGCAGTTTTCTGCTCTACTTTACTTTGCTTTGATCAGGCAATGATCTGAAATATTGTAACACACATTTTGGTTTGATTGTAAAAACGGGATATTTGTGAACAAATAAGCCATATCACTTATAAATGCGGAATAACACTATGCCTGACAGCATATTGGGATCTGAAGAAAACACTTAATAGAAAATCGCTCGAAATTATATAATTTTCATTTAGTAGACCTTTATTTGAATATGCTGACGTTGTTTGGGATAAGTGCACAGCATCCGAAAAACAAGAATTAGACAAAATTCAAACCGAAGCTGGTATAATCGTCAGTGGTGCTACCAAACTTATCTCTCTCCAGGAACTCAACAACGAACTTCTTTGGGATAGTTTACCAGAAAGACGTCGAAAACATTAATTGTGCTTGCTATACAAGATGAAAAATGACCTTACTCCTGAATATCTTTCTGCCATTGTCCCTCCTGATGTTGGTGAACTGTCTCGCTATAACCTGCGGAATTCACAGGAAGCTCAGTCTGTTCCAGCTAGAACGTCTCAGTACTTCAATTCGTTCCTTCCATCTACAATATGTGAATGGATCAACATGCCGCTTCCCGTGCATCAAATTCCATACAATCATTCCTAAATCAAGACCTTAGAAAGCAACCTGAATATTATTACTACGGAGACCCTTCACACTCGCCTGCGTACAAATTGTAGCTCCTCAATCATCACCTCTTTCTAAATAAACATGGTTGAGTCTCCACTTTGTCAATGTGGATTGATTGAAAGCACCAGTCACTTCTTCCTTAAATACCATGTATACAGAGCTCCCTCTCTAAAACGGCCCTCCCAACAACGATTCCCTCCTTACAACGACCCTTGCCACAGTTCCCTAAACAGGACAATAATATCTAACGCTTTTACTGCTGTAATATCGTCTGCTTAAAAGTTTCATATGCTGTTTTTCTCAAAGTTACACATTAGACATTTTGACAGAACAAATGTTAATGACGAGTGACAAACAGCTTGAATCCAGATCAGACGCCGCCTTACGCGGCGTCAGATCGTCAGATCTGGATTCAAGCTGTTTGCAAATTTTCCTCCCTATAACGACTCCCTCCGAACAACGCACACAGTTTTTGTCTCCCGTTGGGTGTCGTTGTAGAGAGGGTACGCTGTACAATAAAATTAGAGAAGTACTAGTAAATGAAATATGACAACTAAGCAACTTGAGCCCACAGGTGTCGCCCCCCCCCCCCCCCCCCCCCCCCCCCTTCCCGCTCATTTACTACCCTCTCTGCAACCATACAGAAAGATATTGGTCAAAATAATCTCAAACATGTCAAAATGTTGTCAAAATACCATAAAACAACATTTAAAAGAGAACTAAAAAAAAATTGTTTTTTCGTCATTGTTATATAATAACAAGGTAGGTATCTTTGAACGCTGCAAACTGGCATGGGGTCACTACAGGCGCCGTAACTTTGTCAATTTCCCCGATATTCTCAAAAATTGTGGCTTATATTTCGTGGGAGGGATGCCTCGAGACATGCAAACTAAAAAAACTTTCACTGAATTACTAATTCATTCGAAAACGGGTCCCTGACTTCTCAAGCAAGTAAGTCGGCTCCGTTCTGATAGACTACTTGCATAGTGATATTAAATTATAAGGAATAATTCGGAATATTTATTGTATTCATGGAGGTATGAAAAAAAAACCTGGTCTCATTTTTGTATGAAACCTCTTCGCGGTTTCATACAGTGTGACCAGGTTTTTTTTTCATACCTCCATGAATACAATAAATATTCGAATTATTCCTTAAATAATTTGGATGCAGATCGGATACCGTGAAGCGCAGTGTCTAACCCTTTCAACCCCACAGCCCTCTGTAGAGAATACTGATTACAAATGCAAACAGTGTAGACCCTGATCAGAGGGCTCCTATAGGAGCCCTCTGATCAGGGTCTGCACTGTTTGATAGTTTCGTTTGTTTTTATTATCATACCAAAAATGTAACAGTAGACTGGTTTAAAATACATGTACTAGAAGAGTCCAAAAGGATTATAAATACCCACAAGAGAAATTTAGGGTTGAAAGGGCTAATCAGGACCCAGTATGTTGGACACAAAACTTAAGTGTTTTACGCTAGAATGGCCATATATCAGACCCATGGTGAACTCATTCACTTATTGAACAACGCCAGTTTCTGTTAAAGCGACTCGCAACCAGATGGTGCATTAAAAATAGTAATTTGTAAATATGTGTCAAACGCTTATATAAATGGTAAAGAATTAGTTTAGGATAAGAAATTCTGTTTAAAAAAATGTATTTCAATAAAAAAAAATATTGGTCTCTGGTGGGATTCGAACCCGGGGCCCGGCATTGGCGGACAGAAGGCAAAATAGGGGAAACCGCTTAGACCAATGGACCACGGAACTATCCGTTTATCTCTGATCGATTTAACGTATTTCAATGTGTAGCGATCGAAAGTGCATACAACTTCGTAATTCGGCTCGTGTTTATGTCTGAGCCCGTGTAGAGAAGCAACAACAACAACTATACCGTTAGCTAACGCTATAGAAAAACGATGGAAAATATCTAAAAATCTAAGATTCGGTGACGATTCTTGAGACTTTTTTTGGACTGATCATATTTTTTTAATGTCAGAAGCCAAATAATGCCACAAATTTGCTTTTATTTGAGTATTTTATTTTATTTTGACAAGTACACCATCCGGTTGCGAGTCCCTTTAAGGTCTAATCTTTTTTTTTACTGTAAATATAATGTAAAATGACAAACAGTACATATCCTGAAATGTACATACATGAGAAATTTTCTGTTTTACTTTCAGTTATCTCGTTCTCTTCGGGATACATTTGGCATTCCTTTTTGGATTATTATAACAGTATAGACTTGTTCAAATGATTTGCATCTATTAATGGCAATATTTAGTATAGCTGATGTAAACTATAAAAGGTAGGTAACTAAGTTTCTCATGATTTTCGAGGTTTTGTTTTTCTTTTGATTTACGCCCCTTTGAAAAGGTTTTCAATGAATTTAATTTTACCTGCACAGTATGTATTTTAGTATATTAAGTTCTTAAAGGAGTTTGATTATTGTTGAAATTGGATCATGGTGTACATACATTTATAGTGATTGTTCGATTTTTTCGTTGGGCGTATTATGTACCGTCCGCGGAACTCTTGTTGTTAATTTGACAGAGATTTTCCACTCTGCCAAGTGGTTTTGATCTATGCGCTGTGTCTCAACGAATGGGATTAGCCGAAATCATCTTCCTGAAATTATCATCATCTCATCCTATCAGTCTATCGGTTCTATAAAACATATTCTGCATCGCAGTGTCGTAAAACCCAACTCACCAATTCTATCCATTCAACAGAGCTACTGAAGATAATGTTTTCTCCTGAATTTCATTTCAACTTTATTTATTCACCGTTCTCAAGCGATATATACATGTACGTGTATTTTCGTAATGTGAAATATAAAATCTTAGAAATAAGGTTTTTGTGAAGAAACTGTATTTTCCTAGAAATCTTTTGACGCATTTACCTTAAACGTTTAATTCTCCACAGATTCAGTTTTCGAATTTGCAGACAGAAATATGAATAACATATATCATGAGTATTTTTCGTGAGATTCTTACCCCTACATCGTTTCATTATCGTCTGCTTCAATATTGTTGCTTGTAAGATCGTTTCAAAGTACAATTCAATGTAGTATGTCAATGAAGTATGACTTAACACATATCGGTAAGAGTGTCAATCAGTTTGGATCCTGATCAGACGCCACGTAACGCGGCGTCTAATCAGGATCCAAACTGTTTACAAACGCGCTTTTAGGCGTAATTAAGAGTTAAAGGGTTAAAAATATGTGCTGTGGGTATAAAACTTTAACATTTCACCGCCATAATATTTATCGTCATTGCTTCAAATTCTGATCACAGAAAAAGTATGAATGCAGACATTTCAATAGATACCACCTTACGAATGCATAACAGTTTTTGATCCTGATCAGACACCGCATTAACTACCCTCCGTACATCGATCCTCCCAACAGCGACCCTCTACAACGAACCTCCCTACAATGACCCTCCCAACAACGATTTACTTCTTACAATAATGCTTGCCGCTGTTAAAAAAACAAGACACATTTATGTCTTACATTTTCGATACTGCAATAGCGTAGTTTTAAAATTGTCGTCTGCCATTTTTTCTCAAAGTATCAATGAGTGGACATTCTGACGACCCTCCCTTCAACGACGCTCACAATAACGACCCTCCCAACAACGACCCTCCCAATAACGACCCTCCCAACAACGACGCTCCAAATAACGACCCTCCTTACAACGACGATCCCTAAAAACGACCTTTTCTACAACAACCCTCCCTAAAACGACCCTCCCAATAACGACCCTCCCAACAACGACCCTCCACATAACGACACTCCTAACAACGACGCTCCCAATAACGATATTCCCTACACCGACCCTCCGAACAACGACGCTCCCAAAAACGATCCTCCCAACAACAACCCTCCCAACAACGACCTTCCCTACAACGATCCTCCCAACAACGACGCTCCCAATAACGACATCCTCAACAACGACACCCCCAACAACGACGCTCCCAATAACGACCCTTCCAACAACAATCCTCCCAACAACGGCGCTTAAATTAACGACCCTCCGTACAACGACCCTCCTAACAACGACGCTCCCAATAACGACCTCCCCTACAAAGACCCTCCCAATAACGATCTTCCCTACAACGACCCTTACATCAACGACGCTCTCAATAACGACCCTCCCAACAACGAACCTCCTAACAACGACCTTCCCTTCAACGACCCTCCCAATAACGACCTTCTCTACAACGTCCCTCCCAACAACGACGCTCCGAATAACGACCCTTCCTACAACGGCCATCCCAACAACGACTCCCCCAAACCTGACCCTCCCAACAACGACCCGCCCCATAACAACCTTCCCTACAGTGACCCTCTCAACAACGAGTCTCCCAATAACGACCCTCCTAACAACGAACCTCCAAACAACGACGATCTAAATAACGACCCTCCCTACAAAGGCCCTCCCAGCAACGACCCTTTAAATAACGACCTTCCCTACAATGACCCTCCCTATAACGACCTTTCCTTCAATAACCCTCCCAACAACGACCCTCCCAACAACGACCCTCCCAGATACAACCTTCCCTACAACGACCCACCAATAACGATCCACCCAATAACAACCATCTCTACAACGACCCTCCCAACAACGCTCCCAAATAACGACACTCCCAAAAATGACACTCCCAATAACGACACTCCCAACAACGACGCTCCCAACAACGACCATTCCAACAACGACCCTCCCAACAATGACACTCCCAATAACGACACTCCCAACAACGACGCTCCCAACAACGACCCTTCCAACAACGACCCTCCCAACTATGACACTCCCAATAACGACACTCCCAACAACGACGCTCCCAACAACGACCTTTCCAACAACGACCCTCCCAACAACGACGCTAAAAATACGACCCCCCTACAACGATGCTCCCAATAACAATCTCCCCTACAACGACCTCCCAATAACGATCTTCCCTACAACGACCCTCCCAACAACGACGCTCTCAATAACGACCCTCCAAACAACGACCCTCCCAAAAACGACCTTCCCTATAACGACCCTCCCAATAACGATCCTCCCAATAACGACCTTCTCTACAACGACCCTCCCAACAACGACGCTCCGAATAACGATCTCCCCTACAACGACCTCCGAATAACGATCTTCCCTACAACGACCCTCCCAACAACGACGATCTCAATAACGACCCTCCAAACAACGACCCTCCCAACAACGACCTTCCCAACAACGACCCTCCCAATACCGATCTTCCCAATAACGACCTTCTCTACAACGACCCTCCCAACAACGACGCTCCGAATAACGACCCTTCCTACAACGACCCTCCCTACAACGACGCCCAAAAAACTTACCCTTCCAACAACGACCCTCCCAATAACGACCTTCCCTACAATGACCCTCCCAACAACGACGCTCCCAATATAACGACCCTCCTAACAAACACCCTCCCAACAACGACGCTCTAAATAACGACCCTCCCTACAACGGCCCTCCCAGCAACGACCCTTTAAATAACGACAATCCCTACAATGACCCTCCCTATTACGACCTTTCCTTCAACAACCCTCATAATTACGACCTTTCCGTCAACGACCCTCCCAACAACGGCGCTCCCAATAACGACCCTCCCTGCAACGACCCTCCACATAACGACACTCCCGACAACGACGCTCTAAATAACGACCCTCCCTACAACGGCCCTCCCAGCAACGACACTTTAAATAACGACCTTCCCTACAATGACCCTCCCAACAACGACGCTCCAAATAAAAACCCTCCCTATTACGACCTTTCCATCAACGACCTTCCCTACAACGACGCTCCCAATAACGACGCCCCCAATAACGTCACTCCCAACAACGACACTCCCAATAACGACACTCGCAAAAACGACGCTCCCAATAACGACCCTTCCAACAACGACCCTCCCTACAACGACGCTAAAATTAACGACCCTCCCTACAACGACGCTCCCAATAACGACCTCCCCTACAACGACCTCCCAATAACGACCTTCCATACAACGACCCTCCCAACAACGACGCTCCCAAATAACGACCCTCCCTACCACGACCTTTCCTTTAACAACCCTCCCAACAACGGCGCTCCCAATAACGACACTCCATGCAACGACCCTCCACATAACGACACTCTAAACAACGACGCTCCCAATAACGACCTTTCCTACATCGACCCTCCCAACAACGACGCTCCCAATAACGATCCTCCCAACAACGATCCTTCCAACAACGACCTTCCCTACAACGACGCTCCCAATAACGACGCTCCCAATAACGTCACTCCCAACAACGACACTCCCAATAACGACACTCCCAAAAACGACGCTCCCAATAACGACCCTTCCAACAAAGACCCTCCCAACAACGACGCTAAAAATACGACCCTCCCTACAACGACGCTCCCAATAACGACACTCCCTACAACGACGCTCCCAATATCGACACTCCCTACAACGACGCTCCCAATAACGACCTCACCTACAACGACCTCCCAATAACGATCCCTACAACGACCTTCCCAACAACGACGCTCTCAATAACGACCATCCCAACAACGACCCTCCCAGCAACGACCTTCCCTACAACGACCCACCAATAACGATCCTCCCAACAACGACGCTCTCAATAACGACCCTCCAAACAACGATCTCCCAACAACGACCTTCCCTAGAACGACCCTCCTAATAACGATCCTCCCAATAACGACCTTCTCTACAACGACCCTCCCAACAACGACGCTCCGATTAACGACCCTTCCTACAACGACCCTCCCAACAACGACCTTCTCTACAACGACCCTCCCAACAACGACGCTCCGATTAACGACCCTTCCTACAACGACCCTCCCAACAACGACGCCCCAAAAACTGACCCTCCCAATAACGACCTTCCCTACAATGACCCTCCCAACAACGACGCTCCCAATATAACGACCCTCCTAACAACGACCCTCCCAACAACGACGCTCTAAATAACGACCATCCCTACAACGACCCTCCGAGCTACGACCCTTCCAATAAAAACCTTCCCTTCAATGACACTCCCAATAACGACGATCCAAATAACGACCCTCCCAACAACGATGCTCCCAATAACCACCCCCAAACAACGACGCTCCCAACAACGACGCTCCCAACAACGACCCTCTCAACAACGACGCTCTCAATAACGACCTTCCCTACAACGACCCTCCCAACAACGACGCTCCCAAATAACGACCCTTCCTACAACGACCTTTCCTTCAACAACTCTCCCAACAACGGCGCTCCCAATAACGACACTCCATGCAACGACGCTCCCAATAACGACCTCCCCTACAACGACCTCCCAATAACGATATTCCCTACAACGACCCTCCAAACAACGACGCTCTCACAATAACGACCCTCCCAACAACGACCATCCCAACAACGACCTTCCCTACAACGACCCTCCGAATAACGATCCTTCCAATAACGACATTCTCTACAACGACCCTCACAACAACGACGCTCCGAATAACGACCCTTCCTACAACGACCCTCCCAACAACGACGCCCCCAAAATTGACACTCCCAACAACGACCCTCCCCATAACGACCTTCCCTACAATGACCCTCCCAACAACGTCGCTCCCAATAACGACCCTCCTAACAACGATCCTCCCAACAACGACGCTCTAAATAACGATCCACCCTACAACGACCCTCCCAGCAACGACCCTTCCAATAACGACCTTCCCTACAATGAACCTCCCAACAACGACGATCCAAATAACGACCCTCCGAACAACGACCTTCCCAACAACGGCCCTCCCAACAACGACGCTCCCAATAACGACCTTCCTTACAACGACCCCCCCAACAACGGCGCTCCCAATAACGACCCTCCCTGCAACGATCCTCCCAACAACGATGCTCCCAATAACCACCCTCCAAACAACGACGCTCCCAACAACGACGTTCCCAATAACGACACTCCCTTTAACGATCCTCTCAACAACGAGCCTCCTATTTAACAACCCTCCGAATAGCGATCACCTCATTAACGACTCTTTTAACAACGACCCTCACTTTAACGAGCCTCTCTTCAACGAGCCTCTCTTCAACAAACCTTCCTACAACGACCCTCCCTACGACGATCCTCCCTTCAGCGATATGTCATGCGGCGTCTGATCTAGATTCAAGCTGTTTGCAAATGTAAACCAAGTCTTATTTCCCCCTCCCTTTAACAACTCTCTGTCTCACCGAACAACTCACAATATTTGTCTCTCACTGGGTGTTGTTGTAGAGAAGGAGCACTGTATGTATGTTGACAGCTCGCATGAATTGTCGGCATTTAATTTGAACTCTTCCACTGCAAAATTATCGTCTGCAGCAAAAATGTCGCCTGCAATATTATGCCAATTTTTTTTTTTGAAATAGGCACTAAAGAAAGTTTTATACGAGTTTAAACAGTTTTGAGCCTTATAAGACGCCGCGTGACGCGGCGTCTTATCAGGATCCAAAATGTTTGCAAATAACGACGATTGCGCTATTTACAGCGAACGAACAGTTACTGCATTGTTTAATGATTATTGGCAAGATCGTAAGCTCAGAGAAACCATCATGCCAATTTATATGTTAATTTAGAATTAGAGATGATTTGTACAAATTAATTCTTAGTATGCTTTGCATGACCTTGCTTTCTTTTGTAAACAGCCTGGATCCTGATCGGAGGTGGTCTCTGAATAAGATCTAAATTACTTGACGTTGGAATGAATAACTCTCTGGTAATATGCGTGCATTCTAACATTTAGAAACTGAAGCAGACGAGACATGTTTAACAGACATTTAAAGCAAGGAAAGGGTTTGCATCCTTGACGACTTGTTCCTATTAGAGAAGCACATCAACGACTTAACTTAATAAACACTAGCGATGCATATACTCGTCATTAACAAACGAATATACCTGTAACGAGTAGACTTGTTTTTATGCAAACAGCATAAACCCTGATAAGAGGGCTCCTGAAGAAACCTTCTGACCAGGGTCATCACTGTCTGTAATTTTGCAATAAATTGTAATAAATACCCCTAAATAATCAAAAATGGACTGGGCGTAGTTGGAGACTGGACTTTTCCCTTTTCAAGTTTCAGGGATCATTAAGAAGAGAACGGCGTAATTTTGAATGAACAAACTACGTCTTCACTATCTAGTAATGCAAAGGCACGTGTTTAAAAAATCAGTGATCCGTCCGACGAAACGTCGTACGACATAAATACTCGTAAGTCGAAATTTAAAATACAATACATCTCATTTCTGATTTTTCCATCTTATCCTGTCTTGTGACATCTCTATGGAATCGTCTTTTGAAGACGATTCCGCAGAGTTTAACCAGACAGGATAACATGGAGGTATAAATGATAATTGAGAGTTTTCAAAACCGTCTAACGACCATTTAAAACGATGTCGTCAGTAAAACAACGTCTGATTAACATTTGTGTTTGCTTTAATTGCGAAACAATTACGTTTCCAGAATTATGGTCGAAGAAAAATATCAAACAGTTTGAAGAATTTCTTCATATCACTACATAGATAAATACTAAACTGTTTACGTTTCAACCTCAGCTGAGGCAATCTTCATAACCACGATCTGCGCATGTACATTCATGACCCGAACTGCACATGCGTAGATCGTGGTTCTGAAGATGGCCTCAGCTGACGTTGAAACGTCAACAAGTTAGTATGTATTGATGTAGTGATATGAAAAAAGTATTAAATAATGTTGAATCACCTACATGATGAACTCTGTTAGGATTCAAACTGTTTGCAAAAGTAAGCCAATTTTACCAGCACCCAAAAGGTCTAAGGTCTCAAGGACTAATCAGACTGCGTTTTCACTGCCAAATTTCTTTTAGTCGTGTCTAATAAAAGTGCCATACTATTGGGTAAACATGCCTGACTTAAACAATGAAATTAATTAACTACGGTTATTCTCGAGAGCGCTCTTTTGCCAATTAGACTGCATGTGAATCAGAATGCGCATACCAGGTGCGTGTCATAGACATATCTAACTATGGAGCATGATACATTTCCAGGGCTGCCATTTCTCCGGATATTTCCTAAATCTCCGGATTTTTTACACTACATGGTTTCTTAAAGCAGACTGAGAGTAAAGCAGAATGCGCCCTAGGGCGCATTCTGCTTTACTTACAGCCTGCTTTAAGTAGTCGCATGTCAAAAAACAAGAAAAAGGCTATAGGCTAAAGGTACGATTCGTAAAATCGCATTTGAAAAATGCAAATTTGGAAAGCTTAGGATTTTTCATGTCAACTTATGGCAGTCCTGCATTTCGAAACTCGATAATTAATAGAATACGCTAAAAGGCGCGTATATGGGGAATGGGTTAAACGATAATGAAAGTAAGTCAATGTTTCTAAATGAGTTTTTTTTTGTTTTACTTGAGAGGCTGTGTTCATTTTGCCCAACAACAGTTGTTATAAATTAACCTGTAGCATGCTTTAGAGTAAATTTTATATTAGTGAAAACATGAATAGGGCATTTAAATGATCACAATGACAATAAAGTCTCATTATAAAACATGCAAACTCACACGTGTCCAAGATTTGCGTGTAATGTTAATTTGATGCACGTGCACTATCTCAGCAGAAAGTAGTTCACACCAATTATATTTCATAAACTTGAATAACTGGGCATCTGATCAGAATTCAACCTGATTGAAAATGTCAATCCAAGTCTAAGTTATTGATACAGCGGAGAAGTTATTTACCCCTTGTAAACTAAACACAACACAGTGCAATAAAGTTAAGAAACGCGCATACTCGTTCATGACAAAGAGTGTAACTGCGAACAGTGTATATCTAGATCAGGAGCCCTCTGTTCAGGATCTACGCTGTTTATCATTTTGAAATGTATTGCACAATCAATCCAAAATATGCCAACATTGTTTATGTATGGATTTGTTTTCGAAACTTGACTTGTCCATTTGAACTCTCCGGGATACCTGAGTTAAACTAATAATATGTTGTTAACGAAGGCAATTTCACCGACACTTTTCATCCTATGTGTCCTTTGCACAGTTAGAGTCGAACGTAATGTGCTGTGAACTATAAGTTGCCATAATGATATAACATGTAAATCCTCTATATAACGACCACTATTTTGATGTTAAATGTTCGGAAATTAAAGCAGATAAAATAAAGCAGAATGCTCTTTTATTAGCTTTCTATCTTACTTTCATCTTATCTTAAGCTGTCAAGCTGCCTATTAAATTAACGAATAACTTTCTTGTTAGTGGTCGAAATAGAGAGGGATCACTGTATATCAAATCAATGACGACTCTTGCTTTTTATGAGGTTTATTGTACATGTAGAATTATCAGATATGACAATCTCCATGTTTGATCCATAGGGCCCCGAAATTTGACCCCGACACCCCTATCACTAATAACATAATCTATATTATTAGTGATAGGGGTGTCGGGGGTCAAATTTCGGGCTCATATGGTTTGATCCAGTATACATGTAACTGGTTTGAGTCTCCTAGTATGGTGATTTATTTTCTTTTGGGGTACTTGAGCCATGCCCTTCAGCATAATGATATCTGTGATTAAAAGAAAAGAAGTTACACATGTATGTGCGAAATGTTGAACAAAATTGAGGACGAGTCCCAGGGATGCAACTGCCTTGTATCCTTATGGTACAGTGGAGAAGGGGTATCATATTTCGTTAACCCATCGCCTGCTATAATAGCGTCTGTTTCATATATTTTCATGACTGAGAATCAAATGGTGTCATAAAATGATTTGTAAATGTATGTCAAATGCTCATATAAACAAGTAAGTATTAGCTTAAGATAAAAACCTGTTTAAATGCATTAAAAAACTATTTTGCTCGGGTGGGATTCGAACCTGCGACGCATAACAAAAAAATGAGCAAGATGTCTTAACCACAGGGCTACCGATGCATTCATTTATCGACGGTCGATATAGCCTACTTCAGTGTACAGTGAGGGAGAAGACGATATTGTTTCCTGTTTAAGCGTGTGCAAAAGATATGAAATGGATTTACCCCGTCTAATAAACTGAGTAGAAAAAACGATAGAAAATGTCTAAAAACGTAAGATTCGGTGACTTTTCTTGAGGATGTTTTTAAACTGATCATATTTTTTAATACAACAGATTTGCTTTTATTTGAATCTTTTCTCTTTTTTATTGCAAACACATGTACAATATTTGGGTTCAATTATTTTTTTTGGGTGGGGGGGGGCAGTTTGGATCCTGATCAGACGCAGATCTGATATAGTCCGAAGATGTTTACAACTTTTAGGAAATTCGCGACAAGCAGGAAAAAGGATAGAATGAAACTACACGTAATGCAAAGCAATAAAATGTAGAAAATGAAAGTTTATTGATATTTGATGGCTATTCGCGGCATCCCTTGATACTTAGTGTAAAAGTTGTTAACCTATATACAGTATCGAAGATGTTATGCTCTCCCATATTAAAGAAATAAATGAGAGTGATTTTTGAACATAATTATTGACGATTTTCAACGCCAAACAGTTTGAAACCTGATCAGGCTCCGAGGTACTCAATACATTATCTGGCTCCTAGATGTAATGAACGTGCGTAAGTGATTGGAGTATACAGTGGAGAATCTGTTATTCTTTCCCGTTTAAACGCAAACGTACGCAAACGCAAAGCACTAAAACGTAGAAAAGAACAACTTTTGTAAAAATTCTGATATTTCATGTTTATCTTGGTGGCAAACAGTTTGGAGCCTGATCAGACGCCGGATTACCCGGCGTCTGATCTGGCTCCAAACTGTTTGCACTGCAAATAATAGTTTTAGCGTAAACGCGTTTATTGGGAAAGAATAACAGAGTCTCCACTGTAGCAACGCATTTTTTAAAAAAAGATAAATAGAAAGATGAAGTGTTCCCTCTTAACAGAAAACCCTGTTATGAAAGTATGTTGTAATTGCGTACAGTGGAGAAGACGTTCTTCGTTCCTGCTAACACGAGACGCAATGCAATAGAAATGGCAACATTTGAAAATTGTAGTCTGATCTTGCCCCAAACTGTTTGCATTTGAAACTACTGGTTTAGAAAAAAACTGTTTATTTGGAAAAAATATAGTCTTATCCATTGTATGCTAAGTTGGAAACCAGTTTATTTATATATTATTTGAAAACAGTGTAGATCCTGATCAGAGGCTTTCCTGAAGGAGCCCTCTGATCAGGATCAATATGATCTGTTTGTTTTACTTTTTTCTGAAACAATCTCTCAAGCTAGTCCTATGAATCATGTTAAAACCGTTCATTTTTAAAAGCATAACATTCCATTTGAAACAAATTCAACCGATAGCATAGTGGTTAACAAGATGAACGACATATCACAGCGGTTTTTTACGAATACCTCATTTATCCCTGAAACTTTAATGGAAAGTTCCAATTTCAAAATAAGTCCAGTCCATTTTTGGCTATTTAGGGTTGATTTTAACAATGTATTTCAAAATGAAAAACAATATAAATCCTGATCAGAGGCTTAATGAGCCCTCTGATCAGGGTCTGAACTATTGGCATGGGACAAGTGAAATCTTTACAGGTATGATGTTTGTCAATGACGAGTATACTCGTCTCTAGGGTTGAATGTGATAAACTGTTATAATGTCATTATATGAGCGACTTGTGTAAGATTTACGTTTCAAATGGATGTCTAATTTATATCCGCTATGCTTTCTGACTCAAACTGTTTGAAACGGAATTCTCTGAAGACCATGGGGAAGACGCAAATGTTCCCCCTGTAAACGAAACTACAAACACAATGCAATAAAGTTTAGAAAAAGGCATGTTCTTGAAACTATTGGCGATTAGTAAAATCTTCACATTTATAGTTAGTCATAATGCCAAAATCAGCCATGCGGGAAGTAATAACTTATATTATTACACCTCGCTTTGAGTTACAATGTTAATTTCCCATAGACCTAAAGTTAACATTTTGCATGTCTTTTACATCTATCCAAAATATACTGTCACTCTTTATGATATTCTTTTTGTGACGTCACTGTAAGAGATAGTATTTTTTTTCTCCACTCTTTAAGGTACTGTCAACTTTGCTATTGTTTTCGCTATGGTAACATAAAAAACGTTTAAAAGAGTGGTAACTCCTGCAGTTTCTGTACATTCTTACAAGAATCCAACTTCATAAACGATTTGCCATCATTTCGGCAGAGGATATTTGCCAACTAGACAATGAAAAGACGCTGTGTCTTCAATCTTCTTGTCATAACGTTCTTCTTTCTTTCTTGTAATATAATTATAAACAATGTGACGTCGTACCTGGCGACGTCATGTCCGCGCTAAATTGGTATTCAAAACACATTTTATAAAATACGATTGAGACGAGTCAAAAGCCAGGGTTGATAAACTCGGTGTAATAAAATAAATATTAGATGTCAGTTTGCGTGACATTCAAATTGTCAACCCTCGAAAACAAGAATGTCACCCTCGACTACGCCTCGGGGTGACATTCTGTTTCTCGGGTTGACAATTTGAATGTCACGCAAACTGCCATGTAATATTTATATAATGTCAAAGTCAGACATATCTTTATTCAAAACTACTGTATATTGAGTCATAATGTCAAAAAATCAACCATACAATCATACATAATGTCAAAAGCAGCCCTAGTCATAAGGTTTAAAATCGGACATCCAGATAGTAATAATGTCAAAAACCGGACATACATTGAATTATAATGTTAAAGTAGTAATACATTCAGTAATGATGTCAAAACCAGCCGGATAGTGAGACATGATGTCAAAATCTGAAATACAGTGGGACATATTGTGAAAAATACCACACAGTTAAATGTCTCTATCCTTCCTCACGTTATTTAGAAATGGTATGTACGATATTTGTTCTGTATTAAGCTTCTACCTGTTTGAAATACCCGGATTTAATTATTGGGATGTTTTTATTGCATCGATTGAAGCAGAAACTCTAATTGTATCAAAACATAGTACATAAAGTGGTCATTTTGTGACGGATACATATGACAGCCAGGTTATAACTAACTGGATTATGCCATGCTTATTATAGGATAAGTCCATTTTTATGTAAGGGTGTCAGATTTTATGCGCGTCTGATCAGAGTTTACACTGTTTTACCATTTATGGTACTCTAGGCACACAATAGATCATTCATTCAGAGGAGGACTTCCAGTGAGGTAAGGTGGTGGTAAGTTCAACTGTGAAAGTGCTTTGTGACATTGTGATAGTGTTTTCTGAGTGTATTCATAAAGGAAATACTGTGGAAGAGAAGAAGGAAAAGTAAGGTAAGAGTTTAGAATTAATAATTAGGTAGAGGTATTGTAGTTGATCTAGGTTAATCTATTAGTAGGCTTTGAGATCCAAAATCCAAAATGGCGGACCAAACCATAATGGCGTCCAGCGCCGACTGGATCACCATTAAAAATGGGAAGAAAAAAGTAAACTTGCAGGATGCACTGGACATCTGTTCACCTCAGGAAAATCCTAAGGTGACAGGCCCAGTGCGCCCTGCAGGGATCCTGGACTGGACCAAAATTAAATGGGATCAAGTCAAGGAAGGGGTGAAAATGGCTAGTACGCCTGTCATCAAGTCGGGTTGTACCCCTTGTACAACAGTAACTTTTTTTTAAGATATAGCATAGCTCTGACTAAAAATTGTAATGTACAGAATGCGAAACAATAATTTAACCCATATCCTAGCTACTGGTAGGAGATCCTCAGATTAAACTATTGTTCGTTATATCAAACTTCATTCATGGAAGTTCCTGAAAAAAACTTTAACTAAATAAATTACTGTGCATGCTCATACAGATACTGTTATGTAACAGCAGTCTGCTGTACACTTTCTTCCATCCAACTCTTGTAAATAAACGATGAAACAACACAATTGTGTTTACACACTTGAGGCCATTTTTTATATTGCTATTAATGTATGGTAAATTACAAATAGTTAACAATTAAACAAATTGGTAATAAACCATAACAAAACACATAGCTACCACTGTCTATCTATAAAAAGACATCCATTGTCATATCTTAAAATAGAAGCATGACGTCATCAGCACAGTAGTAAACAGTCTGCAAAGTTCAGTCTGTGTCTCTTAACTTTACACTCACAATTCCTATCTATTAAAACTGTAATAGTGCACAGACCCGCCTGGTTACTATCCAATCAGACAATTAAGTTTTCAACAGGGGGTTGAACGGTGCTCTTAAACCTATATTTGGCATCTGATCTTGCTCTGAACCATTTGCAATAGAAACAATGTTTCATTTTAGGAAAGATTGTGCCCTGTGGCGCGTCGACACATAGACGTGACTAGTTTCGTCTATGAAAGAAATTCAACGCATATATAGACAGGAGTCTGGACGGTCTCGTATTTTCGCGACGCGCACCGCATAGACATATCGACCTGTTATTGCGGCGAAAGTGTGCATTTTTGCCGCATTTACAGGTCTAATTATTAAGAAAAATGATTTTCTAACTTTTCATCTCAGAAAATACTATAGTATTTTCTTAGAGATAAAATTCCAAGGGTTTTCCCGCTAAAAATTGTAAATCATCATTTACCAAATATATATCTAAACAATTGCTGATAGTACTGGAAATGGTTAATATTTAATGAGCTTTCTGAAAAATGTCCTGCCGTTTGCTGTTTAACCCTTATCATGCAAAATTCCGTCAGCTGCAAATAAAGTATCTGCGAAAAAACACATACTCAATTTAATGCTTTCAAAACTTAAGAACAGTGAAATATAGCTGGTAAAAAAGGTTGGATGCAGATCATTTGCTGCGTAACGCGGCGTCCTATCTGGATATAAACTATTTGCAAACATTTAGCAAATATTTACCAAGTCGCGTTTAGCATAATATTAATGTTGACGCAGGTTGACAATAAGAAGGAAACCTTCTAATTGGACGATTGAACACTTTATTTTCAGCATGCTTTAAGCAGTTTCTTGTATTAAAAAAGAAACGAATCTATGAAAGTAAGTCGTTCAGAAAAAAATTCGCACAGTGGGAGGTTTGAACCGGTTACCTTCGACGTGCTAGTCCAGATCGTTCCCTACTGAGGCACGGAGACCTACTAGAAGTTTAGTTGTTAGTTTTATATGAACGTGGTTAGAAGAAACCATAAGCCACAGAAGAAATATGAAGCCACACGAATGACAAACAGCCACAAGAAAAAAAAATTGCGACAAGAATAACAAAAAGCCACGAGTAGGGGAAATAGCCACAAGAGAAAATAGAAAGCCACAAGAAAAACAAAAAGCCACAAGAAGTTAAATAAGCCACAAGAAGAAAAAAAAAGCGACAAGAATAACAAAAAGTCATAAGAAGGGAAATAAGCAGCAAGAGAAAAAAGAAAGCCACAAGAATAACAAAAAGCCACAAGAAGGGACATTAGCAACAAGAAGAAATAAAAAGCAAACAGAAAGCCACAAGAAGATATATAAGCCACAAGAATATATAAAAAACGACAAGAATAACAAAAAGTCACCAGAAGAAAAAAAATGCGAAAAGTCAAAAAAGCCAATAGAAGCTTAAAGCAGGCTTAAAGTAAAACAGAATATACACTACAGAAACACTACAAAAACTATGAAAATTCACAACTGGCCAAATTTACTTTAGAATTTTCTTAAAGTTTAGTAAACTGTTGACCTTTCTTAACATTTAACAATTTTCTTAGATGAGAGCGCAAACGCTTATAAAGCAGCAATTATTTTCTAAGAATAGGTAGGATGGATTATTTATTGAATAAAATAGTTTATATACCTATAAATACCTTAAGCGGAGGGTTTCGAGCCGACGTTTGTGATCGAGTGACTCCGTGAAATTGGGTCAAATTCGGGGTGGGGTAACGTCATTACAAACGACTGAGGGTACTTTTTAAGACATTATTACCTACGGTATTCATCGAAGAAAACGCAAGAAATATCGATATGTATGTAAAATCTATATTTTAGTAATAAATGATCACTGTATGTACCAAAACTAGCGTAAAAACATAATTAATTCCACAATTATAACTTATTAATGAACAGAAGTTCAACGAAGTGACCGTGTCTCAATAGGGAGCGATTCTGACTAGCATGTCGTGGGTACCCGGTTTGAATCTCACAGGGAACGATCTTCTTTTTTCTTCTAAATGACGACTTTTTTTTTCTTTTCTTTTTTTTAAATCATTTTTATTTCCATAGATCCGTTTCTTTAGATACATTGTACATTTAACTGCTTAACCCCTTCACTGCCAAACATTTCATGAGATTTACTCCTCCACCGTTTCATTGTCGTATGCTTCAGTTTGGTTGTCTGCAATATCGTTTCAAAGTTAATTTTAAGGCAGTATGACTGACAAAATTGCATAACAGTTTGGATCCTGGTAAGAAGATGCGTTGCGCGGCGTCTGATCAGGATCCAAACTGTTTTCAAACGCGCCTTAAAGGCGACATTGAGAGTGAAATGGTTAATGCATGTTGAAATTCAAGTAAAACTCTCCAATAAGAAGGTTTCCTTTCTATTGTCAGCCTGCTTTAAGAAATAAGACTTGTTAAAATTTGCGAATAGTTTGCAAACAGTCAAGATTCAGATCAGATGCCGCGGTACGCGGCATCAGAGTACCGCGGCATCAGATCTGGATTAAAACTTGTTTGCAAGTCATATTTTACTTTTCTTAAGTCTCGAAAGCATAAAATTGATTATGTTGTTTTTCTGCAGATTATGTGTTTGCAGCAGATGACAATTCGGCAAGACAAGGGTTAAACAGCAACATGCAGAACTTTTTTCATTGAGCTTTTTTAAAATCAAGAAAGAGTAGAAACATGAAAGTCGTTTCTAGAACTATCAGCAACTATTAAGAATTTGGTAAATAATAATTTGCAAATTAATGAGAAGAAAACAAACCCGCAAATTACAACGCAAATAAACGGCCATAAGCGTTAGTGTGCGAGAATTGTGACGTCAATTTAGTCGAGGAAGTCTCTGACAAGGGCCATATTTAGCTCTGAGTTTTGTTTTCTAAAAGTAAATACTATTATAGTTTATTCTTAGAGGTAAAGTTAGACAATAATTTTTCTTAGTTGAAAATGTAAGAGTTAGAAAATTCTTAAGTAAAAAACTTAGAAAGTTCCAGAATACGGCCCCTGCAGTTTGCTGTTTAACCTTTATCATGCAGAGTTTCCAGTCTGCTGCAAATACAGTTGTTGCGAAAAAAATAATACTCAATTTAATACATTAAAAACTGATGAAAAGTAAAATATGACTGGCCAAAAAGATTGGATCCAGATCGTATACTGCGTAACGCGGCGTCCTATCTGGATCTACACTGTTTGCAAACAGTTAGCAAATATTAACCAAGTCACGCTTAGCATAATATTAATGTTGACGCAGGCTGGCAATAAGAAGGAAACCTTCTAATTGGAGAATTGAACGTCTATTTTTCAATATACTTTCAGCAGCTACTTGTATAAAAAAAAGAAACGAATCTATGAAGGTAAGTCGTTCAGAAAAAACATCGTACACTGTTAGGTTTGAACAGGATACCTTCGACGTGCTAGTCTGACTCGTTCCCTACTGAGATACGGAGACCTAGTAGAACTTTAGTTGTTAGTTTTATATGAATGTGTTAAGAAGAAACAATAAGCCACAAGAAGAGACAATAAGCCACAAGAAGAAATCTGAAGCCACAAAAATGATAAACAGCCACAAGAAGAAATAAATTGCGACAAGAATAACAAAAAGCCACAAGAAGTGAAATAAGCCACGAGAAGAAATCCCAAGCGACAAGAGAAACAAAAAGTCAATCAGAAGCTTAAAGCAAACTTAAAGTAAAGCACAATAAAAACTACAAAAACTAAGAAAATTTACAACTGGCCAAATTTACTTAGAAATTTACTAGAAAACAAACAAAAAGCCAAAAGAAATGGCCGTTTTCTGAAATATTCCTAAGTTTTTTGGTTTAGAATGTCCTAACTCTTCCACTTTCAACTAAGTAAAAATATTGTCTAGCTTTTCCTCTTAGAAAAAACCCAAAAGTATTTACTTAGAGAAAAACAAATTAAGAGTAAAATGCGGCCGTTTCCAAGGGTTTTCTTCGACTAAAAATGACGTCACTCTTCTCGCATACAGACACGTTGACTGGTTATTTCTGGTGTAGTTTGCGAATTTTTTTCTTCTCATTTGTAAATTATCATTGACCAAATATATTTCTAAATAGTTGCTGATAGTTATAGGAATGACTTTCATGTTTGATATCCCCATATAGTAGGTGATTATTTAAAAGAAACATACTAAAACATCGATGGAACGAACAATTTAACTTTACGATACAGCATGTAATCAATGAACCCCACTAGGACAGACAGGGGGTCAACATATTTCTGTGAGGGGGGCATCATATTACGACAACGGAGTCACATTTTCATAATATTTCGAAGGGAGTCATAATATTACGGGGGTCACCTGATTGCATATCATACCTGAAATGAAGTGACCCCCTAGCACAGACAAGGAGTCAAAATATTTCCGGGTGGGTAGGCTGGGTGGGTGGTTGGGGGTCATTCTATTACAGCAAAAGAGTCACTTTTTCTGATATATTTTGAAACCCCCACCCCAACGCAGGGCTGCCATTTCTCCGGATTTTTCCTAAACCCACGGATTTTTTTCCCAGTACATGGTAGCTTAAAGCATGCTGAAAGTAAAGCAGAATGCGCCCTAAGGCGCATTCTGCTTTACTTACAGCCTACTTTAAGGAGTCACATGTCAATAAAACAAGAAACATGCTATAGGGTAAAGGTACGATTCGTAAAATCGAACTTGAAAAATGGAAATCTTAGGATTTTTCATGTCAACTTATGGCAGCCCTGCCAACAGTCGATATATTTCGGGGGTCACTTTGTTTTATTACAACGGTCTTTAACGACGTCTTTAACATCCACTGTATTTACACTTACTTTAAACGACCCACAGTTTGATTTATACAACGTCCATGAACTTTTCCCTCACACTCTACGGGAAGGTCTTATTTAAAGCTGTTAGAAATTTTGACTAAATCCTTTTATTTTTTTAATGTGTTCGTGTATAGTAAAGAATAATAAATTGTTTGTAAATTATTTTGGAACCAAAGTTGTATAAACTTCCCCGAATCAAGGGTTGGAATGAATAAAACGAATTCCGTAACAATTGTTTCATTTTTTTCTTCTACAGTACTCCCTCTCTATAACGGCCCTCCTTTCAACGACCCGTGCCGCTGTCCCTAAAACAAGGAACTTATATGTCTAATACTTTCACTTCTGCAACTTTGTCTGATAAAAACTGTCGTCTGGTGTTTTTCTCAAAGTTACATCATTATAGTACATTTTGAAAGAAAAAACTTAATGACGAGTGACAAACAGCTTGAATCCAGATCAGACGCCGCGTGACGCGGCATCTGATCTGGATTTAAGCTGTTTGCAAATGTAAGCAAATTTCTCTCTCTATAATGACTCCCTCCGAACAACGCACATACTCTTTGTCTCCAATTGGGTGTCGTTGTAGAGAAGGAGCGCTGTACAATAAAATATCCAAAACCATGGGTATCATTTTTCGTTACCTAGAAATGGCTAATTATATGTACTCATTCTGGCATGACATTTCCTCTTTAACAACCAAAAACCCAGACTGAATTATTCATAAAACAATATTCTGGAGTTTCATGATAAAACTAACCCTCTGAACTCTAGTGACACATATTCTCGCGCTGTACAATAAAATATCCAAAACCATGGGTATCATTTTTCGTTACCTAGAAATGGCTAATTATATGTACTCATTCTGGCATGATATTTCCTCTTTAACAACCAAAAACCCAGACTGAATTATTCATAAAACAATATTCTGGAGTTTCATGATAAAACTAACCCTCTGAACTCTAGTGACACATATTCTCGACTATCACCGTATATCTGTGAACAGTACACTTGTCCTATGACCTACGACAGACAGAAAGACAGACAAAGAGAGACATTCAGAGTCTGAGAGAGAGAGAGAGAGAGAGAGAGAGAGAGAGAGAGAGTGAAAGAGAGAGAGAGAGAGAGAGAGAAAGAGAAGAGAAATAGAGATAGAGAGAGAGAGGGAGAGAGAGAGAGTAACACACAGATGTAGCGAAAAACATAGAGACATACACATAGACAGAGAGAGAGAGAGAGAGAGAGAGAGAGACCGTGGGACAAACAGAAATACAGAGAAAGAAACAGAGGAGACATAGATAAACAGGGACACAGAGACAGAGATATATAGAGAGAGGAAGAGACAGACACGGAGGCAGACATACTCATACCCTACATACGTATATACATGTACATACGCATACAATTTCTCATTCACATTAAACCTTTTCACTCTCAATGACGTCATAAAGCACATTTCAAACAGTTTTGATCAGGATCAAAACTGTTTGCCACTTGTTTTGAAAATACGACAGTTATACTTCATTAAATCTAACTTTGAAAAGATATTCAGACAACAAAATGGAAGCAGACGACAAAATGGCGACGAAGGGGTAAACACCTCAAGTTAAATTTGACCATGAAAGGATTAAAGCACGTAAGGAATAAGGAGGATGTTGGAGACGATTTCAAGAAGCCAGCTGAAAACAGAAGTGTAGCATTGATTTGCAGTGTGACTACCTGCAAAAACCCTACAGCTAATCGAATCCTGGAATTAATTCAAGCTATTTGTTAAGCTTAACAAATGCCGTCTCGTAAACGAGTCCACATCATACACTACTCTATTTTCACCGAATTTTTCAGGGCTGCCATAAGTTGATCATAAAAATCTTAAGATTTCCAATTTTTCTAGTTTTCTAATTTTCAAGCGTGAGTACTTAAAGCAGGTTGAAAGTAAAGCAGAATGCGCCTCAATGCGCATTTTGTTTTACTTTCTGGAGGGCTCTTTCATTTAAAAAAAGGAAACTCCATCTCTGGGTCATTTTAGTGTAAAATTCAATAATTATGTTTAGACGTCACGCACATCGAACAAAAAGTCCTGAACGTTATCAAAGTTTCTGGAATCTTTTACGAGCCTGCATGGCTATTTTTGTTACATAAAAGGGCGGAGGCTGGCACATTTGATCTTGCAGTATGCCAGAATCATACCAAATAGTCCGCAAAACGTCCTTGCCTGACCTGAATAGTTTGTAAAACTGACTGTGGTTGGGATAGAATGATCATTGTGCTTCCTTAACCCTTTCGCTGCCAAATCTTTCTTGATATTTTTACCACTTCACCGTTTCATTATCGTCTAATTCAATTTTGCTGTCTAAAAATAAGGCAGTATGACTAAAGCAATTTCAAAACGAGAGTCAAACAGTTTGGATCCTGATCAGACGCCGCGTTACGCGGCGTCTGATCAGGATATAAACTGTTTGCAAACGCGCTTTGAAGCGTCATTGAGAGCGAAAGGGTAACAGTGCTTCTAGGAAAAGAACAGTTGTCCTTTACAAACATTGTATATCCTGATCAGAGGGATCTTCAAGGTGCCCTCTGAGCACCATTTCCACCGTTTGTCACTGTGCAATATGTT
Organism: Gari tellinella; assembly: GCA_922989275.2. Taxonomy (NCBI): domain Eukaryota; kingdom Metazoa; phylum Mollusca; class Bivalvia; order Cardiida; family Psammobiidae; genus Gari; species Gari tellinella. Next base: position 26,386,859 of record OV277867.1, on the reverse strand, counting down.
TTATCCCTTTCCCTTATAGAAGCGACTTTTAGCACATTCATTTTATTCATCCGCTGCAGAAAATAGTTCCAAATTATACCGTAATGAATATGTGTCATATTAAATTCTTTCCTTATTCTAGCAGTTAATAGCTTAAAGCAGGCTGAAAGTAAAGCAGAATGCGCCTTAGGGCGCATTCTGCTTTACTTTCAACCTGCTTTAAGTAGTCACCTATCTTCAATACTAGAAACAATGGTATCAGGTAAAGGGTTAAAATAACCCTGAATACAGTAAACCCTCTCTATTACGACTACTAATTTAAATTATGTTTATTAACAGGTGTTTTAAGACAGGTGAATGCTTAAAGCAACGGAAAACATATTGCTTTACACTGTCCCCTATATTTAATGTGGTCAATTAGCCTTCTTTTAGTGGTCGCAATAAAGAAGTTAACTACTTAAAAGAAAACTGCCTATTCGATGTTTTAGGGGTGAATGAGTGCATGTCTAGAAAGTTGAAACAGTCATCAATTTGTCCAGTCAATTTGTGTAACGTTAAGATCGGGTAAAATTGACTGTTCATCTCACCAATCAGTTCAAGCCTGTCCATGGTCACTTGACAGCGCTAACTCTCTACAACGACACCCAATAATTATGTGTGTTATTCTGAGGGAGTCGCTATAGGGAGGAAAATTTGCCTACATTTGCAAACAGCTTGCATCCAGATCAAACGCCGCGTTACGCGGCGTCTGATCTGGATTCAAGCTGTTTGTCACTCTGTTTTAAGTAGCAGTAAAAGCGCAAGAAATAATTGTCCTATTTAGGGAACTTCGGTAAGGGTCGTTGTAAGGAGGGAGTCGTTGTGTAGAGGGCCGATGTAGGGAGGGGAAAATGAACTCCGTAAATACGCTTTTTACGCTTTATTAACCTTCAATATATTTTTTATCAACGGAAAGAAATATTCCAAGTCATACTGTTATAAATATGCACCATAACAAAATGTGTTCTATATTTTTGCAGATTGTAGCTTTAATTAGACTGAAGGTAAGACAGAATGCATCTTAAGGCACATTCTGCTTTACGTTCAAACTGCTTTAAGTGCTCACATGTCTTCAAAAATAGCAACAGGCTATGGGGTAATGGGTAAACCCAATAATAACTAGTTCTATAAATTCGTCCAAAACAGAAGCAAACCATTTCGTAACTCGATCATATCGATTGCAGACACTGACACGTAACTCATTACCTTCTTTCTGGTTTGGTTCCAAACCATTAACAAATGCCATAATGTTTATAGCATAGCCGCGTTTATAGAAAAGGTATAACGCTTTCTCCGCTGTACGTTTAAGCAAAATAGACTTATACGTATTTGGAGAAAGTACAGAATAATGTTTTCTTTCTAACATACTATTATCCACATACAAAGGTTACTCCAAAATGCGACCATACTTTACCAGTGCATGTAACAAAGAAAGTACTTAACGACCAAAATGGGAACCGACAATGAATGTCACAACAAAAATGCCCAGTTTCCAAAACAAGAACGTGGTTTGTATATAAATTTAAAAGTACTTAACAAGCAATCACAGTGTAACGTATAGTGCTGCAACTGAGGCCCAATATCATGCCTAAATCTGGCACCAACCAGTCTCCTGCTTTAAACATAGGTTTCTATATATCAAAATGTTCGTACTAGAGTATATATTATGAAATTGCATGTTTGCAGGATCAAGACTGTTTGCCGCTTGTTTTGAAAATACGTCAGTTATACTGCCTTAAATCTAACTTAGAAACGAAATTGCAGACAACAATATTGAAGCAGACGACAATATGGCGGTGAAGTGGTAAACACCTCACGATAAATTTAATCATGAAATGGTTAATGGTATTTTTTCAGTTACTTACATTTTAATAATAAAATCTGGTATGTTGCATTAGAAAAGAATAGTGGCGGACCCTAAGTTACAGTGAAGAAAACGTTATTCTTTCCCGTTTAAACGCAAACGAAACGCAAACGCAAAACACTAAAATGTAAAAAATAACAATTGTTCGACTGTTCTAACAATTGATATTAAGCTGAGTTGCAAACAGTTTGGAGCCTGATCAGACGCCGGGTTACCCGGCGTCTGATCTGGCTCCAAACTGTTTGCATTTGAAATAATAGTTTTAGCATAAACGCGTTTATTGGGAAAGAATAACGTTTTCTCCACTGTATAAGTTAAAAATCGACGCTGTCAGATTAAAACCAAATGTGTTTTATGCCTTTGAGAATTTTCTCTCACAACTCGTGCCATTAAAAGACACACAGAGAAAGAGCTTAAAATAACTAACGAGGTTGATTGACGTTTGACTTTCATGCCATGAAACCATAATGAACCTCAATGCGTTTGCCTTTCTATTCTGCCTGACTCAGTGGTTCTTTAGATTAAGTTCATACAGTAAGGAAGACTGTATAATATTCTTCTCCAAAAACGCGTTTTGTGCTAAAATAATTATTTCAATAGGCTCTTAACTATTTGCCACCACTCAGATTAAAATCATCAATAGTTTCAAGCACAAAGTTTTATACTCTACTCTTTTTTTTTTTTATTATTGTACTACATTTTTGCATCCTTTCAATTAAACGAGAAATAATATCGGCGTCTCCACTTAATACAGTGAAATAATATATTATACAGCCAACAAATACCCTAAATCCGGATATATGAACGCGTACAAATTTCTTGGTCCTACCATTCACCAAATAAGAGCGCACAACTCTAAATACACAGGGACAGTTTTGCCAAATACAAAACCTTTCTGCCGACGAATAACCATTGGCACGATTTAAGCCTCCATCTGCCTGAATGGCTTCACATTGAACTACATTCATATTTGATTTAACCCATTTGCACCCAGTGGATTCTTCTTTGCTTATATATTGGATAAGTACAGATTTGATGAAATAATTGCCTGATCTAAAGTTTCATTTTCGTTTTGTTTTATATTGAAATTCCTATCAGCAAACAGTGTAGGCTCTGATCGGACGCCGCATCATGCGGCGTCCGATCAGAGCCTTCACTGTTTGAATTAGTCTTATACATGTATATAGGATTGTTGGCGCAAATGGGTTAAGCATCAGTTACATAGTGGATCAATGTGTAGCATATCTATAGATGCAACGACCAGGATTCCTACCAGATGAACGCGTTAGTGCTTCAATATTGTGTACAATGCAAACAGTTTTGATCCAGTTTAGACGCCGGGTATCCAGTTGTCTGTTCAGGCTGAAAACTGTTTATAACTCAGAATAAATACAGCTTGAACATATTTAAAGAAATGTACATTTTCTTTCTTGGTTTATTGCATTGGTGATCAGAATCCAAACCGATTGACACTCATATAAATACTTTTAGGCCAAACTGCCTAAATTTCTAAACTATTTCTAGACAATATTATTGCAGTGGGCGTGTTTTGGTGGGTTATGACGTCATAATGGCAGTGAATGGTGAACTCGTTTGCTTTTTTCATCAAAGAAACTCCTATGTACCGCAAAATCAAATGACTACAGTATTCCAACATTTTTAATCTTTCCAGCGAATTGTTTCATAAAAACTCGTAACCTACGAGCATCTTAGACTGCAAGATTAACAAACACTTTAGAGCCAGCGTAACTCAGCATCTGAATAGGCTCAAGACTGTTGGTCACTCAGATCTTTTTAAAATAATCGTCCCAAATTTCAATAACTTGTTATTTGCAGCAGTGTATTATTGTATTGCGTTGAATTTAGTTTTATTTAACCCTATACCCAATAACCAATTTATAACATTAGATACAGGTGATCACTTAAAGCAGGTTGAAAGCAAAGCAGAATGTGCCTTAAGGCACATTCTGCTTTACTTTCAGCCTGCTTTAACCTAAAATCTGCTAGGCTATATAAAATATTTGTAATGGTAATTGTTCATGAGGGTATAAACTGGAACTATTTTCTTCAGCGGAGGAATAAACTAATACGCTAAAAGTCGCTTCTATGGGCGAAAGGGTTAAACGGGACCACTGTAACGAAATCAATGAATGTAAATTTAGACAACGATGTCTTGACAGGCGTAGATTTGTGTTCAATCAGTGCAGTGGTAAATATTAACCCTTTCCCCCATAGAAGCGACTTTTAGCGTATTTAGTTTATTCTTCCGCTGAAGAAAATAGTTCCAGTTTATACAGTCATGAATAATTACCATTACAAATATTTTATATAGCCTAGCAGATTTTTGCTTAAAGCAGGCTGAAAGTAAAGCAGAATGTGCCTTTAGGCACATTCTGCTTTACTTTCAACCTGATTTAAGTGGTCACCTATCTACAATACTAGAAATAGGCTATCAGGTAAAGGGTTAATTCCTTTACCGCCTTACTCTGATTACAATGATTATTTGCATAAAGTTTGGATCCTGATCAGACGCCGCGTAACGCGTTATCTTATCAGCATCCAAAACAGTTGATACCCATTTCATCATTTCTTATGTCAAAATATCTAAACTTTAGAAATCAGAAATGAAAGCAGACGACGATTGTTTATAATTGATGACGTCATGTCTGGTAAGGAGTTAAGCAGGAATAGCAACATTATTGTATAATAGTTTGTTGAGCAGTTTACGAGTAAAGCTAGAGGCTCAAGCTCGGATTATCTCAGGACTTAGTTTAAACATATTTATTTCCAGAAGTACATATGATTACAATTATACATGCTAACGTTATTATACAATACTTAGGAAAAGGATTGAAACGAAAGAATAAACTTATTGAGTTTCTCTCAGGACTTCAAACATGATCCACAATCTTTCGTGAGACTTTGACTTTCAGTATGCTATAATGTCACCGACTTTCTTTAACATACGGAATCCTGTTAGAGTCAACATTTTCTCTGACTCTTAAACACAGTCACTTAAAAGTGTGAGAAATGTCAGAGTGACATTACATCTTTTTTCGCCACAATTTAGAATAGAACAGATCTACTAAATAGTTCGTGAACTAAATGTACCGAATAAGGCGAGAAGGTAACGTAGCACGTTCACATGTTTTTTTCAGAGTCTAACCAAAAAGTTAAAATAGAAAAAATATTGGCCCAGACAGGATTTGGAAAAACATATGAAATTATGGATTTTCAAGTTTTTGTTGGTTTTTACTTGTGCTGCTTTTTTGTGATTTGTTTTATGTTAGACAAACCTCCTGAGCAAGAAGTGTTGTTGTTAGATCATTACATATAATGGTATTGAGTCAGTGTTTCAAGTCTCCGTATATCTTTCGACGCTTGATATAATTACTGTAGAACCCCTCTATTACGATCACTAAATTGTGTTGATTACAAGGTGTTTATAACAGATGACTGCTTGAAACAAGGTCACAGTAAAACAGAAAGCTCCTACAGGAGCTTTCTGTTTTACTGTCACATTGCTTAAAGCTGTCATCTGTCATTTATCCAATCAATAAGTCTTTGTTTCAGTGGTCGTAATAGAGAGGTTATACTGTATATCATTTTGTTGGTTCTAAAGGCAGGTGACGACATCGTGCAGGACAGAGGTAATACCATTTAAATTCTATGTAACTTAGAGATTATTATTCGCGATGCATTTTCTTTTTAAATTACAAATTTTGATTTGTTTACTTCTTTATTACAAAAATGCAATTCTTGTCATTTCTTTCGAACATTAGAGAAAAGACTGTCGCTAAGTGGTGAGCGTTTGCAGCCGATCCCATTTCTTGACAATATTTAAATAAATCACATTTATATACAAATACATGCTTAAACTAATATCTAATCTACTAACTAACCATCGCCTTTTCCCAAGAAACTTTGTATTCCATCAAGAAACTTACATTCTGTTTAACTGAGACATAATACAGTGGAGAAAAAGTAATACGCGTTTACGCTAAAACTAATTTTTCCTTTGCAAACAGTTTGGAGCAAATAGATCGCGAAAAATATAAAAATGTTGTTATTTTCTCCGTTTTAGTGTTTTGCATTTGCGTTTTGTTTGCGTTTAAACGGGAAAGAATAACGTTTTCTCCACTGTAACGTTGTCGCCGCTGTATATACGCTTATTGATTGAACGGTTTCTATGGACATTTTCTATCTTACCTTCACCCCTGGTCTTGTTCCGTCAGAAGCTATTTCACACACTGATCAAATCATGGACATGTAATAGGTTGCCAAGAACATATGGGAAAGCTGCCGATTCAATTTAATGCTAAACTAAGCCGCCAAAGACAACCCCGATAGGTCTATTAATACTGTTTTAAGACAAATTCCCATTATGAGCATCTATAGTAAGTATTGTCTGGTCTTTTAAACCCTTCACTGCCTTACCCCGAATACAAAAGTCATTTGCAAACAGTTTGGATTCTGATCAGACGCCGCGTAATCTATTTAACTCTAATTTCAGCATTTCCTAACTCAAATTATCTAAAAATTAAATTTGAGAAATAAAACCAGACGACAAATGTTTAAATTGATGACGTCATGGAAGTGAAGGGGTTAACACGTTCACCCCTGAAACCTCAAATAAGATAATTCCAACTTTTAATTATGTCAAGTCTATTTTTTACTATTAAGGGGTAGTTTTACAGTATATTGTAACCGACAAACAGTGCAGACCCTGATCAGAGGGCTCTTTTAGGAGCCCTCTGATCAGGGTCTACACTGTTTGTACAGACCAGTGAATTTTCACAGGCATGTTATCTATATAGGACTAGTATATTCGTCGCTATGGTTGAATGTAAAAGTAATAGAATTGTGAACTGGATATCAGATGTTTGAGGCCATTTTTTCATTTCAATATTTCATTATCTCCGTGAATACAGTGGAGAATCTGTTATTCTTTCCCAATAAACGCGTTTACGCTAAACCTTTTATTTCTAGTGCAAACAGTTTGGAGCCAGATCAGACGCCGGGTAACCCGGCGTCTGATCAGGCTCCAAACAGTTTGCCACTCAGATAAAAATGAAATCTCAAAATTGTCAAAAGGTTGTCCTTTTCTACATTTTAGTGTTTTGCGTGTGCGTTTCGTTTGCCTTTAAACGGGAAAGAATAACAGATTCTCCACTGTAGGTGCATGTGGGTCGGAGATCCATCCCACTCTACATCTTACAATACATAGTAAATATCTATTTCTACAAATATATTGAACATAATTTGTATCTGTGTTAAAAATGAAAACAAAAAAGTGTGTTGAAGATATGAAGACACGCCTCTATTTTGTAGCAAGAGTGTTTCAAGCGTTAGTAGTTTGGTACAGCTTTTGTATGCAAGTAAATCATACGAATTTCTAACTATTTCCCATTTGACTTCAAAATCTTCATCAGTTTTTTTTTTGCTATTAAACTATTAGTATTTATTTTGTATTCCAGGTATCTTTGAAATGAGCCATTACACATATTGTTGTTGTATTGTCTTGCAGTATATAAATATATATTGTTTCAAGTATAAATATAATAATCTTAAGGACTAGTATACTAGTCACTATGGTGGAATGTAAAACTGATAGATTCGTGTACTGGATATCAGATGTTTGACGCCATTTTGTTAATTACTTTTGAAATTCAGTGAACACAAGGGATATTTATATGCACCATTTACAAACAACATACATGTAAAGAGTGCACTTGTCTTGTAAAAAGAGTGTATACCAAGATCAGAGGCTCCCGCAAAAAGAGCCCTCTGATCAGGGCCTGTACAATTTTGCAATTCATTGTACAAGTACAGATGAGAATATGTTATTCTTTCCCAATAAACGTGTTTACGCTAAAACTATTATTTGCAGTGCAAACAGTTTGGAGCCAGATCAAACGCCGGGTAACCCGGCGTCTGATCAGGCTCCAAACTGTTTGCCACCAAGATAAAGATGAATTATCAGAATTGTCAAAAAGTTGTATTTTTCTACGTTTTAGTGTTTTGCGTTTGCGTACGTTTGCGTTTAAACGGGAAAGAATAACAGATTCTCCACTGTAGCAAAAGATGGTCTAGACTAATCTGGAAACTTGTGTTGTCCACTTGAACTTTCAGGGTTCAATGATCTAACCCTCTACATGCTGGTTAATATTTTAGTCTGCAGAAATTGTCGTCTGCAACTTTCCAAAATAAGATTTTTTTAGATTACTTATCAAAACAGGTTCAGAGTGTCAAACAATTTGGATTCTGATGAGACGCCGCTGTTTGTAAATATAATCACTGCGGCACATTGATCCGCCGCTAGCATGCAATGATTTAAGACTAGCATTTCTTACACTAAAGAATAAAACAGCATTACGTCTTTTCTGTGCTTATGCCAACATTTTTATAAAAGAGAGGAAATTGCAGGACAGTCTGGAGACACGTTAAGTGACGACTCAAGCACCAATAACGGAAAATAAGGTCAAGTAGGATTAATCTAGATGTTGTGATCTTAGAAAATGGATGTAGTTAGCGGGTGTCCGTTTATACAGGGCTGCCACATGTTGATCTTGAAAAAATTCCAAGATTTCGAAAATTTCAATCGCGATTAATTAAAGCAGGTCGAAAGGCACAGTGTGCTTTATTTTCAGCCTGCTTGAAGTTACCACCTGCTGGAATAAAAATCCGCAGATTTCGGAAAAATCCGGAGAAATAGCAGCCCTGTTTATAACATTTAACACATTAAGGTTGTCGTACAGTGGAGAATCTGTTATTCTTTCCCGTTTAAACGCAAACGTACGCAAACGCATTGCACTAAAACGTAGAAAAGTACTACTTTTCGACAATTTTGACTATTCATGTTGATCTGAGTGGCAACCAGTTTGGAGCCTGATCAGACGCCGGGTTACCCGGCGTCTGGTCTGGCTCCAAACTGTTTGCAATGGAAAAAATAGTTTTAGCGTAAACGCGTTTATTGGGAACGAATAACGTTTTCTCCACTGTAATACGCATAGGGGTCGTATCGTACAGCGGAGGAGACGTTATTCGTTCCCATTTAAACGTAATCTAAAGCAAATGTAATGCAATAAGACATCGAAAATAAGGTTTGTCTGAAAACAAAATGTTAAAAATATAATCAAATCTGAGTGGTCCACAGTTTACAGTCTTATCAGACAACGAGATACAAATAACACAATTGTTTCAGTATAAACTTGTTTATTTGAAGAAAAAAAGTTTCTCCATTGAAGTTAGAAACTGGGTAGACACATGATCATTATGATTTTTCAAAAAAAAAATATTTTGTCTGTTTAAAGAAAGATCACTTCTTAAAACATGGTATACGAGTATGGCAAACTTTTCCTGTAAGTATCAAAGTTTATTATATACCTACCAATGTTCTGCCCGAAATATTTCTGTATTTTATCGAACAAATACACCTTGACGGATTGAAAATTCCGTATTACCCATGTACCTTGTGTAATGGGAAAAGAACTTTTACTGTGTAGTCGGAAGTTCGGAACTACAGTAAAACCTCTCTATTACGAATACTAAATTATGTTAAGTATTAGGGTGTTTACGGTAGGTGACCGCTTAAAGCAAGGTGACAGTGAAACAGAAAGCTCCTTTAGGAGCTTTCTGTTTCACTGTCACCTTGCTTTAAGCTGTCACCTCTCTATTATTTAATCAATTAGCATTCGTTTTAGTGGTCGTAATAGCGAGTATTTACTTTCACGCGCCATTCCCCGAAGTGTGACGTATGGGAAATCCCGTTTATTTATAGTAACGCTCGAAACATTTCTATCGTTTTTCATTTTATTTTTATTATAAGAGGTATATAATAAAAGGAACATTACTATACTTTGCATATCTTATGTTCCGGATCACTCTCGTTGTGTGTGTAAAGGCTATATCCAACTCGACCTTCGGTCTCGTTGGATATAGCCTTTACACACACAACTCGAGTGATCCGGTGCATAAGATATGCAAAGTATAGAAATATTCCGTTTGTATTCTCCATAGCCATTCTTGGCAAATAAAACAAAAATTTCAAGGAAAAATTCTGTGTACGGAAGGTTTATGCATCAAAAATGGACTAATCCAACATATACGCATTGAAGAATCCACTAGGCGTAAATGGGTCTATCGTTGGTTTGAATGTTGTTAAGACATGTCTATGAAATTGTCCGTTGGAATACAAAGAGGACTTTCTGTACTGGTAATAGGGTCTGTGTGATGTTTTAATAACAAGTAGTACGAACCCATAAATATGGAAGAGACCAGAGTGCCAACAAATTACTGTTATTAATACGCTTTGTACTGTGTCATGCCCAATGGCAACTGAACGGTTTCTGACCTTTCTTGGAAAGCTTAGTCGCATTATTTACTTGAAATAGTCAGGTTTCTTTTGTACCACCCATCAGGCGGCCATGTTCCTTTAATCCTTTCACTGCTTTGCCTTGAGTACAATGGTTAATTGCAATCAGGCGCCTGATCAGGATTCAAACGATTTGACACTCATTGCATAATTCCATAAGTAAAACAAATAACATTTTGATTCCAGAAATAAAAGCAGAAAAGAATTGTTTAAAGCAGTTGATGTCATTGCAATGACATACCATTACTGAACAAGTTGTTTTAACCCGTTCACTGCCAACATTTTCGTGAGATTTTTACCCCTTCACCGTTTCATTGTCGTCTGCTTCAATTTTCTTGTCTGCAATGTCGTTTCAAAGTTAAAAAGTAAGGCATAATGATTGAAGAAATTTCAAAACGAGTGTCAAACAGTTTGGATCCTGATCAGACACCGCGTAACGTGGCGTCTGATCAGGACCCAAACTGTTTGCAAACGCGATTTAAAGCGTCATTGAGAGTGAAAGGGTTAAGGTTTAAATTTTCTTCTCACAATCTAAAAAAGAAAAAGAAAAAACAGAACGAAACAAAACAAAAAAAACGACAATAAACAAACCCACAAAAAAGCACACACTAAAACTCTGCCTTTTTTAACTGACATTAACATGTCAACCTCTTTTATCACAAAAGTACAAATTGCGAGTCAATCATAGATCTAGATATGATGCTAGAGTTACTACACACATGCATCTGATGCGTTTATGGAAAATACATGTTTTAACCAAATAATGACTTTTCAATGGTTTCCAAACAAGATAAAAAAGAGAGCAATGATCTGTCTGTTCTATTCTAATCTTGTTAACCAGTCTATATTTGGTCTGTATCTGTTTAGGCTTCACTGTGTTTGACAGTCATATTGTGCAATGTTCTCAATCATTTGTCTTTTTATTTTGCCCTTTCATTGCCATTGGCAAGTAAGTAAAGTCGACTTTGCAAGCAGTCTTGACCCAAAATAGACGCAGCGTAACTCGGCATCAGGCACAATCTAAACTATTTAATTCTCGTTTCAATATTTCTCCAGTCATTACGTCAAAACCTTGAACTTGCGTAAGTTTGCAGACGTCAAAGATATAAGCCGATCGTTTTCCTACGAAAGGCAAAAAGCAGACTGTAAATTTATTTGACGTTGAAAGGATTCACTTTTGTATTTCCTTTCTTTTAAACGTTCCGTCTTCAGACTAGTGTTTTCCATGTTAAAATGGCGACCTAGTTTCAAATGAATTTCGTGCAACGATATTTAATGCAACACAATTTAATGAAATAAGAAACTAACATGTGGAAATTGTTGACAATTTATAAAAATCTCAGTGACTAACAATCTAGAGCTGATCAGAGGCTTAACTTCTCTAAATTGTTTACAATTGACATGCAGTCGAAACTCGATACTTCGAACTCGCTTAACCCTTTACCTGATATCCTATTTCTAGTACTTAAGATAGGTGACTACTTAAAGCAGGTTGAAAGTAAAGCAGAATGCGCCTTAGGGCGCATTCTGCTTTACTTTCAGCCTGCTTTAAGCTATCGTGTGCTATAATATAGAAAAAATTCCCCATAATACTTATTCATTACTGATTAAATTGGAACTACTTTCTTCAGCGGATGAATAAATTATATCCGCTAAAAGGCGCTTCTATTGGGGAAAGGGTTAAATCGATCGCACCAGAATTCCATAAGTTGAATTTAGATAGCTAGATCTAGTTTTAGTCAAACATACCCGTATTTCAAAGTTAAAACCTTGCTAATCAACGTTTTAACTTTGAAATATGGATATGTTCGATCTAACACGAGTTCGTAGTATCGAGTTTCGAATGTAATTGTTTAGGCACAAATGAGTTTATTGGGTAAGATAATCGTCTTCTCCGCTGTAGCTCAGGGCATGTGGTATGGTTTATAGTACATGCATATGTTAGCATATTTGTCCTAAAAGTCAAGCAAATATGGTCAACTAATACTTTAATCACGTCTGTATGTAATTATCATATAGATAGACACATGTTTGTTTTCTTGTCCACGACAGAAACGTATTTTCATGACCAAAATAATTATACTTTTAGATTTGGAACAAGTATTGGATGCACATTCTCTACAAAATGAGGTCTGACTAGGCAACAAGACTCCACAAATTTTGACACCAAGATAAGCATATATTTGAAACAAAAACACAAACACCGCTATGTTCTACATTGCAATGCTTTTCGATTTAATTTATCAATTAATGTCCACGGGAAAAAATCAACACTTTTGCCAAGTTATCGGTAATTCATAAAGGTTCGGATAACATGCAATAAAGTTTACCCAGGATGGTATACACTTGTGATTTACGTAGGCAATTTTCGTACGTCGCAATCAATCGGCAGCATTGACCGATCATTCGCCGATGAATCGCTACCTTTCATAAATTTATCTAGAAAATAATTTCATATGAACTTCAGGAAATATAAGTCTTCAATCCTAAAACAGTTAAAGGGAATTTCCCGTTTCGAATTAAATGCAGTATTTTGCTCTATTCATGGCTGTTTGTACAATATATTTCAATATTACAAACAATCAATTGCAAAATTGAAATTAAATTTATATAGGGAACATTTTAAATGTAAAACCTTTCTATAACGATTACTAAAAAAGCTTTTTGGCCGCATAAAAGACAGGTGGCAGCTTAAAGCGAGATTATCGTAAAACAGAAAGCTCCTAAATTAGCTTTCTGTTTTACGGTCACCTTACTTTAAGCAGTCACCTGCCTTAGACACCTGATAATTAAGACAATTAAGTGTTTGTAATGAAGAGATTTTACATGTATATAAAACCCTGCAAATATAAGTCTTATTAACACATTCAATCCTGTAACTTTAAAAGGAATTTTCGAATTCGGTGTAGTCAATTTTTGGCTATTCATGTTTGTTTGAACGATGTTTTGCAAAATAGCACATACACATACACTGTTTGTAGGTTAGATATGTAAGATACCATATATTGCAATATATGACTTAAGAGAAGCTAATAAACCAAAATAAATTAGGTTTACTTCTGCGGAAATGAAGATGAAATTTTACCAATAATCTATTAGAGACTATTCAGACTAGATTCAATCAAGTTATTGAATCTGAATTGTGAAATATTAACAAAAGGCCTTCTTAATGTTTTGGAGAATGGGGCATGCACAATTCGTCGACGATTATAGGATATGAATCGACAACTGCAGTTAGTCGATCAAACATGATGTCACTAGAATGCACCCAAATGATGTGAATTCGAGTTACTGAGAATCATGTACTGCGCATCAAATTGTATCTGTAATTTGATAACACCTTTAACCCATTTACCCTGAATCTTTTAGTGGACAATTCAAATTTCAAATTAAGTTTAGTCCAGTTTTGACTATTAAGGGTTTTGTTTTTGTTTTTTGAAAATAATATATTTTGCTAAATGACAACAGACCCTGATCAGAAGGCTTCTGCAGGAGCCCTCTGATCAGGGTTTACACTATTTGCACAGGGCACGAGTACTCTTTAAATGTTCACTTTTTTGTTAATGACACAAATTCTCATCGCTAGTGTTGAATGTTTTCATCTTGAACATCCCGTGAATCTATTACGACAATAACTCCATTAGGACCATTATGTATCTTTTTTCCCAAGGTGACGGATCAACATCTTTCAGGAATTCTGTATTACAGGTCTCCTTCATTAAAAGTGTATCGGCTAGTGTTTGAAGAGAATGTGCCTCTTTAACTCATTTGTGCCCACGATTCCATATATTGGACATAGGCAAACAGTGTAGACTCTGATCAGACACCGCAAAATGCGGCGTCTGATCAGAGTCTACACTGTTTGCTGATATGAATTACAGTATAAAACAAAATGAAAATGAAAGTTTTGACCAGGCATCCCTTTGATAAAAAATTTACTAATCCAATATATAAACATGCAAGAATCCACTGGGTATAAATGGGTTAACCCTTCCTATGCTCTATATAGATTACACCACTTATTTCTTTCTTTATGTTTTATCTATTTAAAAAAGACCAGTTTGTATTGATTCTTAGGATTGATTTGATAATATTAAAACAAACGATGCTGACCTAATTCAGATGGTTTCTTAAGCAGCATTCTGATCGGAGTCTTCAATGTTTGCAAATTATACACATTGTAGTTTCCAGCATAGAAAATGTTCAATATATAATAATATCTTTTACTGGATGGCAATAAAGCAGACTTTCCTACAGTCGTTACACTCTTATTTTGTCCCCTGTATTTGTCTCTCTGTCCCCTCTACCTCTCTGTCTCCCCATCTCTATGTCTGTATCTCTGTCCCTTCTCTGCCTCTATGTCTCTATCCATTCACTCTTTTCACAATCAAAGGACAAGGTTCACGAAGCCTCTGTTTTGGCCCTGTAAAACTCTTTTTTTCCAAATTAACTTTTAGCCATTTTTTCTCTTTATTTGTCAAGTTCAGATATTAATACTTCATGTAATACACAAAACTCAATTCAAATTCAAGTTTTGACAACTTTATAGTTTCTTGTAAATGGCCCACGAGGCCAAAAAAGTCCAAAAAAAGCAGATATTTGGAACAATTCAGGGTATAAATTATAGAATTAAACAATGAAGGAACTAATGCGACACAAATATATTTTAAGTACACAATTAATATTTAAGTTGTAGCAACATATCAAACATTTGAAGTGTCGCATGCATGCCTTCATAGTGTTTTTTTAGGATTTATACCGAGAATTGTACAAAAAATCTGCTTTTTTGTCTTTTTTGGCCTTTCGGCTCATTTACAAGAAACTATAAAATCGTCAAAACTTGACTTTGGGTCGTTTGTATGTGTGTATTATGGAGTATTAGAATCTGATATTGACAAATAAACAGAAAATAAAGATAAAAATCTTTTTTTGAAAAAAATGTTTTTTACAGGGCCAAATCGGAGGCTTCGTGAACCTTGTCCTTTGTCTTTCTTTGTCTCTATTTCCATCAATTTCCTTCTCATTCTCCCTTTCCCTTTCTCTCTCTATTACTCACTCTATAATAACTATTACTCCCCCTTCACTCTTTTACCTTTTACATACAAACTCACACAGCATTCGACAGCAAATCTGTAACTTTAGTTTGCTATTAGTGGAGTTAGGCATGTCGATGACTTCTATTTTCGTGTTTATGGTATTTTGTCTTAAAATATAACAGGCTAG